>CM022767.1:5750024-6455024 GCA_012411365.1 Ameiurus melas
AAAAAAAACTGACCGCCCACTCGCTGTAATGCAAAAAGATTAACAAGGCGCATGTGGGTGAATCAGCTCTGAGAGATAAGTGGCTGCTGGTGTATGTAGGGTCGTATAAGTGAGAAGAAGTATATTGAAGGTTATGCAGTGTTTATTTTTGCTATAACAGCACATCAATTTGCTACTTCCATTTACAGAACAGGCGATTACACAGGAAGCCCGGCTTCTTCAAAAACGCAGCAATGGATAGTTTACCAAAGCGTCTATAGTATTCATCAATCTTAATGTAATTCAATATTTTAGCAAATAAATTGATTGAATATCTTACTGCCGTATCACGCTGTCCATTCCTTAAACTCAAACTCTTTTCAGTGGACAGAGCAGCCTGTGTGAAAATCTCGTTTGAAGCCTCTGACTCAAAGATCATACACACAGTGATGCCTCTTAGTGTTTATTACACTTTCATGTACATGGTGTTTTAATGGGATGAAAGATTAACAGGCTTTTAACATTTCATTGTTAAGCCACACCTGGATGCACAGGTTTCACTGAGAGTGAATTGAGTGTGTTTTTGCACGAAACTTACAAACGAACAAACAAACAAACAACAACAACAAAAATGTTTATTGGTCATTATACAAAAATGAGTTCTGGTCCACTAATTTAATTAGTCGAGCTGCATTCCAAGAGTGCTTATATTCACTATAACCACATTGGGATGTTTCATTGCGTGCTTCACTGCTCATCTCTGTTCAAGAAGTCAAATTCCACTTCCTAGTTTGAAACTGCTACTACAGTAGAGTTAGTGACATCATCAGCGGACAAGGCAAATGATATTTTTCAGAAATATAACGTTTGACTTAAAATATGAAAGCTGGTTACATGAAGATTGAAAATAAGAACAGGTGGTAATTTTACCAGAAGAACCTTTAATGGGAATTAACAAATCAATGTTAGCTAGCTAGTCAGATGTAATGTAAAGTGAATGTGGCTTGTTTGGGATCTATGTCCTCTAGCAGAGCAAAAATAAACAGAACATTCATTCATATTGTATCCGAAATGTCACTTATGCTATATTAATTTTTTGTTTATTGAATATCGGACAGTCACACTTGTACGGGTTATACTGAATATTGCACGATCATGAATACCTATGGCTGAAACTCAGCTGTAGTATAACCACACTCTTTTTGTTTATCCTGCCTCTGGATCTCTCAGAGGGGTAGAACCTCAAAACCAGCTGCCAATCACTGAAACATGAATGTACACAACTGACATCTTAAACTTAAACATATTGGAGCCAGTTGGACTCACTTAAAGCCTGCAGTGGTGGTTTCGTTTGCAAATATTGTAAATATACTGTAAGCACCACACTCTGTTTGATTATTTGCAAATTTCATTTCTGACATTTGTTGCTTATAAATCTAGTCCGTGTCATGTTTTTTTTAGGTAGAGACGTATGTGCAAGTGCAGAATAAGTTTAAGGAAAATAAAAAGAAAACACTAAAGAAACTATGAACATGTGGCAAGGTACGAGGACTAGAAAACAAACATGAAACAATACACAAGAGATTAGGAGAGCATAACGTGACAACTGAAGACAAAGGTAAGACAAAGAGTGCAGTTCAAACTGTGACTATATATATATATATATATATATATATATGTATATGTGTATATATATACACACACAGGTGTTTGTTAACATCAATGTAAATCAGGTGCAGGTGGTCATGCGACAGTGATTCAGTGGGGTGCAGACCTGAGTTCGTACCGGCATATCCATGACAGTTCGCTAGCGGTCACATCCTTCTTCAGTTAGCAGCGTGGCTAAATGGTATATGCTAAATGGTAAATGGTAAAAGGTTTTTATCCATAGCGCTTTACACTGTGTCTCATTCACACACACTCACACACCAATGGTAGCAGAGCTGCCATGCAAGGTGCTAACCTGTCATCGGGAGCAACTTGGGATTCAGTGCCCAAGGACACTTTGGCATGAGTAGTCACGTGGGTCAGGAATCGAACCGCCAAACCTACGATTAGTGGATAACCCACTCTACCACCTGAGACACAGCCACCCCTTTGTTGGTAAGAAATAGCATGTCGGCCTGATTTTAGAAAATGTTTTTGTTGCTCCCAATTATGAACAGAGAATGAAAATTAAACTAATTGACAAACCAATGCCCATAAGTCTAATTCAGAAGTCCGAGAGCAGACAGAGGTTCTTTTAGCTGTCTTGGTACAGTAAAATCCATCGGCTGTGTTTATTATTAGTCTTAGATTATGTGGAGAATGCTTCATAAAAGTCCCTGCCCATTAGCTGTTACTATAGAAACGATAATGTGTTGGAGCAGATTAATATAAACCTGTTGTTCGTGTTAAATGTGTAACATGTAACGTGTATTTATAACATACACAATTCCTTCACCAGCATCTCTCTTCTCTCTCTCCTCAAGTAAATAAGACAATAAAATGCAGCTTGTCATATTACTTTAAAGAGTAAAAACATCCTTCCATACATGTTAAATAAATGTATTGATACAGTAAACTTTACCGTATCAATAATTATATGTTTCTTTTTCTTAAACAACATCTTGAGTTTGTTTTTATTAAGCTTAAATTATGTAGCTGGTCCCCCATACAAGCCACTGCGATTGAGCCGTTACTATAGAAACGATAACGTATTATATTGTATATGGCATGTTTGGGTGAGATTTTCTAAAGGAATTTCTAAATCACATGGGTCAATGGTTTTAAGAACATTCCTTCTTCCTATCATCTTTCATTAAGCAACCACCAACAGTTATAGGAGAAACGTTTTCTTTTTTATGATTTTTCATACACATCGTTTGATCGCACACCCCTGCTCTTCAGTGCATCTTATAAAGAAGAGTGAAGCATGAAATGAAATTTGATCACCTCTGCTCTGACAGGATGACTTTAGTCTTGATAACGTCTGTCTGAAACTTAAATTGTTTTCACACTAGCGGTTTATTTCCCCCAGACCTGGGCCCATTTGATCCTAGAGCTCAGTAAATTGAACGGCATGTGAAAGCTTTTTTCGAGCATGGGAACAGTCCAGAGAATTGATCCCCAATCCTCTTGAAAACAGGTTCACTTCAGCTGAATCAGATGTAAAGCCTATCTTTGTATGTGATTGGTTCAACTTATCAGGTTACTTCCTGTTTCCAGCTTTGTGGTTGTGGAGGAAGGGTTTTTATGGTCAGTGTTAGAGATTCCATTCTAACTGATGTATAGAAAATGTGATAGTTAGTTAATTACAGTTACAATATATAATGCTTTTCTAGGCACTCAAAGTGCTTTACATAGTATGGAGGGGATCCCTTCAATCACCACTAGTGTGTAGCATCCACCTGGATGAAGCGACGGCAGTCATAGTGCACCAGAACGCCCACCACACACCAGCTATTAGTGTAGAGGAAAGGAGAGAGTGATGTAGTGGATTCAGGGATGGAGATTATTAAGGGCCAATGGGGAAATTTTACTAGCACACCAGGGTACACCCCTATTCTTATACAATAAGTGTCCTGAGATTATTAAGGACCACAGAGAGTCAGGACCTTGGTTTAACGTCTCATCCAAAAGATGGATGAGTCCTGTGAGCGCTTGCACTCGCACCGACCTGCATGAATAAAAATGTTCTTATACGAGGGTGGCTTGTAATCTTTTTTTTGTTGTTACCAAAAAAATAAATAAAAGGGGGAATAATGGAGGGTGAAACCACAGCACATTTACGATATAGATATTTAGTTTACGATAGAAAAGTTTACTTTCTGTCTTCCTATTCTAGGAACAAGATGCTACAGAGCAATTATTAAGAAAATGTGCATATAAACTTTCCTAGTGTCTACATTGTAAATAATCAGATGAGTGGCAGCTTGTTCAAACATACACTGCTCCATTTTATTTCACATTAATGAACTCAAAATATTCTCCAGTTACTGTACCTTTTACAGGACGCGAGCTTTCATTTTCAAACAGAAAAAAAGGAGACCGGGAAAATACTGATGTGAGATGAGACCCTTATGAGACCCTTTAGCAAAGGAGTCAAGAATCGGGCCCGGGTGCGAACTCAAGTATGTTCTTCTGAATGGGATAAGCTTTTTATAAATGGTAAAACAAAATACTGCGTGACTGAGATGTACTAGGCAATGGCAAGAGGAAAAACAATAGCGGGAAGGTGTTGTGAGAGAGTATGGTAGTGCGTAAATCGTGTCACATTCATTACAATGGAAGATCAACACAAAGGCTTGGAAATGTCCTATTTGTGGAAAGTATGGCTGGTGGATTCTGTAATTTTGTTTGTTCTTTTGTTTGCCCAAAGATGAGCTGTTTGCTTTGAATTATTGAGTCTGGCTGTTTCAGTGTGAAAATCAAACACTCTTCATTCTGTCATCCTTTCATCCTCTCCCTAAACAAACAGTGCATTTTATTCCTCTGTTTTAATTTACATCACAAAAACGGCGGTAATGACGATTAAAAACCTCAGGTGCGTCATAATACATTTTAAAACAGCCATTCTTCTATGAAATCAATTGACATCTGCTACTAATTAGTGAACAGAACAGCGTTTCAATACACAGCCATGCTGCGAACGAGCCGTAAATAAATAAAATTTAAAAAAAATGAGAGAGGGTAGAAAATAAATAAGAATTGATTTTCTTTCCAAGCCTGTGGTGATGCAGCAGCTGAAATTAGAGCTGTCTATGAAAGTGAGATGGACAGAACAGAGCTGTGAGGTTAAATCAATTAATTTATTGATTTAGATTAATAGATGCAATCTCAGAGAGTGTGAGAGAGAATGAGAGATAAAGTGAATGAGAGAGAGAGAGAGAGAGAGAGAGAGAGAGAATTATCTCTCGCTTTATGAATGCTACTTAAAAGCACAAAATAAGGAATACATAAATATAAATGAGTTCATACCTCTTCAGTCTGAGAGCATAATGTGCTGCATTGTGTAGTTTAGTAGAGAAATACACCTTCCAGGAAAAGAAAATATTTTCACACAGTCTCTTTTTCTTTCCATAGTTTTTGTTCATAATTTTTAATATTTTTTAAAAACTTACCGCAAAGAAAAAAACAGCAGCCAGCAAACAAACAAATGGGTAAATGATTGTTATTTTTTCCCTCTGCATTGTGTTGATTTGCTTCAGGTACTAGAACTGTAGCAATTAATTTAAATAATTTATTTAAAATGTTTTGTAACTATTACAGTCATATTCAAATAAAAAAAAAGGCTGCAGCAGATAGTGTTGCTGTTTCACAGCTCCAGAGTCCTAGGTTAAACCCTGAGCTCAGGTTACTGTCAGTGTGGAGTTCCACATGTTCTCCCAATATCATTGTAGGTTTCCTCTGGGTTCTCCAGTTTCCTCTTACTTCCCAAAAGCATGTAGATGTTTTTGTATAGAATATTTATGCATCCATTACAGTGTTGTGGCTATTATAGATATTGTAAATTGAGTGTATTATGAAGACCACATAAGACATGTCATTGGGTACTTAATCTAATCCATATATGTGAATTGAAAATATGTTTTAAAGACTGGGCATGCCTAGAATGGTATAGATGGCAATCTATGTTGTGAAATTTTTCAAGTGTGAAGAAACCAGCTAATATGAGCGAAACTATATACTATATAGTTATGGGGGAAATAATTATTTTTTTCAGTAAATATATTTTCAATGAGGTTATTCACATAAAATTTTCACCAGTCATCAGTATGAACTCAAAAAATCTGCAAATATAGAATTCACAACATTAACGTCCATAAATAAAGTTATGTGTAATAAAGTGAAATGACACAGGAAAAAGTATTGAATACACTAAGAGAAAGCAGTTCTCTAAAGCAAGGTAAGGCAAGGAACCAGCTGAAATGCATAAATAGTTAGAAAATAATTATACCTCCTGTCTGTGCAAATTAATATCAGCTGGGTTAGTAAATTGATGGTCTATAAAAAGACCAAGGTATCACACAATAAACATCTCATGATGGGTAAAAGCAAAGAACTCTCCCAAGACCTTCGCAACCTTATTGTTGCAAAACATACAGTGAGGGAAAAAAGTATTTGATCCCCTGCTGATTTTGTACATTTGCCCACTAACAAAGAAATGATCAGTCTATAATTTTAATGGTAGATTTATTTGAACAGTGAGAGACAGAATAACAACAAAAAAATCCAGAAAAACACATGTCAATAATGTTATAAATTGATTTGCATTTTAATGAGGGAAATAAGTATTTGACCCCTCTGCAAACATGACTTAGTACTTGGTAATGACTTAGTAATTACTTTTCATTTTCAATGCCCTGGCTGAGGGAAGGAGGTTCTCACCCAAGATTTGACGGTACATGGCCTCGTCCATCGTCCCTCTGATGCGGTGAAGTTGTCCAGTCCCCTTAGCAGAAAAATACCCTCAAAGCATAATGTGTCCACCTCCATGTTTGATGGTGGGGATGGTGTTCTTGGGGTCATAGGCAGCATTCCTCCTCCTCCAAACATGGTGAGTTGAGTTGATGCCAAAGAGCTCCATTTTGGCCTCATCTGACCACCAGAGGACACCTGGGAGAAAGTGTTGTGATACTCCCAGACTTCATATACTTGAAGGAACGGTGAATAGAGGCCTTTACCGGGAGATTCCTGAGAATCTGCTGCCATCCACCAGGATGATGAAGATGAGACGTGGGTGGACCTTCCAGCAGGACAACGATCCAAAGCATACAGCAAAGGAAACTCTTTTTTCAGAGAAAAAATCTAAGTGTTAGAATGGCCCAGTCAATCGCCTGACTTGAATTCAACTGATCAAGATTTAAAGACAATATGTTTAGAAGAATGGGCCAAACTCACACCTGAATACTGCGGCCCATTAATTTCTTCATAGAGGAAATGTCTTGAAGCTGTTATTACAAACAAAGGTTTCTCCACTAAGTATTAAATAAATTTCAATTAGCATGTTCAATACTTTTTTTCCTGTGGCATTCAACTTTATTACACATAAGAAATCTACAAATATAAATAATTCACAACATTAAAGTCTATAAATAATGTTGAGTTAATACTGATGTCTGGTGAAAATTTCATAGCCTCATTGGAAATATATTTACTGAAAAATATGTTCATGCGTCCAATACCTATCTCACTGTACTGTAGCTGGCAAACATGAAACTCACTAAACTGTACATCTGAGGTATATCTGTATATCTGATTCTATGAGTTTGTAGTGCCAGGTGGCCAGTCAGAAATGTCTGAAATGAGTGTCCTTGAGTTTATAAATATTGGGCCCATCAGTCTGTAGTATGCATTCAGACCCGTGCTCACTTGACTCAGTTATTTGGTGTACTCCTAAACTTATTAAGAAGATAATTGGTGAGAAACTCTACCAACTGTTCAAAATTCTGAAATGTTAGACACTGCCCAAGGTTCTGAAACATTAGACACTGTCCAGGGTTCTGAAACGTTAGACACTCTCCAAAGTTCTGAAACTGTATACTGTGCCCAATGTTCTTAAATATTAGACACTTTCCAAGGACCTGAAACATTAGACAGTGTACAAAGTTCTGAAACAATATACACTGCCCAAGGGTCTTAAATATTTGACACTTTCCAGGATTTTGGAACATTAGACACAGTACAAGGTTATGAAACTGTATACACTTCCATTTGTTCTCAACCAAGGTTCTGAAACTGTGGACCCTAAAATGCAAAACTTAGACACTGCCCAAGGTGCTGAACAGTATACATACATACATGCATACATGTATATCTTATTTATTAATATAAATGATACATTATTTACTCTAAATAACTAGCAAGGAATTTCTTTTTGTCAGTTCTCCAGAAAAGCTGAAATGTCCTGAAAATGTCTAACACTTAGCAGTTTTTAGCATTTTTGGTCATGATCTGTGCTCTGTGTCTCTCTCTCACACACACACACACACACAAACACACACACACAGAGACACAGATCATGGCCTTTCCTCCTGCTGATCCTTATACCGCAACACAACATCTTCGTTAATTGAAGCAGCGTTAATGAGGAGTGGAATCAGAACCCCAAAGGCCTAATTAACACTGTTGGTTCCCCAATTAATCCATTAAGTTGTTTTGGCACCGCTGAGAGACCTAGAGCTGTGTGTGTGTGTATGTGTGTATGTGTGTATTTGGGGTGTCGAGATCGTATTACAACAAGTTACGGCATGTGATTGTCAGATTGCATATGTACAACTGTGTTATTTGTTTTTTTGTATGTCTACATAGGCTTTGTGTGTGTGTGTGTGTGTGTGTGTGTGTGTGTGTGTGTGTGTGTTAAAGCTGTAAACTCTCCCAGTCAGGCCTCTAGTTGTAACCTAATAAAGAGGTGTGAAAAATGTAACATGCTTAATTGGCGCTGATGTAATGATGATGAAAAATGAGACAATTATGGACGAACCAAACAGAATATAATGATGTAACAATATATTTTTTTTTTATGTGTATAAAAGTAGAAGTAAATTTTCTTACCTAATCCATTACAAGCTGTGTTTAATGAATTTAATTAGAACTGATGTTGAGATCAGAAGAAATATGAGACAATTACAGAAGGATAAGACGAATAAAACAAAAGGAACAATTAGTAACATAACCAGTACTACTAATAATGTAATAATATAATAATGTCTTTATTTGACCATATTTACACTGCAATATTACATAATGTGATATAAATATGACATTAATATTTTTTGGATTATTTATACTTCAGCTATAGTATTACTATTAAATGTATGTTTTGTGGCCTTGAGGAACCACTGTACCATAAAAAACCCAGTTTATTCTCAGTGACAATTTTTCATCAAACACCAACATTCACCAATAAACACCAGGATTTACTAGCATACACTCCACATGTACCATCAACCACCATAGTATTTACCACAAAACAACAATATTGAAATAACAAAATGTACATCAACATTCTAACACCACCATTCTCCATCAAACACCATAATTAGCCATTGCACTAATCACAATTCATAACCAAACACCCGGGTACACCATTGAACACCCGACTTGACTATTTCATACACCACATTTACCATTAACCCTCATCCTCCCGACTGGGGTACCTGCAGACCCCTGAGGTGTACTTTTTTTCATATCTCAAAGGTGCTTTTTTCTATCAATCCAATTTTTCATGACTTTGTCAATCAGTTTGGTCCTAATGACTTCATATAATTGTTTTCTGTTTCTGTTTGAATTAGTGTGATTAAATAAAACAACAACAACAACAACAACAACAACAATGTATCAAAAGCACTTAGTTCCACCTATGCGGTTTGAATAAATGGAACTATTTATTGAGTTCATGTTTCCCATACTATCAGGGATTTAAAGGCACTCTGTCAGTCATTTAATAAATTCATTATTTACCATCAAACATCTCTATTCACCATTAAACACCAACATTTACCACCACACAGGCCACAATTTACAATCAAACACCAATCCAACAATTTACCATCAAACACCAACATTTACCATAAACACACACACACACACACACACACACACACACACACACACACACACACACACACAC
The DNA here is from genome assembly GCA_012411365.1 of Ameiurus melas. Lineage (NCBI taxonomy): Eukaryota > Metazoa > Chordata > Actinopteri > Siluriformes > Ictaluridae > Ameiurus > Ameiurus melas. The sequence goes on from CM022767.1 coordinate 5,759,617, forward strand.
ACACCATAATTTATGATCAAACATGAACATTCTTCATCAAACTCTAAAATAGCTTCTATAATTCACTAGCTAACACCAACATTCAGCATAAAGCACTGGAAGTTAACATTACACACCAACATTTACCATAAAACACGAGCATTCTCATTCCAGTTTCATTCCATTGACCTTTCACCGCTTGTTTTAAAAGCACCCATAACCACAACACCATAATCATTTCCCTCTATTTATCACACTTCATAGTGTTTTAAAGGAACTAGCACACCAAATGGACCTTGGTCAAAGAGATCATTCTAGAAACTTCTCAATAATTGTGCACATTTTCATTGCTGTTGGTTAACAAATCGTGATACCTTCCCCTCTGGGATGTGTGTTGTTGGCAGTCATGTTTATGTAAATTTCCTTAATTATTTTACAGCATATTTATGCTTGGGAAGCTATTCATCAGAGATCTTTGTCAGAGCTCTTGATCATTTGACGAAATTGTGTTTTGGATACTCTATGATGATGAACACACCTCTGCATTAATCCTAACTAATTAAACTTCAGTTGGCCATAACATCCTGAACTGAAGGTAGCCGTTTCCCGACATCTCGCAGCAATTATGATGGAACAAGAGGATTTCTGAAGAGAAAACAGAATGATGTTGCAATTGCATCAGGTACTTTGGAATTATACCTCTTGTACCCACCAGTGCTTTGGAAAGATTTACAGTGAGGTTCATGCTGGGCATGCAAAACCCTTTGAGATAATTGCACCTCTGCAGTAAAAAAAAAAAAAAGACTTCATTTTATGCTAACTAAATTCTCATAATCTTGCATATTACATGAAAGAACCATGCATCATAACTAAAAGGCCTGACCTTTAACCTGACCGTAAATCTAACCTTAGAAACAAGATAAGGAAAAGAACAGGACTAATTTTTTTTTAGTCTGCCAGGTCAAGATGTTTTACACCATGGAAGACAGGAAGCACACATAGGTCATAGTGCTGCTACATAATGTGGGCTGGAGAAAAACAAATGAAGAAATGCAGAGACAAAAACATTCTGCACAGTCTAATACGAATACTATCATATGGACTCTAATCTCTGTGATGACCATCCACGTCTTTGTCAACCTCATGCTAAAAGGTGACAAAGTTCAGCTAGCAACTCTTTCACCTAAGAATCATCAGTAACTTAGCAACCTGCTGTATGTTTCCTTAGTTTACAGATTGTTCTTGCTGAACAAAATATTCCTGAAGATTGTACTTTATTATATATATATATATAATATATTTTTTTTTTTTCATATATGTGTGTGTATATCAAAAGTAACAGTCAGTATCTTGTGGCCTCCAGCTGCTTTAAGCTTTACAGTACTCATGGACTGTACCAGATATGTCAGTTCTTGCTGTGAGGTGGGTGTTACCCCACTTTTCCACCAAGGCATTTGCAAGTTCTCAATCATGTCTGGGGAGGACACATGTTTACATGTAATTTTCCACTGCAAGGACGATCAGCTGTCCTTCCTGTCTTCCTGTAGCACTGTCTGAGGCATCTTACATTACAGAAATTGCAGTTTATTGCTTTGGCCACGTCTACAGTCCTCATATCTCCCTGCAGCATTCCTATGGCATGTTCACACAGGTGAGCAGGCACTCTAGGCATCTTTATTCTGGTGTTTTTCAGAGTTTGTAGAAAGATCTCTTTAGTATCCTAAGTTTTTTTAACTGTGACCTTAATTGCCTGTATACTATTAGTGTCTTAACAACTGTTCCACAGCTGCATATGCAATAATTGTTTATGATTCAATGAGTAAGAATGAATAACATTGTTTATACCTTTTCCAATAATGATCTGTAAAGCTTATTTGGATTTTATAAAAAAAAATCTTTAAAATACAGTCTCCTGACAAATTGACTGTCTTTTTTTGCTGAGTATATATAAGTGTATGGCGTCACAATAGGAACACCATAAAATCATGCAAATGCAGGTCAAAAGCTTCAGTTAATGTTCTGAACAAAGACTGAGGAAAAACATAAAGAAATAAAGTTTGACCATGCCAGACAGGCTGGTTTGAGTATTTCAGGAACTGCTGATCTCCTAGGATTTTCACTCACAATCGCTAGAATTTACACAGAAGGTTGAGGAAAACAAACAGAGAAAAAGTCGGTGGCAGGTCTGCCTTCTTGCTCAGACAGGTCAGAGGAGAATAACCAGATTGCTTTGAACTGACAGGAAGGCTACAAAACCTCAAATAGCCACTCTTTACAACCGTGGTGAGCAGAAAAGCATCACTACCCAGAACCTTAAGGCAGTTGGGCTATATATTGTTAGATTAGATATAGATTTCCCTCCTAAGCATTATCTTATTTATTTACTTACGCATTTACATTTGCATTGTATGTATGTATTTAGATTTCCTTTTATTCATTACACACAAAAGTGTACATTAACCAATATGTGAACTGCGCATCCTATAAGTAGTTGACTGAAGATTAAAGTCAGGCTTCTATTTCAGAAAACATCGAAGCTCCAAATGATCATCTCATTTCTTTCGTCAGATTTAAATTGCATACGCACAGATAATGAGTCGTGCTAAGCCGTAATAACATCGTAAATAGTTTAATACCCCACGGCCCAAATTTCCTCTCCTCTCTCCTAATTCTTCACCACTTTAATTAGTTTTGGAATTTGTTGCTGTCAGTCAGTCGGATACTCGTGACACTGATTTGCATATGTTCATGCATTGTATATCTGTTCGATTCCTGGAGGATTTCTTGATACATGACTTGACCTCTGTTTCCCCAGGCTCTTCAGGGGAAAAAAGATTCTCAATGGATTTCTACTTTTCCTGCAGCACATCAGGAGTGTTTTTACTATATGCATATGCATACATTAGGATAATAATAAGTTGAAGAAAAAGAAGTAGAAATTATTATTATTATTATTATTATTATTATTATTATTATTATTATTATTATTATTATTATTATAGCAGTCGTGAGCTATTAGACCTTTCTGTCATGCGTTTAACAACAGCAGCATCAATATACTTCTGCATTCAACACACACACACACACACACACACACACACACACACAGTATTTAAAATGTATTTCTTCTTCTTTCACTACACCAAGACTAGAAATAAAACTTTCATGAATCCAAGTATGAAAAAAAAAAAACGCCCACTGCAGTACAACCCCAATTCCAAAAAAGTTGGTACAGTAAAGCTAATAAAAACAAAGAGGAGTGATTTGTAAATGTATTTAAACAAACAAACAAACAAAAAAATAAAACATGTAAAGACAATGTATTTGATGGTATACCTAATCAACTGCATAGTTTTTTGAAGGTAAACATTTATTTTGTAATTGATGAATGCAACACCTTACAAAAAAGTTGGCACAGGGGCAATTTAGGACTAATAGCGATGGAAGTAAAAAGGTGATGTGAAACAGGTGAGGCAACAGTCTAATCATAGTATGTAAGGAGCCTCGAAAAAAGACCTAGAACTTCAAGAACAAGGATGGGTCGAGGCTCGTCAATCTGCCAACTGATGCGTCAGCAAACAATACAACACTCTGAGAACAACATTCCCCAAAGACAAACTGGTAGGATTCGGGACGTTTCACCTTCAACAGTGCACAATGTAATTAAAAGATTCAAGAATCTGGTCAAATCTCTGTGTGCAAAATGCATGTGATCTCTGATCCCGCAGACATCGCTGCCTTAAAAAACGTCATGAGTCTGTAATGGCTATCCGGACATGGGCTTAGGAATACTTTGGTAAACCTTTTTGTCAGCCAACAGCATTCGCCGCTGCATCCACAGATGCAAGTTAAGGCTTTACTATGCAAAACAGAAGCTATACATCAACACTGTTCAGAAGCTCCACCCACTTCTCTGGGCTCGGTCTCATCTGTGATGTACAGTAGCACAGTGGAATCAAGTCAACATTTCAAACAGTTTTTAGAAATAACAGCCGTTATGTTCTCCGGGCCAAAGAGGAAAAGGACCATCCGAGCTGTTATCAGCGTCTGTCATTTTATGTGGGTGTGTCAGTGCATATGGCAAGGGTAACTTGCACATCTGTGAGGGCAACATTAATACAGAAAGTTATGTACACATTTAAGATCAACATTTACTGCCATCCAGAACAGGACAACAATACAACCCACATTCTGCCTGGATTACAAGCGCATGGTTGTGTAAGCAGAGAGTGCAGGTGCTAACATGGCCTGACCTGTCTCTGATTGAGACTGTGTAGCTCATTATGAAGCCAAAATAAGGCAATGCAGGCCTCTTACAGTCGCACAGCTGAAGAAATGCATAATGGATGTATGGGGAAAAATTCCGCTTGCTAAACTTAACCAGCTGGTGTCGTCACTCACTTAATAAGTGTTATTAAATGAAAAGGTGATGTTACACAGTGCTAAACAGTCGACTGTCCCAACTTTTTTGGAGTGTGTTGCAGTCATCGGATTTGAAATGAGTGTATATTTTCAAAAAGAAAATAAATTCATTAAGTAAAACATCAAATAATGTGTTAATAATGTGTTTTCAATATAGTACAGGGTGAATTTAAATTTCAAATGATTCGTTTTGTTGTTGTTGTTGGGTTTTTTTTGTTCTTTTTTTGCATTTTCCATACTGCCCCAACTTTTTCAGAATTGGGTTAGTAGATTTCAGCATGAATAGAGTTGACCTGACAAGTTTTGACTGTTGAAAATGAGTCATGTAGCTATTTAGTTATTATTACCAACACAGCCAGCCACCCACATATGGCAAAAGAAATAAAATCAGCTTAAATCACAATGCTTTTACCAGATGCGCTTGGTGATTAAACCATTCTTAAATTTCAGCATCTAAAAAATTCTGCTGATTTATTTTGGCTGATCTGGCATCCTCCTTTAGCATTTCTTTCTTGGTAATAAAGATCGATCAAATGCTAATGTAAAAATCTGAAGTTCTATTGTATTTTTAAGGTAGTTTTTTTTCAGTAATTTCTGAAAAAAAAACATCCAGTAAGTTTGAGAAAGAAATGAAAAGAATTACATCTGCTTTTCATGTTACTTATTGTTTAAAATATGGAAGAATGTTTTGAATAACTCAATTGCCTCAAAAAACAAGTCAAAACTGTAAACAAAAACACAGAACACATCATACATGATCACCCATCTACACCCCCCCTCCAGTTTCTCTCTACTTTGATCATCTGCCAGTTCCTACCCACCAACCAGCTCTATCAAATCACATGACAGCTACCATCCAGGGAGAGTGACAGCTAACATGTGCTTCCTCTGAGTCAGGTGGAGCCAGCTTTTCAATCTTCTTCTCATGCTACGTCACAAGGCGGCATAAAATACTCTGAGAAAAGCGCTATTCACCCATTTCCACATACGTACAGGAGCTCACAGATGCCCAGGATTAGCCTGTGTTGCTGTGATTGTCAGGGGAGAGAGTAACAGCATCCCACCCGCCCAGAAAGCATAGCCAGTTTGCTTTGTCAGGATTCTAACTCGTGATCTCCTGACACTATGGGAAAAGCTAACTCTCAATTCAATTCCATATAACATTTTTATTTATTTTTTTCATTTGACCATCCCAAACTATCACACTTTCATTTAGATAGGTGCGGTTATACACCAAGAAGTTCAGAGACAGTTTGGAAATCTCTTTCTGTCTCTCTACAGTATGTATTGCTAAAAGTGAAGGAGAAATCGAACACGCCAGCCATGAATACGCAACCCTTCAGGATGTCAATGCTAATCCTGTACAGCTCGTTGAGTGATGCGCAATAATGTTCAGCTGTCAATAGCAATAGAATTGAGATTCCTTTCAATCCAGTGATTTTCTTTTTTCTTTTTCTCTCTCAAGGACAAGACAGAGATGCAGGTGATGCTTTTCTATAAGTGAATGGTTTTAGAATGAATCCCTTAATTACCTGGAGAGATAGAAAAGCATGCTTCTGCAAATTTATTTAACATTTTCTTTTATTCTTGGCTACTCTGGTTATTTTTGCAGTTGCATCCGTGCGTGTGGCAATGTGAGTCCGTTTAATGAGCCCAAAAAACTACTTTATTTTTCTTCTTGATGTTTGTTGTAGCTTTTCTATTCATTTCACTCAGCATTTTGTTCCTCCTTCTCCTGCCCCCCCTTACTGCTTGACTGACAGTGACATTTGGTGGATGTGTCATCCACTGTGTCAGCATGATTTTCACCACTCTCTCTCTTACTCTCCTTCACTCTCTCTCTCTCTCCCATTCTATCTTCAAACCCTCCTCACATGTTCAATCCGCTTCCATTAGCCGTCTATCTTTCTGCCCTTTGCAGTTCTGAGCTGTTTGAGTCTAGCTGAGCCAGTCAGGTCGGGTCATGTTCTGATAAAGTGTGTAAGTAAGGACTTTTTCACCTGATACTGCAAACACACAACAACCTTCAACTTGAGTCTTGAAGTTCACTAGTTGCCTGGCTGTTGCTGTGCTTTAGCTGCACAGGAAGTGGACCTGCAATGCCCCAGGTGAATAATGATGCTCTGAGGAAGACACCGACTCAGAATTTGCTCTTCTGCAGACTTTATTATAAATGTTCTGTATGCATCCCATAGAGAATGTCTTTATTAGCGAAAAGGGGAACATGGACAAGGAAGAATAGGTCATGCCATAAAAAAATAACATACATTATACAATAGTGCAACCGAATTCTCAAATCTGATTGGTCAGAAGGTGTTGATTATTGTTCATGTCCTTTAACAGCAGCTCTGACATGTACATTTCTTATCAGTATACTGCCGACTGCCACTTCTGTGCAGATTCTTATTTCATTAAAAATATATGCGCATTTATGAATTTCTAAAATAACACCTCGGGTTATTCAACTAGTTCAGAGAAAAGTGAAATGTTCAATTCTTTCTATGGCTGTACACGTTTGCCTTTCTCTGAGGAACTGAGCCACGCACCTATACTTAAGAGAGGAACATGGAGCGAAACGAGTGAAGGAATCAGCATTTGCATTTTTAGAAACGTGGAATCATTGTAACTTAAAATAAACAGGTTCAGTTGGATTGATGTTTCTGTTCTGCAAACATTTACTTCTCCTCTCAAAGCAGAAAGAGAAAAGAAGAGGAGAACGAGAATGCCTGTGAATAGCTCTGAGGCGATCTCCATATGCAGACCAGGGCAAGCGTGAAATATGCATAAAATGCTGACAAACAAAAGATTAGTGTGGGTTTACTCCAGGCACTTGTTGCACATTGTGTGTATAGCCATATCAGCGTTGTTTCCCTGAAAAAGCTTTGTGGTAGAATTTCGTGGCCTTTAAAAAAATATACATTCATGTGCATGCCACATTTCAGTCTGAATAATGTGCATATAGCTAAAGGCTAGTGGATGCAAATTCCAGTGCTAATGTTAATCAGTAGGAATGTGTTTTTGGATTAAAAAAATGAATGTGAAACTGAAATATATCTGATTGCCCTGTTAATCATGGGATCTGGTTTGAGATCATTAGCCAAGATTGAATTAGTGTTACTGTATGTCACAAATGATTACTTTTGGACTTTTTTTGGACACAGCTTGTAACATGTGGTTAATGCTTTGTAGCAAAATGCTAGAGGGGTTTCAGAGATCCGTTTCATCCTAGATTGGCTCATTAACACCCTACACTCAAAAAATAAGAGAGATTAACACCAAATCCTCCTGAAGCAATTTAGTGCAGTGGAGTGAACTTCACACAGTGCTGATGGCAAATCACCAAACCTGATCAAAATACCAAACTCCCTTGTACCAAATACATTAAAGATTTGTTTTTTTATTTCTTTATGAGGTCAATATCATAGACACGCTACCAAGAATACATTTGAATATTTACCTTACACATGTATATGGATTTATACTGTGTACGCTGTACAACCATTACATTAGATTCCTAGCAGTGTCCTTCAAAGGGTTTCAAGGTGTTACCAGCAAACCTCAGGCTATGCTCGAAATGTCTCTGTACTCTTTATTCTTCATACTGGAAAATCACTTTCGAGAAACTGAATGAGTAATTGATTTGGTTCAGTAGTTGCATTCCAGCTTACTCAATATATGCTTCATCCTGAGAGCAATGTCCCTGCTGTGAAGATGGTGGTGGTGGCATCGTATTGTAGGGATGGATTTCATCAACTGGGAAACTGGGCAAGATTGGAGAAAAGATAAATGGACCCAAATACAGGGTAACCATAAAAGAAAATTTGCTCCAGTCTCAAGGAAAATTTACACTGGAAAAAAGGTTCACCTTCCAACACAACAATGACCGTAGGTATACTGCCAAAATTACACTGGAGTGCTTTAAGGCCAAGAACCTAAATGTGTTAGAATCACCGAGTCACATCTCATAATTTAATTCAAAATGTGTGGAAAAACTTGAGAATTTATGTTCACCAATGTTCTCCAACCAATCTGACAACGCTTCAGCATTTTTTCTTACAAGAAGTGGTAAAAATATCTGCATCCAGATGTGCAAAGCTGATCATGACATATCCCAGAAGACTTTCAGCTGTAAGAGTAGACAAAATTAGTTCTACCATGATATGACCCATGGGGGTACTCAAACAGCCAACAAATGACAGATTTTTGTTTAATTATCCTTTGAGTCACAATATATATATATATATATACTTTTTTTAAATTTTTTTCCATCATCACAGGTATTTCAATTTCAGGTTGAATGTGGAAAGGTCCAAAGAGGTTGAAGACATGTGCAGCGCACTAAATACCTTCTAGTAATGGGTCCCTAGATCCCCCCCCTCCATTTTCTCTCCAATTTGATCACCTGACAGTCCCCACCACTAGCCAGTTCTAGCTTATTAGATGGCAGCTACCTAGACACTGAAGGCTAACATGTACATTACCAATATGGAAGCCAGCCAACCACATTTGTTGAACTGCAGCTTATATTGCATCTCACCATAACACACTTGGAGAAAAATGCTATCTACCCTAATCCACGTACATGAGTTATCAGTCCCTATATGTTTACAGATTTCCTCACAGATATATGCTGAAGGGCTGCATGTAAAAGATGGAGACAGTCTCTACTGTTAGACCTACAGGGTGGCCTAACAAGATAGTTGTGTGTACATGGTGTTTAAATAAACACTCCATGCTGTACTGTGAGTAATACAATGTACAATTCTTGCCCGAGGTATTCCTATGGTCCCTTTCCATTAATAGATGGGTAATGGGTGAGAAATTAAGGGGTCAGTACTAATTATACAAGGCAACAGATGGCGCTCAATGTGGAGCAGGAATACGCTCCGTGGATTGAACTAGTCATGGTAAACCTTGGAAGTAATTCAACTCTTAGATAAGGGAAATGAATGTTTTTCTCTTTAATAAACTGTTTGTCAGTGGAGGTGTTTCTGGGGTTGTTAACTAGGTGCGCCTCATGAGAGAAGGATTAAAAGTGTAAGATTATGCATGCTTGTTCACACAGAAATAGAGCTGCATGCTAACACTTACAGAAACATTGATTCCTAATAAAACTGTAAGCGTTAGAAAAATAACTACAGTAGGAAAAAAAAATAAAGCTTAAAAACACACAGAGGCAAAGCTGCCAACTAGTATTACAGAACCGATGAGGGATGTTAAACAGAAACAGTTTTCTATCCATTCCTATGAACTGGCTCTGCAGGAAGCATTTTTTTTATTCCTCAGCCCCCGGAGTTTAAGGAAACAGCACTTTGAAAGCTGCGTGTGGGATAAATAAATAAATAAATAAAAAACCATTTCTGGAGATGTGTTTTGGCAATAAGGGGAAATATCCACAGCTTGGCTTTTTAAGCAACACTTACAGCACCATTGAAATGATGTTTGAGATGCGTTTAAGCTCCATTCAGACCGTGACTCTGAGCTAAAGCGTATTAGTGTGAATGCTTTGACGTTTGTGACTACTGCCATGATGAAGTCTGGCTCCTTAACATTCATAGCTTTCAAAGTCTTATAAATAAGGCTTGTAAATAAACACTTGATTTTCTGTATAGAAGAAATGAACATCGTTTAATCTCTAACTTCACAGAGTGGGAAATGGCAAGGCATCATCACTCTTTCTTTATCTGCATACTCTCAAAACTTTAGACCTGTCTTCAGATTGTACCAACGAAGGGCAAACTCTGGTGGAACATTGTGAAATTGTATGATTCAACTGAAGAAAATTTGGTTGTGTTTGGTTAACAGCTAACGCACTAATGTCAAGGACTGTGTTGCCTGGAAACTCTCCAATCTAGTTGGTTGGAAGGTGCTTTATTAATAGCAAGAAACAGAGCCAACAGATGTCATTGAACTTTATCAATTCTGTCAAAAAGAGTCATCAAATATCCAGCCAGAATTCTGCAAAGGCTAGTGGATGGCTACCAAAACTTACTAAGGGACATTCAACTAAATATTAGGTATGCTGTGTGTATATTTTTGACCCTGTATGTATAAATTTGGTCCTGTGTCGATTACCGAAAATTATATATATATATATATATATATATATTTATTTATTTATTATTATTATTTTCTTTTTTATTGATAATTTGTACAATCATTCTGCCCTCCGGGTACTCCGGTTTCCTCCCCCAGTCCAAAGACATACATGGTAAGCTGATTGGCATGTCTAAAATATGAATGTGTGTGTGAGTTCGTATGTGATTGTGCCCTCGATGGACTGGCACCCTGTCCAGGATGTACCCCGCCTTGTGCCCGATGCTTCCTGGGATAGGCTCCAGGTTCCCCCGCGACCCTGAAAAGGAGTAAGCGGTAGAAGATGGATGGATGGATGGATGGTATCATTCTGCCCCAGAAAAAGACAAGTTAAAAGAAATTATTGAAAGCCCAATATTGCCATCATATGCAAGTCCATGATGAGTGTATGTAAACTTCTGACAGCAACTGTAGCTACTATTAAGTGATAATACAAACTATTTTTTTACAATGTGGTCATATGTAATCATTAGCAAATTGTTCTGGTGTAAGAGGAAGAAAACTCTTTGTTAGGTGCTTTTATTGGAACTTCAGGGTGATAACAGTAACTCCATTTTGTGTAGGGCAAGTATTTTACTCCTTACCTGGCAGGAAGCAGTAATGAGGCTCATATGGCACTGATTACACCTGGAATTATACTAATACTGTTGTGAATAACACTCAAACACACACAGCTACATATGTAAACATGTCTGCAGACATTTAGTCAAAATGCAGATTACTTCCATCTGAAGTGCTTTAAGGTTTGATTACTGTAAGACAAATGCTTTAAAATCCATCCAAATAGAATCAACATGAGCTGTACAATCTTCTCAGGCTTCATAAAAAGCTTTTGGACATAAATTTTCTTCAAAGTCTGTGCAGAATCGTATTAGCTCACTAACTTGTTAGCAGTTTCCCTTTCCCTGTCTCACTAGCGCAAACATCATTCTGTTTGATGAGCATTAGTGTCAGTGGTGAAGAAGCAAAGCCAAGGCCTGGGAGGTCTGAGAAAATGTAAGAAACACATTTCTAATGAGGCTTTGGCATGCGCTATACCAAGGCTTGCTACAGTATCTCACTAACACAGTTGCCTTTAACAGATGGAGGAGTCAGAGAAGTGAAACCCAATTGTTCAGAGCTTCAAACAAAAGTGTGATCAGAAAAGTTACAGATGTTAATGATCATGTGTTCAGACAAATTATCTTTTACCTGTAGTGGACTTATTTTAACATATACTTTTTTACATGGTTACTTTTGCATACATAATTCATTTTTCTGATGATTCTTACATGATTCGCTTTTCACCGGTGGAATTTATTTATTTATTTATTTATTTATTTTTACAAATGATTCATTTATGTTCACGTGAATTTTACAGAAGTGATTTCATTACATGATTCATTTAGATTCACGCGATTTGTACACGATTCACTCGTGGTCACATGATATTTATATAATTCAATTGTTTACATGTGACTTTGATATAATTCCTTTATTTTCATGTGACACAGGTATGCACACAGTTCATTGATGTTCACATGTCTACATGATTCATTTATATTCAAAAATGATTTGTACACAATTCACATGTGAGTTTTACATGGTTCATTTATTTCCAAAATACATTTTTTAACATATGATTTGGATATTACTTTATTTTCACACATTTAGCTGATCTTTAAAATGATTAATTTATTGTCATTACATATGTGATCTATTCTTGATTCGAATGTGCATAGGCACCCTATTGTTTTTCTACCTTTTCTGTTTTTATTCTTCTGCTGCTTCTTCTGCTTCATCTTCTTCTCCTGGCTAGGGAGTCTATTGAAGCCCATAGAACTGTCTGGTAGAAAGTTGTGAAATTTAGCACACTGATTGGGGAGGGTAAAAGGAACATTCTGACCAAATTTTGGGCAAGTACTCCCAATGCTTTAGCACCACCATCGGGTAAAATTTGGGCCTAATTTGGAAGTACATATATAGTCATTACTTTGAACCGTGTCTCCAAAATGTAAAAGTTGAGACAACACACCCTATGACATCAATTTCTGCCTGATTAGAATTTCTGCCATATTGTATTGCCCCCAAAATTTCTGTTTGCAGCTTTAATTTTTATGTGTTTTTTTGACACAATTAATTCATTTCCACATGATTTTTTATGCAATTAATTTATTTCCATGTGTTTTCCATGAGATTATTTTTAACATGCAATATGAATTGATTTTGTTGATGATGTTTAAATGTGATTTTTACATGGTTCATTTACTTTCATGTGTGATTTGTACAAGATCTATTTATTTAGTGTATTTTCTTTATTATTATTTTTTTTACATGATTTTCATAAGTTAGTTTGCCCTGATTCATTTGTTATGAAATATAACAAAGATGTTTAACAGAGGGGTTGTTGTGGATGAAACAATGTTTCTTTTCCCATCATTTGAAAAACAAAAATCACACTTGGTGAATGCGAAGCCAAGCATGAGTATTTTGTGTGTGTGTGTGTGTCATTGAGGGACATTTGCCGAGGTCTGTTTGAAACACATTGTCACACACTCTGACTTCTGCTTCTCATTTTGTGCTAATTGAATGTCACTTGTGTTCTGGAATCGAGTCGTTTGCATGGGGATGAGATGAGCTGACCTTTGCTTTTGATCATAATTACAGCAGAGATTGTGTCAAAATAAGAACTAATGACACAGTGATCTCAAAAATGTCACAAATAAGATCAGAAAAAGCCTTCATAGTCATAACATACAATGTTTTTTTCATTTCCCTAGAGCAAATTATTGTTGTAATTAGGCCACTGTAAACCCTTCCGTAGTTACCCCCTTATTAAAGTCCTTTGTTGAGTTTGTAGTGTGTTTTGGATCATTGTCTTGCATGATAAAGTTCCTCCTAATTAATTTGGATGCATTTCAACGAAACTGACAGACAAAAGGTTCCTGTAAACTTTTGAATTCATTCTGATGTTACCATTATGGGTTACATTGTAACGGATCGGGACTGGAGACGGATGCAGGTGCAGATCAAAGTCTTTATAGACACGTAACTCACCATCAAAGAAAACGCGGTCTTCACCGGAAAACGAGAAACTGGAATCGTGGCATGGAAACAAACCACATCAAATATACAGACAATACAAACGATACAACCAATAATACTGAGCCAAGTGCTCCGTGACCGAGGGGTTTAAATGGTAAACATAATCACAACAAAACCATAGACACCTGGGGCTAATTAAAGACACTTAAACCAAATACTCAAAAAGGAAGCGAGCGAACCGAAACAAAAAGCCACGACACTACCTCCACTATTTTCCACAAATGAGCACCGACTGTTGTTTTGGGGTTTTTTTTTTCCCAACTCTCACAATGTTTCTGTAATCAGCTGTTGCTGACCCATTTGGAGCCAGTGGTTTCTTCTTTCTTATTCAGAAAACATTCCAAATTCTTGTATCAGATATGCCCAGTGTTTGTGTAATGCCTCTGGTTGATTGTCCCTCTTTTTTTAGCTTCAAAATGGCTTGCCTTTCTCCCATGGACAGCTCTCTGATCTTTATGTTAGCTTATCCTTTTGAACAACAAATGCAGTCTTCACAGGTGAAATGAAGGCTAAAACCAAGAGTAGATGTTCAGATGTTCAGTTGATGTTCAAGAAACACCTGCCAGTCATATATTCAAATATTTTTGCTCACCTCTTCTATATCATTAAAAACATCTACATATAAATACTAGGAAATACAAGCTGAAACTTTAAACTCTCTTCTGATATTCATCGTTTGATTTCAAATGCAATTGTCTTCAGTCTACAGTAAAAATATATGATTTGGGTCTTGCTGTTCCGATACTTTCGGAGGGGACTGTAGATACTGAAACCACCCTGAACTTTTCCAATGACACCATGTCCCGAAGGCTTTAATTCCTCTTAGAACACAAGAACTTAAAAACAATTGCTGTACTTTTTTTTTGTTAATTAATGAATGGCATGTACTTATTATGCATTTATAGTTACATTTAATATTGTGGAACGTCCATGAAATAAGTTCTTGTTGTCATTTATACTAGAACAGTAATAATCTCACCAGCCTTTCACAGCTTGTCATGTTACAGATAAACAATAAAGCTCCTCTGTTCTGAAAATGGTGGAAAACTTTAAAAGTTACAAAAAAAAGTTACATCTAACACCAAAGACTCCTTCCATACACGTTACATAAACATTGCTGTACAGACAATTTCACCATATTCCGAATATGATTACTCTTCATTTTTGCCCCTCTTTATATTGCTCCAATGGAAACAGTAATGTATTTGAATGAGTGCATTAACTAGAGTGAATGTCGAAGCCTCTGTTCTAGAAAATGAATCGGCACCTTCTGACCAATCAAAATCGAGAATTCGATAGTGCTGTTGCATAATATCTAGCTTTCTATCTATCTATCTATCTATCTATCTATCTATCTATCTATCTATCTCTATCTATCTATCTATCTATCTATCTATCTATCTATCTATCTATGTACACACACAGGATGTAAAGACAGTTTCTCTGCCGTTTGCAATTGAGTTTGTGATGTTGGTGTCTAGTCTTAATTCAACATGATTTATTACACTGAGAAGAACAAGAAGGAGGAGAAAAGTATTACATTGTTTAGAAAAAAAAAAGAAAACAAACCCGTCATGTCTTCTTCAGTGGTTCATCTTATAGTTAAGAGTTTTACTTGGAACTCTATCTGAATGGAAAACACTCATTCGCAGGGTTCTACATAAAACATGTCAAAGGACAAACTGAAAATCCTTTCTATGTCCCGGTGTAGTTTGTAATCTGATGATAAACATAAATTTAAAAAAATAAATAAATACTGAAATTGTTCACAATAAGGCTTTTACTAACAAGTTTGTGTCATTTTGTCTAGGATATAATAATTTTTTGGCTAAAGAAAACACATCTTTATAAAAGTAATCTTCACATGATTGTATATCCAAAGTTCATTATTATTATTATTATTATTATTATTATTATTATTATTATTATTATTATTATTATTTTTGGTTTTAAGATAGATAGATAGATAGATAGATAGATAGATAGATAGATAGATAGATAGATAGATAGATAGATAGATAGATAGATAGATAGATAGATAGAAATAGATAGATACTTTATTGATCCCCAAGGGGAAATTCAAGGAAATTAACCAGTATTTTACAATATAATAGAGATTTGTTTCATATAAATTCTGCTCTCCTGCATGTGAGATGAAGTGCTTTGTATTCACTAAGTGACGTCTGCATGACTAATACTGTTACTTAAGATACAGTGTCTGTTGATGACGCCAGGTAGTGTGTGCAACCTCTATTCTCACTATAGAATACTTTCACTATAGTCTTCTCACTACAAATGTACAATACCTCTGAAAGAACGGAGGACGCTGGAGGCATGCATAAGAAAGAGAGCAGTGATGTGTGTGTGGTTTAAAAAAAAATGTTTTCTTTTTAGCATTGATATAAACTCAGAAAGAAATAACTGAAGGCACACCCTGCACACAGGATAAGTAAGATGCTGTCAGTTTCTGACAGGCACCGGCTCACTTTCTGGCATTCAAGACATGCTGTATAATATTTCTTACATACACTCATTACCCGCTTCTCTGTGACTCCTCATCTCATTCACAGACAGAATTCAACCACGCCCAGGTTGCCACAAACTGTATTCTTGTCGTTTCTGTGTTTATGTGAATGGAAAACTGTATTGTAACTATTTGATAAAGTGCACTAACGCAGATGTGTTCCATCTCTTTGCTCTTACAGTCTCAGCGGCGTGTGACCTTTCACCTTCCAGACGGCTCTCAGGAGAGCTGTAGTGACAGCGGTTTGGGTGAGCCCGAGTCTGTTGTGGGTGGGGCTTTGCTTTCTAAGCCCCTCCCACTCGCACAGGAGGAGTTCTATGAGCAAGACAAAAGAACCGAGGCAGACGGCAACTCTGATCCGAACTCGGGTGAGTCGCAGAGCAAACTGCATCAGATTTAAATAATACGTTAAAACTAGTAAATGCTGAATATTTGTTTACTGATTTTTTTCTTGATGGTCAGCTGATGATTGTTAGATTTTTTTCTTTTTACACTTTAATATGTGAACTTCAAATTTTCTTATAAATATCGAACCCAGAGAAATTCAGATGATGTGATCTTCTTTCTTTCTCTCTGGACTCATAAATATTCACGAGCTGTGTAAAATGATGGCCGAAGCTAAAGTATGGATCCGACTGTTTTACACAACAAAAGCCATAAAGTCCCTTATTTGCCCGACGTTCTGTAGGTCACTGCATTACTGAATGTTTTTTATTCATGAAAGAATAAATCATTCACATCACACACTTGTAAACATGAGATTGTAGAAAAAAGGCAAGGAAGACAGAGGAAGAGAAAGGAGACTGCTTTTATTCCTTTCTTTATCTGTTCTCCTTTAATCAAGGATGACGTAGTTACGTTGCTTTAGTGCTTTGGATGGATGGCAGCTTAAATGCGCTGACCTTAAATGTTAACCCAGTGATTGACTAAAAGAAGTCGTTTAAAAAGTATTTAACTTTTTAGCCAAATTTAACCTAGGAGTTTAACTTTTCATTGTGGGGATTGATTTTTTTTTTCTGCACAAATTTTGATAAATAGAAGAAATAGAAGTATGTATTTTACATACACTGTGCATAGCATTTTACATCATAATACCAATGATTAAAAAAGTTTTTACATTTTCAGCCTTAATGCCCCTCAGTCAAGCCCCAATAAATCAAATAACCTATCAATTTTACTTAGACACTGACTCAGTAACCAATCAAATAGATATGTGTTATGTAATTTGTTATGGAATGTTACAGAAATAAATGTTGTGGCTTCAAATCAAGCCTGCAGAGTTACTTGTTTTTTTTCTCTAGTTTGTATGCATTACCCTAACCTCATGTACTGTGGCAGTACGTACTGCATTTGAAGCAGTACCTACTACACGGCCATTGAAACAGTATATACTAATCAGTATGTGCGTGTAGTATGACTACAATCCCGGACATACTCCGCCATGTTGGCATTGTCATGTGACCGTTGATGTCATGAACCCCAAAATCTTCAAGGGACCACCAGATTAAAGCAACCGCAAAATACACATCAGGAAAGTTAACTGAATTTGTAATTTAATGTGGGCGGGGTTAACAGGCTGAGGTGAATTCGTTGCCGTTAGTTTGGGCAGCTAAGGCATGATGGAGATCACCATGATGTTTAAACCTTCAACAAGTTAACAATTTTGTTCGGGTATTGCTAAACAAGTCCTGTTTAACCAAAGTTTAATACTTAAAAAGAGCCAACACGTTGTCTTCTGTGAGTCCTGATGCATTATGGGTTTTCTGCCTCACATAGTGTTTATCGGTTCCATACTGCAAAATCTTACCGGAAGCAGTACACCATCCGGGTATTTCTCACCTACTGTTTCTCGCCTACTGATAATTCGAGCATACTACCCCTCTGGTGTACTTTTTTCCCACCTACTATGTAGTAGGGTAGTACACAGTTTCAGACACAGCCCTTGAGTTTGCTTCAACTTATGGTATTTTTTCTTTTTTTTTTTATTACCTGCTTTCTCTTTTAAATTTTTTTTAAGCGGCCTTCTCACCTGCCACTTGCCATGACATGTTCATATAAAGCTTTTTTAATTTATTGGTTCGTGATCAAACCCTTTACTCTTACAAGAGCAGCAAGTGCTGCAAGCTTTTTTTTTTTTTTCTTAAAAAGCAATACACTTTCCACTCTCTTCACTTGCACTATTGAGTCTCCTTCTTCATGCCTAAGCACGGAGGAGTGGGTCGCTCGGTTTAATCCCACCTTCACAGATCTCTGAGATGCTGTTCCTCCTACAGTATTTAAATGAGAAGCTAGGGATCAGCCCTGGCTCTATAATCACATTCGTACCTGCAGTGTTGCAGGAAAGTTAAGCAGAAAAAAATGGAATGGAGATATGATTCGGATATCTCATGCAATTCTAAGGAATTGCTAAACTTAACCCTTTCATGCATTGATTATGAAATCCTGTTCAAGGTTTTTTTTTACTCCTCTGTGTTTTTGTGCTTCTTTAGGCATAAAACATTCTTTTACCTTTATTTTTCCTTTTACATACATTTTTCGAAAAAAAAAATTATTTGAAGTGTCCGCTCCAGTGGACTGCATGCGTTCAGTGGCTGTTATAGCTGTCCACTGTTGTGACCACTATGTATGTAAAGGGTTAATATCAATGCTTAAGCAGAGAAGGGCATGTATTTTTATTTCTTCTCCATAAACTTCAATAACCATAAGTTATAAGTCCTAATAGAACACTTAACATGGTTGCTTGATGAAATATATATATATATATGTATATTTTTTTTAAATATGCTCAATGGCTACTGCCAATTTTGCACTCTTGAACGTGGACAGTGTTGGGATTTGTTGGAGCAACAGATGATTCTGCATCAAACAAAATCCTCTGTGTAAACATCTGCCTTCAAAGTTCTTCAGAGATGGCACACAGATGTTACGTTCTGTAAGTTAAACCTGGTGATGTCATTGGCTTGGTCATCTTGGACATCTGGAATCACTTTTTTTTTCCATATGATTCCGCCGAACTGCTTTTTCGCTAGCCCATTCCTTTATAAATAGTGCCACATTTTAGAAACCTAACCCAGAGATAACATCTTTTTTTTTTTTTTTTTTTTAATCAAAAACCCTCAGGTCTCTTTTTTAATGAAAACTTTTCTTTCTTTTTTTTTTTTCAAATGAGAAGTTTAATGAGAAAATCTGATTGGTTTATTCACACTTCTGTGCACTGGTTTGCAAAGGAAAACAATTAGCTTTACCAGAGCATGATATAGCCACTGATCTGAAACTTTCCCAACATCACATTTTAGAAAGTTATTAGAGAGTTTTGTGTGTAAAAGTGGTGAAGAAATGTGAATGGGATTGTGAAATGGCTCCTTAATGTGAAATTAGGTGCTTTGTGGCCACATTTATTGACAAAAAAGTACCAGATCCTTGAGAATTAAAATCTAAATGTCTTGTGATAAAACTATAGACTTCCTGTCAGCTCAAACCAGTCTTTTCATTCTCCCATGATCTCTCTCATCATCAAGTTGTTTTCCCTGGCAGAACTGCCCCTCACTATATGATTTTTTTTTGTTATTTCACACCAATTTTTTGAGTTATTTATTCAAAATTCACATGAATACTGAAACATATTTGTTCTCTCCATAGATGGACTTTTAGGGCCTAGGGGTCTAATGGAAGCAACAGAGATGTGTACACAAGAGTGTCTAGTACTCGGCCACTCGGATAACTGCTGGATGCCGCCCAAATCGCCCGCTTCGTCCTACGGAGGTGGGCAGAATGAGTGGACGAAAGACAAACTGTTGAATGGTCACACGCTAAACCGTGGCTGGAAGAGCAGCCACGAGCACTTCGGAGACAGGAAATCCTTCAGCGTAGCAGGAGTTGGAGTCAGCAGTCACATAACCGACATCCCATTGGCCAGTTTGAAATCCTATCAGGCCTCTTCTGGCACTGAAAACCCAAAGGAGCAGCAGCTTTAAGAGCAATTACTCTGTAACTGCTATTTTCCATCCATCCATCCATCCATTTTCTATACCGCTTAACTGCTATTTTATTTCTCTTAAAAAAAAAGATTATTTTCTTTCACATTTCCTCATTTTCTGGCCTTTTATTAGATGGTTGCTAATGCTGTGTGGTAGTGAGACGTACAGATTAGACAAAAAGTGCTTATTTACAGTTACTATGCGAAATCAAACTTTGCACGGAGATGTCTCAAGACTTTTGTTCTGAAGATATTAAAACAATATCTGGGATTTAATGCAAATTGTCATATACAAAAGGAAAAAAAAAAAAAAAAAAAAAAACGTATCATTTTAGGATGGAGACTACGAATGTTCATGAGAGACACAAATGACGTGGGACTTTTGCTGTGTATACCAGTTTTTAAAACAATAATATGGCTGATCAATATACAGTCAACCAATATTGTGACGTGGTTGTTTATTGAGCTGTTTTTGGGACTTTATTAATCTAAAACTTTGAAGAAAAATGGAGAAAGCATCGTGCTAATACACTGTTAGTGGAAACCTCGTTTTAGTCTCGTCATTGGTGGAGTGTCTGTAAATATAAATTAATACTAACCAATTTTATGTACTTGTAATACTCACATGGGTTAGAGTAACGACTATGGCAGTAGTCATTTATTATTTATTGGAGGAACTCGATCCCGGGATTCCACTGATGTTTTTAATGTGCCCTCATTAACTTCCCCTGCAGTGAGAATAATGCAGCTAACTAGCTAATGGACTCAAGTAACAATTCCCAACTAGCGGTTATGTACGGGTAGAGGAGTGGGGAAAAAGAAAACCCAAGCCAAACACCTACTACCTTTAATCTTGCTGGAGAGGGAGATTCAGGCAAGGGGAAGACGATGGGGCAATTAAAACAGAATTGGAACACAGCGAAGGGGTTGGTTTTAGTTTTTTAGGTGGGAAATATGCACTTATTTATTTCCTGTTTGTGTCTGTATAGAATGACGACTGTAAATTTTTACACACACACACACACACACACACACACACTCTTCCTCCCACTATCTATACAAAAACAAAACAATCTGTATGTATAAATAAACCCACATGACGTGACTCATACTATTTCACAATTTGCATTTAATTAACAAACATATTTTTTCAAAACTATTTTCTATTATAATGTTATTGTAATCACTCAGTTTATACTTACAGAAGTGAAGAAAAAAAAAACTTGATGTCTTAAAAAGAAAACAACACAATGTTACAATTCAACAGCAATATATTTGTAAATGTTTTATTTCAATATTGGTCACTATTGTAATGCTAAATTTAAACTGTGCTTAAAATCCAAAATAGAACATACAGCCTCTAAAATTATGCTTTTTTTTTCCTTACATCCCTTCTTATATATGAATGTTATTTTCAACCTGCAGAATTGTGTGTATTTTTGGGTTTCATGTGCTGTGCCTTCGTTAAAAAATATATATATATAAAATAAACAAAAAATGACAAAATGTAGTTTTAAAAATCTGACAAACGCAAAAGAATTTAAATAAAAATTGACAAAATGTTTTCTCCATATCCAGAACAATTCAAACTGAACAAATGGCAAAGATGGACAATAACTACATACATTAAGAAGCATGTTCAGAACATTTAAGTATTGCTTTCCTTTCCTTTTTGTTATTTTATTTTAATGTTTAACTTCTTTTTTGTAAGGCATGAACAGCACGTGAAATGAGAAACAGCTTTAATGAGACTAAATTATTTCTCATGGTGTTCTTTTTTCTTTCGAAGTTTAGTTTCGTTTATTTGTATCGTGTTACTTTTGTACACGCTGAATGTTGTGTTCATTTTGTACAGCACTTCCATATTTTATGTCCCAATATGAAAACAGAAAAACAGAAAGAAAAAAAAAGAGCAAGGGGAGCAAGGGGATGGTGTGTATTGCTTTGAGCCAGTGTGTTTGGTTAGGGGATGTGTGACATTATATTGCTATTATTCTATTACTGCGTGTTGCCGCTCTACACGTATACAGCTACTGCAATAAATGGGTTAAATTAGTGCATGTATGTGACTTGTGCAATTTATCAGCATGATTCACTTTTGCATCACACATTACATTATGCTCTTATGATTGATACGTTAGTAGTGAAGCTGCGATTCCAGTTAGCTCCTCGGGTCACCACTGGAGGGAAACACTGTTCCACAAAGATTGTTCCCATGTGGTTTGAAATTGGATGCATCTAGACCAAGGAGTTGAGATTGTGTTTTGAGTTTTAATTAAGTTATTTTAGTCTTGCTTACTTTTAATATCAAAGCAGTGTGTAGGTGGAAGAGCCAAAACACTGCTTAAGTGTTTTTGTCCTTTCACCTATGATTTTTGATTCTTTTTTTTCCCCTCCATTCCAATTACTTTAAATCAAGATCATAAGTAAAGCTTTCTTTCTCTATTTTTCTTTCTACAAAGCCCGTTTGATTCCTGTTTTATGCAGTCTAGTGGTTAGAGTTCAGCTCAGGTTTCTTGGTTTCAACTGCACATCAGGGAACTACCAATAACAGTCATAACATAGACCCAAGGGTTTTCACCTACATTTCACAATTTAAATTGTCAAAGATGGCAAACCATTGCTTTACCCACTGAAGTTACAGCCACCCACGGTCAGTAAGAACATCTGGGCTCCAGTAACCAGTCCTGCAGAGATAGAAACTAAGTGAAACTCAGAAATGCTAATTGCCCATTTCCAAAAGTGACTTTCAGATGCTGAGCTAGCATCCAGGGAAATGGTGAACAACCATTGAATTTTACATGCTATTTTGGGAGAGAGACACCACTTCTTCTAAAAACAGACCATCTATACCAACAACTGGTTATTCCCAAATATCCCCAGCCACAAATGAACCAATGCAGTTGGAAAAATGCATGAATGCAAACCGAGATGTAACACAGATTTAGTGAAAATTACAGAATTTTCTATATTGCTGCATGAATATGACTTAAAACACCATCAGGTTTTCACACAAGTCCTAAAAGTAGATAAAGAGAATCCAATTAAACAAATGCGACAAAAACATTATACTTTGGCATTTATTTATTGAGGGAAATGATCCAATATTATATATATGTGAGTGGCAAAAGTATGTGAACCTTTGCTTTCAGTACCCAATAATTGTTTATCAGTCTTGCACATGGTCTCGGAGGAATTTTAGCCCATTCCTCAGTCCAGGACAGCTTCATCGCTGAGATGTTGGTGGGTTTCCTCACATGAACTGCTTACTTCTGGTCCTTCCACAATATTTCTAGTGGATTAAGGTCAGGAGTTTGCCTTGGATATTCCAAAACATTCCTTTTTAACCATTTTTTGTTAGAACGACTTGTGTGCTTGGGGTCGTTTTCTTGCTGCATTACGCACTTTGTCTTGAGATTCAGGTCATGGACAGGTGTCTTGACATTTTCCTTTAGAATGCAATTGTGTAATTCAGAATTCACAGTTCTGTCATTGATGGCAAGCCGTCCCTGTCCTGATGCAGCAAAACAGACCCAAACCACGAAACTACCACCAACATGTTTCACACATGGAATAAGGTTCTTATGCTGGAATACAATATTTTCCATTCTCACAAAATAATGCTTCTAAAAAGTTATATTTTAGTCTCATACGTCCACACAACATTTTTCCAATAACCTTCTGGCTTGTCCATGTGATTGTGTGCAATCTGAAATTGAGCAGCAATGTTCTTTTTGGAGAGCAATGACTTTCTCCTTACAATCCTGTCATGCACACCATTGTTGTTCAGTGTCCTCCAGATGGTACGCTCATGAACTTTAATTTGCCTTATACTCACATACTATTTCTCTTACATAGTTGGCATAATAAAAGCAAGCTGCTGACTCCAAAACAAGATAGGAAGAGTGGATGCACTGGCTAGTTTGATCCAACAAATTTTTGGACTGACTATTCAGCAAGCTCTATCACCTGATCTCTAACAGGCTGTGTTTCTGAAATCAGATGGCCTTTCTAGAGATTTTATCTGTTTGTTGCAGGAGACAGCAGCCATCCATGGGTTACCAGAGGAAAATTCCCTAATACAATATTTTCCCTAGGGAAAATATTGGTCAACCACTGTCCATACATGTGCTGCTCCTTTTACCATTTGTGTCTCAAGTAAAGCATTTTGGGCTAGATCTATTAGAGGCTACTTTACTCACTATTCATTAATCAATTTCCCTTTGATTGTTCCTGGTGGGGGTTGTGGTAACAACCAGCTGAGAATGTCAGTCCTGACTTCTCCATCCACAGCCACATCTCAATTCCAGGTCCTCCTGAGAATCCTCAGATGTTCCCAAGCCAACTGTGAAGATTATATCTAGCAGGTTGAGTCTGGTTGGGGTATCCATTAAGTGGGATCTAACTCTTTGAATGATGCCCAAATCAACACAACGTTTTCTTCTGAGTTTGGTGGAGCAGCAGCTTGAGGTTCTTCTGGATTGTCAAGCTTTGCAGCCTTTCACAGAGAATAGGCACAGCAACCTCAGAGAGGAACTTCATATTTTCTATCTGTACTCACTACATTATTATTTTGGTCATTATAGTTAACCCACTACCCAGTCCAAAATAAGACTGGCCCAGTATACTGTATATATTACTGTATTTCATTACTTTCTTCACCAAGTGCCATTCCTCAAGAAAGTCCAATATTTTCCAACACACCAACTAAAGGTATCTGGTATCCAATATTAGGCATCAATTAAAATGGAGTAATGATGTTATATCTGTATCAACTACTTTCAATGCCTTTTGAAGGTAACACAAAGACAACAAGCAGAAACATTAAACACTTTGATCAATAAAGACCTAAAAATATGTACAATGATGACCACCTTGGTAGCGAACATACATCAGAACTACATGGCCTGACCTGAAAGGTATATTTGTTGTATCTGGTTACAACACCTATACACAGTGTTGGCAGTGTACAGTGTGTGTACAATGGAGACTGAAGAAAATCACAGCATATTACACACATCTGCCAAATAAGAATTCAAACAGCCATAATCATGGGAGAACTCACCTTTGATTATTTCAAAAAAGAGCAAAGTAGATTAGACATTTGTGTCATCAGCTTTTCCACAAAATGCCTAGGCCATGAAATAGAGGGATAATAAACACATTTTATATGTCAGCATTGCAGATAACTGAAAACTAATATTGCTTATCAGAGCATAGAGCCTGACCGACTAACCAGACATTTGCTGTTGCTCTACGACAAACATTCAGTTTAGGGATAAAATCTTTGAACCCTGTAGCTTACACAGCAACATCAAAGGCACTGGAATGAAGAAATGACTTCTATAATTATATAGAACAGAACATTATATAAATGTCAATTTCTTAATTATTTTCACTGCAAATTGGGGAGAAGAAGAAAAATAAGTGACCATGAATGAATGAACCTGTATATCCTCCCAGTCCCCATTGATCAGAAAGAGCAAATATCTCACATTACAATGTGAAGGAATATAATGTGTAAAGAAAATAGTGAAACAATAACAAAGCATGAGATTACATTCAGTATCTTTTCATCTGATTGAACTGAAGGTCACATGTGTTTTGAGTCAGTGTGCATACTGTTTTATAGATAATGTAGCTAAATGTATCTGAAAGCAGGATTTGTATAAAACATCCTATTCACCTATCCTTATCACCATGCAGCTCTCACCTGGTGTCCCACTGAAGCTAAGCAGGTTTGAGCCTTGCCAGTACTTGGATCCGAGACCATCTTGGGAAAACTAGAGTTGTTCCTAATGACCCAGTATATTGTCACTATCCTTTTAAAACACCGCCATCGGTCAGATGAGACGATAATCCATGGTCCTCCCTCCTGGGTCATTTCTTGTAAAGACTAGTTGGATGTCTTGATGAAATTTCCCCATTGGCCCTTATCTATCATGGCCCCTAATAATCTGCATTCCTGAATTGGATCCATCACGCTCCTCTCCATCAATGGCTTGTGTGTGGCGGGCGTTCTGGTGCACTGTGGCTACTGTTGCATCATCCAGGTGGATGCTACACACTGGTGGTGGTTGAGGTGATTTCCCCACATACAATGTAAAGCACTTTGAGTGCCTAGAAACGTAATATATAAATCTAAGTAATTATTATTATTTATTATAGCACATTATGGGTGTGCATGGCCCATTGGCCAATGAGAATTACAGTCTATAAACACAAGCTCATAGAGTGACTTAGAGACCTCATTGTTGTTAGTATGAAGTGATTTATTGTACCATTATAGAGAGAACATTATAAATGAGGCGTGGAATACTGGTGGGGCACTGGTTAATCCAAAATGTATTATTGGATATTCAAAGTGACTGGTGAAGAAACTGAACATAATATGCATTCATTCATTCATTAATCCATCTACAGTAACCACTTTATCCTGGTGAGGGTAATGGTGCATCTGGATCATATCCAAATCTAAGTACAAGGCTGAAATATACCCTGAAAGCAACACCAGTGCTGGACACCACAAACACATTCATAATCCATCCACAGGCATGTTTTAGTTGGAAAAGAGCCATAGTCTGTAAACAAATCAGTGGGTTTCCATGTTATTGCAAAAGGACCTCAAATATTATAAGTCATGCATCGTTTCATGTGTCTAAATATAAACACAGCAGATTACAGAGAACACAGAAACATATTCAATGGATATTCATAGATATTCTCTCTCTCTCTCTCTCTCTCTCTCTCTCAGTCTCCAAACCGTCCCCTTTTACTCTATGGTGTGTGCGTGTGGGTGTGTATGTGTGTGTGTGATGTGCTGTTAATATTCAACCACTAACAGCAATACAATGGAGGTTCCTTTCAATCTACAGCAGTTCTGTGATTCTGGTGGATGACTTCTTCCTATTTAGGTGAGATGTCATGATTGGGAGAATTAAGATAATGTTTATTCAATACACTTAATACATAGTTTTAGCACTTAGTGCACCATTATTATTTCATATATTGGAGAGTTTGAAAACACTGCTGTCCGGTCATACACTGCTTTCCTTTTGTGTATATTATAATGAGTGTCAGTGAGAGCAACTGGCAAGTAAAATTCCAATTATTCATATATTACTTGGCCACAACATGATAAACACACATTAGTTTATTTATATATATATATATATATATATATATATATATATATATATATATATATATATATATATATATATATATATATATATATATATGTAGAATATATATATATATATATATACCTCTTCCATGAACACCTAACCAACTCATAATAATAAAAAAAAGAAAAAAAATTTGCACTTTCACCTCTACTCGGTGCACTTTGCTTCCTCTGGAACTCAATTAATGGATCTTGTATGGTAGCACTACTTGTATTGTTCTCTGCTTGATATATTGCTTGGCTTATTTGTAAATCGCTTTAGATAAAATCGTCTGCCAAGTGAATAAATGTAAATGTATATATATATATATATATATATATATATATATATATATATATATATATATATATATAATAAATATTATATGATATCTTTTCATGTGACAACACTGAAGAAATGACACTTTGCTACAATGTAAAGTAGTGAGTGTACAGCTTGTGTAACACTGTAAATTTGCCGTGTCTTCAAAATAAATCAACACACAGCCATTAATGTCTAAACCGCTGACAACAAAAGTGAGTACACCCCTAAGTGAAAATGTCCAAATTGGGCCCAATTAGCCATTTTCCCTCCCCAATGTTATGTGACTTGTTAGTGCTACAAGGTCTCAAGTGTGAATGGGGAGCAGGTGTGTTAAATTTGGTGTCATCGCTCACACACTCCCTCATACTGGTTAATGGAAGTTAAACATGGAACCTCATGGCAAAGAACTCTCTGAGGATCTGAAAAATAATATTGTTGCTCTACATAAAGATGGCCTAGGCTATAAGAAGATTGCCAAGAGCCTGACACTGAGCTGCAGCATGGTGGCCAAGACCATACAGCCATTTACTAGGACAGGTTCCACTCAGAACAGGCCTCGCCATGGTTGTCCAAAGAAGTTGAGTGCTCGTGTTCAGCGTCATATCCAGAGGTTGTCTTTGGGAAATAAACGTATGAGTGCTGACAGCATTGCTGCAGAGGTTGAAGGGGTGGGGGGTCAGCCTGTCAGTGCTCAGACCATATACGCTGCACACTGCATCAAATTGGTCTGCATGGCTGTCATCCCAGAATGAAGCCTCTTCTAAAGATGATCAACAAGAAAGCCCGCAAACAGTTTGCTGAAGACAAACAGACTAAGGAAATTGATTACTGGAACCATGTCCTGCGGTCTGATGAGTCCAAAATAACCTAATTTGTTCAGATGGTGTCAAGCGTGTGTGGCAGCAACCAGGTAAGGAGAACAAAGACAAGTGTGTCTTGCCTACAGTCAAGCATGGTTGTGGGAGTGTCATGTTCTGAGGCTGCATGAGTGCTGCCAGTACTGGAGAGCAACAGTTCATTGAGGGAACCATAATGTCAACAAGTACTGTGACATACTGAAGCAGAGCATGATCCCCTCCCTTCGGAGACTGTGTGAAAGGGCAGTATTCCAGCATGATAACGACCCCAAACACACCTCCAAGACGACCACTGCCTTGCTAATGAAGCTGAGGATGAAGGTGATGGACTAAACCCTTTTGAGCATATGTGGGGCATCCTCAAATGGAAGGTGGAGGAGCACAAGTTCTCTAACATCCACCAGCTCCGTGATGTCATCATGGAGGATTAGAAGAGGAATCCAGTGGCAACCTGTGAAGCTCTGGTGAATTCCATGCCCAAGAGGGATAAGGCAGTGCTGTAAAATAATGGTGGCCACACAAAATATTGACACTTTGGGCCCAATTTGGATATTTTCACTTAGGAGTGTACTCACTTTTGTTGCCAGCGGTTTAGACATTAATGGCTGTGTGTTAAGTTATTTTGAAGGGACACTAAATTTACACTGCTACACAAGCTGAACACTCACTATTTTACATTGTAGCAAAATGTCATTTCTTCAGTGTTGTCACATGAAAAGATACAATCAAATATTGACAAAAATGTGAAGGGTGTACTCACTTTTGTGAGATTAAAATGTAATAACATGGGCAGCCCAGTGGTGCATATGGTGCACTGTGCTAATTTTCACCTTTTCTCGCTCCTGCCTCTGTTTGACTCTTTTATAGCAAATATGGTATCAATGACATTTGGTGAACATGTCATCCACTGTGTCAGCATGTGTTTTCATCTTCCTCTGCCCACTTGCCTCTGAATCATCTTTCTCTCTCTGCCTGTCTCTGTCTTTAAAACCTTTTCACGAGTTCAGTCTGATTCCTTTAGACATTCATCTGTGTGCCCTTTGCAGTCTGCAATGTTTGAGTCGAGCTGAGTCGATCGGGTCAGGTCGTGTTCTGATAAAGTGCATAAGTGAGGGCTTGTTCCAGCACACACACAGCCTTTGCTAGAGAGTCTTTGAATAGCTAAAGTAAGCTCAGCCAAATTGCAGACAAAAGGAAGAAGCAAATTTGCCTCTTGCAGAGTATTAGCCATCGACCCACCCTAAAAGGACATTGATGCACAATTCCATCATCTTTTTTCAGGCTTCTCTGAGACATTGTGTCAGACCAGGCTCAGTTTCTCCCCTAGGGATGCATGCCCAGGACATCCTCCATGACTTATACTTGAGCCAAATCCCACTCTCTCTTGTCTTAGGATTAGTTTCACTTGTTTTAGTATTCAGACTCTAGTAAACATGACCTTCAAAAGACTCTAGAGGGTCACTCAGATATCTTATGAAATATCATTATAAGATAGGGCTATCTTTGATATCCCATCTTATTCTGGAGGTCTACGGTCTCCTGCCTTATCAGGAGAATTTGTCCCTCTTTTAAAGTTGATAGGCCCTCTTGTACAGTATATGGCTGTCTGCAATGTCTTATGTCCTCCTTTAATAGCATGTCATCAAGGATGGTGTCATTTTGTGGCTAAAAGCACATGCTGGATATTGTACTGTCACACCTATGCCCACTTCCCCTTTCAATGTTAAGTGTAGTTGGAACACTGTCATTGACTTCAGCCATGTAGTTACCACATTTTATTCCATTACTTCCATCTGCTTGGGTTTTTATATAATCTTTTTATTTTTATTTTTTTTTATTTTTTTATATATTCTGCATAGTCTACTTTAGTCAGTAGGACTGAAACCAAAATGAGAAAAAGAATGGCACAAGGCATAGGACTGAGGCTTGGAGCAAGTTCAAAGAATGGATGGAAGATGCCAGAAGATGAAGAAACCAGATTAGAGAATGGAAGTTTGACTAGATTGAGAGAGGGGAAGAAACAAGGCAAACACCAGTGCTTAATACAGAGTTTCTGAAAAGTCAGGAACCAATAAGAGTAAAACTACATATGCTTCATTTTATAATTGTATTTTACAACATATGATGTTGTAAATGCTGGTTATACGATGTCATGTTTTATCCAATTTTCCTCAACCGTTTTTCTTCAGCTCGATATTTTTCTCAACATATTCCCAGTGGTTCCTGACACCCTGTGATGACACAGGGGATGGAACATAGGGGGTGACATTAGCAGACACACTGTCATAAGCAGATGTAGAGACAGAAATTGAGCTAGGTCTAGGAACAAAATCTGAGCTGGCAACGACAAGAAGCAAGGCCCTTTACATCTTCCAGAGCACAGACTGAAGAAGGACCAGAAAAACGTAGGTGATAGCTGAAAAGACAACTGACAAAAGTATGAGATGGATAGGCCTAGCCAATTTTGACTACAGTGTGGTCAAGAGGTATTGTACTGTACAAGCCCACAGAGCCATCTCAGAGCTTTACTGCAGTACACAAAAAAAAAATCCTTATACAAGATACGTATGTGATTTATTCAAATATTGATATTGATATTTTGTTTTGTAAGAGTGTTGGCATATCAAGTGGATGTCTTGTCAAGACTGGAGGTCATTGGCAGGGATCTTTAGGGTTGACAGTTGAGCAGGGTCCTATATTTTGGTGAGGATGGAACAGCCAGGGAAGAGCTTTGACCAACGACTTTAATGCAATAACACCTGATAAACTACTAACCAGTGCTTTAACATTCTCTATCAGTGAGTCATGAGTTCATTATAGCAATGCTTGTTTACTGAACAAAAGGCATTTACTCACACTCGAGTGAGCACTCAAACATAATCTCCATTATGCCCCTGTATTCCAAAATTATAATTAAAAATTACTGGGAAATGAATGCAGGTCAGCTGGAATTTGGGTCAAAAAAAAGTGGCTGAAAAGGGGCCAGATGTTGAAGAGGATATACATGATGATACATTCAATCACCACATGGACTTATGTCTTCAGCTGGGCTTTGCTAATAATTTCAGTACTGCCAAAGAAATACCCATTCCTAAGCCAATATCTCTGCATGTAGCCTAAAGAGACATCCTACACCAATTTGCAGTGAAGGCTTCTGTAACATATAATCGCCAGAGGCAGTTCGATGTACATGCAGAGTCTCTTTATTGAGGTCTTTCCAGAAATCAAGGTCAAAATCCACAGTAACAAATCTATTCTTATAATCCACATTGACAGGTAGAGGTCAGAACCAGGAAATAGCTGAAAACAAGAAACCCAGTGAAAGTACAGGACTGGAAGCTGTGAGAATGAAATAAAGAAAATAAGAGTACATATACCTCAAAGGCAAATTTTTATGTGTTGCCACTTTATTGGTACTAAAGGGCTAAAGGGACTAAATTACAGAGAAGGCAGAGCATTGGAAACAAACAAAAAAAAAGACTAACAACAAAAAGCAGGTGGTAACACTGATCGGATATCGTGGTCAGGGCATCGTGGTTACTTCAGAAAGGATTTATCAATGTGATGTTAGTAAAGGCAAAAAACTTCCATGGTATGGATAAAAATAGCAAACAATCTATCAGTAATAGTAATTGAGGGCTTTTCTCTTTCTATTACAAGTATAGGTAGAATCTCATCTCATGGATTTTGACATAAGATGTACATAAATCCTTCAGTAAGCTATTAAATGTTTATGTAAAAAAATGTTTACCCCATGATCATGAATGTGTTATGAAGGACCCAAATATGATGACCCTTAAGTAAAGTGCTATCTTTATCTCTATATGGAAAATAGAGAGTACAGTCATCGCATGACTGTGATTGTATGGTGGAAGAAAAGAATAATCAATTTACATTCAATCGTAAGAATGGCTAAAAGCACTAAATGGCAAAAGAAGCATTATTTCAGTTAGAGGGAGTGTTTCAGTTCAACACATACACACACACAACACATACACACACACACACACACACACCATGCTGTCCACTAATATTGGCACCCTTGGTAAATATGAGCAAAGAAGGCTGTGAAAATATGTCTTTATTGTTAAAACTTTTGACCTTTTTTTAATTATTATTATTTAGCTTTTTTTCCACAACAAAACCAAACAATTTCAAACAAAACACAGCTTTATCTTCAAAAAAATGTTATATATAGGTGTGCAACAATTTTTGGCACTCTTTTAGTCAATACTTTGTGCTACCTACCTTTGCCAAGATAACAGCTCTGAGTCTTCTCCTATAATGCCTGATGGGGATGGAGAATACATGGCAAGGGATCTGAGACCATTCCTCCATACAGAATCTCTCCCGATCCTTCAAATTTTTAGGTCCATGCTGTTGGACAAATACCCCCCGCAGGTATTCAGTGGGTTTTAAGTCAGGGTACTCTGATGGCTGTAGCCAGTTTTTTTTTCTTCTTATCACAGGTCTATCAAAAATAAAGTACATTCATTTGTTTCAAACCATGCCAGTGGTGTCAGAGGGATTTAGCTCTTGCTTTATTTCTACTTAAAGAGAGTGATGCAGCAGCACTTTAGTCCTTTGCCCAGCTCTCACCTCCTCATGTTTACACTTTCCTTAAACAGATCAGCTTCCAAAGATTCGACTTTTATGCCAATGCCATCATCAGTGCCATCACGCTCATCAACACAACTGTCATATAACTGCATGGCATTCTGAAACTTTGAGTCAAACAAATGCTTACTTCACTACTTCTTCATTGGAGTTCTCATCAATTTGACTTTGAACATTGCTGGAAAATGGTGAGAGAGGAAGTAAGCTCTTAGTTTTTGGGAGTTAATAGAGAAACCTGACCATTATCCCTTATGTTGAGATCATTCAAATATTTTCTCCTAATAAATTCCACTGTTTTTGCATTGACTTCTCACAAATCTATCTATCTATCTATCTATCTATCTATCTATCTATCTATCTATCTATCTATCTATCTATCTATCTATCTATCTATCTATCTATCTATCTATCTATCTATCTATCTATCTATCTATCTATCTATCTATCTATCTATAGATATTACACAATATATTTGTGATGTGTTCAGCAATTCTGTTGTTAATGTGATATTTTGTGTTGTACTTTCAATTTTCCTGTGAGAAGTCAATGCAAAAACAGTGGCATTTATTAGGAGAGTTATATTGTTATATTGTATTTAATGTGTTTCAAGGTAGTCTTTTATCTACCATTTGATATTGACCAAGTTACTAGAAATGTGTCAACATCTCTACAGTTTTTAACCTATATTACTGAAGAACAGTAGATAAAAGTTCTTGTTGTTCACAACACAAGAACTTGCCAAGTTCAACTTTTAGTATTAGTGTGTGACTAATGCTTTTTAGTGTGTTAATGTTTTCTGGCAGGATGATAGAGTGTTCCAGAATCCTGTTTCACCCAACAGTGACTCGCAAACTAACCTGCTCAAATAGAGAGAGAGAGAGAGAGAGAGAGAGAGAGAGAGAGAGAGACAGAGGGGAAGGCATGCTAAGACATTAAACTCTCTGGCAGTGATTTAGAAGTGGACTGGACTTCACACAGCATAGCAAGAATCTCACCGTGGGCTTCAGTCTCTGACTGGCTCTTCAGGAGCTTTCAAGGGTTGCTTGGATAATTAAATGTTATTAGACTCATAAATATGGGTTCTACTTGGAACTTTTTGTGATAGGGAAACATTCTGTTTTAAGCTTCTACATTAGAACCAATTTTTTTATTTTTATTTTTTAAACTGAAGAGTGTAGATGCTATTTTTTTGCCCATGAAAATTACTATGCACACAAAACCTTTAATAATAATAATAATAATAATAATAATAATAATAATAATAATAATAATAATAATAATGATGATGATGATGATGATGATGATGATGATGATGATAATAATAATAATAATAATAATAATAATAATAATAATAATAATAATAATAATATCACATGCAGTATCACTAAGCCACCAATAGAGGGCAGTCACTGTGTAGAATTAGTTACTGTATTGGTGAACACATTTATTCATCAAACACATTTATAAACCTCAGTAAAGTAAGATATATACATATCTCTCAGATACACACATTTCACAAAAAATAATAAAATGAACAGAAACGAAAATGTGAGATTCAGGTGTATCTGTTTTTAAAGCAAACACACACTCACACACACACACACACACACACACACACATGACATGAGAGTACTTGTGGGTCCATTACTGTCACAGAAAATTAACTGTCCTATTTTAACCTGCACACTGAGGTCATCAATATTACTGCAAATGTGAGCTCGTAATTATGTCCCCACCCCCCGCCCCCACCCAAAAAAAAACAAAAAAAAAAAAGAACTGTTTGATTTTTTTTTTATTCCTACACCCAACTCACCTCATAAAACTTTCTATTTATCAAGCCCTTCATAAGTTGGATAATTTGTAGTGGATCAGCATGTAATATCACTTTCTGCTCTCTGCATCATCGCAATCATGAGCAGCTGACTTGGATTTCAATTTTTTTTTTTTTTCCAGCATTGTGAAGTCTACACTGTGTCCACAAACACAGGAAACTAATGAGAACATGAGAACTTAGCGGAATGAAATAATCACAAGCAGGGTCTTTGAGTGATTATGCCATGGCACAGATTACTTAGAACATTCCTAATGACCAGTCTGTCCTTTGAAATACTGCTCTCACTATCTGCATGTTTAGTCACTGTCACCATTAAATGCTACATGCTGGTTTTTTTTTTTTTTTCAGGCTGCTATCATTGTTCACTGAAGCACCATGCCGCTTGTTAATAACTAACCAGTTCTTTTCCTGCTGGCACTTACTAATACCTACCTGATGACAACACATACTTTACACGCTTTGCATAGTGCTCATGATTACATTTTAAATAAGTTTGTACTTCATTTGTTTGATTATTTGCTCGTTTTATTATGGCCACATTGCCACTGTAATGCATAAAGCTGCATTCACAAGGATTTTCTTCATATTCATCACAAATACATTACTGGTATTACATATTAGGCATGTCTGCAGGCAGAGATCAATATAAAGTAAAATATATTTAATTTGGCGTTAACTGCACACACACACACACACACACACATACACCGGCGGCTCAGGCAGAGATGGTATGAGTAATGAGAACACCATGTTTGAAATATGAATGGGTCAGCATGTAACACTAATGCGGTTGGGATCACGTAAGTATCACCCCTTAGTAAACAGAACCAATCACATTACACTGTTTTGGTCAGCCATTTCAAGGTCATCTTGTTGATCCTGGCTTTCTAGCCACTTAAGTAGATAGGAAACTTGTATCCTGTATTCACGTATGACTGAAGATAAGCTCAGGAGCATCGCTAAGATGGCTGCCGAGCGGTAAGGCTTTACTAGACAGACTTCTAGAACAGGTCACGATGAGACGCGTTTATAGATTCCGTGCCGAATTGTAAATCTATTAATGACGACTGCATTTCATTTATTCTAGATCTTCTTCGAAATACCTGAATAACTGACGAATTGCTAAACTGTCCAGTAATCGCTGGGGCACATATATGTCAGTGCACGTTTTATCAAGAGTTAAAAGTTGGTTAATGATTTAACGGGCAAATGAGACAAAATTGTTCGCACACACCCTGCAAAATGTGAATAAACCTTACATTTCTAAGGTCTTTAATTGACTCACATGGATACAACCTAGAGAGCTAATTAGTATTAACAGTTGCCAGGACAATTGACAAATTTAGCTCCATATAAAGGGTTATAAATGTTTTACCCATTTGTATCCATTACTTTCTTTATACTAATGTTAGAAGCACCAGTTTAGTTCTGAAAGACAAGTGTGTGATGTTTGATAGTGCATTGGGCAATGGGAAAGAATAATAATAATAATAATAATAATAATAATAATAATAATAATAATAATAATAATAATAATAGTAATAAATAACCCTATTTTAATTGCCAAATGTGACTCAAAGAAAGGGAATATACACTACCAAGCAAGCTACAATTACTTTCCGGATCAGTAATCAGATTTGTGAGCTATATGCACAGACTAATCAATTCACTGGATGATTCTGTATGTGTGTGTGTGCAGTAGATGTGTGTGTATAATGGTCTTCTGGGTGGTTTCTTTGTCTCAGTGTGATGCCTAAAAGCATGCTGCTAAAATTATACAGCTGGAGCTTTACTATTCATTTAATGTGTCTATTTATCATATTACCAATTTGTAATGTGAATTAACCCTTTAAATTATAACCTGTGATGCAGATTGTGTGTGTGTGTGTGTGTTTGTTTGTTTGTGGGGCTGGGGGTGGCGGTGCGGGGGGTCGGGTTGGGAGGTTTAAACCACCTTCGTGAAAAGGTAAAAATCCAATTCCATATGGATTGAATGATTAACTCATCTGCTGTTTTTATTATTATTATTATTATTATTATTATTTTATTATTTTTTTTGTTTTTGAGTGATAACTTTATTCCTAAACAATGTATAACTTCTGGGAGGTGTACTTTTGTGGAACTAAGAAAAACAGCACATATGGAATGAAGTGGAGGAATGAAATCAGACTATAGATTTATGCAGTTTATTGTTGCCATGCTATATGGCTCATATTATGGTTTCATAATAGTAACAGTTACTGTTACTGATCTTCTTTAGTCCTTCTGTTCAATATCACAAACAGTCATCATTGGACACGAGTCTACTAAACAGTAGATCAGCAAAGTAGTGAGAAGTGGGAGGACATTCTCTTTCTGGTTCACTTTATTGAAGCAAATGCAGAGTGTTTTTATTTTGTGTGTGTATGTGTGTGTGTGTGTGTGTGTGTGTGTGAGAGAGAGAGAGAGAGAGAGAGAGAGAATGGCAGAGTTTAGGGGATTGTTAACTAAGTGCACCTCATGGGAGAAGCATATAAATCCAGAGAAAAAGAAAGAGCAAAAAGGAAATTTGTCTGCCTCTGAGTCATTTCACAGAACCCTGAGAGGAAAAGGAGGTAATTTCCTCTCCGTCATGTGGATCAGCATAAATTAGCATGGAAATGGTAAAATCGGTGTGGGAGCTGTAAAATCCTCAGTTGCTCTAAATGGAAATGTGTGTGAAGTTTCATAAATACCAGAAGTTTGGCATTTAAATAAGGTTCATCTGTTGCATAAGGTCTTTATATACATTCATTCTTTATACAATCAATGATTTTACACACACACACATACACACACATACACACACACACACACACACACACACACACACACACACACATCACACACATACACACACACACCCTTTCTGTGCATTGTAATGATGTCCCCTAGGTATAAGGACACTACACTTCAACAAGGGTAACAAATAGATGTGCTGCAATAATAAGAAAGAAACTCTTTTCAATAATGCTTCAAGGTTTGTTTTAAAATAAAAAAAAAAATCAAAAGAGTTCAAATGCTCTAGTGAAGCTAGAAGTGAAGCTATTCAGGGGACGTCAAACCCATGTTAGTGTAAATCCTCTGATGCTCAGGACTTGCACCCTGAGCTTTTCAATCCTGCTTGGTTCAAAGTGCTTGTCTATTTTCCACAGTTAGAACTGAAGAAAGACTGATCATAATTTAATCATAGCGACAGATTTGTTCAGAGCTGAATTCCTTATATGCTGGAGCGCTTCCGCTTTATGGAAGGCGTCATCTCGCTTTCTTTTCCCTCATACATGATGATCAAGTATTGTCTACGCACAGCAAACTGCTTTTCTCATCATGGTAAAAAAGGCAAGCTGAAGGGGTGGGTGTGTGTGTCAAGGAGAGACAGCTGAGCTGAAACGTGTCTCGCTCAAAACACAGGGCCACACACTCTGCCTTCTGTTTCTCACTTGTCTCTAATTGAATGTCACTCGCCTTCTGAAAGGTTTGAGATCAGCTTGTCTGTGTGGCGCTGAGATTAGCTGACCTTTGCTTTTGATAATAATTACAACATGTGTCAAAAAATAAAATGCAAGATGAAAAAAGATAATAAAATAAAAAAGAGGTCTTTTCACTCTGAAAAGGTTAAGAAGAAGCTCGGTTTTTAGATCTATTGAAATGTCATTTGACTTCCCTGAAGGTTGGATGGAAATAGCAATGCTCTCAGAACACGGGTTGTTAATTAAGTGTACTATGATTAGTAGATGACCTCATTTCATGTACACAGCATTTAGTCAGCTTGAGTCAAACCTTGATGTGTTTATTAGTACAAAACCGTCTAACCTTATTTTCACAACAGCAAGCAACAATCTGACAAGTGAGCATTCATTTACTATGTACATGTGACACAGAGCTGCGATGTCAGCGACAGCAACAACTGGACACGCCCCATTTCAACTGCAATTTTCTCAGTTCTACGCAAGTTAGGTAACATGGGGTGGCTGTGGCACAGGTGGTAGAAGGGGTTGTCCACTAATCATAGGGTTGGCGGTTCGATTCCAGGCCCACGTGGCTCCATATGCCGAAGTGTCCTTGGGCAAAACACTGAACCCCAAGTTGCTCCCGATGACAAGTTAGCACCTTGCATGGCAGCTCTGCTACCATTGGTGTGTGCAAATGGCTGAATGAGACACAGTGTAAAATGCTTTGGATAAAAGTGTTCTATAAGATCACCATTTAACATTTTCCTAAATTGACCAATCAATATGATTGGCTTGAATGAGTCCTAAATCCTGTGGCATGTACTATATTCTGAGGTATATATTTCTATATTTCCCTACTAACAACTTTAGGTCCTGCAATGAGATTGGATTTCCTTATTGGTGGACAAAACTGAAAGAAAAACGTATAACTTTGGTTTCATCTTATCCGGTCATATACAACTGCTCATCAAACGCACAAAGAGACATTATGAAGAAAAATTAAGGATGAAAGGAAGCAACAGAAATTGCTGATTTGAGATGCAATGTCATGTAATGGAGGCTGAGACGGATGCAAGTGGAGTTTAGAGTTTTAAGAACAGGTAATCCAAAGGGCAAGGCAAAAGGCTTACACAAAGACAGGCAATGGAAAGGCGATCGGCAAAGTGGCATGAAGTAGGCAAGGCAAAGCATGAAACGAGAAACTAGAAACTAAGTCGAAACCAGAATAACAACATGAGATCAAGGCTTGGAAACCGACAGGGAAGATATCAACTGAGCACGTACTTCACAAAGACATTGTGAATGAGCAGTCTCATATATTGTGGTGTGATTGCCAGTGTAATTGAGAACAGGTGTGTGTGTGTGATTAGTCCTCAGGAGAAGGTGATGTGTCTGTGTGTTTCATTGGGAGCTGTAGTCATCGGCCATGTTTGTAATAAGCTACCTGTAATGTTACAATGATACAAGCATGGCACCATCTTGTTCCTTTTATTAAACAACATCCATCAGCCTTTATCAACGTCTATGCTACCACAGCTTCATCTCTATATCTTTGCCAATTCACCACCGTACTGTCCTATTAGCTGCACATCTCACTAACGGTATACACGGTGCTCTCTGTATTAACAAATATAACCATGCATATCCATATGCTACCATTACACTACCAGTTAATTAGATTAGAGAGATTGGTTTGAAATTTAGCCTAACAATCCTTACGCTTACATCTGTGCATCTAGTTACATTACATCTAGTAATACACGCATATGCAGTGCAGTGTGTAAGTTCAATTATACAAATGTTTAGCTAATGTGGGGAAGTAGGCTACAGCTGTCAGTGTTCAGTGAGTTAACATTTAGCGGATTGAAATCGATTAGCTAGCTCAGTTACTTCAGTTCAGAGGAGGGCTGACAATGATCAGACTGCTAACTTTGACTGGTGGGTGATTTTAATGTCCAGTTACAAAAATGCAGATTTGTAATTAAGATAAAAATGCTGGTAATTGGATGATTAGATGTAACCATAGACAGTCATATTTTAGCACAGGATCAATTAAACATGAAAAGAATGGGAGAGAGAGTTCTTTGTAAAGAAGCACAAACAGACAGATCAGGTGCAAACAGCCGTTGTCTGGTTGATGCCTGCTATATCTAATTACAGTGAGTGTGGTTTTTTTGTTTTTGTTTTTAGTAAATGTGAGTATATCTGTAAACAAACTCAGCAGTTCATGTAACAGACATACACTGCTGAATTGTATTGCCTCGGTGTTTAAGCTTTATTTTCTGAAAATATTCAAGATGTTATACACTTATAGACACAGTGACCCAATTCTTCCCTGTGTGTGTGTGTGTGTGTGTGTGTG
Source organism: Ameiurus melas (assembly GCA_012411365.1). Lineage (NCBI taxonomy): Eukaryota > Metazoa > Chordata > Actinopteri > Siluriformes > Ictaluridae > Ameiurus > Ameiurus melas. The sequence continues at coordinate 5,800,328 of CM022767.1, forward strand.
AGACAGTGAGATTACTATCAAGACCAAAGATTTTTGGTCCCCATGAGGAAATTTATAAATCATAATAAAATCAGACATACTACATTTTTTAAATGTAAAAATGCATTTTGTTGTTTAGGCGATGCATAGGTTAGGGGATAGAAAATACAGTTTGTACAGTATAAAAATCATTATGGAAATTCCCCATAAAACAGAAACCCAACATTGTGTGTGTGCATGTGTGTGTGTGTGTGTGTGTGTGTGTGCCCCCAAAAGTAGCAATGGCCACCCCTGTATAAAACTCTAGTTCCGCCACTGCCACACATTGAAAGCTGGGTCGTCAGCTTCAGACGGGAGATTGACTTGGTGGGCCGCCTTGTCGGTCTTACTTGAGTGTGGAGCAATGTCCTCAGCAGGGCGGGAGGGCAGAGCGATTTCCTCAGTGCAGTGGGAAAGCAGAGCAATGCCTGACATAAGGAAGTCATGGCTGAGCAGGGAAGCAAAGTAATGCTTTACCGTAATGAAACATGGAAAAATTTCCTCAGCTGAACATGGATGCTGAGCATCATTCTCCATCGACTCTGCAGGCTGAACTTGGTTGGCCATGTCAGCAGACTCAGGTGTGAACATAAAGTTTTGGCCATGATGTCAACCTCAGATAGGTACCATACTTGGGAGGTTGTCTCATCTCCCTCAGACAGGAACAGGGTTTGGGATGAAATCACTTAGACTGGAACATGGTGTGAGAGATCACCTCGTCAACTTCATACTGGAACTTGGTGTTGGGAGGTCACCTCGTCGATCTCATTCTGGAACTTGGTGTTGAAGGTCACCTTGTCGAAGACAGGAACATGGCTTGGGATGCCATCTTGCCAACCTCTAACTGGAACTCGACATGGCAGGTCACCTTACTGACCTCATCCTGGAGCTCTGGAGATGAGACCACCTCGTGGGTCTCGTGCTGGAGCTCTGGGGAGGAGGTCACCATGTTGACCTCTGGCTGAAGCTTTGCAGGCGAGACCACTTTGTGGGTCTCAGGTTGGATCCCTGGAGCTGAGGTTGCTACATTGACCTCCGGCTTGAGATCTGCAGGGGAGACCACCTCGTGGATCTCCAGCTGGAGCTCAGGGGCCAAGGTCACCACATTCTCCTCAGAGTGGAGCTCTCCTGTGGAGGCCACCCTGTTTTCTTGCATTAGTAATAAGTGGTGATAATAGGTGGTGGACAGCAGTGCAAGTTTATCTGCCGCTGCTATAAATAGTGCCACAAACCGAGTTATGTTCTCAAGTCCACTGCACCCCACAACCACTAGAAGCTGCATCCACTGGCGAGCTGTGACGAAGAACCAGGAGAACATGAACATTAGCCATCGCTTCTCATTGGGTTTGAGGTCTGCTAGGCTTGCAAAATAGAACTGGAATTCAACAAGAGAATATTGAACAAGAGAACTCATCATCATCATCATCATCATCATCACTGGGGAAATTGGATATCAAATCCAAAGCTGGGACGGTTTGCTTAGTTTCCCTAACTTGACATCTTCTCCGTCTTCCTGCTGCATCCATGGTGAGGCAAAGTATTCTGTGACATATTGGAGGCTTGGACAGATGCAAGTGCAGTTCAGATGTTTATTAAAGAACAAGTAATCCAAAGGGCAAGCCAAAAGGCGTCAACAAAGACAGGCAAAGGTCAGGCGATCGGCGAACAGGCATGAAGTAGGCAAGGCAAAGCACGAAACGATAAACAGGAAATCAGGCACAAAGTCACAACCAGAATAACATCCAGAATAACAACCAGAATAACAACTGAATGAGCTGAAGACTTGGTAAACAACAGAGAAAATATCAAATGAGCATATACTTCGCAAAGATATTGTGAATGAGCAGTGTCTTATATATTGTGGTGTGATTGTCAGTGTGATTGGGAACAGGTGTGTGTGATGAAGGTAATATGTCTGTGTTTCATTGAGAGTTGTAATCATCGGCCATGTTTGCAGTTTGCGGTGCTTTCTAGGAAATCGAGTCTCTAGTTTGCGGCGACATGGCAAGCAAGCTAAACTGATAGACAAGGTTCAAAATGAGCTGAAGACAGAACTAAAAAAAAACAAACAATATATACAGTTAATACAAGTCCTGTTTAAACTAGCTATTTATAAAACATTTATTTATTTGTTTATTTATTTATTTATTTATTTATCCTATTCTCCACCAGGATTAGCTTTCTGTGACCTTTACACACAAACGTCTGTAATTTTTATTTTTTTTGGTTTGTGTTGTTTTCTTATATTTCTGATCAGGGAAAGAGCTGCATATGTATGTTTTAACCCCACATGTTCCACATTCCTCATTTCACATGTTTCTTGCTTTACTGTTTGATTCATTATGTTCAATGTGAAACTGAATTGAACCAAATTTCCCTGTAGAAACAGCAAATAAACCAAAATGATTCATTTTATTCTGATACATACTGAGCATAGAGACTAGGTGATAAGTCCCCTTTAATTGTGTTGGATAAATAGTTAAAGAGAATTAGTTGAATTATTGAGGCAGGACTAATGAAGGAGGTGAAATAGTACAACATGCTTTATGGGAGATTTTCATATCAGTTGTGTAAGGAATAAAGCACTTGGGGTGTACACAGCTGTTTCCTCGCAAGTCTCTTTTTTTTTTCTTTCTCCTGAAGGTAAATTCAATAGTCCACAATTGCCCATTGTAGATTGTTACAATGCACTGACACTATAGACTCCTAAAATAAATTTTAAATGAACATCTCTTTACAGAAAGCATCACCATATCAATGATCATATCTTTGTCTTTATTAAAAGATGCATGGAATATTTTTATCTGATTTTATAAATTAAGTTTAGTTGATCTTGAGCATCAGTCATACAAGTGACAGTGAATTAGTGTTTATTAGAAAAGCAAGAATGTGAAAGAATATAAACATGTAATAAATTAAGCAACACCTTCTGACCAATCACAATTGAGAATTCAACACTGCTGTGGTGTAAAAAATGATTTAACTAAATGAACTATCAAGCTCTAGTGAGGATGGAGATACTAACAGGGAGGAGACTGGGACTAATGAGGAGGACTTGTACTAATGAGGAGGAGGAGGAGGAGGAGGAGGAGGAGGAGTTGACTGAGACTAACGAGGAGAAGGAGGAGGAAGAGGCTGGCACTAACAAGGAGTTGGAATTCTTGAACGGTGGAAAGAAACATGAAATAATGAGGTCATGTTTCTCTAATCTTGTACTCAAATATGTGGGGTTTTTTTTGCGTCATAACCTCTTTATTTACATTTAATAAGGAAGGAGGAGAGACACACCAACAGTGGAAGGAGCAGACACCAAAGAAGGTAGAGGACACAGACAAGGACACAAATTAATGAGGGAGAGGAGACGGGGAGTCATTTTTCTTTAACTATGGGACAATACTTACAAGTGGAGATGTCAAGTAATATCAAGGCCATGCCTCTACACTCTTCTAGTCATGTTTGTGAACTCATAGATTTATAACTGATTGATTATTCACACTAACAACCACTAATGGACACTAATAAGACACAGTAATATTGGCAGGAAGCAAGGTGCTACACGGTTGCTTGTTGTAGTCAAATGTCTGACATTACGGACATATTATTATTATCTATGACTGATGTATCCACTGCACTAATAAACATCAATGAAGAGGAGGACAAGCAGGAGGAGACAGGCCATAATGAAATGGGTGATAAAGGTACTAACGAAGACAATTCATAAGCTACCTGTTTCCTATACCTCATTAGAGACAGGTACTGAGTAGTGGAAAGTGGTACTCATGGGGAGAAGACTAAAAGTGAAATGGAGACAGGGATTATTAATGCAGCGCCTCTGCACTTTTGCATTCATTTTGAAACATCACAGAATCATTTGTTGGATCTGTTCAATTAAATAAATGACTAATTGCATGAATAGGACATTATAAAGAGGGTTTAAAAGAATGTGGATAGATTCAAATTAGACACTATCAAAATATCCTTATTAATACAACACCAAACTAGTGTTTATGTATTTAACATCACCTATTCAGACTGGATTAATTTTACCTGTGGTAATGGGGAAAACTAATTTGGGATTTTAGTCCAATCTAAATGTGTGTAGACTTGACTTGATTTAAATAGACAGTTTTATCTCTCTACTGTACGAATTTTTAGATTTATATTTTTAAAAAAAAATATGGATGTTTATTACTTGAATTAGTTGAAAAAAATATATATAAAAAAAATTAAAAAGAGGGGAGTAGTTGGTTAATTGTTGCCGTATGCCGTAACAATGTACAATGGTGGAAATTAGTCATGGAACAGTCATATAACATGCCACCTAATAAGCATGTAAGTTATATCTTCTAGAAAGGAATCACAGTTGTAAGAAGTATGTGGATGGAATTAATCACTCAAAATATGTACAAAATTGATCCAAACATTGGGTGAAGTATTCATTCTCTTGAATTCTTAATTCCTTCTCTTAAAACATAAAGTTTTGACAACAAGTTGCAATTGCAAAATGTCTGAAATTACAACAGTGTTTCTTACTGTGAATGTAGAAAAAAAAAGTAAATATACTATTAGAGAAGCCTGTTTCAATTAATGTACATCCTCTGAGTGGAGATACTAATTAATTGATACTAATTGGAGATATTAATGTACACTTTATCGCAGGTTTCTGCTGTGTAGCAATGATTGCATTTTAAAATTGAACAGAATACTCAAAATATATAAAATTGTTTAAATGACAAAAAAAAGAAAGAAAAGTTATCTTAGCTTTGTTAGTGTCTAGGTTAATTTCCTTAAATCATTTTAATAATTATTTTGCCTAAATATAAAAAAAAATAATCAAATGATGATGATGATGATGAATTTGAAATCTGTTAGCAATTACCCCCACTACTCACTCATATTATCCTTTAAATGTGTATTCAGTTCGTTTACTATCTCCCCTCATCAAGAGGATATAGATGATTAAATATTTATCAATATCTATAAAGTCTCAGTGGTCCTCCAAAGATGGTGGGTGGTGGTAGGTGTAAATAAAAAAACAAAAAAAAAAAAAAACAGAAGGAACAGGACTATAGAGAAGAAAAACCTCACATGATAATAATGCAACACAGAGGGTGCTTTCACATATGCAGTGTTTAGTTCCAAACATGTTGTGTTTTTCTCTTTGTTGTTTGCCAAGAGCACCATCTCAGTGAGGTGGTCTCAGTATGGTTCCAATGAAACTCTAGCACGATTTGCTTGCAGTGAGAAATAGATTTGATTCTGAATCAACCCAAATACAGGAAGCGAACCAAACTTGCTGTTTGTTTTGGGTTATGGACAGCATTTGTCTGTAGAACTGAGCTGGTAAAATGAGCTACAGAGTACAAACAGACCTAAATAAAAAGCTGAGGAAATGTGGCACGTTCTGGAGATTTGGACTGACAAACAATAAGACAAAGTAAATGATGAACATGATATTCAAAAATATTTTAACCTACTGATTTCTATAATTATGTAGTAATTCAGTGTATTGACAGCAGCTGAATTTTGTCCTCGGGTGATTTTTATGATTTCTACACAAACTAGGCAAAAGGTTGTTTACTTTTTTCTGGAGTCATATTTCTAATCAATGTATGGTGTTTTATGCATGGGTTTTAGGCCAAACTCACCCCATTTTGCTTTTAAAAAAAAGAATAATTACATTAAATGGCCAAACGTATGTGGACAGCTGATTATCACAAACTTATGTACTGTAGTTATTCCCCAAACTATCACCACAAATTTGGAAGCAAACAAATGTATAGAATGTCTTTGTATGCTGCAGCATTATCATTTCCCTTCACTGGAACTAAGAGGCCCTAAACTTTTGCAGCATGATGATGCCCCAGTGGACTGAGCAACCAGACTATTAGTTGTGAAAGCACCCAATGGTTCTCAAACTGTTTTAGCCTAAAGCCACTTTTGTGAATATATTTTTTAAATACAGTTAGCCTGAAATTTTTTTAACGAGTACTTATTCTGTTATGTTGGTAATCATTTTTCTCTATTTAGTATTTGGAAGCTTCATCATTACCTTCCTACTCCCCATAGAAATGCATCATTTAGGCAATAAAATAACAGTTTATACACCTTACATAGTTACGTAGTAACACTATATGTTAAAATTCTTAGCTATTTGGGATTCACCCGAATGCAGATAACTTCCAGGAAGATGGTCATGTGGTTTAAATAATGCTCTACTTTATAATGGCAACTATTGGTCAAAGGCTAAAATCAGACACAATGAGCATGTATATCTACGTATGTCATGTATATCTTGTGAGGGACTGCACTGCATATTAAAAGGACATGTAATAACTCCAGGTGAAATATGTCCGGTCTGAAGTGGTATGTCAATAAATATATAAAACTTTTCTTTCAGTATGGATATATGAAATGTATGAATTGATTAAATGTTCTTTAATGTCATTTTCACTGAATATTGTAAAAGAGTAATGAAATATATTATAGATAATGTTCTGGGGGTTTTGTTAAGTCATTACGTTCTTAGTACTGGTACAGCCTACATACATATTATGGTCATGTGACCTACTAATTATCAAACACAACTTGCATGACCACAAGTTTTCCAACAAGCACTTAAAATAAAGGTCAAAATAATCAGTTTAAATCAAATTGAGAGGTATGTGTAACTCATTTTAATAAAAGCTGCTGCTTGTTTTGACCTTTATTATAAACGCTTGTTTGTAGGGCTTGTGGCCCCACTGGGGTAATGGCCATGTGTGCATTGTGAAACCAGTGCTATCTAATTTTTTATAGATATCCCCTGCAAATTGATCATGATTATGAGAGATGTCCTCTGGCAATATAAATTAACAGACATACAGTATGTCTGGACAACTTTACTGTATACAATTTTTTCTCCTCTCCTTCTCTGGAGAACTAGAGCAACAGTGTATTATGATAGCCAGAGCTGATGGAGTGTCCAGCTTTGCTCTGTATGAGTTCTGACTCACTGTCAGTGTTGAAGAAGTAGATCCGACTGACTGATGAGTGGCGGGTTACATAATGCAGTAGTACAAATTTTGTCATCCAACCAAGCAAACTGGTTTAGCTACCAGGTCCAACTGGTATAAATGGTTTAAGTGCATTAAGCACTTCTTATTCGTTGAAGAAAAGATAGATAGATAGATAGATAGATAGATAGATAGATAGATAGATAGATAGATAGATAGATAGATAGATAGATAGATAGATAGATAGATAGATAGATAGGATAGATAGATAGATAGATAGATAGATAGATAGATACTTTATTGATCCCCAAGGGGAAATTCAAGTAAGCACTGTAAGCAAGTAAGAAAGTAAGTAAGTGAAAAAAGTAGATACATAAATAAATAGGTAAATAAATAAAATGTTTCAGTTTTGCCATCAACAACATCTTATTTAGATTTTTTTTTCCATTGGTGTAAGTAAACCAAAATATCAGCACTACCAGAGGTCATAAGAAAAAAAAAAGTCAAATCCTGGGCTGATTTCTTTCTAGCCCAGATTGTAGATCTGTACTGTGAACTAGACTATATTTCACTCGGTAATGAGCCACCTAGATTTTGTGTGCAGTAATTGAGAAAGTGCACCCAATGTACAATAGTGGGTATAATAAACACAAACAAGTTGTATCTTTTGTTGTATCAAGTTGTATCTTTCTTGATAATTTATATTTTTCCAGCTAAATGCCTTTGGAGGATAAACTAACAGTAGATAGATTAAGAACACCATTCAATATATTAATAACACAATGACAGATCTGTATGTTTTGTGTGATTTGAACAGAACAAATCAGTAAAGCCACTTTTCCACTGCACAGTACGGCTCGACTCGACTCTGCTGGCTTTACTTTTCGGAGCTTGCATTTCCACTCAATGTGGGTGCCTTCTTCCAGTCGCCTTCATGCAAAAATAATGTTGTATTATTGAAGCCCTGTACAAATACACAGTCAGGCTGTATTCCATATGCCTTTCCTGTTCACTGAATATGGACCCAATTAAGGATGTAAAATAACGGTGTTCTAGAACCTACGTAGTGCTCGATATGACTAAGTTAGATTCAGCAGTGACAGGAGTGACATCTTTCTTGTAATTTTATCTGTAATGAGAGAAATGATACTTTTCATCATTTTCAATGAATAGAATATAACCATACGTAAAGTATATATTAAATGACACACATTTATTCAGGCACAATACAGAACAACTCGTTAAGGAGAATTCCATACTCCCTCAGTGAGTGGCTCACATTTAGTATCGGCTCGACTCTCTTGGAACCTCGTCTGAGGTAGTACTAAAAAAAAGTTCCAGGTACCAGGTACTATTCACATTGGAAAAACCCCAAAAAGCGAGCAGAGACAAGTCGAGTTGAGCCATACCGTGCAGTGGAAAAGTGCCATAAGTACATCCATTCTGTATGTGATGCTTGCTATTGGGACAAAAAACAAAGCATGCGTAAGGATTTGAAAACACAAGAAGAAATTTAATGCCCAAATGATGTTGCCGTTCTGTCTTTCATTGTGTGTTTGATCCTGGGTGTATGTGTAATAATTTTATGACTGTGGCCTCATGATAGTAAGTTACTGTTTACTGTTACTGCTCACTGTCATCACTTCTAACTAAGATTCACACCACTGTGAATCTGTTTAAATGCTCTGCCATAAACTTAAACACGCTGCTCAGCCATTTTACTGCATGAACAAGGCAAGTGTACTTCAGCCATACTGGATTCTGGCAATCTGACTTTTGATATGTCATTCATATCACCAAAGTAACCATAGCAAAACAATGAACTTTAAAAGCGCTGGTGGCTCAGTGGGGGATCAATGTCTGTTGTATATAAATACAACTTGTGAGCAGAGGTTGAGAAATGATATAACAAATGCTGAGTGAATCCACTCTATTGGCAGTGATGACAGTGACCATTTTTGGATGTACATATGTGGCCATTGAAAATGCATGTCAAAGGAAAAAGGATCCTATGATTTCATGCGGTATGACATGGAATCATGTGCATGCTGCTGGCACAAGATATACATGACCAGTAGGGGCAGTCATGTTTCATTTGAATAAACACGGCTTGCTGGCCCACAAATCTGTGAACCTCTCTTACAACCTCTCTTAGAAGCGGAATAGCACATTAAACGTTGTCAATCCTGGAAAAAAAATGGCATGTGTGGTCGGTTAGATTTACGAAAAAAAATAGTATGTATGGTTTACATAAATATATTATGTTTCTCATCAACACTTACAAGAAACCTAATTAAACAAAATGAAATGGTAATGGAAGTGTGCTGTTGCAAAATATCAGCAACCATGGTTCAATCTTCAGTTCAGGTGAAGTTTAGTTATATTCGGGGCATTTTAAAATATATGATCAAATCATGTTTGATGCATGAAAACAAATTATGTTAATGTAACTCAATTAAATCTCGTGGAACTGATGCACGAATTTGAATTCAGTAAATTCGCTGGCCTTTTTTTCAGTGTGTGGACTTCTGTGTTCACTTTAAACCATGTTTTTAAATAATAAAACTTTTAATCTAAGAAAAGAAATAAAAGTTTAGATTGGCAAGAAAGGAAAATATGGAATTCCTTCAAAATTCCTTTGAATAACTTTTTGTTTTTGTTTTGATCAGAAACGTAATATTTCATGTGAACCGTTCGACCATACGTTGTTTATTGTACTATGTTCAACTACACTATGTTGTTCCACGCGCCACCTGGTGGTTATTGTGTGAAGCACAACAAATTAATTTAAATTCTAAAGAAGGGTCTGCATTGAACCACGTGATCACACGTGATGAATCGCGTGAAACTGCATAAAAATAAACAAAAACCGAAGTCTTAAAGTTTACATCTTTCATAGGGGTTGCATAGACTAGTCCACTAATGCACTGACTAGTCACCATTGTGGACAAAGCCATGAGGAACACAGTAAAGAAATGCAGGTAGATAATAGGTTAAAGAAAACATTCTAAATTTATTTTTTAGTCTGAAAATAGTTCAGCCTAGATACGGCCAATTCTACTGTCAGGTAATTTTGGAGACAGGTGCAAATGCACGCATGTATTGGATTGAATGAACATAGCCAACTCCAGATCTACAAAAGAAACAACAAGGAGAAGTAGGAGAACAAGGCAGATAACAGAAGCTTCACAATAAAACCCAGTAATATAGAGACTTAAATAACCAAACTAATCAAGGTGAAACTGAAAACATGTGGGCGTAATAATGAGTAATAAGGTGATGCTGGGAAATGAAGTGCAGTACGGGCATTTTGCGATGCCCTGGACCAGATTTCTTCACTGTAACTGGTGTTGACATGAAATCTACACTCAACTGTACAAGACTACACTTGGAGAAGGCTTTTTTTTCCTTCAGCTTTAATGGATTGTTAACACTTTATTTCAGTTTGCGTGAACTGAAGAGGTGTTGACAGGCTGGAGTTGAACAGACACTGCTGCAGACATCACATCCTCCATCCATCATGAATATACTGTATAAGGAGCTTCTAGGCTGCACACTCTCGGTTTCAGAATCAATTCCAGCTGTGCCACTTCGACTGGCTCATCCTCATGAATACATTTTAATAATTGATACATACTTAAGCAGTGTAATATGATACACACGTTTATTATTTTGTATATGTACTGTATTGTACAAACAGTAAAGCCTATAAAAAAAAATGCACTGAAGCTAGAAGTTTAATGTGTAGCCTGTGTACATAGATTTACAATATTTACATAGTCTTTGCTGCCTAAAACATAGTGAAGTCCTGATACAGGGTTTGCTTTAACTATAGAAAGGAAAACAAGTCCTCTTTTATGAATTGCATGTCAACCAGTAAAAATCAGTAGTCATGCACCACCAAAGCCTATATAACGTGTACAGGATATAAGTTTTACAATCAGGATAAAAGGACAAAATAAATCATCTTCCTCTCATTTATCCAGCTTAGCTCTCTTTTTTCTCCTGCTCTGATTCTCTCAGTTTAACCAAGCGATCAAGTCTACAAGATAAATGGTCATTTAGTGTCTGATGTAGAAATTTTCTCCTTAAGTGTCCTCACCACCTGTCTCTTTTCCATGTAGGTCTGCATTATTGTGTGCTTATGTGCTATTGACCAATTATGGCTTTTTTCCACTGGGTTTCTCTGTGAACATGCTGGTGATTTGATTTATTTAGAAATGATTTCCCTGTTGGCATCTCTATTTTTTGTATCCCCAATGACAGTGGCCTACTTTATGGGGCTTTCGCTCTCTCTTTCTCTCTCTCTCTCTCTCTCTCTCTAAAACACACACACACACACACACACACTTGCACAAGACGATTGTGTGTGTGTGATTGTTAGCGTGGGAGAATAATATAAAAAAAAGCATGAAAAATATATGAAAAGAAATGATGGACACTTCTTATACAACATGTTTAATAAATCAGTGATGTATGGTCTTGTGTGTGGAAGCTGCTCTATATATGTGTATAACAGTATGATAACCACTGGAGTGTATATATATATATATATATATACACACACATATATACGCGTGCTTAAAACTATATATATATGTATACGTATATATAGTTTTAAACACGTAACAGCATCTGCATATAGCCTACTGTCTTCAAACATTTTGTTAAATGCTGAATAAAACTACTCAATGAGATAAACAATAAGAAGTGACTTACGTTACTTACCTACGCTACACTACCTAAGTTACAACATGAAGTGTAAGTCTCCATTCTTAAATCATTTACGGTGATGTCACTTTTTAAATCTGCCCCCCAGAAAATGAACAAATAAGAAATATACAATACAACAAACATGAAATCAATTATGAATTAATTTGCTGAGTATTCAACCATTCATGATACAACATGTAGCTTGTATTAACCTCTGCTTTAAAATGTCTGTTAGCCTTTGACTCACGTCATTCTACAATACTCCTTTAAGTATACATCGATGCGATAATGTAATAGTTTATAAAAGTTGAGATAAAATGTGTACTACAGCCATGGCAATTATTAAGCATCCAGCCATCTCTGATCACTGCAACTGCAACCCAAGCATTTCATGTTACTTTGTCTCTTGGAAATCGATACACATAATTTATGAATGGAAGTTTGTCCATGGCCAGAGGGAAGTGAACAACATCATGGTACTAATTGTATTTTGGAAATTAATATTAGCTTGAAACAGTCTCAGTAACAGCACTATGGAGAAATAAAGAAGCAACACTGCAGTGATATGGTGATAAACATAGCAAAATTTCAAAGTTTAAAACTATAACATGAAGCACCACTATGCATAACACCACTAAGCATAACAACAGCAAAAATCCATCCATCCATCCATCCATCTTCAACCACTTATTTCTTCTTCAGGGTCGCGGGGAACCTGGAGCCTATCCCAGGAAGCATCGGGCACAAGGGTATACCCTGGACAGGGTGCCAGTACATCGCAGGGCACAATCACATACACACTCGCACACCCATTCATACACTATGGACAATTTACCAACCTGCCAATCAACCTACCATGCATGTCTTTGGAGGTAATTGGAGTACCCAGAGGAAACCCCTGCAGCACGGGGAGAACATGCAAACTCTGCACACACGAACCCCGGACCCTGGAGGTGTGAGGCGAACGTGCTAACCACTAAGCCACCACGCGCCCTACAGCAACAATAATAATAATAATAATAATAATAATAATAATAATAATAATACAACTCAATAATACAATCAGGATAAAATAATATAACTTATTTATAGCTGTAAACTACGGTAATGGTTAAACGTAACTCAGTAATGGTTAAGCATGAAAGCATAAAATAACTTGATCTTTTATTTTCATAAGAATGTCTTCTTTTGATATTAGACTCTTTTCAGCACAGATCTGCTTAAAATACAGTAAGTAATATCAAGTTTTAAGTTTACCACGATCACTGTTGGCCTCTACGGTATATATCATTTCATTGGTATACTGACATAATGACATTTTTATAGGCACACATACACACACTCGCACATACCCCAATTGCTACATTACTACAGTTTTTCATGTTAAATTATCATATAGAATGACAGATCACGGCTTGAGCGTGTCAATTTAATTTGATGAGTGGGAGCTCTGAAATCCCCATTTGCATAAGATCGGCGATAATTGCTCTTTTTAATGCAATTCATGCTCCTGTACACACCAATTATGTACAAGCTCTTAAGCCTAATTCATTAGTGAACAAATGCGGCAGTGCCGTGCTTAATGAAATATTGTGCACGGTCTGACCAACACACCAACATTGATTAAAGGTCGCTGTTAGACAAAACGATCAGGACAAGATGAAATTGACCGAAAGACCAAACTCCAGCTGTCGCCTTATTTGTCTGGTGGCCTGGGAAACCTTTCATGTGTGAAAATTGACATTTTCTAATATATAGTTCTGGAAATCTGACTTTTTAAACATATATACAATATGGTTCTCCTTTGAATGTTTCTTATTGAGAAGTAACGTTTTAGCCTTTTAGTTACTCTTGTTAGTTGTTAGCATTTTAGTTACATCTATTTACTTTTAAAATATGAAAAGGGAGAAAAATGTATTTAAAGATTTCATTCCAGTCAAAGATGCTTAGCCTAATTCTGCATTTACTGTATAATCTAATCTACTTATGGGAAAACTGTAAATTGTAAAGAATTATACTGTACGTTTACAATGGGAACTGCCTTTGATTATCAGCATCATCTGCGTCAGTTTCTGGCTCATCACCTAAGGTACATTAAGTGTAACATGGCAGGACACAAATGTTGGTTTTCTTGTTTGTCATAGCCATAGTGATAGTCCTTAGGGTGTGCCAAATAATAGGCAGGCAGCAAGTAAAAAAAAAACAAAAAAATGTGAAAGAGACCCCAAAAAAACCCCCCAAACCAAAAAAAAAAAAAAAAAAAAAAAAAAAAAAAAAAAAAAAAAAAAAAAAAAAAAAAAAAACCCGGGGCCCAAAAAAAAAAAAAAAAAAAAAAAACAAAAAAACCAGGTGGACACAATCAGATAGCAAATGACAGAACAAGGGTAGAGACAGGAGCAGAATAAAATACTTGTGGCGCAGTTGGTAGAGCGGGTTGTCCTCTAATCGTAGGGTTGGTGGTTCGATTCCTGGCCTGGGTGACTCCACACGCCGAAGTGTCCATGGGCAAGACACTGAACCTGATGCCATCCTGATGGCAAGCTCTGCTACCATGGGTGAATGAGACACAGTGTAAAGCACTTTGGATGAAAGTGCTATATAAATGCACATTTACCATTTTCATTTAAAAACAAGCCTTATCTTTTCACTCAATGATCGGTTCATTTTAACCACTGATTAATAATCACTGATTACTTCACTCGCATCCATTCTGTTGACTAAATGTCTTCTTAATAAATTATTTTTATTAAGTCACAATAAGCATTTGTATACTTTGTTCACTGTTGGCTGATTACTGTATACAACCATAAATGTTACTCCCTAACCCATAAATCTTAAAGATCATAAAACTTTTTTAAATGTAGTAAAAGTAAAATGGTGCAGAGAGTGTAAAAAGTTTTCAATACATGCCGTGAAACCAGTCTACATTGCAAACTCATTATATCTTGTACATAATTTACTGTAAACCTGTAAAAAATCATTACATTTTCTGTATAATTCTGTCTTGTTGCGCAACTCCCATGTCAAGAATCTTATTATCTGATAAAGAAAAATGTTATGGCCTTCAAAACAAGTCCTGAGTGACTTTAATGACTCCAGTTGGACCAGAGTCTAGTGCTAATAAACTGTTTTTTTTTTTGTTTTGTTTTTATTTAGATATTTTTAATGAGTAAACAGCTTTTTATACCGAGGTTAACTCAGAGAGCGTGAAGCAGTGAGAATTGAACAGCACATGCACGTCCTGTTCATATAATGTTTTGCTGTTAAAGTCATTTTAATTTGCTGATATGCATATTTATATAATGAAGAAAATAATGAAGTACAAATAGAATAGTAGTAATTAAATAAAATGGACTGTAATAATCAAAATAAATAATGCAATGAACAGAAAGTAAAAATGATAAATAAATAAATTAATAAATAACTAGCTTTAAACTCCTAGTGAATTATTCAGTGTTTAAAACATTTAAATTACCTACTAAAGGTCACTGGGTAACTAGAGTGAATAATAATAATAATAATAATAATAACTGGCACCCTGTCCAGGGTGTACCCTGCCTTGTGCCCGATTCTTCCTGGGATAGGCTCCAGGTTCCCCGCGACCCTGAAGCAGGAATAAGCGGTTGAAGATGGATGGATGGATAATAATAATAATAATAATAATAATAATAATAATAATAATAATAATAATAACATAAAATAAAAAAAAATAATAAAAAAATAATAATAATAACACCACCACCAAAGGCGCACGGTGGCTTAGTGGTTAGCACGTTCGCCTCACACCTCCAGGGCCCGGGGTTTGATTCCCGCTGGGGTCATGTGTGTGCGGGGGTTTTATTATCATCCCCGTGCTGCGGGGGTTCCTCTGGGTAACCCCCCCCCAGTCCAAATACATGCATGGTAGGTTGATTGGCGTGTCTAAAATGTCCATAGCGTATGAATAGGTGTGTGAGTGTGTATGTGATTGTGCCCTGCGATGGACTGGCACCCTGTCTAGGGTGTACCCCGCCTTGTGCCCGATGCCTCCTGGGATATGCTCCTGGGATAGGCTCCAGGTCCCTGTGACCCTGAAGAAGGAATAAGTGGTTGAAGATGGATGTATAATAATAACAGTTCTTATTAATAGTAGTATTACTATTATTATTGTTGTTATTATTATTTTTATTATTATTATTACCCATCCATCCATCTCCATCCATCTTATGGTGTATGACCCTAATTGACCTGAGGTTATTAATTTATGTTTTATTTTGATTATTCTAGTCTAGGGATGAGAGGAAAACCTTGCTACGTGATTACCAAATCATAAATCAGTCATTCAATCATAAATAAACAAACAAACAAATAAATAAAAACTACAAACCATTTTTTTTTTATTTAATAGACACCAAAACAAAATTCAAAATTAATGAATTACATAATTTACTCGATTACTAGGTTTAATTTATTTATTTAAACAAGTGTCTTTAAAAAAAATAATAAAAAATAATAATAAAAACAGATATTTTTGTGTTACTGTATGTATATCTATATTTCCATAACCAATGCAGCTTGAAAGTACAACCGCTGATGAGATGTTTTACCACAGCAAGAGGCAGGGTTATAGCAGAATTAACTAATTAATCTAATTAACAAATTTGTAATTAATCCTCTAAGAAATAAAAATTTTGCCCAAAGCAAATGTGGATTTTTTTTTTTTTTTGCTTTGTATTTTCCTCTGGCTTAATTGATGCTGCCAAGTGGTTTATCTGTAATCCTGCTATGATTTCAATGGGACTGTTTTTAGCATAAATGTTCACAGTTATGTTAATGACACGGCCGTGTACAAATGTGCATAAAAGTCAAAATTTATGAATAATGAATAGTGAGAACAATAATAGTCATTAAAAAAACAATGTTTAGAAAAGTTTTATATAACAAAGTCCAACTCAGCGAGGCCACGTTCCAATATTTTATTTCACCTATATTAGTTGTGAGTCCCATTGAAACAAGACACACTAATAATGCATGATTAAAATTGGAACATTAATTTAGACACATTAATGGGTGTTAATGATTTTCCAGTGTAACAAGGTCAAGGTTGAAATTAATTTGATCTGCCCTATTCCTCCAGTGCATGAATGGGAAAAAAAAACCCTGCTTGGAATCACAGTAATGAATTAAAAGTTTAACTTTGGATTCAACTTCAGCAATGTGTCACACGCTGTACTGTCAATATAATCAGTAAAGCTGCAAATTATACAACTATGAGACCAGGAGAAGAGGTGACCTGGGTAAAGTTTTCTTCAGAGATGTTCTGAAAAACCCCAGGAAGTGGGAACAAGTTCTGTTAAGCAAGTCGAGGGGAGTTTTGACATCTACTGTGGATGTTTGACTGTGGATGCTTGACTCTTGGAAGTGGCACTTAGCAACTCCTTAACCATCCTTTTAGAAGACAGTCGTGGGAGGCCTCTTCATCAACGTCTAACAGGAACATGTCTGGATGGACCTCTTCATTGGTCTCACATTGTGTCTCAGGAGATGAGGTCACCACGTTGACCTCTTGCTTGAGCTCTGCAGGGGAGACCACCTCGTGGGTCTCACGCCTGTGGCCGATGAGGTGGCCTACCAAGTCATGTTCACACCAGAGGCCGATGAGGTGGCCTAACAACCCATGTCCATGCCAGAGGCCAACAGGACGGCCTACCAAGTCATATTCCAGTCAGAGGTCCAAGAGATGGCCTAGCAAGCCATGTTCCTTCCAGAGGCCAACGGAACGGTCCCCCCAAGCCATGTTCCTGCAAGAGGCCAATGGGACAGCCTCTCAAGCCATGTTCCTGCCAGAGGCCGATGGGATACCCTAGTAAGCTTTGCTCCCGCCAGAGGCTGGTGATGCAGCCTCTGAAGCCTGGATTCTACCTATGAACCTCAGCAATCAAGTCCTAGCCCAGCCATCTGACCCCAGCGAGCTTGTCGCTGATCCACTGCCTGTTTCCCGTCTGTATGCACCATGTCTGCTCCACAGAACCTCTGTAAAAACACCATATTACAGACAACACCTGCCTCAGTACCTTGAACTTGTGTTGACATTTTGCCCAAAGGGCCCGATCCACCATGAGGGGGAGTTTAGGAAAGGCACATTGGAGTGAGCAGTGCACTCAGCAGCTCGAAGCTAGATAGCACACTTCCGGGTTTTTGTCATTGTTTACCATTACACGTGTTTGGTATGGTCAATGCCATGTCTCTGTCCATGTGCTGTTATTGGTTGGTTCACTAATGTGTCTCAACTGTTCTGCATCATCTCTTTGATGACTTTTATATTTAAACCCCATTGAGTCTTTGTTCCATGCAAAGTATTTCTGTGTTTTCCGCCAGAACTCTACCGAGCAATTTTGATCCGCGTTTCTAGTTAAATAGTTTGTTGATCCTGTTTTCATCCTTGTCCTTGTCTGCTTTTTGTTCTGCCTAGTTTTGCCCATTTGTAGCTTGCCGGACACGTGCATGACTTTGGATGTTGACCGTGCTTTATGATTTGTATGCTTGCCTCCATCATTAAAGCTTTTTACTGCACTTGCAAGATAGGAATACACCCCGTTTCAGATGCCAGTCCATTATAAGGCACCATTCACACAAATTCACACTCTCATTCACTAGATGCAATATAGGGGTGTCAGTCCAAATACTG
Organism: Ameiurus melas; assembly: GCA_012411365.1. Lineage (NCBI taxonomy): Eukaryota > Metazoa > Chordata > Actinopteri > Siluriformes > Ictaluridae > Ameiurus > Ameiurus melas. The sequence goes on from CM022767.1 coordinate 5,818,721, forward strand.
GAATGTTGTGAGGAAGTGGGAAGAAACTGGATGACCCAGAGGAAACCTTCACAGACTCAGCGAGGCAATGTGAAACAGTAAATTGAGATCAGGATCCAGACCAACAACGGTGCCACTGTGCCAAAAGGGGACCAGACACTTCCAGTCACAGGGGAAACATGCTTCTCCCAGGAAACTATATGCCAGGGTTATAGAGGGGAGACTATCCTCAGGAGGAATGATGCAAGTTCTGCCTAGGTCCGCACATTGGACCAGCTCTTTTCAAGGGACTAAAGAATACCTGGGTAACTACCTCATGCAAGCCAGATTCTGCATGTGCATAGTGCTCTCGTTCTTGCTATTAAGTTGAAATTGTTTAAAGTGGATGTCAGTCTCTGTCAAGGGTCTCATTCTTGACTCCACTCTTGTTTATAGTTTTCATGGACAGTAGAATATCAAGACATAGTGAAGGTTAGAACACTGACTCCTACCAGGAAATGTGGAAAGAAAATGAATGAATGAGTTCATTTAACTGACAGCCAGTCAACTGTAGCACTAGCACAGCATAACCTTTTGTAGCAGTACTTGACAGTGCCCATGTGCAAAGCCTTTCTGTGAAATATTTTCCATTTGACGCAAACATTTCCATGTATTCATTTGCAGTCATAAAGTGTTGAATTGGGTTGAGATCTGGTGACTGTGAAGGACACGGCATGTGAGTTACATCATTTTCACTCCATCAAACCATTCAATAAGCTCTTGTGGATGGGGGCGGGACATCCTAGATTAGACCACACTCTTCAGGATAGAAATGCTTAAAAGTGATCAATCAGAACGGAATGATTTGAAGTGGACATTCACTATAAGGGTAGAAGTGGAACCGAACCACAACAGAAAAATAAATACCCACCCCCAAAGCAGAACAGAGACACTGGATTTCCTCTGTCACTCATCTATACATATATACTGTATATTATGGGCTTAATATGGTAACATAGTTTAGTATTCAGTAAAGTCTGATATCAGAGACTGTGGGGCATTTAAAATGTCTAAAAGCAGGACTGACAGATAAGCAGGACTGAAAAACTGAGATAGAGGAAGGACTGTGGCATATCAGCTTGCTGAGCCAAGGTGAGAGAGAGAGAGGCAGAGACAAAGAGAGCAGTCAAACACACACACATACATTCAGCAGCCGTTGTGTCTCTCTCTCCACCTATATCCATCCATACTTTCACCTGTCTGTGTATCCATCCAAATTGACCGCAAGTTAGACTGCTTTACAAAGCTGTTCTAATTAGATACCAGTCAACATCAGCACAGGTTCTTTCCTCAGGCCTTAATCCTAATAAACAATGACCTTTCCCACATCCTTCCTCTCTAATAGGTGTACTTTACTGCATATAGCAATATCAATCTCTATGTCAGCCGACTTGGTAAAACAGGGAATTGCATTGGAATCCTATCATAGCTCAAGGGTCCATGGTTCAATCCTGAGCTCAGGTTATTGTCTGTGTGGAGTTTTACCCTTTCTACCTGTGTCTGCATTTGTTTACATGTATTTCCTCTGGGTTCTCTGGTGGATTGGCTATGCTAAATTGCCTTAAGTTGTGAATGCGTGTGTGTATGCATGGTACCCTGCAATGAACAGACATACCATTCAGGGTGTATTTCCATCTCATGTCCAGTGCTCTTGGGATAAGCTCTGAATCCACCACAATCCTGACAAAAAGTGCTGACTGAAGATTAATGAATTTCTATGCAACTGCACTAAACACTCTACTTCTATAAAATGCTTCTACTTTATGGATGGCATGGTGCCTTAGTGGATAGTATGTTTGCCTTGCACCTCCAGAGATCTTGGTTTGATTCTCACCTCTGCCCTGTGTGTGCTGAGTTTGCGTTTTCTCCCTGTGCTTTGGGGGTTTCCTATGGGTATTCCAGTTTCCTCCACCAGTCCAAAGACATGTGCTATAGGCTGATTGGCATCTCTAAACTGTCCATAGTGTGTGAATGGTGCACATGCCTTGCGATGGGTTGGCACCTCATCCAGGGTGTATCCCACCTTGTGCCCTGAGTCCCCTGGCATGACTTGCTGTATAGGATATGTGGTATAGAAAATGGATTGATGGTTGGATGGATGATCTTATTATGGTTGCATAATACTTCTCATCAATCACATAATAAGAATTATATAGGAGCAAATTATTACACACACTCTCAAAGGGAGATAGGCATCTACATTTGTGATTTAAAATATTTTTAAGCATTTCAAGTCTGAAATGCTCTACAGACTTGTGCTTAGTCTGTCTACTTTTAGTTTCTCTTCCTTATTCACATTCATTACACCTGCCACAGACATGTTCACAAGTCCCTGAGGTCTAAATCAAGTCTCAAGTCTTTGAATTGGAGTCCAAATCAAGTCTCAAGTCTCTGAGGTGAAGTCCAAGTCAAGTCTCAAGTCTTTGTTATTTTTTTAACAATAGTTCTTTCAGCTAGTTATTGTAATTAACAATGTATGAGGCTGAATTAATTTTGAAACATTAAAACTTCTACAGAATGTCTTGTTCATTTATTCTAAATTGTCTAATATAAGGCACACAAAGTTTTACTTAAATCATTAATTCAAAATTAAATCATTAATCAAAAAAATTATTACTTTCAAACTTTTACATTTCCTAAAAAAGTTCTCATTATAATTATAAGAAAACAGAACATTCATAGAAAATTAGGAAAGATATTACTTTTTTGACAGTTAGTGCAAAATGCCAACGTGCTGTGTATTTTGAGCTATTTGAGTTGGCGTAGTTTGCTATAGTTCTCAAGCAACGATGGGTAAGGTAGTCTTCAGTGAGTGCCTGCAATAACAAAACCCTGTGTATAGATGCAATTCACACTATGCACAAACACTGCTTACGTATTTCCGGTACAATCCCAGCCAATGACTTTACTTACGTATAGTGCATTCCTAAAGCGTACTGTACTAGTGCCGAAACGCTTCCATACGATTCATTTTACAATGATTAAACTATTATTGAATTATTATTATTAGTAGTATAGTAAATATATATATATATATATATATATATATATATATATATATATATATATATATATATATATATATATATATATATATATATAGTATATACACAGTATGTATAAAATAAAAAGCCGTTCTGCTTCTTACTCTTGGATGTAATAGCTGACTGCCTCACAATCCGATTAACGTCATTCACGGTAATCTGGGAAGCTCCTGTAAACAGCGAGTGTAATATGTCATACTCTCCTGCGCCATCCTCACACAGTTATCGGCAATAGTGAAGGTGGCTTCCAGCGTAACACTGGGTGTAACCGAGCTGGTAAATTTGGATATTATATGCATGGTGGCTTAGTGATTAGCACGTTCGCCTCACACCTCCAGGGGCCAGGGTTTGAATCCTGCTGGGGCCATGTGTTTGCATGTTCTTCCCGTGATGCAAACACAAACCCTATGCTGCAGGTAGCATTCCATGGTAGGCTGATTGTCCATAGTGTATGAATGTGTGAGTGGACTGGCACCCTGTCCAGGGTGTACCCTGCCTTGTGCCCGATTCCTGGGATAGGCTCCAGGTTCCCTGTGACCCCGAAGAAGGAGTAAGTGGTAGAAGATGGATGGATATTATATGCATATATGGTAGCTAATACTTGAAAATGGACAGCAAGCAAGCCCCTGAATGTGCAAAGGGGTAGTAAAGAATGCCAAATAAAAATGACTAGAGCTTTTCTTGATTCTCTGTCTTCAAATCTAACTCAGTCAGTCTCGAGTCAGATGTTCACGGGTCCATGTCAAGTTGCGACTTAAGTGCTTTCCAAGTTGCAGGCTTGAGTTTCCATCTCTATTTGCCACTATGTCTTCCCAATCTTTGCTGATGACATGTTTTGGATGAAAAACATCAGCCCACTCTATGTAATCACTTGGAATGACTGTCACTTATAGGCTACATGAGTCTACAGTGTGTGATAGGAAGAAAGAAAAGCCCTTATATAACATTGTGTTTATTTTTCCTATGATCTTACTTTTTATCTTTGAATGACAGGGGGAGAGGAGTAACCCTGTTAGCTCATTTGTACCAGACATTCTTTACTCATGAGTTCTCCCTGTTGTTTTATACTTGGTAATTTGTACTGAAGTATATTGCATAATGTAAGTACATTATGTAGTGGGATAATGATTTGCAAACCTATCACAGACTGTAAACATATCACAGACTGTAAATGTATCACATAAATCTGTATAAAGACACACACTAAAGGTTTACACACTCCACCCAGAGTCTGTTCTTAATGATAAATCAAGCTTTCAATTTCTTAGTGGAAAGTCATAGAGCTGAGAATGTAAGAATACACTCTTTCACACACACACACACACACACACACACACACACACACACACACACCACACACACACATTCTATCTCTACAACACACAGAGGAGCAACAGCTGGAGTTTACTACAAACCAATAATACTAATGGGTTTCTCTAGAGTTGTGTAAATACACATGCCTGACTCTGTGTGTATTTTGTACATATTTCTAGAGGCACAGTGCTTGCAGTAAGTTGCAAAAATAATGTTAGAGTAATGTTTGTTCACTTGACTGCTTCTGCCTATTTCCCAGCAACACTCATTTACACCCTATACACTTTTTTTTTTTTAAATACACATTAAATACTGTAACGTGAATATCCAGCAGATTTCATGTTTGTACTGACTGCAGTCCACTGAGAGGGTTTGAAGATATGTAGGTGATCCCAAAATAAACATTACAGACATATTCGGTGTAAAGAGATGACCCGAGGTCAGTTATCATTGCTAAGTAAAGAATAGTTTGAATAACACTTCTGGGTGTGGTTTTACTAAACAAACAGTGAAATTTAGGTTTTGGGCTGTAAATATATGCTGCAGAAAAAACTCAAACACTCTTTGAGGCCAAAATTATATAAATAAATGTGACGTTTAATTTATTAATAGTCTTGTCCCTTTAAAGACAGTGCAAAAGGTTTTTGGAGGAGACTGGCTTAATCACTCGCTTGTTTCAAGAAGCGAATGAATAAAATTATTAATTAATTTAAAGTGAGCTGTACGTGTGAATTATTTTTTATCCATCAAACCATGGTCACGTTTTATTTGTGAATTCTAAGAGCTCATGAAATTAATAAAAAAACATTGGCATTATTTTATTAATCCAACAAATCAAATTAAATGCTTGATGAAATAGTCTGCATCCTGTGCACACATTACAATTGTATACTGGGTTCATTGAGTTGTGATCACAAGTAACTGTTTCAGCACAATATAAAACAAATTCTCTCTCTCTCTTTCTCTCTCTCTCTCTCTCTCTGTGTGTGTGTGTGTATGTGTGTTTCTCGCTTTCTGTCTCTCTCAAGTTGTCTGGTGAGGCTTCCATGAATCGAACTTGTTTGTCCAGAACATTCCACAGATGCTTGATAGGACTGAGATCTGGGGGCCAAATCAACACCTTAAACTCTTTGTCATGTTCTGCAAACCATTCCTGAACAATTTTTGCAGCGTAGCAGTGCACATTATCATGTAGCAAGAGACCACCTCCATTAGGGGATAACATTTCCATGAAGGAATGTAGTGGGTCTGCAACAATGTTTAGGTAGTTAGGACATGTCAAAGTAACATCCACATGAATGCCAAGTGAACCGAAGGTTAACCAGCAGGACATTGCCCAGAGCATCACACTACCTCTGACAGCTTGCCTTCTTTTTACAGTGCATACTGGTTCCATTTCTTCCCCAGATAAGCAATGTACACACACCTGGCCATCAACAATATCTAAAAGAAAACATGATTCATCAGACCAGGCCAACGTCTTTCATTGATCCGTGGTTCAGTACTGATGCTCATGTGCCATGTAGGTGCTTTTGGAGGAAGACAGAAGACAGCATGGGCACTCTGAATGGTCTGCGTCTACAAAACCCCATATGCCTCAAGCTGTGATGCATTGTGTGTTTTGACACCTTTCTATCATGCGCAGCATTAACTTCATCAGTTTCCTACAATAGTTATTCTGTCTGATCAGACCAGATGGGCTAGCCTTTGCTCCCCACATGCATCGCTGAGCCTTGGGAGCCCATAAACCTAACCACTGCATTCTGGGAACACTCCACAAGATTTTGCTGTTTTGGAGATGCTCTGGTACAGCTGTCTAGCCATCACAGTTTGGCCCTTGTCAAAGATGCTCAGTTGCCCACTTTTCCTGATTCCAAGAAATAAACTTTGAGAATGCTGAGTGTTCACTTGCTGCCTAATATCCCACCCCTTGGCAGGTGTAATGAGACAATCCTATGGTAAATTCTGCATTCATATATGGCACTTTTATATATAGTACCTTTTTTAACCTTAGTGGTTCTACAAAGCACTTTGCACTGGTTCTCATTCAACCATTTACACACACACTCACACACGCATGCAAGGTGCTACCTTACCATTGGGAGCATTGTGGGCCAGGAATCAAACCGCCAACCCTACGATTAGTTAACAACCCGCTGTACCTCCTGAGCCGCTCAATTCCAATGCATACACCGTGTCATATATCTTTGCTGCATACAAAAGTTCCTATGAGGTATTCATCTACGGTGGGCCATTTCTACCTTTATACTGAGGAAGCTTATCAAAATGATGGGTTGGTATCTCAAAATAGTGGAAATATTTCCTAAAATTATGACTAGTATTATAAAGAGGGTTTTATATTTCATACATTTGATACAAACCATACATTTGAAAGAGGTGCAATAGGATGAGGCTGTTCTTTCATTGCCAGAGTACAAATTAGAGCTGTATGACTCAAATGGGGTCTTGGAATTCAATCCAATCTCAAGATGGTTTCTGTATTGACTTGTCTTGGGATTATTGGACTTTGAGTTTAGAGTTTTCTTGGTTTTTGCCATTGGTCTTGGTTTTGACCAAGAGTCTGTAAAAATAAAATTGGTAGTCCTATCTTTTCGCAAGCCCAAATTTTGACAAGAATGAATTCCTTCTGCTAGAAAACATAGGCTAATCATTGACATATTAGCCAAGTAGTTGAAGTAAAGGCTTTGCCTCAGAAAGGATTTGATGCATTTCAGTCTCGATCTTGACTCAGTCTCAATTTCCTTTGGGATTCTACAGCTTTTTATTCAATGGTGTCCAATGGCCAGTGACTCCATGATGAAGAAGACATATTGACAGAGACAGTGAATAGTATGCCTCTGTCAATGACCATGGCAGATGGATGAGGACATACTTCAGGTTCTATAACCTCTCAGGGAGTATCCGCTTACAAGACTTGTGTGTCTCAAGTTTAACACCTTGGCTAATTCTTCAGGAAGATTCAAACACTGACTTCTCAATCCAACTTTTAACTGGTCCCAAGTATGTACACATTATGTAAATCACTCCACTAAGATCCTATAGGCTCATGTCAATGACACCACATGTACAGTATTACCTGGTGGACTGGAAGGGGTAAAGCATGAAATGTGGTATTGGGTCCCTGCTAAAGTTATCATGGCACTTTAACCTTTAAGCTTTAACTTTATCCATCCCACTTTCAAGCTATCAGCACCACCAGTGTACTGACCACCAGTTCCATCCAGTACCCATCCATCCATCCATCTTGTACCGCTTACTCCTTGTTCAGCGTTGCAGGGGAACCTGGGGCCTATCCCAGGGAGCATCGGGCACAAGGCCATCAAGTAGTTTCCAGCTCTCAGACAACTATGTGAAATCTTGCAATTTCCTAGAAAACAAAGATGATTTATAGATCTCGTTTCAGTTTTTTATTTGGCAATGTTAGATTGTTACTGAACAAGTTAGGTTGCACATGCATCCTTATATATAGCTACATAATTTATGAGCATATAAAGTACCTGTCCCTTATTTTAATGGACACAAAAACTGTATGTAAGCAAATCTAGAAACCAAAGTACAAAAAAGTAGCAGCCCATTATCATGGTTTGTTAGAAATTGTTGGTTGTGTGTCCCTTATTTTTCTGGACACCAATAATGTATGTAAGTAAATCTAGGGGGGAAAATACAAAAAAAGTAGCAGCCCATTAGCAGCAATCATGGTTTGTTGGTACATTGTTGGCTGTGTGTCTGCCCACACACTGCTCCCTTCCCTGTAAAACCTCTCACTCTTATCCATTTAACTAGTTTGCTATGCTACAGTCAAGGTTGTTTAGTTTTGGTGACAGTGTGGCTTATATGGAACACTGTTGGCCATTATGAAAATAAAGGTAAGTCAAGCACTTGCTGTCACTCTGACTTCCTGTTACAAAAGGAAATACTTCAACATACAGAATCACATCATGACTCTCAAGCCATTTCAAATACCATTTAGCCTCATTGGCTAGCTTAGTATGTCTTTGTGGAGTGACACAGCACGATTTTTTTTATTTTTTTTTTAATCTTTCCATTTTTCATTGCCCTGGCATCCATTATCCCCACTGAGAGTTTCTCAGTGTATTTACTCATTGCCCCTGAGCAGGGAGCAGTCAGGTGTGATCACTCTGCTTAACATTTCTCTCACTGAATTAAAGAGCCACTTGATATTTTCTTGATATTTTCTCTGACATTGACTCTGCTGTGTGTTTAGTGACTATATTGGAATTTTTTCTTCCTGGCACCACAGGAAGAAAAATAAAATCCATGTTTTTATTTCCTCAAACTGCAAAAATGAGGCATGAAATGTATGCTCTGTTATTTTGAAAAAGCAGATATATTATTATAATGAATGATTTTCAGGCCTGTGTAATCAGTATTAAAATAAATCATGGCTTGCATCTCAAATCTTAATTCTGATTAATTGTAATATTAATTTGTAATGCACACTCCAGGGTCAGTTTTCCATTTTTTACTACTACTACTACAATAATACTTTTATTATTGTTGGCATTTGTACTTAGTTTTTTCTCATTTTGGACATTGGTTTCAGTAAATCCCAGTGGTCTTGGTCTTGACAGAGCTTGTAAAAATAATGTTTGTTGTCTTTTCTTTTTCCATGGCCAAAGTTTGACAAGAAGTAATTCCTTCTGTTAGAACACATAAGCTAATCATTGACACTTTGACACAATAAAGCCAGCTGGTTGAGGTAAAGGCTTAGCCTCAGAAATGATTTGATGCTTTTCAGTCTCGATCTTGAATCAGTCTCATTTTTTAAAAGGCATTTACAAATGGAAATACTTGGGAGGAAAAAGTATTTAAAAACAACAAACAAATAAAGCACTCAGGTTTAGTGTAAACAACCACCACAGAGTAGCATGTTGGGCTGTTTTCCTGAATGTGAACAGTATTGTCAGGGATCTGAAGTGTTGCATGCCTGGACTGTTTAGAAATTGTATTATTCTAGTATTGTTCCATCTGGATGCTTATACCAGAACAGCTAGCATAGATATAAGTGGCCTATGCAAAGGAGAAGCACAGCATGTAGTAACTCAATTGCTTAGTAAATTTTGCCACTACAAGCAATAATTGTTGTTTTGTACCTCTGTGATGTCCCTTTATTTCCTGCTATTAAGACCTAACTTATAAAAGTCTGAGAATCAGAAGCTTCTAAAAAGCATTACTTTTATTTCTGGAATATTCCAGACTGTTTAAGGAGATTTTCAGACCCACTGGAATTCTGATGTAGTGAATTAAATCTGAAATGCATGTTTGTAATTGATTGTCCTAATTGCCTTGCTAAAAGAAATGTGTGAAGTTGTGAGAAACTGAGTCTGAGTATCTTTAACCTAGGTGGATGTAAAATGAATTCTACCAAAGCAAGATCTGGCTTATATACATCCATCCATCCATCCATCCTCTACCGCTTACTCCTTTTCAGGGTCACGAGGAACCTGAGCATATCCCAGGGAGCATCGAGCACAAGGCGAGGTACACCCTGGACAGGGTGCCAGTCCATTTCAGGCAACACGATCACATACACACACACCCATTCATACACTACGGACACTTTAGACACGGCAATCAGCCTACCATGCATGTCTTTGGACTGGGGGAGGAAACCGGAGTACCCGGAGGAAACTGCACAGCATGGGGAGAACATGCAAACTCCGCACACACATGGCCCCGGCGGGACCCTGGAGGTGTGAGGCGAATGTACTAACCACTATGGCTTACTTACAGTATTTCTATATTTCAATATAACAAGTTGACATAAAACATTAAGTCAGAAGCACTTTTTTTCAGTTGCCATGTAGGGCTTCTCTATAAGAGAAACAAAGAGAAACACACACACACACACATACAAAAATAAAACACTAAACATTGACATAATAAGACTGCCTTATAAATATTCAGCTTGCAAATCACGTTCTCTAGAAGTATGTGATTTTTGACCTATTGTCAAACTGTTCTGTTTGATCTTTCCAACACAACAAACACAACAGCTTCTGTCAGATGTTCTACTCAGGAGTCTGTCATCACCACGGCGGTTCTCCTATTACTGGATGCAATGTCAGAGAACTTTCCCCATTACTGCTGTGATGCCCTGCAGTCCTCATGCAGTCAGTATCTCCTCTTTAATTCTTTCACCGCCTTTGTAAGCCAGTAGTATCATTTTCCTTGCAAGTTCAAAGATAACAATTAGATTCTGTGTTTGCATGTATCTCTGCGTTTTAAAGCATATCCAGAGATCATAACAAAATGTAGCTAATCTTAGTACAGAGTGTGTGCAATTTCACATAACAAAATATTTATTATGCAGTAGTGTAATACAGATTGTGTTCTATATACACTGTATAAAATATCACACTGTTCCCAGATTGTGCTTCCACCTGCATGAGATTTGATCACAGAGCGTGCAGACCACCTCTGAAGGCACATTAGCTAATCTGATCTCAATGCATGTGTGTGTGTATGTGTGTGTGTGTTTACACCTGGTGTTTAATGAGATCAAACGCTATCTGATCATAATTGCATCACTGAAAACGCATAATAATAAGTGTAATTTAGGCTAGACTGATTTCTCTATATTACCCACGGCCTATTCAGATAACATTTGTTGTACTGGGGTAATTTCATCCTTGGATTTTGTTCAGCACACAGGGTTGAAGTGGTAATAAAGACAATTAGTATGGATTAGTGGCATGTTTGAAAATCAGTGGTTCAGCAGATATATCTTACAGAGTAACATCTGGTTTAAAATGGTTTAACGTGGGCGATAATGTCTTTGCATCTAACTGCATACAATCATGCAGCTGATACAGGCTTATTAACCCTTTATGATTGACTATTGTCTATAACAAGTCTTGTTTTTTGTAAAACCCAAGTAGGTAAAACACAAAATGTCCTAGCAGTAAAAAAAAAAAAAAAAAAAAAAAAAGTCACTTTAGTTTCTGTGGTTTGGGAATAAATCGTAATGGATGTAAACAGGCTACTCACGGGCTACTGGATTCAGTTATGATGCAATTTTGAAGTAATGCAGCTCTTTTTCCTTTTTTTTTTTTACATTAGTCAGTACTGTGAGACATTCATTTTGTTCTTTATGTTTCTTTAATACCTCATCACAGTGTCTAGTGTTTTTAAGGTATTGAAGAGAGGTCATTTTCAGAAACAAATGAAATAATCTGAGCAGTGCTATGTCACCTTGTGCACATCATCTTCAAAATTTAACAGCCATTTTTTGCTAGTTTCAACTGAACTCACATTGTTAGCAAAAGTGCAAGCTACTTTGTGGTGTACTGTGTGGTCTTACATGAACTTTCAGACACTGCCAGTAAAATTTTGCGATGGCATCTCATTTGTCAAGATGGATTCGAATGGGTGATTTATGTGTAACAAATGGATGCCAGTGATCAGAACTTGCTTACGGAGTGTCTTATTTAAACCTCTTACATCTAGTGTCTGGTGATCCCTTTGCTATTGAGGTGTCATGGCATCATGCCAAGGCCTCCAGAAAAAAAAAATAGTTTGTGGATGTCCATGAGTCTGGCAAAGGATTTAAAAGGAAGTTGAATTGAAAGTCGACCTTTCAACAGGATAATGATCCTAAGCACACTACTACACCCTTGGACTCAGAATCTAGTATTGCCCCTTTAGCAGAAACAAATTCTTGTAGACGTTTTGCATTGAGAGAATTGTCCACCAGTCTCTGACATCGGCTTGCTGGAATTTTTGACCACTCTTCCATGCAATGTTATTTCAGTTGCAATATGTTTGAGTGTTTTCATGCATGTATTGCCCATTTACAATCCCCCCACAACTTTTCAATGGGATTCAAATCCGGGCTTTGACTAACCCCCTAACATAACCCTCAATTTCTTCTTTTTTGAACCATTTGGTTCAAACATCCAATTGTTGGATTTGCTTGTGTGCTTAGGATCATATTCCTGTTGAAAAGTCCACTTTCGGTTCAACTTTTGGACAGATGGCCTCACATTATATTCAAGCACTCTTTGATATGATGAAGAATTCATAATTAAATCAGTGAATGCAAGCTGTCCAGTCCTGAGTCAGCAAAGCAATCCCAAACCACAACATTTTCAGCACCGTGCTTCATAGTTTTTATGAGATGTTTCGCCTGAAAGCTGTCCTTGGTCTGCACCAAACATGTCTGCTGTTACTGTGGTCAAACAACTCTATCTTTGATTTGTCTGTCCAGAACACATTATTCCAAAAGGCCTGTTCTTTGCTTATATGCTCATTGGCAAACTGTAGTCTTGCAAAGTCTTTCTGCTGGCATGCCTCTCATGCAGGTCAAATTTGTGCAATCTCTGTCTGATTGTAGATGCACGCACTTTGACACCAACAGCTGCAAGACTTACTAGCAGATCCTGTGGTGACATTTTGGAGTTCTTGGAGACTTTTTGAATCAGATAGTCTGCTCTTTGGCTGAATTTGCTGGGACGCCAGTCCTGGACAAATTACCAGTCCTTTAAAATTTTCCTTACAATGGAATGATGGAATTTAAATAATTTGGAGATATTTTTAAATCCCTTGCCAGACTCATTCACAACCTTTTTTTATGAAGGCCTTACTGAACTTTATAGATCTTGGCATGATTACACCAAACACCTCAATTACAAAGGAACACCAGACACTAGATATGAGAGGGGTATACATACAGTGAGGAAAATATGTATTGAATGTGTCATCATTTGTTTCAGAAAATATATTTCCAATAAGGCTATTCACATGAAATTTTCACCAGACATCAGTATTAACTCAAGAAATTGAGAAATAAAAAATAATTCACAACATTAAAGTCCATAAATAATATTATGTGTAATAAAGTGGAATGACACATGAAAAAAGTATTGAACATGCTAAGAAAAAGCAGTTCTCCAAGGCAAATTAAGGCAAGGAACCAGCTGAAATCCGTAAGAATTTATACCTCATATCTGTGCAAATGAATATCAGCTGGGTAAGTAAACTGATGACCTATAAAAAGGCTTTTCATTACCAAGGTGTCATACAAGAAAATGCTCATGATGAGTAGAAGCAAAGAGCTCTACCAAGACCTTCACAACCTTATTGTTGCAAAACCTATTGATGGAATCAGATACAGAAATATATTAAAAAAAAAACAAAACAAAACAAAAAAACCTTCTGAATCCTTCAGCAAGCACCATTATCTGCAAGTGGAAGCAACATCACTCCTTCATCAACCGGCCATGTACAGGAGCCCCTCACAATATTTCGACCAGGGATTAGAAAAGTAGCCCAAGAACCAAGGACCACTCTGAAAAGCTCCAGAAACACTTTGAGGCAGAAGGTATCAATTTCACAGAGAAAACAATAGGCAATGCACTCCACTGCTCACTCTCACTCCGCAAGACACCATTACTAAAGAAAAGGCATGTCGAAGCTCGTTTAAAGTTTGCTAAAACTCATTTGGACAAGTCTGTGAAATACTGGGAGAGTGTAGTCTGATCAGACGAGAGCAAAATTGAACTTTTTGGCTGTCATACTACACACCATGTTTGGAGAAGAAATGGCACTGCACATCACCCTTAAAACACTATACCAACAGTGAAGTTTGGAGGTGGAAGCATCATGGTGTAGGGCGGTTATTCATTGCATGGTACTGGCAGACTTCATATAAATAAGGAATGATGAATGGAGCCCTTTACCGGGAGATTCTTGAGAAGAATCTGCTGCCATCCACCAGGATGATGAAGATGAGATGTGCGTGGACCTTCCAGCAGGACAACGATCCAAAGCATACAGCAAAGGAAACTCTCATTTGGTTTCAGAGGGAAAACAATCAAACCATTAGAATGGCCCAGTCAATCACCTGACTTGAATTCAATTGAACAAGATTTAAAGATAATATATTTAGAAGAACGGGCCAAAAATCACACCTGAATACTGCAACCCATTATTTTTTTCATACAGGAAATGTCTTCAAACTTTCATTACAAACAAAGGCTTCTCCACTAAGCATTAAATACATTTATTTAGTGTTTTCAATACTTTATTGCTGTGTCATTGCACTTTATTACACATAACTTCATTTATGGACTTTAATGTTTGGATTTCTTTATATTTGTGGATTTCTTTAGTTAATACCAAAGTCTGGGGAAAATTAAATGTGAATAACCTCAGTGGAAATATATTTACTGACAACAGGTACCACCTGTACTCTCTAAGCAGGTTCTAATCACTGGCACCCAATTTGATTCTAATTTTATGGATATTTGAAGGTGTGAAACATTTATGTGTATACTTACTTTTTCCATGTAACTGATCTGTTTTTTGTTTGTTTAAATTGTGAAAATCACTACAAAAGATTTTACAAAATATATACACTCATGAACAGAGATGTTAGCCAGTTCCAATGATGCCTTCAAATCTTTGGCTGTCATTCGGGGTTGTTTGTTTACCTCAGTGATGAGTCTTCGATGTGCTCTTGGTGTCATTTTGACTGGGCGCCCACTTCTTGGTAGAGTAGCAACAGTCCCAAAGTGTCACTATTTGTAGAATGTTTGGCTTGAAATCACTTTGTGACCCTTGCCAGCTTTTTGTAAATCAACTATTCTTGATCGTAGATCCTCTGAAAGCTCTTTTTGGCAAGGTATGGCTCACATAAGCATGTGCTTCTTATGCAGAGCAAACTCCAAAAGTTTGAGGGGTATTAATCAGTCAAAAGTAGCTGTAGTCCACACCTCCAAACTCATTTTCTTAACCGGACTCCAGGTGTGCTAAAACCTGACTTCAATTAGCTTTTTGGAGGTCATTAACTCAAGGATTCACATCCTTTTTCCACAAGCACTATGAGTTTTTTTTGGCTGTTCTCAATAAAGAAATGAAAGATCAGAATATATTTTGTGTTATTATTTTAGGCAGATAATATTTGTCAATACCCCTGTCTTAGATGAAGGTCAGATCACATTTTGTGACAAATTTAATCAGAAAACAATGAAATTCCAAATGGTGCACATACTTTCCACTGTATATGACTGGTTATCTCACCTCCCAGCCAATCAGAAAGCATAGAATCAACCAATCAATAAAGTATTTCGGAATTTGGGTATTAGTTCATTTAAACCCTTAGATATTTATCCCGTCTTGTTGGCAACCATGAAAAAAAGGTATTGAGGTGATCCCAGCTCTGCCTTTTAGCTAGAATGTCACGATTCAGTTCTTTTGTACTCTGAGTGACATGGTAAATGTCTACAGAAGTGTGAAAGTGACTGAACTTTGATTGCACCATCAAAGCACAAAATTTTATGGGAAGGAATGATAAAGGTGCAGCAGAACCTCTCTCTCCAATAGGAAAACAAGCACATCAGCAGCGCAAAACAATTTTGCAACACATCTGCAGGCATCCTTACAGGTGCCACTTACTCTGTGGTTTTATTTTTATCATGATTTTCCTACTCTCTCTCTCTCTCACTCTCCTCTCTCTCTCTCTCTGTCTCATCTACTTCTCAAATTTCTATCAGATATCTGAGTGCTTTTACAGGCACATGTTGCCTCTTCCACTGAAAATCGTTATACAATAGTATATAAGTATAACTTTTGTATTGCATTAAAGACACCTGACTCCATATTAACACCATAACAAACAAAGGATAAAGTGCTCTACTTTTTAGCCTCTGTGCTACATAATGTGTGTGTATACATGTGTGTGTATTTTTGTGTGTTGCATGGTGTTTGTTTACGTGTATTGGCTCTACCATATGGTTTGAGGCTAAGGTTCCTTCTGCATCTCACAGCATCACCATCCTGTTAATTGCCTCTACTTCTGTTGATTTGGAGTGTGGCCAATGCATCCTAAATCTCTGAGAGAATGTGTGTATGTGTGTATTTGTGTAGGGATTGTTACCTCTTTATGATGGTTATAATAATAATAATAATAATAATAATAATAATTAATAATAATAATAATAATAATAATAGCAACAATAACAATTTGTGATTGAAATTTGCTTCAGAATTATTGGCACCTTTCGTAAAAATGATTAAAGACGATTGTGTAAAAGAAATAAGAAATAAGCAAATACCCACTATGATTAAAAAAAAAAACTTGATATGAGATGTGATGTGATTTCACTTTAGTTAAAGAAACAAGCAAACACAATAAAAAACAAAATACAACATTTCTATCAGAAATAGTTATAACAACAACAAAAACAACAACAACACATGCAGTTAAATAACATTTCTGAAGTTATTTAATATATTAAGTTTATTGGCTCCTGGAAGTCATGGAAGAAATGATTAATAGAAGAGAAGGTGAAGAAATAAACGACAGAGCAGGTGAGAAGAGAGACAGATGGAGGGATGACAGGTGGAGATGGATGAGGACAAAAAGGTGAGAAGTAATCACAGAGAGAGCAGGGCTCATTGCGTAGAGCGGGGAGAGAGAGAGTGAGAGAAAGAGCGAGAGAGAGAGAGAGAGGGGTGAGGTTATGCAAATTTTTCAATCATTTACGAACTAGATAACAGGCAGGAGGAGTGTGAGAGAAGGGTGTCATTTTATCACTTTTTTTTAGCTAAACCTAGAAGTGTAAGTGCAAATGCAATCTCTCTCTCTCTCTCTCTCTCTCTCTCTCTCTCTCTCTGTCAATGCCATGAAGAAAGTGAAGACATCTTTTCTCTCTCAG
The DNA here is from genome assembly GCA_012411365.1 of Ameiurus melas. Taxonomy (NCBI): domain Eukaryota; kingdom Metazoa; phylum Chordata; class Actinopteri; order Siluriformes; family Ictaluridae; genus Ameiurus; species Ameiurus melas. Next base: position 5,835,798 of record CM022767.1, read on the forward strand.
TTAGAGAGTAGGGGAAACTCCAGCTCTGCCACTGTCATATGATGTCAAACCTTTTTCCCAACATGGTGTTAAATCTTCTTCTTCAGCTCCTTTTTCTTTCCATCTCTTTCTGCATTGCAAATTCGAAAACGTGTCACTGAGGTTCAAAACGTTCTTCTGGGAGAACTAGTCGTGTACCTGTCATAAATAAAAGAAGATGTCACAAACCTCGGCGCTAACGAGCTGAACTAGAGCTCATTTCTCACACAGGAGCACAGAGAGTTCATGCTAAATGGCTACTGTTGATTTTCATAGCTGGGTGTGAGATCTGCTGTGATGGAGACAGAGATGTGTGTGTGTGTGTGTGTGTGTGTGTGTGCGTGTGTGTTAGTGATATAGGCTGAATCTTGTCTGCATGAATGTTATAAGTGTTAGAGGAAACATCAGAACACATGCATTGAGTATATACAGTATATAAAGACACATATCAAGCTGAAGTGTACTGTCATGTTGCTGGAGAATAAAAATATATATATATATATATATATATATTATATATATATATATATATATATGGCTACTGTAGCCAGTATTGAGGGTTTTATTCAGCACTGTATGAGCTGGAGAGGATTTGGGAGTAGACGCTCTATCAAAGATTTTTGTTTTGTGAAACAAACACAATTAAGCCAACAGTTTACCAAGTAAGGATAATCATTAGTTCAGTTTACCAAGAGGATAATCATTAGTTCACCAAGTAACCAAGTCTGTGTAATCACTGCCTGACTTACACACACCTGTATCCAATCACATTCCTGTTTTCTTGGAGTTAAGTCTAACATTCTTTTATTATTACTTTGCCTCTCAGTTAACCATGTCTCATCTATGTGCTGATCACCTGACCTTTGCCTGTTTCTCAACCTTGATTTCTTTTCTTATTTGTGTTTTGGATTGTCTGATGAGTTTGACATAAAACTTTCACCTTACTTGACCATCTCTATGAAACCAAGTGTGCAAAGGGGTTCCAGAAAGCAGGTTATGCGACTTACCTGGGTCAGTTTACTCAGAATTAACGAATAAACTCAACTTCCGGTTCCAAAAATGGAGGTAACTTTCAGGGTATGTAAGTAGCCATAGCAACATACTCTCTGACCATAACCTGCTCTAAAGCAGTTGGGTAATGCAGAGCATGTGGGAAAGGCAACAGTGTGTAGGTCCATTCGTACAGCACGCCTTGCACTCAAACGGTGTCATTGAGCCCATTTCCATGTAACTTTTTCAAATTTTCCTTTGAAGATGGACCTTATACAGTTCCTTTGCAGGCAGCTCATTTGCATGAAGACAGAATGATAATTCAATATAATTTATATAAATGTCTGTAATACATACACAGACCAAATATTTTTAATCAGGACAACTGCAAACAATTACACTGCCAAGATTCTGTTTGGAGGTCAGTGGACCCTCCTCTGTACGGGAATCCAGAGCCATTATCTTTAAAGAGACAATGATAAAGTTTTAATAATCACACATATTAAAAAAAGAAAAAAGAAAAAGAGAATCAATTATATGTTATAGTACCTCTGTGGCCCTCCCAGCATCTTCATTTTCTACCTCTGTCACAGCAGAGATGGTCTCTTCATCGTCATTGTACAGTGCAAATTACTAATGATGTTTGGTCTAGCAAACAGAAACAATACATGAAAACAATAGTCACTTACAACAGTGGCAGGATGTTAACTGCTGTTGCAGGAGGGTCAATGAATACAAGGTGTCCATCAGCAAGTGTAAGAAAATGAAATCAGGTGCTCAGTGTACATTCTTAAAAAAAATACAACTAATATACAAAGACATAATGAGCATCTAGTATGGGCACTACAATTAAGATTACAGTACACACCATATGAAGTAAAATAAAAATGAACATGCATAATACACAAGTTGTTATGATCGAGTCAGAAACCCATGCTGTCATGGGACGTGACGGCAGGCAAGTAGGCAGGATGCAAACGCAGTTCAAACGGAGATCTTTATTTATAGAAAGGAAAGCAAACCAAACAGAAACAAGAAACGTAACTCAATCAACAAACTAAGCTAGGCTCACTTGGCTAAGGCTAATGCTAACGCTATGGCTAAGGCTAAGGCTATGGCTATGGCTATGGCTAAGGCTATGGCTAAAGCTAAGGCTAGAACATGAAACTAGGACGCTTTATAAGCGCTAAACATGGCAGAACAACCTACACATACATCGCTATATCTGTTTATCGAACCTCGCCGTCTCGAGCATGGCTCACAATATAAACAGGTCTCTCAGTCATTAACCTGCAACCATTAGCAGCTGCCGGCAATTCCCAAACACATGTGACTCAATGAACTATGACCCTTGATGAGGCGAGACGAAGACCTGACGTCAACCCGGAAGAGGTCTGCGCATGCGCAACAGCGCTCAACGCGCGCTGTTGTGCGGGGGAATCGTGACACATGCATTTTCCTGTATTTCCTGTTTTTCCCTTCCCCATGTTTCCAGTGTTTTCCCTCCCCTGTGTGTGTGTGTGTGCGTGTGTCTGTGTGTGTGTGTGTATGGCGTCTGGGTGTCTTAGGCTGTCTGACTCACCTGCGTCTCATCAGCTCATAAATCAGCAGTGTATATAAACCTCGGTTCCGCAACCACTCACCCCCAGATTGTTCCGGCTTCAGTACGGTATACTTCCCTTATTCCTCACATTTAGTTTCCTTGTTATGTCAAATCTTTTTATTGTTGTTTTTTCCTGTGCTTATCCGGCCTGTTTTCCCCTGTGTTCCAGGTTAACTGCTCATGCTGCCCGCCTGCTCATTTTTGTCTCACTTCCTGAGAAGCCCAGTCACGCTTCGCTGTGGATCTCCTGCTCCGTGTTCAGCTCTTCCACCACAGAATCAAGTTCGAGCCCCAGCCTTGACTACACTCACACCGCTCATGCTTTTTCCCGCTCCGTTTGATTCCTTTCGTCTCTAGAGTGTGGTTTTTGGACAGTGGGCAAGTCACAAGGACTTGCATGGGAAGATAGACTCTCCTGTCCTCCACGAGCCTCCCGGCTATGGGTAATTAGTAAAGACTGGATTCTGCAATCTTTAACCACTTAACCGGCAAATGGACAGAAAGGCAATTCCCAGCAAAGCGTTGTGGAGCACTTCAAGAGCTTGGGGAGTCACAAGGGTTGTCAAGGTCATCCACTGCACTCAACTCCCACTCCAGCCATCTTGACTTTGTCTTGCTGTTGGACTCAGTTGGTTTTGGGCGAGAAAGTGAGGTCAACAAAATGCGCAATTCTTCCTCACTTTAAACCAAGTCACCACGCAAATAATTGTATCATCTACCATCTATCCCAACTCCAAGTCCTGTGGCGACAGGCAAGCGACAAAGCAGCAGGTGTGGGTATACTGGCAGCCATAGCCTTGCAATAAACTTGCACACATGCGGCCTAAGCCATATGGTTGTTCTTCACGAAATGGAGCAGGAGTGAAGTAAGGCAGCCCCCTGAGCGACTGAGCAGCCCTATTTAGGATTGCACTGCTCACCTCCAGGCATGAGGAAGGGGCTAGAAAAGGTTCCCTAAACATTGCCTGCTCCAAAACGTCCTTAACCAGCAGTCAAAACACAAAGAAGAAATGAAGATTGTTCCTCTCACCTTAGGTGCATGGAATGTGCGCAATCTTATAGACAGCAATGACATGGCCAGACCCCAGAGGAGAACCACTCTGATAGCAAATGAACTATTCAGATACAACTTCGACATTGTGGCCCTGAGCTTGACCCGACTAGAAAGGTGAACTTTGTTAAAGGGGCTCTGGATGCAGCTTTTGGTCGAGACCACAACGAGTGCTGTGAAGCTGGTGTTGGATTTGCAGTAAAGTCAGCACTGATTGACAAGTTGGCAGGTCTTCCTAAGGGAGTCAATGACAGGCCCATGAAACTCCAACTCCTGTCTGGAAGACAGCACCTTACAATCATCAGCTGCTGTGCTCCAACCATGACCAACCCAGATGAAGTAAAAACCAAGTTCTAACGAGAACCTCCACTCTGTCAACAGTGATGATCCTAGAACAGACAAACTTGCCATTCTAAACTTTAACACGAGAGTCGGAAATGATAGCTCTGCCTGGGATGGAGTGCTAGGAAAGCACGGAGTGGGTCACTGCAACAGAAATAGTCTCATTTTGCTCTGTCACGTTTTTGCTTGAATGCACGAGCACCTGCTTTTCCGATGTTGACAGCAGTGACATTTCAACACGTGCTTTTGTTATTGTTTATTTCATGTCTCCTCCCCATCCTGTCATTGGACAACCAATGTCATGTGTGTCTGGATTACCCTCAGCTGTTTGCAGTTGCATATAATACAAATATCCATTATCATTAGTATCCATTTTAATAATTATATTACTTAAGTGATGTCAAGTAGATGAAATAGAGAATGTGAAGACATTTATTCTGTTTGATTTTCCTATGTGAAAATGTTAAGATTTTAGTATAAAAGCAAAATTCATAATATAAACATAATCAATAAGCGTGCATGACCAGGATGAACCAATTACTGAAGATGAATGAATGATTGTACATATTTTTTTTCATCTCAGAGGTTTCCTTCCATATCACAAACATATGCCTCACATTGCAGACACTCGTGCCCATGCTGAGCATAGCTCTTTCCCTAAATGAATTCCCGAGGTGTTTATTGGCTGTAATTGCAAAACATTGGGCTCCATAAATCACAAAGCTATGAGCTCATATTATTAGTATTTCCCCTAGATAAAGCAATGCTCAGATTTTCATCCCTCTATCTCCCTCTGTTTCATTTGAAGGAAGTGTGGATGACAGAATGCATTGATTAGCCACCTCCTAAAAAACAAATGTGTAGCTTCTAACCTATAATTATATTTCAGCTCAAATAAAAGTTGCATTCTGGCATATCTACAATATAAAGTTAGCTCTTCACTTGTGAATTGAGGGAGAAGTTTATTTTATATTTCTAGTGCTTCTATCTTTCCACCATCACCACTTAAAGTGCTAGAGTTAGAGTACTGATTATTCTCAATGTAAATTGTGTTAGACAGCTAAATCAATTCTGAGGACATTGTTTTTATAAGTTACCTTTTTTTAACAGATTGGATGGATATGTATGATTCTTTCCAGGGTGACTCAGTAAAAAGGTCGAAATAGAGATATTTTTGAAGAGTGGTTGAATGCTCAGTACTGATTGGCCAGAAAGTTATGGTTCATTTTCGAAAGCAAAACTCAAACAGCTGCAAGGTTTATATGAAAGCTCTTTTTGTAGCATATTACTGCTTCTACAGTGCTGTAAAAAAGTATTTCTGAATTTTGTATATGTCTCAAAGTAAATAGTTTTAGATATGTACTCGAAATACAACATAAAACAAAGGCAACACACAATACATTTTTTTTATTTAAGCAAAAAAAGGTATTATTCTGGGTTAGCAGTGGTTTTCACCTCGCCACTCTTCCATGGAAGCCATTTTTGCCCAGGACCTTTATTGATGCAAGACAAGCCTGTAGATTATTTGATGTTGTCCTTGGCTCTTTGGTGATATCATTGAAGAGTAGTTGCAGTCTTGGAGGAATTTTGGAAGGTCAACCACTTCTTGGAAGGTTCACTACTTGGCTGAGTTTTATTCATTTGGAGATAATGGCTCTCACTTTGGTTCACTGAACTCCCAGAGCTTTTGAAATAGTTTTGTAACCCTTCCCAGACTTCTTCCTCATGAATTCTGGAATTTATTTTAATTTTGGCATAGTGTGTTACTGGGTAAGACTTTTTATAATTAGGGAAATTGTGAAAATCAGAAAAGTCTCAATCAGAAAAAGTGTTGTTTTTTTTGTAAGGAATCATTTATTTAACGTTTTTGGAAGGAGTCTACAGTGTCCGTGCTTTGAAACAGTCAGAGGTAAAGCCTCTATTGTCTGAAAAGCATACAGATGTGACCTTGGGAACGTGTGCACCATGTCGCCAAGCCGCAATGGCCAAAACGATCGGTGGAAACCCCAAGAAAACTTTTCAGCCACCATTGAAACGGTCTCATGTTCATTGGCTGCTGCTCCCATAAGCCTCAAAAGTCTCTCAAAGAGACTGGAGGGGATACCCAGACTTAGCTTTATCCTGCTCAATGTTGACAGGATTGACCCTACACGTGTTTAAAACGCAATCATCATAATAGGATCCCATATGTCCCCTAGAAAAGTTGTCTAATGCACTGGAGTAAGCATACTTTTCTGAGGTTCAACCTGAGTCCCAAGCTCTTCATGTGGGCATGAACAACATCTCGATTTTGAATCGCCAGTTCCCTGGATCATGCTAGAATTAACCAGTCATCCAGGTAGTTTCATACACAGATGCTCTGTTGTCGCAAGGAAGCCAGCATAGCATCCATGCACTTTGTGTAGGTGCGAGGTGTTAAACCTAGCCTAAAGGGAATAACCTGATATTGGAATGTGTTGCCTCCAAACGTGAACCTCAGGAACTTCCTGTGACTGGGGGATATTTCTATTTGGAAGTATGCATCTTTTAGATCTACTGTCACAAACCAGTCCTCAAACTGAATCTGTGGAACGATAAGTTTGAGCATCAGCATCTTGAACCTGTATGTCTGAAGAGTACAGTACCAGTATGCAAATCTGAAACTGGCCACATACTCCCATCTTTTTGCAGATCAGGAAATAACTCCTTTAAAATCCGTACATGTTCTACGCCGCCTGTCTAAGAGGGATCTTACGTCCTGCACTATTGTTGGGCTCTGCTCTGTGCTAACTACTGGGAAGAGCATACCTCTGAACCAGGGGGGCGGGGGTTGGTTAAGCTCTGAACTAGAACTGGTAAACCTTTTCAATGGTAGACAAGAACCCATTGAGACACATTTGGCAGTCGTTTCCATGCTGCCAGATGGTCTTTTAGTGACATTAATTCTTCCAAATTAATTTGAAGGGAAAGCATCAGATTTGTGTTGCCCTGTGACAGCTCGCTGACCAGAGAACACTGAAAACTTGAGATGGCCTTGGCTAGGGGAGGCACTGCAGTAATACTGGGGGCTATCTGACCTAACAACCTCATGTCCCCTGACACATCCCTCCGTGGCCCATTAGAGAAGTTTTCTGCGGCGTGAACGAGATTTATTTTCAGTGGGGAAGAAACGCTCATCCAGTCTGCTACAAGTCGCTGCCCTAGTAATCACTCCAAGCTGCTCTTTACAGGCTTGGGAGCTGCTCTCTGTTTTTGGTGCAGTGGCACCCCCTACTGGCTTCTCAGTGTCAGAGAAGGTGTTTTGGCTTTCCATAGCGGAAGGAGGAGTCACACGGCAAGCTACAAGAGAGCCGTACCTGGAAGACAAAGCAAGAGATAGTGCAGGGCTCATCTCCGGCTTCTCTTCCAGATCCATATGAGATCCCCAGGATCTGATCCAGCTGGCTGCCCCGCGCCGCGCCCAGATCCACGAGGCTCTAAAATCCAACACCCTTCTGAGTTGAGAAAAGAGCGAAAAGAGAGAGAGCCGTGAGTGGAGCTGCCTGATTGTAAGGCCAGACCTACACAATGCGTACAGTCAGAATTCTTGAAGGTTACCTTAGCTTGCTCCAAACATAGATATTTCACATGGAAAGTGTGTCTGTCCCCCGTGATGAACTGTGAGCAAGCTGGAAAGCACTTCCTGAATTCGATCTCTCTTTTTTTAAAGGGACAGAAAAAAATAGATTTTTCTTTCTTTTTTTTAGAAAAGATTGAGAGGAAATGAAGAGTCGTTTTACAAGCATTACAAAAAGTGGAGTCTCGCTGAAGATAATAAGGCAGACAGTGTGGTTCACAGGTGCCGTTTTTATATCATGCAATGCACTTAATTGCCATGTCACCTGATCCCGGCAGGCCTATAAATTGGCACGATGTTAAACATGTTTCAGACACTGAACATGAGTGAGGGCACTTCCCACAGTGTGCAGCTCACGCAATGTTGAGTTCCATTTGAAAATTAACTCCAAAGAGAGAGGCATGAGAGACAGAACAACCTTTTAAAGCTGCTATATCATAAGTGATAGCAGGAATTAACTTGTTTTGCATAAAACAATACAACTATTGGGAAATCACTGTGGTGTAAGGAAAATTAAACACTCATGGATGTGCTGTTATTGGAAACTAATTAACATCAGGATTATTTTGCTGTAACAGCATATCCCTTGTATTTATTATTTACTTATACACAGATTAGCTTTTGTATCAATCAATCAGTCATAATATTATCTGCATATCTGCAGTTGTTTGGATCGTAATGCACTGAAGGATCTTACAAATCTATAATGCTCCTTTGAAACCTTACAAATTACAACCTTACAAATCTATAATGCTCCTGCTACAACCTAATCTTAGTAAAATCAGTGGAAGTAAATATATAAAGAGGGATTTTGAATTTACCCTGATAAAAATTCTATTTAATTATGCTTATATTTAATTTGGAAGGCAATTAAAGACAGATTGAGGAACAAAAGCTCTACGGAAACATGAATGACGTGCCTGTGTTTGATAACGTACTTAAAATGTTCACAAAAAGCAAATCTCCAAGTTAGATATCCTCTTAACTGTTTCTTGTTTCTCTCTCTCTCTCTCTCTTTCTCTCTCTCTCTCTCCCTCTGGGGTGATGTTATATTTGACCTTGGGGAAGATCTATCATGCAAAATGAAGTTTCCTCCAGAGATCCAATGTTCACTGTGTTGTAGCGAAACATCCCACCATCACACACATACACTCATCCTCTCCTCGCACACTCATCAACCTGTCATTGTGACCTTTCCCCATGACTATACTACACACACACACACTCTCTCTCTCCCTCCCTCTTCCACATTCTCAGTTCATTTAATTTCAAGGTGGTTTGTTGGCCTGATATATAGTGGTACAGCTAAAGCAATAATGCAGTTGATAAATTGTTCTTAAATCTAGAATCTCTTTTAAATTCATAATAAATTAGCAGTGGCTTCTCTGCTAGTGTGTAGCCTTCCCATAACCCTGGTGTGCTCTCTTGATTAAACAAAACTGAATCTGAGATGTTGTTAAATTATTACTGCTAAACTATTAGTATTAGTATTAATAATTATTCAGTAATTTTGTACTTAAGTGTAGTGTTCATAGGGATACATGCTACTTGCAAATACCCTTCATGACAAATGACATGACCAACATTTATATATCCCAGCAGCTGTTTGTGTTAAATTACAAGTTATCAGTTGAAGGTTAATTAGTATTGAAGAATGATTTACAAATGGTGTGTAATACATATCAGTTGGAGGCTGCTAAACCGAATCTTATCGTAAAATATACAGTGCCTCATCAAATATCAAATTCTTATGAATTCTTATGAATTTCAATTCTTATGAAAGCCTGAAATCATATTATATTGTGTGGAAGATTGAGGTTTATACCACTAATTATAAAGGATATAATGTAGCAAGGTTTTTACAGCACGGTTTCATTTTTGCCAAGTACCCGAAATATGGTTTGAATGTTTGGAATGTCATCATGTTCCTCTGACATACTAGAACCTCTCACATCATGTATTTGTTTTCTTGATAGTGTTGACCTGTTGACCTTCTTTTCTCTTGTTCAGCTTGTGTATTCTACCAGTGTTGTGCTAAGTATTGTCCTGCTTTTGTAACCAATCCTCAAACATGCTTTTTGAACTCTAATGCCTGCCTTTCTGCATTTCTGCATACAATGGATCACATTTATGATTTCTGGATATGCCCCCAAAATAAAAATAGTATATATTTTATGTATTGAGTCACTTGTTAGTTCCAGTGTTATAAAGGCACTCTTTTTTTCATTTAAGGTGGCAAAGCAAATGAACCTTCTTCCCATTCCTGCTGCAACGTGCTCCACAGCTTACCCATAAGGGCTTTAACAGCTGCATCAAAGTGTTAAAAATCGGTGTGTCACTATTGACAAAAACAAGAGTTTCAGTCATACAAGAGGTGAGATTTTGCACACTCATGTAGATTTATCAATAATAAAATGAATAAGAACCAAATGATTATAGTCATGAGTCCTCTTCCTCAGCTCTGTGGCATGACAAGACTAGGAAATTGGATGAGCATGACAGAGGGGACTTTGTAGGTTACTTACAGGCTACACATATGTGGTCATTGACATGAGGTGATAGTTTGGCTCATTTGCTTGCCAAGTATTACTAGCAAAGTATATAAAATAAAAAAAATAAATAAATAAACATTATAGTGGTATGGATTGTAAGAAAGTAGAGTGATATTATATTAATTCATTCTTCTTTAGTAATACTTTGTACTTTATACTACTCCTTAAGATACAAATGAGATATTATTAATGTAAAGTCTCAGGGTTGGAGTTTGAAGGCAATTTTTTTTCCAATCTGCCTATTATATTGAAATCAGAAAACTTTCTTTGCTGAACTGAATATTGAATGTGAAAATGTGAAAATAGAAAACCTCATTCTGCTTTAATTTATTTGATTTTGAAGAGCAGAAACTGAAATGCCTTCACTTTTGATGTTCAAGCATATTTATGAAGCAATATGCTGCTCTCCCTGAACTCCATGTTGTTTTCTCTGAGCATACATTAACACTCGTGTTGCTATGAATAATGCATAACCCTGAAATAACAAACTCTACTGAGGCAACACAGTTTCACACAGTGTCTGATTATATGTATGTGTATATATATATATATATATACATATATATATATATATATATATATATATTATATTATATTATATTATATTATATTACATATACAAAATGAGGGGAGTGAACATTGTGCTTAGTCAGGGATTGAACACGGCTCTCACGGTTGTAATGGTAAGTACTCTAACACTGAGCCACCAGGCCGAGCTAACAGAGGTTGAGGCAGAAACACTGGAAAGCCAGAGAGATAAGAGTACAGACAGGACAAAGTGAGCGAGTGCTCAGCCAAAGGAAGATATTAGTGAAAGGTAAAAATGTGTGAGATGGCCAGCAACTTGGTTTCGACTTTTGAAAACCAATTTCGACTCAAAAAAGAATTTTAACTAAAGAGAGAAAAAGTGAGCGTGAGATGGCCAGCTACTCGGTCCACCAACCAATCTCGACTCTGAAATGAATTTCTTTTTTTTTTCCCTTTTCCCTCCAAAGACCCCTGTAACCACAGATCCAGAAAAAATATATACCATTTACTGGCCTCATCTAAACAGAAACCTCAGCATGTGAATGTCTTCCCAGGTGCTGTAATGAGTGAACTGCAAGATGGGTAATGTAGTTCTCATAGGACCTCACCATTACCAGAAGGAGGTAATGCGCCTCCCTTTGCCAGCATGCATGGGTGTTGCATGGCTGGATGTTACAGTTTTGGAAAAATGTCCGTCATCAGCTGTGCAAGCAAAGTGCTTCTGAGGTATATTATTTGCCTACCCATGTGTCTCTGTAGTATCTGCATTAGTTAAATTTAGTGTTGGTTACTGAAAATTTGCACTGTGTTTTGTGTTTTAAAGTGTTCAATTTGCAATGTTCTATGGTGTTATTTTGTGTTTGACATTTTTGTGAAGCAGCAGCATTTTTGTCACTACCAACAGGTTTCACCTAATTTGCAGTTCACCACCAGGCATATTGTTGTGCTGTAAGTTGGAGTTGCCATTTAAAAAAAAAAAAAAAAAGCAAGTGTGATCACAGTGACACTAGCCAATCATAGCCCATAGAAGGGGTGGATAGCACTTTATTTCGAATGGGTTATGATGCCACATGATACAGCAAGAGGAGCATTTCTACAAGATTTACTGGATGGCTTAGGCACCTCAGAGAAATCACGATGGCCTTCTCAGATTGGTAGCCATCATATGATGGGTGTTACCTAATTGGGAGAAGGGAATTTGATGGAAAAAAAAATCCACAAAAAATAGTGTATGGTTTATGCTTCCTGGTGGAATATACATCACTTTATCTTTTACCACTAACCATGCATACAAGAATCTGAGTCAACAATCCATCAAACAAGACATTTCTTATGAAAAAGGCATTTCCACCTGTTTTGTTTGTTTTATGCACCATTATTTGTAAATGGTAGATACTGCTGTGTGTGAAAATCCCAGAATATCAGTTTCAGTAGTTTTTTAAATACGCAAACCAGCAAATGCCACTTACATTTCATTATGTTTTGTTTGTTGGTATTATTTCTTAGGTGCTATTAGATTTTTTTAAACCTTGACCACTCATACCTTGAAGTTATGAAACCATTTTTTAGCATGCTGTGGAACTTCTTAATGACTAAATGTAAATTGTAATAATTATAATAATAACTTAAAGAGAAAATGTATAAATTCTTCATGATTTTGTTTCCAGACAGGAAGGTATTCAAGCCTATAAAACAAGCAATGAATTTAGATACTGTTTTTTCTATTGTAAAACCTGTTATTGACAGATAGTGTAATAATAAATGACAGTGATGAAAACAAGTGAAGAAAAAAGCAGCAGTAAATGAATAAAGTCCAGCATTATGTTTTGTTTTGAACGTATTTTGATTGACAAAATGTCACAATAAATAATTTTCCTCCTTTTTTGTGCTCATTCAGCGAAAAGATCATTACTTTGGTCAGGCACTGATGTACTGCCAGGAGGTCTGGACATAGTTGGCCTTTCAATTCATCCCAAACGTATTCAGTGGATTTGAGAACAGAGCTCTGTGCAGGACACTCGAGCTCTTCCACTCCAACCTTCTTAAACCATGTCTTCATGAAACTTGCTTTATGCACAGGGGCACTGTCATGTTGGAATAGGTTTGAGTTCCAGTGAAGGGAAATTGTAAAGTGCGTCCAACTTTGTGCCAACAGTGTAGGGAAGAACCACATATGGGTGTGATGGTCACATGTCCACAAACTTTTGGCCATATTGTGTATTACTGGCCTTTGCTAAAAACGATATTGTGTGTGAAAAATTTACTTATTTTCAGAATAATGTGTAACTAAGACTAAAATATTTCAATGAAATAAAAAACAAAAATTTAAAGGACTGGACCTGACTGGCCAACCTTTTCAAGAATATGCCAAAATAGCTTATTTTCCCCCAATAATAATCATAGATGAGGCAGTCAACCTATGAATCTGGACTGATTGACAGTTGAACTCTCTGATATTAATGGACATTCTGGACGTCCCACCTCTTCTGCCACTCAAATTAGTCATGTTTCAGCCATTGACCTTGCCTTGACTGCTTAAAATTATAGAGTGAAATTTCGCCTTTGCGTTCTATCAAGGTAAATGAAGAATGTTTCGATATCATTCATGTGAAATAAATCTAGCAATGAATGTTCCACTCAGCTAATATTAGACAAGTGCATAGTTAACATTACATAATGATATTTATTAGGGATGCACCGAAAATATTCAGCCAAATTCTTGAAAAACTGGGAAGTGGTCCTCATGAGGAAAACCTCTGAATACACTTGAACTAAGACAAGCTGAGTAATGTCTAACTATCTAGTTATGTTTTGAGGTTGAAATAATTTCATTGTTAAATCCTCACTTTCATGTGTTACTCAGTAAGAGGCTGGGGTTCAAGAGTGAAGTTTTCAACCCAAAGCAATTAAGCATGTGACTCTTGGTAAACCTATATCAGGGAGTGATAGTGAGAAAGTTTACTCTGTGCCATTTCAGAATAAAATGGAGTACACTGGGTCAACGCAGGTGCTTTTGAGTTCTTGGAGGCCAAACCTATTTGCATAGAGATTGACCTTTCGCACTGTTATGCTATTCATTTATGCATGATGAGGTGTAATAAGAGGAATTGGGTACTCCTTTTTCATTGTTATAGACCACACAAACCACCACTTAATGGACCATTAAGCTACTTAGCAGGCTAGTGTAGTGTACAATCTGCTACAAATCATCCTCTAAATTCTACATCAGTTCAGGAAAGGGGCATTGCTGTACCGTAGTCTGAGTGATGCTACTTGACAACTATAATGGAAAGTACACATATAACTTTTCGGGTTCGAATGAGCAACTTTCCTAGGTCCTTCAGGATTAAGGAAAATCACTACAGGTTAATAAGGTTTAAAAACAAACAAACAAAAAAAAAACAATACAAAAAAACAAACGTTTTGGCTTGTTCTTCCAATAAAATTTTAATGTATTTTACATAAATATATACATTTATGCAAATGAGGATTTTGTCAAATTAAATAGGCATACATTTTGCTATGTCTAATTCCATTACACTAGAGGGATCACCCCCTCGAAGGTTTTACCTAAAGGGTAGCCTTACATGATCTGTGTGCTGTGGCAGGGTGGTCTACACATACAAATACATTTGATATTACAGTTTGGACATGGATTCCATCCCAGGCTCAAGTGTTTTGTAGTGACCCTCGGGCTCGGACCTTATGAACAGGCCATACCCTTAAAATGTTGTGGGTATTCTCGTTCCCATAGCGTGAAACTCAAACAACATTGAGTTCCCTTTGAAAGGGAACATATGAGTTACGCATGTGACCCTGTACCCTGAGAAGGGAACATACAAAGACGTTGTATGGCTTTGTCATACTGGGGCATGTCTGTAAATTGTGGGTTTGCTGTCAGATACAGGTCATGCGCGAGGGCGCTACCCGCAGCGTGAAGCTCACTCATCGTCTGGTTCCCTTCTCAGGGAACAGGGTTACATGCGTAACCCAGATGTTCATTATGTGTTTTTCAATGGAGTAGCAAATACAAATGGCTGCCTGGAAATCATGCAAGAATCACAAACTTTCACAGGTTATGGAATGTAATACTATCATGTCTTTTTCTTAAAGAGGAGACAATGATGGACAGAATTGCACAGACATAAATGCAGATGGGAATTCAGACTTTATGCATTTTTGCATGTATTCTGGATATTCTGGTCAAATCCGGTCGCGTCTGCCTGAAACTGTTGTGTCTAACTCAAAGCTTAAAATATGAGCACATACCATGACATTTTTACATTTTTACAATTTTTTAAATAAAAATTATTTTACACATTCATTTTTTTAGAGAAGAATATTTATATATGGTGTGTCTCATATGTTACAATATAATTTCACTCTGCACATTATTTAACAGGTAGAAATAAAAACAAACAAAGCTTGTAGTAGTACTGCAAGCTGAAGGTGCTTCAAATAAAAAATTGAGTAATGTTGAAATGTAAGCAGAAGGTAGACCTAATTATGTTGTATTGCATGATTTGCTGAAACAGAATTTCCTTTTATTATAACTATTTTTCATGTGAAAATTGGCATCTCACTGTACTGCTTGGTAAATCTGATCTGGGGACACTCCGAGGGCTTGAAGGCAATTGAATCGTGTCTAGACGATCCCAAACGTAATCTCTATCTTCACTCTTGATCTGATGTGAGCCACATTTGAACATTTTTGGGTCCTAGTTTCAGTGCTATAATATGTGTTGATCAAAAACTGCAAACAGCCTTAAGCAGATAAAAAGCAGGTTAAATTTCATCCAGTTTTGAACAACAAGTGTTCAGTATACTTGTCAAAGTGCTTTTTCTGTAAAGGTTCTGAAATCATTTACAGAGCCCAGCCATCTGGAATACACACCTTTGATCATGCACTGATGTAACCTGCAAAATCATATAGGTCAATCTCACATTGTATCAATGTGCCAAATGAATAGAATGTTTATCGATGAAGTTATAGATAGGCTGTCTATTTACATGACTAACATTATTTTCCATCAGTACTGAGACTCTTCAAAGCATCTGCTATGTAGCAGTTATTTCAGTTATTAGTAGTTTTATGCCAAAATTTCATGCTTGCTGCAATCTTCAATCGGATCATACTGAATATCCTTTATTAACTTAGTATTGTTTCTCTTTACTCTTTGACCCCTGTATAGTGTAATATTTATATCACTACTATCTGTGATCACCCGGAAGAGGATAGGTTCACATTTGTGCCTGGATCCTCTTAAGCTTTCTTCCTCATATCTTCTCAGCGAGCTTTTCTTGCCACTTTAAACTCTGGCATGTTTTCCATATTGTCTGGGAAAGCTTTAACTATGGAGTGCCCTTCCCTCCTTAGTGCTTCCAAATCCATCAGATTAAGAACTTATCGGAATGAAAGATAAAGGGATGGTGAAGATATTTCCAGAGTGGTCTTGAGTATGTCAGGAACTGTTTATCAGTTGCTAAATATGTTGTGACTAAACAGATGTTTGCCATCTGTAAACCTGAACATAATCTGCCCTGGAGCACATCAGGAGTGCAGCATAATGATTACTTATAAGGGCTTGTAGTGTGATTAAAAAGTAAGGTCCCCACCATATGACCAGGAAATCTAAGGTTAGCCAAGTAAGCAATAAATGCTACTTTGTGAGACAGGCCCAAGGATTGAGGAGTAGACAACCACCTTGAGCAAATCCCTTGGTCGTATGTCATGTATCATGAATCTCCCTACTCCAGTTCCCATCAGCCACTGCACTGCACTACCTGTCACATCACCACCTGAACCTGATTCCCGTTTGGTTAATGAGAACTCGTGGTTGTATATTTAGCCATTGTCTGCATTGTTTCCTTGTCTTTCGTTGTCTTAGACTTTGGTCTTTAATGTCTCTGTGTTTTGTTTCATGCCACAGTGTTAAGTCAAGTTTTCTTAGTGTCTTTGTTTCGTAGAATGTTTGTCTAAATAAATGTTAATATCTGCACTTGCTTCTGCCTTGACCTCGATACGTGACAGAACGAAAGACCAATTATCGGAAGCATCAAATCGCCAGGATGGACGCCTTGTTTGCGGAGTGGTATAGAACACTATTGGAGCAGGGAAGAAGGATAGATGAACTACTTGCTCAGAATGACCGCATGCTAACGCAGCGAGGGCTTCTGTGGTGGGACAGACCATGCACCAGGTCACCACCGGAAATGTTTGGCCGAGGTCGTCGCTCTGCCTCTCTGTTCCGCTGAGGTCGTCGCTCTCCCTCTCATCTCCACCAAGGACGTCGCTCCGTTGTCCTGCTCCGCCGAAGACGTTGCTCCACTTCCCTGCACTAACGAAGACATGCCTCTGCCTCCCTGTGCCATTGTGGAAGGTGCTCGGGGACATTTTGCCCATGGGGCCAGGAATACCTGATGGAGGACATATAGTTTTGGGCGCTCCGGGAGTAGTGCCCTTGGGGGAGGGTTCTGTCATGTATCATGAAACTCTGGACTCCAGTTCCCATCAGCCACTGCACTGCACTACCTGTCACATCACCACCTGAACCTGATTCCCATTTGGTTAATGAGCACTCGTGTGTGTGTATATATAGTCATTGTCTGCACTGTTTCCTTGTCTTTCGTTGTTTAGACTTTGGTCTCTTATGTCTCTGTGTTTTGTTTCATGCCACAGTGTTAGGCCAAGTGTCTTTGTTTTGTAGAATGTTTGTCTAAATAAATGTTAATATCTGCACTTGCTTCTGCCTCGACCTCGATACGTGACATTGTACCATGACTCTGCACTCTGACCTCAACTACCTATCAAAATGCTATATGTAAAGAAAAGAATCCCAGTACTGTGCTTCTATATGTGTTAATTTCTGTTTCAATCTTCATATTTTCTTAATGTCACATGTACATTATTTGATGGGAAATTACAAGCCTAGTAGTTAAAGTATCAGTTGCTTTATATCTGCTAAATTGACATTGAATGTTGTTTTGCTGGGAATATAATCTGTGACAAAAGAAAGATAATACATTTTGAAATATAAAAGAAGCAATCAAGCATTATATCTGTTCTATTTTTTTCACTTATGGGAGTCAGGGGAACTTGATACTACTGTGCATCTGGAAAGTATTCACAGCACTTCACTTTTCCCACATTTTGTTATGTTACAGCCTTATTCCAATATGGATTAAATTCATTATTTTACTCAAAATTCTGCAAACAATACCCCATAATGACAACATGAAAGACGTTTGTTTGAAATCTTTGCAAATTCATTAAAAATAAAAAACAAAAAAAGTGCATCTACATAACTAATCACAGCCTTTGCCATGACACTCAAAATTGAGCTCAGGTGCATCCTGTTTCCACTTACTTCAGATGTTTCTACAACTTGATTGGAGTCCACCTGTTGTAAATTCTGTGGTAAAATGACATGGAAAGGCACACACCTGTCTATATAAGGTCCCACAGTTAACAATGCATGTCAGAGCACAAAGCCATGAAGTCCATGGAATTGTCTGGAGACCTCTGAGACAGGATTGTATCCAGAGCTCCAGCGTGTTTCTGTGGAGAGAGGAGAACCTACCAGAAGATCAACCATCTCTGCAGAACTCCATCAATCAGGCCTGAATGGTAGAGTGGCCAGACAGAAGCCACTCCTCAGTAAAAGGCACATGCCAGCCCGCCTGGAGTTTGCCAAAAGGCACCTGAAGGACTCTCAGACCAAAGATTGAAATCTTTGACCTGAATGCAAGCGTTATGTCTGGAGGAAACCAGGTACCACTCATCACCTGGCCAATACCATCCCTAAAGTGAAGCATGTTGGTGGCAGCATCATGCTATGGGGATGTTATTTTTTCAGCAGCAGGAACTGGAAGACTAGTCAGGATTGAGTGAAAGATGAATGCAGCAATGTACAGAGACATCCTTGATGAAAACCTGCTCCAGAGCACTCTGGACCTCAGACTGTGGCAAGGTTCATCTTCCAACAGGACAACGACCCTAAGCACACAGCCAAGATAACATAAGAGTGGCTACAGCCAACACTGTGAATGTTCTTGAGTGGCCCAGCCAGAGCCCAGACTTGAACCTGATTGAACATCTCTGGAGAGATCTGAAAATATCTGTGCACCGACGCTCCCCATACAACTTGATGGAACTTGACAGGTTCTGCAAAGAAGAATGGGAGAAACTGTCCAAAAATAGGTGTGCCAAGCATGTAGCATCATTCTCAAAAAGACTTGGGGCTGTAATTGGTGCCAAAGGTGCTTCAACAAAGTATTGAGCAAAGGCTGTGAATACTTATGTAAATGTTTTTTAGTAAATTTGCAAAGATTTCAAACAAACTTCTTTTATTATATCATTATGGCATATTATTTCTAGAATTTTGAGGAAAATAATGAATTTAATCAATATTGGAATAAGGCTGTAACATAACAAAATGTGGAAAAAGTGAAGCGCTGTGAATACTTTCCAGATGCACTGTATATACACACACACACACACACACACACACACACACACATTATATATATATATATATATATATATATATATATATATATATATATATATATATATATATATATATATATATATATATATATATATATATATATATATATATATATATATATATATATATATATATATATATATATATATATATATATATATATATATATATATATATATATATATATATATATATATATATATATATATAATATATACACACGAATAAATGATTTTTTTTCAGGATATGCATTTGTATATTTAAAAAAATGCAAAAGAGCTGATTAAAATTCACCAAGACCACAACATTTCTAACACACATTTTACTTGCATCATATGCATATGTGTATCTGAAATGTAGCTATTGATAGAATCTTCCAACCTTCCATTCCTGCCTCCTGCTCTGGTCTTATAACCCTTAACCCTCTTACCCCTAAGTTCCCACAGTATTATGTCCCATAACCTTATATTCCCGAGAGAAACAGCATGCAAACTCTGAGCTCCTAGGCCAAAATCAACATTTTAATTTTAACATTTTTAGACCTTGAAACAAGTTATGATAATGTATTTGTGTAATATTACTTTGAAAATGAAGCAGCACAATTCTTAACTAGAGAAATTATGAAAAATGCTCGCTAAAATCTTTCTACTTATTTAGAAGTACCATACAAACATCAGCATGGTCAATGCCTTTGAATAAATTCAAGAAAATAATAAATGAATAAATAAATGCATTTTAGTGCCAAAAGTCAACTTTCTGGTGATAATCAGATCAGCAGGTAGTGTTTTCACGAATGCACAGAGATGGTCACGTTATGACTCCAAACCACTGCAGTGTCAGTCGCACTGGTTGATGCTGAAGATGAAGACGGCTCAGGGTCTGAATCAGGAGAGTTTGGGTCACTATCAGTTTCAGTTTCAGTTTCAACATCGCCTGAACTTTCACTGCTGTCACTATCTAGAATCCTCGCTCTTGCCTGTGTAACTTTGTATGTTTTCTTTTTTTTCACTGTTTTGGATGTACCTGTGTCCATTGTACGTGTAATTTTAGCTGGAACACGATAAGCTTTTCGCTTTGACATCACTTTTACTATTACACCAATATTGACACTTGGATTAGCTGAATCATAATGCAAGCGTAATAACGTAATCATGCCGTGACGTCATGACGTCATCAACCTTCCGGGTCAAAAAATAATAATTAAATAAGTAAGAGCAGAGTAATGCCGGTATACCGGACTTACGGGAATAACGCCACTATATAGCTACAGTGAGGGAAATAACTATTTGATCCCCTGCTGATTTTGCACATTTGCCCACTGACAAATAAATGATCAGTCTATAATTTTCATGGTAGATTTATTTGAACAGTGAAGAAAACATCAAGAACATCAAGAAAATCCAGAAAAACGCATGTCAAAAATGTTATAAATTGATTTGCATTTTAATGAGGGAAACATGTATTTGACCCCCTCTCAATCAGAAAGATTTCTGGCTCCCAGGTGTCTTTTATATAGGTAACGAGCTGAGATTAGGACCACACTCTTAAAGGGAGTGTTTAATGGTGGGTTTAATTCTAAACCTAACATTAAAATTATAGACTGATCATTTCTTTGTCAGTGGGCAAACCTACAAAATCAGCAGGGGATCAAATACTTATTTCCCTCACTGTATATCGGCCTTACAGGTATTTGGCATAGACGACCAAGCCGGTATTTCGTCCTTACGGGAATAGATCAAAGTCGGGCAAGCCTGTTTTTTGGCCATACGAGGTAAGAGGATTAATATATAACCGTTAGTTCTCATGTTAGTATACGTGAGTGCTTTACATTTCTCAAGTACGAGACGACCTCCCCCCCCCTTCTTTATTAAACCCCCTCAAAAAAAAAACATTCTTTTGTTTTATTTTTATTTTTTTTTTCACCAAAAAAAGAGAAAAAATGAAAAAAATCTTTTTATTTTTTCCCCTTGTTAGTCTCCCACCTTGTTCATAAAAACATATAAAAAAAAAAAATGTTGGGGGTTTTGTGTGTTTTTTTTTTTTTGTAAAAAAAAAATGGTTTTATTAATTTTTTTTTTTTTTTTTTTTTTCTTTTTTTTTCACTATTTGAGGAGAACAGAGTATCTTTATAAATAAGACTGATTCCGAGTGCATTTGGGAATGCAAGGAAACTGAACAGAATAAATATTCCTTCTTATGATTTCAAGCAGTGGCATGAAACCGTGCAGTTCTATGGTTAATTCATTATTTTATAAAAATGTTCGAGTTGATTTTGTTTTATAGTTTTGCTAAATAAGTATATCTCCTTTTTATAACAGAAATCCAAATTGAGCAGCATGGCTTAAATATGCCCATTTGGTCTTAATACTTCAGGGGAAACTGTATTTGAGACTATTTTATTTTGTTTGATTTTAATTTGTGGTATATTTTATTCTTAAGTGCTGAGAGAAATTGTGGGAAATGACAACATTGTGACAGCTCTAAGAACATTTTCTAGACCAAATGAGATTCTGACATTTTAAGTGCTATAGTGTCAAAAACAAGCAGCAAAATGTCTGTCAGGAATACCACTTATCTACAATCAATTTGATCTCAGATTCCCATAGTTTCTTCAGCACAGTGTGTTACCTCATTATTAAAAATGATTTTTTTAAAGTAATTTGACATGATGAATTTGCTGTGCAGAAGCAGAAAAAAATTCAGTAACAGTTAAGTGCAAAAAAAGTGAAAGTGCATCTTTCTCTCTGCCTTGATTCTTTTTAAATATTTGCTCCATTTATTTACTTTAATTATTACATTTAACTTCTTTATCACATTTAATTCACATGGTTGCTGTAGTTATGGAATATTAATATAATTCTAATTTATGTTTAAATGAATGTTAATGTAGTATTCTGATGAATTTACTTGGTACTATTTGTCAAAATAGAAACAAATGAGTAATTAATCCACAGTAACCATATATGAAAACCATATATGCTCTCCTGTTGATGAATGTGGCATTCCTATGAGTTTCATATCTGAAAGCATACAAGAAAATAAAAAAAGGCTTACAACAGCAAATTTCTGGTTGGTCTATATATGGGTCTCCTGGGGTCCTAGTCAGGATGCAAACCTCTAGTCATAATATCAGTTCATACGACCGGAAACTATCTCCTGAAAAATACTTTTCAATCCAGGTTATATTAATTTCCTTGCCCCACATTTAAATATCACATACAATTTGTAACAGCTCACAAATATAAACTTGGTCAATCAGAATGTTAATTACATTTCTACTAATAATCTAAGTGGTGGAATGGTCGTGTAACAGGACTCCAGTTCTATTCTGAGCTTGGGTTACTAACTGAGTACATGTGGGTTTTCTCACACCTCACCAAAAAATGTTGGCTACTCTAAATTGCCCCTAGGTGTGAATGGATGTGTGTGCATGGTGACTTAGTGGTATCCCATTGAGGGTGTGTCCTTGCCATGCTCACAGGATCTCTGTATAGGCTTTGGATCCTCCACCACTCTGACCAAGATAAAGTGGTCACTGAATATGAATGAATAAATGCACGAATTAAGTCATCTACTGAAAATTATACAAACATTGTTTGGGTTGCAAAGAATCAAGAAATTTGAGTGAGAAGGAGGAGGGATTGATAAATAGTGAACATGTCCCTTCAGGCACTTCTGGTGCAGGAACTGCTTGGGTGTGTTAGTGAAGGTGGTTCCTTAGCTGCAAGCTGGATAGGTGGCTTCTTGTGGGGAATCTGCCAATTTAAAATAGAGAGAGAGAGAGAGAGAGAGAGAGAGAGAGAGAGAGAGAACATGTGTGTTATGCTGTAGATAAGAGTAGAGCATTCATCTTCTGTTCTTCCAGTGTGTACCCCCTTTATATGCCACTGACTGCGCTGCTAGCCACAATTATCAACTTCCGCCACGGACAGTAGGGCATGGTTTTAGTTCAGGTAATTTGCATTTGTTTTTAGCAGGGTTGTGATAGCTACCTAGTGAAAGCAGTCAGGTCACAGTATTACCTCTCTGCAAGGCTGGACATGATAGTTCCCCACCCTTAGAGCCAGTGTCAACTGTGTCAAGGCTGTCCACACAGTCAGTGTGAGGAAAAATGGATATATGTAAAAAATAATAATAATAATAATAACCAGTAAATGGGTTGAAACTGAAACAGTAATCTCCTCTGAAGCTGAGAAGGAAAACAAGGTGTGTAAATGTCTATATGCATGGCACTGTAGCAGCTAAATTCATAACTTAGTTGTACCTCCCCTTGGCTAGTAACACCAGACTAGCCTAGTTAGAAATGTTTTATATTTCATCTGTCTGGTAGTCCTACAAACAGTGACAACACCCTAGGCAAGTCTAATAATTAATCCAACTTTTTCCTGATCATATCATACAATGACGTGTGCTTAAATTACTGAAAGAACTATGAGTTTGACTTTGTAGGTTATTTTTGAAGGTTTTGAAAGTAACATGAAATTAAAGTAAATAGGTATCTGATAACTTTTGACATGCAGTAAGCAGTAACATAATCAGATTAGATTTTTTAAGTAATTAGTAATCTGTAGTGGATTACTTTTTTTGAGTAATTTATACAACACTGATGATGGAGTAGTAGGCAGGGTTAAAAAGCCCACGTGACGTTTAGCAAAACAACCACTTGAATGCACTGAAGCTAATAATGGCCTTTTACTGGGATTGGACTCAATTCGGAAGTTCTTACTACTTTTCAGTTACAGTGTAGTGTTTGGTGTTATTAAACTAAAAGAATGCACACTTGTTAGATTTATTAATCAGATATAAATATAAATATAATATAATTTATATTCTAAAAGTAAACAGCTCACAGACATAGTAAGCTTGATAGTAAGCTTACATGAATTTGAGAGTGTGTGTGTGTGTGTGTGTAAGAGTGAGAGAGAGAGAGAGAGAGAGAGAAGAGAGAGAGAGAGAGAGAGAGAGAGAGAGATTGCTTTGGTGTTTTCCTTCCCCTTGGAATTAAATGTGCTTCTATGTTCTCATTCAGTGGCAAATATGCTGATTTCTGTGTGTTCTGTATATCCTCCATCCACACCTGCACCTGCTCCCCAGCTTATGATCACATTTCGGCAAAACAATCAAACAAACAAACAAAAAAGGAAAACAACAAAGGAGAGAGAGACTGAAAGACTGAAT
Organism: Ameiurus melas; assembly: GCA_012411365.1. Taxonomy (NCBI): domain Eukaryota; kingdom Metazoa; phylum Chordata; class Actinopteri; order Siluriformes; family Ictaluridae; genus Ameiurus; species Ameiurus melas. Next base: position 5,860,165 of record CM022767.1, read on the forward strand.
TATGTTATTAACAGAGAGAAAAGTGTGCTGTTTATATGGTATAACTCAAAATCAATTTTATTTATCACACCAATATTTTTTTTCCTTCTCAAAACTAACACAAATTTGTCATATTTTATTGACAGATAATGTTGCTATGGGTTTTTTTTTGTTTGTTTTTTGGTTTGTTTTTTTTTCGCTTTTTTTATGGAGCAATTTTTTCTAGAAAGAATCACTATTATCTGCATTGAAGGAGATCAAGCTATTGTGATTTTAACACTACTGTTGTATATTGTGCATAGTGATTGTAGCATGTACTAGAGATATCAGGTGTGGTGCTATGGTGTTAATCTATTGTGTTTTCTCAAACTCTATTAGGATTTTAATTTTTTTTTAAATGTCCATGTCTTTAAAATATCATGGTTGTAAAATAAGGACCATAAATAGCAATTATGCCAATAGTTAAACAAAAAGTGTTACACATGTTGTCCAATTTATTTACAATGTTAGCAGAATGTGGTGTATCTACCTTTTCCTTATACGTAATCAAAAACATGCTAAATAAGTGTTATGTTCTTGTTATAGGCTGTAGAACTATAACTAAAAATTACACTGATGGAGGAATAACTAATTTGAAAATAAGCATGGCAGCAATACAGCAAAGTGGTGTCTATCCATCCTTCCATCCATCCATCTTCTACCGTTTACTCCTTTTCAGGGTCACGGGGGAACCTGGAGCATATCCCAGGAAGCATCGGGCACAAGGCGGGGTACACCCTGGACAGGGTGCCAGTCCATCGCAGGGCACAATCACATACACACTCACACACCCTTTCATACACTATGGACACTTTAGACATGCCAATCAGCCTACCATGCATGCCTTTGGAATCAGGGAGGGAACCGGAGTTCCCTGAGGAAACCCCCGCAGCACGGGGAGAACATGCAAACTCTGCGCGAACATGCTAACCACTAAGCCACAAAAATCAAAAGAATAAAAAGTGGATATTGCAAAATCTGATTATAGTCTGTCTGAGCCTTGTTCAATTTTAGCAGTTGTGTTTTTGACCTTGCGTGATTTATTGACTCTTTGTTTTCGATGTACCTGTCTGCCTTGCCATTGACCTACAGCAGAACTGGATTAATTTCACAGACTCTGATGTCACACTGTTACCAAACTGTGGGCTGAAATCTTTCGCTCAAACAATGTGCCTGAGCAGGGTTGAATATAACAGATAGTTATATAGAGTATAATTCTTGCAGTGAGATTCTTAATGGCAGGTTCCCAGACTGAAAAAAACATTACATTACATACACACAATATGTCACATAGTGTCACATATACACTGTGTAAGGAACATATGACACACAGAACATAATGTGTACTACAATGCAGGCCAATATGGTGCAGGGAAAAACAATACATATCTATCTGTGCATATGTGTGAGGTGTGTGCTGTTGCAATGTATGATATGACAGAACAGTCCAGTTCCTCATGGGTGCAGCAGGACATGTTAGTGTGTTTCCAAGAAATTATGCCTGATTGGAGGAGCCTGAGTCACTTGTGGAAAGTAGCTCCTCCTGAAAATCGGTGTACTGGTTCTCATGCTGTGGTAGCGTTTGTGGGAATACAGTAGTGAGAACAGGCTGTGGTTTGGGAGACTAGAGTGCTTGATTGTTCTCCTAACTTTCTCCATCATCAGATACAGATGTCCTACAGGTCTGGCAGATGTTCACCAGTGGCATGCTCAGCTAATCGCACAACCCTTTTCAGGGCTTTGTGGTCCAGAGGTGTATTTCCATGGTGTTTCAATTCAGAATCCATGTTGCCTGTCATGATGCTTTCAATGGTGTACCTGTAGAAAAAGGTAAGAGGACAATCTGAACTTCTAGATATTTGATGTGTTAGACTTTCTCCACAAGCTTCCCATTGATAGAGAGTGTACTGTAATTCCTCCGGTGCTTCTATCCAAAGTCAACCATTAGCGCCTTCATTTTGCCAACATTCAGAGAAAGTTTGTTGATCTGGCAGAAGTGTGTGAGGTTTTCAACAACAGAAGTTGTTTCCAATTTTGTTTGTTTTAGTTTTCTTACAAACCTGTGTTTGCCAAGAATTTTGCTAGCTAAGATGGGTATTTTGTTATTCAGACTGTCAAAAAGGTTTGGCACAAACTGCTATCTTCACATCAAATAAAAAATTCACAACGCCTGAAATGTGTAGGTTAAAAAAAGCCATCAGTGCTGAATAATTTTCCATTTATAGTATAACATTGGACTTATACACACTTTCTGTTCTGTGATTGCCTGTCCTGCCAGTCACCACATAGTCAGTCACACTGCTTTCTCTGAAACTGGGATGTGAGGTCTTTTGATTTATCTGAACTGCCAAATAACATATGCATACAAATTTTCGACCAAGTCCAACCTGACACAGGAGCAATTGTGAATTACCATTACTGGATTGTCAGGGTGGCACACAGTAGCTCATGGTATAGAGGGTTTTTTTTTCTTCCCATATTAATAATCATTGTTCCCCTACATTTTTATGTACTGTAGCTTGGATTCTGAAGCTAGATTCGCATTTGTCAGTGCCATCTATAATTAGTCCCAGTGGATGATTTTCATGGAGGAGGTAATGATAAAAGATCAGAAATCAAAGTGCTGTTCTACTCCGCTGAGGAATGAGGGAGGTGACAGGCGCACTTTCCAGCACTTACACGATTTTAAATGCTTGCCAGGAGCAACCTGTGTCTCATCACACACATCTGAGGAAGTGTGATGGGCAGATCAGATCAGACAGCTTTCGTAAGCAGAGTGAAATGATGATAAATGACTCCAAACACTGCCAAACATTTTGCTTACTGTCAAATACAAAAGTATGCTCTAATCATTTACATTATGTAAATCATGTGTAATAACTACTGAAATATACTACAGGCGAAGATTTTAGGATCTTGTCATTTTTCTGAAATAAATAAATGAATAAATGATGCTTGATTTTCAACAAGCCCAAACATACCTTAACTTTTTGAGATTTTTAGTTAGAAAGGACAGTAAGGGATGTGTAAAATGGAATGGTCAACACAACATTAAATTAAGCAAGCTGATTGGAGAAGTAAAAGATTGAAGCATATGATGTGTGCAACCAGCTGTGCAAGCCTCTGAGATGTCCTACAGGAAACATAGCAGAATCTTTACAGTGATTATATGAGGTACCCAAGAGGGTTAAGGCAGTGCTGAAAAATTATGGTGGCCATACAAAATATTGACACTTTGGGCCCAATTTGGACATTTTCACTTAGGGGTGTACTCACTTTTGTTTCCAGTGCTTTAGACATTAATGGCTGTGTGTTGAGTTATTTTGAGGGGACAGCAAATTTACACTGTTACACAAGCTGTACACTCCTACTTTACATTGTAGCAAAGTGTAATTTCTTCAGTGTTGTCACATGAAAAGTTATAATCAAATATTTACAAAAATTTGAGGGGTGTACTCACTTTTGTGAGATAAAAACGTCAAACACAACAAACTCAAGAAATTTGACAAAATGTTTTAGAGTCATACGCATGAAATTATTATTTGTGATTTTCTGTCTTACGCTGTATTTATTCACATTGTCGTGTTGGACCGACAGCGGGTGTGCAAGGTCCTTCTCCGACACGGAAGGGAGAGCCCCGCGTCAAAACCAGAAAAAACGTGAAGGTAAGGTGGAGCGGCCTACAATCCTCCGGCTGGTGATTGGTGCGCCGTTCGGGAAAAATCCACCATCCAGCAGACGAGGGAAAATATAAGAGGCCTCCTCCGCTCGTCAAGAGAGAAGTATCTCGTGTGATATGTGCACGTCACTTCTCACAACACCTGTTATTCGTTTGACTTTTCGGCATTTTTCTGATCTCACTCTCTCTCTCTCTCTCTCTCTCTCTCTCTCTCTCTCTCTCTTACAGGCGACTCAGGCCCAGATGAGGCCACTGCTCGATGAACACACACACGGCGTTGCCTGACGTCACGAGAAATTACTCACTCCCCCGGAAGAACTCTGCAACACCAGCCGCATGCAAACCCACCCACACACACACCTCCTCACCTCTAAAACACAAAAACAAAGAAAATAAAAACAAACTTCCCTTATCACCTGACAAATGGCCTCCTGTGTGTCTGTGCTCCGTCCCTCATGGGCTATTTCCCTACAACATGACAGGTTAATTGAGCTTATTGTGGTTTTAAGGTATTGATTCCAAATCCTGTAACAAGATCTTTGATCTTGTTTTATTTATTAGGAAATACTGACCAGATTTTTTTAATTATATTCAGTATTTGTTTACTTATTAAAATATGTTTCCATAATTGGGTATATCAAAGACTTCAATATCAGTCATTACCTAGTCAGAATATAATTTCCCTCCAGTTTTTACCCATTAAATCACCACTTCAGATTAGAAAATAATATACAGCATAAATAAATGAATAAATAACTATATAAATGAATGAATAAATTAAAATATTCAACCTACTTCTATTTATTTATTTATTTATTTATTTATTTTAACAAATTATTATTTTTTTCTTAAACTATCTTACAATAATAATGTTCTATTGGTGTTACAATACAGCCAGCAGATGGCAATGGTCTCTGGACGATTCACATGACTTTGTTTTGGTTCGCTCGCTTCCGGGTTGAGCATTAGCTTTAGCAACTTTGGTTTGTCACAGGTGTTTGTGTTTGAATTTAATTATGTTGGCTATTTAAAAGCCATGGCTACTGAGCACGTCGCTCAGTATTATTCATTATAGCCTTTGTACCATTCGTATCATTTCGTTTCCATGCCAAGATGGATATTGTTATGCCATGTTTCCCATTTCACGTTTGCCTGTGAAGACCGCGTTTATTTTGGTTTTGTGTTCTACATTAAATAAAGACTTTGATCTGCACCTGCATCCATCTCCAGTTTACGTAACGTTACAATTGGTACATATATGTTTACTTCTAAAAATAACCAAAATGTCTGCCAATGGAATACAACCCAAATTCCAAAAAAGTTGTGATGCTGTGTAAAATGTAAATAAACTTAGATTGCATCCAGATTCCATCCCAGCTTTACTTCTGAAAGACACTGCTTCTCTGAGATACTCTTTTTATACAAAATCATGTTACTGACCTGTTGCCAATAAACTTAATTAGTTGCACAATATTCCTCCAGCTGTTTCTTTTTAATAACGCTTACTTTTACAGCCTTTTGTTGCCCCATCCCAACTTTTTTGAGATGTGCTGTGGCCATCGAATTCAATGCTACCTTATTTTTATTCTTAAAACTTTACAATTACTCAGTTTAAACATTTGCTATTTTGCATATGTTCTATTGTGATTAACATGGGTTTGAAATTTGCAAGTAATTGCACCCTGTCTTAATTTACATTTATTTCATTTCAAACAGCATGCTAACAGTTTTGGAATTATGGATGTAAATTAAGCTTGAAATGTATAAATGAAAGAAATATTTAAATATCTATAAAGCTTCTCGTGGTATATCGAATAATTACAAAATATAATAATCCATAAAATAGACAAACAGAATGCAACAAATGTGCAACCATCAATGGCTTACATCACCATATATAAAGAAGGTACAGAAAACCTTTTCACAAATTCTTGTTTTAATGTGTTTTATGAAGAAATCTTAGCCTAAAACATATAATGTTTTTAAAAAATATTAAACGTCTGAAATTATTGAAATGATTTAAAAAACTGTGTTTCCTCTTGTTTCATAGGTCCTCAGATTTTCATTATGTTATCTGTCTATCTTTGTCTGGTTCTAAAGCTGATCCGAGATCATTTTCTAAAGTGGATCATTTTCCAAGTCTTCCTTATTTCCTCAGACACTTTGGATATCTTTGTAAGGACATGTCCTCATTCTAACTTTTTTTTTGTTCCACTTGTACTACATTTGCTTTATTCACATTTTTCCCTTTCAAAAAGAACTCAAAGTTGTGTGAGCTTTATGCTGTGGGAAGTGACCTCGCAATGAACCTGTATCTGAAGCTTGTGTAACATCAAAACTATTCATAAGCCTGTCGTGATCAGGTGACGAGGCAATTAAACACATCACGTGACATAAAAAATGGCACCTGTGAACCATGCCGTCAGCCTCATAATCTTCAGCAAGACTGCATGTTGGTCGTTTGTGTAATGCTCACAAAATGACTCTTCATTTCCTCTCTATCATTTAAAAAAATTAAGTAGGAATAATATCTTTACTTTTCTTTCCCTTTAATAAAGACAGAGAGAAAGAGAGAAAAAGAAGTATGAGTGAGAGATAATTCAGGAAGTGTGTGAAGTGTTTCAAGGTGGAGCACAGCAGTGTAGACCTTGAGAAGTCTGACTGTGTGCATTGTGAATGCTTTACAATCAGACAGCTTCTGCTCGCGGCTTGCTCTCTTTTCGGTCAAAGGGAGTTGCATTTCAGAGCCTTGCGGATCTGGTCCTAGGGATCTCATATGGATCTGGAAAAGGAGCCAGAGATGAGCAGTGCACTAGATCTGGTGGCCTGCATCCCCCCACGGAGAGCCAGGGGAGCAGGTTGACTATGGACACAGCCTGCTAATAGACCTTATCTGAAAATACTCATAAAGGTCAAGCAGACTGAGGAGGAGCGGTCCTGCGGGGTTGAGGAGGGATGTATCAAGTGACATGAGGTTGTTAGGTCACTTAGCCCCCAGTACTACTGTAGGGCCTCCCCTAGCCAAGCTTGTTCCAAGTTTTCAGAGTTCTCTGGTCAGCAAGCTGTCACAGGACAATGGAAATCTGATTATTTTCCTCCAATAGAATGTGAAAAAGTTAAAAACTCAACACTTAAAGACTATGTGGCAGTATAGGAACCACTGCCAAATTTGTCTCCGTGGGTGCGGTCTACCATAGAAAAGGGTTACCGAGTCCAGTTCAAAGCTCAACCTCCCTGGCTTAAGAGGTGTGCTCATAACAGTAGTCACCACAGAGCAGAGCCCGACATTAGCGCAAGAAGTAGGATCCCTCTAGGATAAAGTGGCCGTGAGGTTCATGTTTGGAGTCAATGTGTACAAATTTTGGGTTGTTCCCATCAGGCTAGCTTTATCCTCTCGTACATTCACAAAGTGCATGGATGCCAGTCTGGCTATCTTGCAACTCCGGTGCGTCCGTGTGCTAAATTACCTGGATGACTGGTTAATTCTAGCATGATCCAGGGAACTGGAAATTCAACATTGAGATTTTGTTCTAGCCTACATGAAGTGCTTGGGGCTCTGGTTGAACCTCAAGAAAAGTATGCTTTCTCCAGTGCAGAAAACAACTTTTCTAGTGGTTATTATGGATTCTACTATGATAAGGTTGTTTATATCCACAACATGCATAGGGCCAAACCTATCAACACTGTGCAAGATAATGCTGGATCTGGGCATCCCCTCCAGTTTCTATGAGAGACTGTTGGGGCTTATGGCAGCAGCAGCTAGTGTCATGCTATTGGGCCAATTGCTCAAGACCGTTTCAGTGGTGGCTGAAAAGTTGGGGGATTCATTCAAGGACGAAACCTCTGAGAGTTATCAGTGTCATGCAGCGATGCCTACATGCTCTACCTTAGGTCACACTCTAGGGGCATGTAGAAGGATAAATGTCCTTGTAAGTCTGTCATTACTGTCTTGCAATAAGGTGATGACAGACTTACAAAGGACATTTATCATTCTACAATCAGGGTCTTTGTGGCCATAATTTTGGCCAGCCATGCCCCTATTGATGGAGCCACTGTGGAGCAACATCAACTAACTTTGAGGTTTATGCATGGTGTCATGTGGCTAAGGCCTATCTGCAGACCATGTATACCTTCCTGGGACCTTTCTGTGGTCCTGGAAGGTCTGTCAGGTACCCGATTTGAACCCTTAGATTCAGCCTCTGAGAGGCTTCTGCCTCTAAATGTAGCTCTTCTGCTGGCTCTAATTATCCCATAAAATAACATATTAAATGAAGTGTGTAAGGAAGAATTCTGATCAAAATCAGATTTTTTTCTACTGAATTTCTCTCTCCTCATGAGGATATCATTCTCATTCTTCTCTCGCTCTCGTGGCTTGTGTCGGAGTGTAAATTGAGTTAAAAATGGGTCAGTGTCACTGCAGCAGCTTTCTGAGCTAATAAAACAGGATTGATGTTGAATAGATTTTTCCCTTCAATCAGAGACTATTATAGGTAAACACACCTACTGACACCACCAATTTCCCTAAGCACATATAACCTGGAATAGAAATGGATTGAATTGGGATTATAGCTGCACAAAATGGCCCATAATACAGTTGGGGTAAAAATCAACATTGCTTGAAAAATGTTTACAAAATAAAATACAAACAAACAAAAAATGCATTGTCATTACGTAAGTATTCACCCCAGTTCCTGTGAAACCCTTAAATTGATTCTGGTCTATCAGTTGCCATCAGAAGTCAGATCATTTGTTTAATGCTTTTAAAGTGTCATGTGACATCAATAGAAATACACATGTTCCTGGAAGAGCACAGAGTCTGTTAGAAAACAAGTTCTGTATAAAGTTCTGGGAAAGTATCCAAAAAAAAATCTCACACTTTGAATATCCAACAGCGCACTTCTGAATTTATTAAAATGAAAAGAATATGACAACTATGACTCTGCCTGACCGTCTATCAAAAGTCAATGACCAGGAAAAGAGGACATAAATCAGAGAAGCAGTCATGTCCACTTCAGTTCCAGTTTTTGACACTACACAATGTGGAAAAGTTTGGTGGGGTGAATACTTATGCAAGGCACTGCTGATGGAATTTTTTATAAAGCATTTCACAAAAAAGGGGGAAATGTGCACACTGAAAACCATTTTATTGGGTGAATAAGTTTAATTGAAGCATTCAAACAGAGTATTTTGTATCATTTTATTCATACAAACTTTATGAACTGAACATATACTATATTCTGTGAAGTGTTTTATATTTGAAACAGTTCAGCACCAATAATTTGATAAATTTAACCATTCAAGTTATATTTACTGTACAGTGAAGTGATATTGAATTAATGTCACGATTCCCCCGTACAGCAGTGTGCGTTGAGCACTGTTGCGCATGCGTGGACGTCTTCTGGGTTGACGTCAGGTCTTCGTCTCGCCTCGTCAAGGGTCATAGTTCATTGGGTCACGTGTGTTTGGGAATTGCCAGCAGCTGCTAATGGTTGCGGGTTAATGACTGAGAGACCTATATATTGTGATTCGTGCTCGAGACGGCGCGGTTCGATAAACAGATATAGCGATTTATGTGTATATTGTTTTCCCATGTTGAGTGCTTATAGAGCGTCCAAGTTTCATGCCATGTTCTAGCTTTAGCCTTAGCCATAGCCTTAGTTATAGCCTTAGCCATAGCGTTAGCCTTAGCCAAATGAGCCTAGCTTAGTTTGTTGATTGAGTTACATTTATTGTTTTTGTTTGGTTTGCTTTCCCTTCTATAAATAAAGATCTCCGTTTGAACCTGCGTTTGCATCCTGCCTACTTGCCTGCCATCACGCCACGTGACAAGGGAAGTCAGAGCTTAACTTTTCCAAGTGTCTTGTAGAGGTCTGAACCTAAGAAACCTATTTAGAACAGACAAAATAAAAATAAATAAATACTACTCAATTTATCTCACTGCCCATGCAAAATTAGCACTCATTTGGGATCTTTGTATATCAAGATATTGTACATATAGGCACATAATAGAATTCACATTAAACCTCCTTTTATAAGGCTGGATGAATATTGCACAGCAAATGTCTCATTTTCACACATACATTCGGTGTTAATTCAACATACCTGGTGCAAATCCAGATTTTCCAAAATCAATTCTGAACTCCAGCTTCAGAGTTGTTTTATCATCCATACACTTCATCTTCTATTTAAGTTCAAGTACGTTCTCTCTTCCTCTTTCTCAGGTACTTCCCACATTTAGGATATTCACTCTGTCTCAATGCATTATAGAATACAGCAAAACTGTAGCACATGTGGGATGCAGAGACTAAAAAAATTCAGAAAACAAACATGCGCCTTCATGCTTTCCTGCTTTGTAACATTCCCACTGGAGGAGAGAGAGATAGATAGATAGAGAGAGAGAGAGAGAGAGAGAGAGAGAGAGAGAGAGAGAGAGAGATGGAGAAAGCATGATATCAGAGAAACAGAAGATACCAATATTTTCTGAAGCTTAATTAAATAGGACTTCTATAGCACAGCATGTACGAGGCTAGGGATATAAAATTAAAACATTAAGATGCTCTAACTTCATTTCAGTGGATTAAACCAAGCACTTCCTGACATTGATCAATGTTTTTGTACATTTTATACATTGTAGTTATATAAAATTACCATCCCTACATGATATTACTTTTTCACAGTATCCAGTGATGATCATCACCAATTATATATTATCAGACCTGCTAACCATTACACATTTTGCATATAAGCTCAGCAAAAAAAAAGGGAGATATGCGTGTGAGTTATCACACTAAATATGTCAAAAGATCAGTATTTTATCCAAAATAGAAAGATAGATGAGCAAATTTTCAGTTGAAACTGGAACAATCCACATAAGCATTTTGAACTCAGCAATTCTTCCTGGAAGCCCGCACCCTTCTTGCACCATATGTGCCCTCACTTTCTGTCATGAAGAATGGAGACTATTTTGAGTTCATTAATGTGAAATAAAATCTGTCACTATATGTTCAACATAGCTAACAACTATATATTTTGCATCATATTAAGGATTTCAGAAAAAATCTTTGATGAACAATGCTTAAAACGGCTCTTTCAGGTTTCGACCATAAGAGAAAAAGGTCTCATGTGATCTCATCTTGTGAAAAATACTTGCATGGGCTCCTTTGCTTTCTGTCAAGGAGAATATTTTAAATTCATTAATTTGTTATAAAATCTCATGTTCAACTTCAGATAATATTGATTCGCGAACGGTCACTGATCAAAATGGCTCTCTCGTTTCAGTCGAATGAGTTAGCAAAAAAGATTAAATATGCCTTTATTGAAGTGTCAAATCTAACACTTTATAAATAGTGTCACTCCTGATGAACATTAGAAAGTAATTAAAAATATGCTGTTTTTGTTTTTTTTTGTGCTCTGCTGCTCTCTCCTGTACAACATTGAGTAGTACCAAAAGAGCCATATGTACATCCTTCCATTTTTTGTATTGCTTATCCTACGCCGGGTCACGTGGGAGCCTGAAGCCTATCCGAGAGGAAATCAGGGAACAAGGCGGGGGACACGCAGGACAGGGTGCCAACCCATCACAGGGCTCAATCGCACACACATTCACACGTTACAGACAATTTGGAAATGCCATTCAGCCTTTCCTCTGGGGAGGAAACCGGAGTACCCAGAGGAAACCCCTGAAGCATGGGGAGAACATGAAGATTCAGGGCAGAGGTGGGAATCAAACCCCATAATCCTGGAATGTGCAAGGCAAGCATGCAAACCTCTAAGCCAGGGGGTGCTCCCCCCACCCCCCAATTTAACATTTAATAATTTGACAACTGATGTCATTCACCTGAGTTTTGCAATTGCCAGAGTTTCCAACTGTACAGATGGTAATATTATTACTATTATTACTTATGTGTGTTCCTTAAAACTGAAATGGTGGAGAGACAAATGTTTTCCTGTCTTTTTTAAGCTAATGGTTCTGGACAATTAAAACATGTATCACCATAGTTTAAAGTAGTTTAATAGTTTATAGTTGGGGGCTCCTTAAATATTGTAAAAAAAAGAAAATAAAAAAATTAGCTGAAGGCAGCTCATCAGACCAGAGACTAGCTACAAGGCTATAGATTTTAGCTCAGAAGTGGGAGATTTTTTTCACAGATTTGTTCCCCCACTCCTACTCAGTTACCTTCTCTGGTCTGATTAGTGAACTGATTATTGGGTGGTTTTCACAGTATAAAGGAAATAAAAAAAGAAAAGAAAAGAACACGACAGCAGAATGGGGAAAAAAAAGGTTATTTAGGCATTTGTAAGCTATTAAATACTTTTCTACTGAGCTAGTAAGGAATTTTATAACTGGACCTTCACATATTTGAATTGAATACCCCGGCAATACAAGTATAAATATTTTACACAACTTTCAGTGAAACTAATCAAACTTTACTGAGAATTTTTCTGCACGAGATTCTTAAAATATTTTGAATATTTTAAATTAATATTAATATTAATTTAATATTTTACTTTTTTTTTTCCAAAAACACTGGCTCCTTGTTTGGAGAGGGAACAAATCTTGCTTTTTTCTAACATTCAATGATCCAGAGTGCTAATCTATGTAGTGACAAAGCAACCGATATAAAAGGATCAATACTAACCTTTAATGATAGAAAAAGTATTTTTTTGTTTTCTTTTGCTCCTTTTCTATCTATGAATAAAGATGCATTTCAGGCACATTATGATTATAGAGTACTATATAATTAGTTATTTATTGGACACTACACAAGGTTTCAGCTTTAAATTAATAAAAAAAAAAATATATATATATATATATATATATATATATATATATATATATTGTATGAATACAGTTGATTGCTTTTATTTAGAAGTCAGCAGGAAATGAATGGAATCTTCCAATTAAACTCATCATTTAAGACAAAAAAACACACACTATAGGGAAGCTCTCATTTTCAGTAAAGTGACAAGTGAAATAAAAAGTGCGTTTTTTATTCCAAAGTTTGTTTCTGAAACAATAATAAAGTGAAAGTTTTATTGATACTTCACATAGCCGACATGTGAGAGCGGCTTTTCCCCCGCCGCTGGGTGTGTGTGTGTGTGTGTGTGGTGGGGGTTTTTCCTTTTGGTGTCTTCTTTTTTTCCGCCCCCCCCCCCCCCCCCCCCGGGTTTTTTCCGAAGAAAGAAAAGAAAAAAGATAGGTATGTTTTTTTTTTTTTAATAAAAAAAAAAAAAAAATAAATATTTTTTTTTCTAAAAAAAAAAAAAAAAAAAAAAAAAACAAAAAAAAATCTCCCCCTTGCACACCGCGGGGGGGTTCATTCTCCGTTTGACACCCACTTAATCTCCTGCTTTTGTTTTCCCTGCACTTTTTCTATCGACCTCGTCCCGATCAGCTTGCTGAATACATCACCCCTTAAAAGTTAACAAGTTGTCTAGGGAAATGGCATTCTGTCTGCATCCTAGAAGAAATGTCAGTGTGTAATAAAACAGTGACGGCTCATGCACACGTCAATAGCAAGAAAGTGTAACAGTGATTGCCAAAAAGCTCTATTCTGGTTTCATCTGGCCATAGAAAGTGATCCCATTTGAAGTTCCAGTAGTGTCTGGCAAACTAAAGATGCTTGTTTTGGGAGGAGAGTAAAGGGTTTTTTCTTGAAACCCTTACAAACAACTTGTGATGATATAGGTGACTTTGGATTGTAGTTTTGGAGTCTTTCTGACCCCAAGACATAACTAACTTCTGCAGTTCTCCAGCTGAGATCCTTGTTGATTTTTTTGGCCACTCAAACCAACGTCTTCACAGTGTGTTGAGACGATATAGACCCACATCTAATTTCATTAATTCATAACATTTACAGTTGACTGGAACTTCTTAATTATTGCCCTGATGGTGGAAAAGGGCATTTTCCATGCTTGTGCTATTTTCTTATAGACAATTCACATTTTGCGAAGCTAAACAACTTTTGACGCACAGCTATATTATTTGGTCTAACCCATTGTTATGAATGATTAAGGGAATTTGGCATATGTGTTACCTCATATTCATACCCCTGTGGAACAGGACGTAACGGTTGAAAAATTTCCTGTTCCTAGTCCCCCAGGTGTACTAAACAAAATGTAAAATATTAATGGGAATATACTTTAAATATATTGTTCTGTTATGAGTTCATAGGGGTACCAATAATTGTGGCACACATATTTAGCAAAGATATTTTGGATAAATCTATGTTGTTGTTTTTTTTTTTTGCATTTGTTTGATATCCATTAGAGCAGAGTATTGCGAATGTTTGGAACACAAGATCAAAAGGTTAAACAATAAAGACACAGCCTTTATTTTTCGCAGCCTTCTTTGCTCATTTGAATATTATTATTATTATTATTATTATTATTATTATTATTATTATTATTATTATTATTATTATTATTATTATTATTATTATTATTATTATTAATGTCTTTCTGACCATCCTAATGTCACTACAACATGATTTGCAGTATACTGATAGAGAAAAAATATATTATTATGCGTCCAGGTTCATAAATGACATTTTCAATTCTATTTCTTTTGTATAGCTCATTTAATAATAGACAAAGCCGCTTTCCAGAAATGTGGATACAAATTTATGTCAGAAATTAACAAGCCAGATAGGAGAGGTGTGAAGAATTCTCAAAAGTAGACATAATAAAAAAACCATGAAAGAAACCTGAATCAAAGGGGAACCTCTTCTAGGCGATACTGGCTAGTGGAGTATAAACCATTCCAATGTACTGGTGTAGCAAAAGTAAAGAAAAACATAATCAAGTGTAATGAAAGGATGTTCAGCATGAGCAATGTGAATAAGAGTCCTGGCATGAGCAGTTCTTAGGTACAAATCTTCAGTATCCAGATGACATTATCCACTGAAGCAAGCATGAGACTTGAGAATTAACTCCTTTTGGGAGGTGTAAATCTTTAGGCTATCCATGTGGAACCATCCATCAGAAAGTGAGTCACAAGTGCAGCAGTGCCAAGTAGAAGTAGAGGATCAGAAGTAATTATAGCAAGTCTGGAGGTGAGAAGAGTGAATGTATAGATGGAGAAGATGAAGCAAAATGTTACAGAAATTCCAGTTAGGTTTTTAATACTTTGGGTAGTTTGTAACTTTGGCCTCAAACCATAGTTGTGCCCAAACACTTCAAGCCAAACATATTCCATTTGTATATAACTAATACTGAAATAAAGAGTAATGGACAAGGTTGCCAAGACTGGAGTGACTTTTAGCTTACTTTAGAATATAGTGACTTACATAGGTATTTATTAAATTGAACTTCCACACTTTGTTGTGTATCTGTTTACTGGATGCATGTCATGCTCCACATTACCATACATGTAGGCCTTAGAACTCTTGTGCTGTGCTGTATTTACAGTGTTCTTTTTGTATTTGGTCAATTTGCACAACCTGTATATTTTTTGTGTGTATTTTTTTTTCTGATTTGCATTACATGCTGTCCAGGGATTGTCTTTTACTGCAATGTTGTCACTTTTCTATACCAAAGCCATAGAGAATGGCACATCATTCAATACTAATATATGGCTGGAATGACAAAGCGCTGAACTTTACTTTGCCAAATCAGTTCTGGTGATTTTTATTAAACAACACTTGCAAGTACACTGAAATTTTCACTTGTAGTAATAGATCACTACACATTGTGTCCATCCATTAATATATTGATGTGCAAGTAAAGGCTACACCAAGACACTTAAATTCTTACCCCGATTTCATAGTGGATGTGACACGTGAACGTCATGTCAAGTGTCGGGGCGGTTGTGGTGCAGTTGGTAGAGTGGGTTGTCCACTAATCGTAGGGTTGGCGGTTCGATTCCCGGCCTGGGTGACTCCACATGCCGAAGTGACTCCACAAGACGCTGAACCCCAAGTCCCGAAGCCAAGTTAGTGCCTTGCATGGCAGCTCTGCTACCGTGAGTGTGTGTGTGAATGAGAGACAGTGCTTTGGATAAAAGTGCTATATAAGTGCAGCTTTACCATTTAAGTGTCTAGTCAAGCCCTCGGTGCATTTACACAAGGTTTGCTGCTTTTCTGTACAACATTCAATTTCAATTTGTTGTTTTGGAAATCCCTATATTTGACTCCAAGTTATCACAACAGCTGTATATACTTACATTTCTGGCCAATTATCTGCTGGAGAGAGATAGTAACTGTTAACCGTTAAATAATTAATAAAACAAGTCTTGTTTGAGAGCTGCTGGAAACCCATGCTGAGCTCCAAAACATGAGTAAATGCAAACTTTTTTTCTAATAACACTCACCAGTTCCTAATCTGGTCATACCTCCTTAGTGTCCTGTATAAAATGTCCCTCAGTTTGTAGCTCACATTACTATACAGTACACTATAATAGAATATAAGAGCACAGTGAGGAAATCTAATCCAAACTCTACCCTAGCAGGTGTATAGCAAATTTTTTGTTTGTTTGTTTGTTTGTGCTTTGCCAAACTGTCAGAACAGACTGGACGTAAAGTGCCCAAATACAAAAGAATAATAATAATAAGAGGAATTAGAGCTCAAAGTCCTGTTTGCTATCTGCCAGCTGTAATCTATAAATGTAACATGCTCAGTGTAAGCAGAGCTTCAGACTTGGATCTCAAACTATTCTTCACCTGACACACCCCATTTTATCTATTCCGTGTGAGAAGTGGCTGATGCATTTGGTTCAATGTGGTACACGACAGTTGATTTATTCCGTATTCCCCAATCATTGGGATGGGCATTTAATAATGATCAATCTTTCTTGGAAGTAGAGCTCATTTATTAATATGCATACTTAATATTGCCCCTTGATAAAATAAGGGGACCGCTGCACATACACCAGAAGGTGAAAGACTATGGACAGAACAGTATGAGGTCTGGGTCAAGTGCAGTTGTGTCTGATATTGCACACAGATTACACCTCATGCTAATTAATGATATTTTCAGAGGTCATTGATACTATCTACTTGATTCTCAGTCTTGAAATGGATGCTGTAATCAAGCCCTTTATTGTTTCTAATTTGTTTATTCCACTCAGTTACCTTACAACAAGCAGGTTTTTGTGTTGTTATGGTTTTTTTTCCTCCCTGCATATAGTCTTTCTTTCTTTTGTTGTTGTTTTTCATCACATTAAAGTTTCATTTCATTTTATTCACCAATTCTCCTTGTTGCTATTCTACTCAACCCTGGCACTCTAACAAGGAAACCACCTAAATGCATTTTGTTTGTGCATCTTTTAAATTGAACCAAGACCCAATCAGAAAATTTGTCATTATTACATGAAACATGTAAAAGGGCTGCTGTTGAATTTTAAATGTTACAAATTCAAACATTTCCATGTTACCATTGTACACAATTCTGTAGACAACTGTGATATTTATTTATCAAGACTACTAAATGACCTACCATTTGAATCATTCCAATGAACCATTCCTATTATCAATTACATTATACGAGATATAAACAAGCATTCCCTCAAAGCAGATAGACAAAATAAATGCAGCTTGCCTTGTTATTTTGAAAACAAAGTCCAAAGTCCTGGTTACATGTGTCCTGGTTACATGTGTAACACAGACTTTCCCTTTTAAAGGGAAGTCAACGTTGTGTGAGCTCCCAGATGTGGGAATGAGAATTCCCATGTCATCATACTGAGGGTATGGTTTGTTCAAAAAGATCTGAGCATGAGGGTCACTGCAAGACACTCGAGCACAGGGTAGAATGTATATCCGGGCTGTAATATCAAATGGATATCGAAGACACACATCCTCAAAGGGGTACCCCTTTGGACAAAGCCTTCAAGGAGGTGACCCCCCTAGTGGAATGAGCCCTTATGCCCAGAGGCTAAGTGAGACCACGAGCCTCATAAGTGAAAGAAATTGCTTCCAATATCCAATTAGAGATGTGCTGCTATAACACAACATAACCGGGCCAAACTAAGAGCATCTGAAAGGAAATGGCGCAACTCAAACAATCCAATTAACCTAACCAATTACTAGACACTTCTCTCCTCTTTTTCCAAAAGCATCTCCATTGCTAAAGCCACATACTTCCAAGATAAGATTGGTAGTTCTCCCAACACCCGCATTCTTTTCAAAACTTTTTCCTCTCTTCTCTGTCCCCCTCCTCCCCCTTCCCCTACCTCTCTCACTGCAGATGAGTTTGCAACTTTCTTTTCCAGCAAGGATACATCAATCAGGAACCAGTTCTCAACCACAGACATGCATAGACCGACTCCTCCTCCACGTAACTCCCAACTGACTTCCTTCTCTCCTCTCTCAGAGACTGAGGTCTCTAAACTCCTCCTCTCTAGACGTCCCACAACCTGTCCCCTTGACCCTATCCCTTCTCAACTTCTTCAATCCATCTCTCCCACACTATTACCTGCACTTACACACATCTTTAACACATCGCTCTCTACTGGCACATACCGTACCTCATTTAAGCAAGCCCGGGTTACCCCACTGCTTAAAAAACCATCACTCAACCCTGCTATAATTGACAATTACAGACCTGTATCCCTCCGCCCCTTTCTTTCCAAAACTCTTGAAAGAGCCTTTTTTAATCAACTCTACAATTTTCTCACACAGAACAACCTCCTAGACACCAAGCAGTCTGGCTTCAAGAGCAACCATTCCACGGAGACTGCTCTGCTTTCCGTCACTGAAGCCTTGCGACTAGCAAGAGCAACCTCTAGATCATCTGTCCTCATCCTACTTGACCTCTCTGCTGCTTTTGACACTGTGAACCATCAGATCCTCCTATCAACTCTCTCCAACCTGGGCATCACTGGAACGGTTCTACGCTGGGTGGAATCCTATCTTTCGGACAGATCCTTCAAGGTATCATGGAGCGGAGGTATTTCTGAAACTCAGCAACTCACAACTGGTGTTCCACAGGGGTCAGTTCTGGGTCCACTCCTCTTTTCTATCTACACTACATCTCTCAGTCAGGTGATTGAGTCTCATGGCTTTTCCAATCACTGCTATGCTGATGACACCCAGCTCTATTTGTCCTTCCAGCCTGACGACCCATCTGTCTCTGCACGCATCTCTTCTTGCCTGTCAGACATCTCGGTCTGGATGAAGAAGCACCATCTTCAGCTTAACCTGGGAAAATCTGAGCTTCTCGTCATCCCAGCCTATCCCTCAATCAACCAGAACTTTACTGTACAGCTCAGTTCACTTACACTCAATCCAACCAAGACGGACAGGAACCTTGGAGTGATTCTTGATGACGGCTTGACCTTTACAGACCACATCTCAGCAACTGAAAGGTCCTGTAGGTTCATCCTGTACAACATCAAGAAAATCCGAACATACCTCACCAAAGAGGCTACACAGATATAGTCCAGGCTCTTGTCATCTCTAAACTGGACTAGTGCAACTCACTGCTTTCAGGCCTCCCAGCCAGCTCCATCAAACCCCTTCAGATGATTCAGAATGCTGCAGCGCGCCTTGTCTTCAACCAGCCCAAGACAACTCATGTCACACCCCTCTTCATCTCCCTCCACTGGCTTCCTGTAGCTGCCCGCATCAAGTTCAAGGCCTTGATGATCACCTACAAGACCTTTTCAGGAACAACACCCTCCTACCTCAACTCTCTCCTGAAGGCATACATTCCCTCTCGCAATCTGCGATCGACTAGCGACCGACGTTTATTATTTCCCACTCAGCGTGGCGTAAGGTCCCTTTCCAGAACCTTCACGCATACCGTTCCTCAGTGGTGGAATGCTCTTCCGATCTCAATCCGGACTGCAGAAACTAACCCTAACCCTAACCCTAAGACCCACCTTTTCCGTGAACACTTAACCAACTCCTAGAGAAAAAAAAAAAAAAAACCCCACACACAATGCACTTACGCCTCTACTCTGTGCACTTTGCTTCCTCTGGTATTCAATTAATGGATCTTGTATAGTAGCACTACTTGTATTGTTCCCTGCTTGATATATCGCTTTGCTTATTTGTAAGTCGCTTTGGATAAAAGCGTATGCCAAGTGAATAAATGTAATGTAAATGATATAGGAAAGCCTTGGCTTATCCGGGGCAATGTCAAGGCAGGAATGGGCAACAGAGAGTGCTTGTAGATCTCCTACTCACCCGAGAGATGTCGAGACCAGCAGAAGAGCTACCTTTCGAGTAAGAAGCTTCTCAGAGGCTGGCTCTAAGGGTTCAAATGGGTCACCTGACAGACCTTCCAGGACCACAGAAAGGCCCCAGGAAGGTATGTATAGTCTGCAAATGGGCCTCAGCCACCTGACACCACGCATAAACCTTGAAGTTAGAGTATGTTGCCCCACAGAGGCTCCATCAATAAGGGCTTGGCTGGCCAAAATGAAGGCCATACAGACCCTGATTGTAGATGGAGCAACTCGAATGCATATAATTTCCTCATGGATGGTGCTCTAGCATTCAAAATGGTCTCTACAACCTCAATTGCGGAACCAGAATCTATGAGCTGGTGTCCCTCAGGGGCCAGACCCACAGTTTCCATAGTTCCAGCCAAGGGTCATAAATCAGCCCTCTAGCTTGAGACAGTAGATCCCTGTGAACGGGACTCTGCCAAGGAGTTCCATCTAGCAGGGATATGATCTCTGAGAACTGGTCTTGGAGACCTCTAGCTAGAATGTGTGGGAGGAAAAGCATACAGTTGTGACCTTGCCCATGAGTGCACGATGGTGTCCAGCCCCAATGGTGTGGGAAGAGTGAGGGCGAACCACAGCGGGAAGTGTGTTGTCTCCTCGGTGGTGAAAACATAAACTTCCGCTTGGCCGAACCTCAGCAATATGGACACCACAACTTGTGGATGTAGCCTCCAATACGTTGGCCTCAGCCCCTGCCTCGACAGGATGTCTGCCCCCACATTCTGGTTGCCCGGAATGTACAATGCAGTCACTGACAAGCACTTGTCACAACTAACACATGGTGACCTATCAATTGTGGAAAAAATGTTTTCAGTGCTAGAAATACTGCCCACATTTCTAGACGATTTATATGCCACTCCCGAGACTGGGCTGGACAGCCATCTAAGAACGTGCCCAGCCCGTGAGGGAAGTGTCTATCATTACTGACTTTCAATAAGGAGATGCCCCTAGAGTGTGACCCGATGCTAGAAACCATGTTTCATTCAGTGTCAGTGTAGGCATCACTGAATGACACTGATTACTCTCAAAGGTTTCAGCCTCAGTTGATACCCCAACTTTTCATTCACCACTGAAAAGGGTCTCATGCGCAATAGGCCTAACAGTATGATGTTGGCTGCTGCTGCCATAAGCTCCAATAGTCTCTTGAAGAGACTGGAGGGGATGCCCAGACCTAGCTTTTGCTCAATGTTGATAGGATTGACCCTTTGTATGTTGGAGATAGAAATGCCCTTGTCTCATATAATCCTTAGAAAAGTTGCCCTCAGCACTGGAGAAAGCATACTGTTCTTGAGGTTCAAGCTCTGAACTGGACAGGGTAACCCTTTCCTACTAAGGTAGACAGAACCCAGGGAGAAAGATTTTGCAGTAGTTTCCATGCTACCAGATGGTGTTTTAGAGATGCTAACTCTTCCACAAACTTTCTTGCTGATATTGCCTTATCTAAATGTCACATTGGTCCCATACATAAAGTATGTACACTTTTTTAAATCAGTTGAGCGTAGGTAATTTTACCTCAAAAACAGTGTATTGTGTAAGCCTCATTTAATATCTAGGTGATAACACTGAGATGAGGGACTGAGACAACATAAATTTAATTTATGTTTACATTTTTAAGTTTAATCTTAACAATTTTCAGTGCCATACAAGAACTAAGGCTTGACTACATGAGCAAAACAGTTTTTCATTCTAAAAACAGGCAGGGTTAGGTTGATTAACAGAGCTGTGCAGAAGATTTAAAAGTATGATTTCTGCATTCATAGAATGCACATCAATGAACCACAGACATATCCTTTCATTAGACAGGGACGAATGACAACTTTTTGTGTCCGAATAAGTACAAACCTAGATGAAATTTTAATGTAAAATAGACTGCCATCATTTTGTATGCTTGGTGTTGGTCACAATCTTTGTACGAGTGTCTACTCATCACAGTGCATCAACAAAGAAAAATCCAATTGTCTTCCAAGTCTATTTTTATCTCAGCATTTTCATCACACTTATTTCTTTTCATCAGTGGTGCAGTCATCATCATCCAATTCTGGTAGCTGAATATTAATTAATACATGCATTAAGATAATGGATTTCTACACACTCCAATTAGGAATGGTCCAAGAAAAACAGAACTACAATGGAAAAGATTAATTTAAAGATTGTGCTGAAAGTAGACTTACATTGACTGTGTCTGGCCTAATTATAACAACACTTAATGTGTAGCTCGTGCTTTATTTTCCATTTTACGTGATAGGTGTCCCCCACGTCCCTTTTTTATTTTCTAGGGCTGATTGTTCATGACAGACAACCATTTGCAAACACCTATGCTCCAGCCTAATCTACAAATTAAGGGTCAAATCTAAAGCAAAAAAAAAAACAGAATTAGGCTGAACAGTAACATTAGAAATACTATATATGAGTTTATTGGGTGTGTGTGAGGGTATGTTGACGTGTATTGCTGCCGCTCCTGTTACTGTCTGGTTTGTTTTTGTTGTTATTTTAAGCGATATTTATTTTTTAATTACTGCGAGTTTTTTAAGTAACATTGTCTTTAATGCCGTTGCGATTGAGATATGGTGGTGCCATTTTATATATTTTGGTCTGCAGTTTTTATTTCTGATTATATTTTTGAGCTCCACTGGAATAACCTGCAGTGTGTAACTCTGAATCAATGCCTCGGCTCGGCTGTTTGTGTGGATTGTGTGTGGACTGTGTGAGGATTGTACGAGTTTGTGCTCGCAGTGCGCTCTGGAGTTTCATTCTCTCTGACTTTGTGAGTGTGCACTCACCGACCATGGCGTTAAGGTACACTACACGTCAGCTTTTGAATCTAAAACAGAACTGTTATTGCCTAGCCAAAGACTCTTACAATCTCTGTCGAGACGCTGGACTGCTACGTCCTAAGCGATATATCCATCAGGGTTTATGGCCCGGTCATACTGTCTCATCCTTTCCTAACATCTGTGTCCCTATCTGTCGTTGTAAGACCAACAAACTGAATTCTAATTGTGGGAGACTTCAACATTCATGTGGACTGTAGTGACTCTGTGGCTGCTAAGGAATTTCTGTCACTAATTGACTTTTTTAACTTCACACAGTTTGTAAATGACCCGACTCATAACAACGGTCATACGCTGGATCTTGTGATTGCTAATGGCTGAGTTTTCATCTACTGACATTGGACTGTCTGATCATTCAGCTGTCTTTTTTAACCTCGAACTGTTTCATTCAAGTGAGCCTCCCATCCGAACAGTAACCTTCCGGAAGTGGAAGTCCATCGATCAGAGAGCTTTCTCCAATTCTGTGGATTCCATCCTAAAAGATCTTCATCCCTCATCAATGGAGGAGAAAGTTATGCAGCTAAATTCCGCTCTTGCTGCTAACCTTGGCACTTTTGCTCCTCTAAGGTCACGTAAGGTCACATTCGCCCGCTCTGCTCCCTGGTATAATGACAACCTGCACTCTAGAAAGGCTGTATGTCGGAAAATGGAGCGAAAATGGTGCCTTACTGGACTGAGTGTCTACTTTCAAGCATGGAAGGATCTTCTGGGGGATTATCGTACACTACTTGAGAATGAAAGATCCTCTTACTTCTCTCAGGCTATTGTAAAAAATAATCAAAATAATCCCAGACACTTGATCTAAACAGATTGCTTCAAGTAAATACTGTTACCACCTTGCCTGATTCTCAGCAGCTCTGTGATTCCTTTCTACAGTTTTTTAATTCTAAGATTGTCAATGTTTGCAAAGAGATTTCTGTTAACCTTGACTGTGCCACTTCACTCCTTCTTTCACTCATTTCTCACTGCTTGATTCTGAGGCTCTCACAAGGGAAGTATCCAGTTTGAAATCTACCACTTGCCTGCTGGATTCAATTCCTACGAATCTGTTTAAATTGTGTTTTGCTGTGTGGTGCCCTACTATCCTCATCATTATAAATGAATCACTGGAGACTGGGGTCATTCCAGCAGTACTGAAGACTGCTGTTGTCACACCTGTACCACTAACCCACCTTAAATCTATGGGTGACAGGGCTTTTTCTGTCTACGCTCCATCACTTTGGAACTCTCTTCCCCCTGAACTCAGGGAAGCCCAGACTTTTGGCATTTTTAAAGCTCTTCTAAAGACACACTTTTTTAAACTTGCATTCGACTCCTAATGTCTTTTTAGATTGTTTTATATTTATTTTTTATTATTATTATTAATGTTGTTGTATTTGTTTTAATTAACTTTTTTCGTTTTATTTTTTGGGATTTGGGATTTTATGTACAGCGCTTTGAGAAGCTGCTTTAAAGGTGCTTTATAAAGTAAAGTTTATTATTATTACTATTATTATTATTATTATTATTATTATTATTATTATTATTATTATTATTTGGAATTAAAAAACAAAACAAAACAGGTATTCATTCATTTGTTGCTTCTTCCTACAAAATTTGCATGAGTTAAATTATAGTTTACAGAGATAGTGCCTGACTGGACTGAAAGTGATTATGTACTCTGTGTGAACATCTTGATTATGTTTTGCAAAAACAATTAAATAAATGGAGATAAATGCCACCACCAGCACAGTCCTCCCCCAGGCTATCTAAAATAAATACAGTAACTTTAAAAAAGCTCTAACAGAAACAAAAAACAAAATTAAAAAACAATAAACTATAATTCAAATAAAAGCTTAAATAAAATAATGGGCAGAGGTATTGTGGGGCATGCCCCACTTACCCAAGTGTGGGTAAGATAGAAAACACTAAAAAAAATAAATTGTTGATTACTGTGACTTTAGTTCATTCATGTTAAAAAACAAGCACGAAATATATAAATGTGTGTCTGATTCAGGTAAATATATTTATTAGCAATGCCATTGAAAAATATTAGAGCTCGGTCAAAAGGGAAAAAGGCTGACAATTTTGACTAGAAAAATAAATAAATAAAATAATAGTCATACAATGAAGTTTCAAATCTAACATATTACTTTTTACCTCTTTCCTTTCTATGTTGTGAGCCTTGTGCTTCGTGTTTATCCTCTGTAATTCAAATATTGTATGGGTTTCTGACGTCCACAAACACTGTCCTTACAGATGGCCTTTCAGACCAAACAAAATGTCTCCTTATACTCCTGATGGCCCAGTCTCACTCTGTAGGAGATAATAAGTGCTGCTGAGCATTCACAGTGCCAAATGTCATGAGCAGGACTTTGTAGTCAATTTAGATCTTAAAAGGCAGTCAAAGTAGCTTGAAAAAGACTGTGATGATCTGCTTTGATTTACTTTTTTTTTTTCCTGTCATGGATGCTGACTGAACTAGCTGAAGCTTTGTTACTGATGCAACAGGGCAGCCAGGCAGGAACACATTAAAATCGTTCAATGTAAATATTAGGAAAGCATTCATTAGTTTCTCAGAGATGTAGGGTTAGCACAGTACTTATTTTACCTTTGTTTCTTAGGTTAAAAAAAAAAAAAACAAGTTTGCAGATTAGAGATGTTACATTCAAATCTTTAACTGTAGCTACTGGTTTTCCAGGACAGTCTACCTCTAGGGTTTAATCTAATCTAATTGGATCACTTATGAGGCGTGCGGTTTCACTACGCCTCTGGGCATAAGGGCTCATTACACTAGGGGGGTCGCCTCCTCGATGGCTTTGTCATAAGGGATATCCATACAGGATGTGTGCGCTGTGGCAGTGTGGTCTATGGCGCACACATTAATTCAATATTACAACCAGGATATACGTTCCACTGTGGGCTCGAGTGACTTGCAGTGACCCTCGGGCTCTGACCTTTTGAACTGACCATGCCCTTAGTATGACGCAGTGGGTACTCTCGTTCCCACATTGTAAAGCTCATGCAATGTTGAGTTCCCTTCAAACGGGAACATCTTGGTTACCTTGTAACCCTGTTATCTGAAAAGGGAATGTAACGTTGTATAACTTTGTCACACTGGGGCATGCCTGTGAATTGCGTCTTCACTTCAGATATTAGAGGCTGATGGCACGTTTCACAGACGCCATTCTTATATCATGTGATGTGCTTAATTGTCAAGTCACCTAATCACGCAGGTCTATAAATAGGAATGATGTTAAAAAAGCTTCAGATAGTGATAGTGGTCACGTGCGAGGGCGCTTCCCACAGCATATAGTTAATGCAACTTCTCATTCCCTTCTCAGGGATCAGGGTTACATGCACAACCCAGATTTTTTGCATGTGGCTGCTGTTTATGAAAGGGACATAGACCCTGTTTTCCACAACAGAGGAAACCATGAAATTAATTATCCTAAAATATTAATGATTCATGCTAAAATTAAATATGATGCTTGATTTAGTTATTTAATATAGTACAAATAAATGTAAATGGCTTAAAATAGTTTTTCTGGGAAATAAATAAATAAACCAAACCTTAACCTCGATATCACTATCAGCCAACATTCCTGTGTCCAGATGGTCTCTGTCTATGAGGGCGTATAAAAATGCATATTTAATGCATAATTACATGCATCATTTAGTATAATTTTGGAACACAACTGAGATGATGAGAGAAAAAAAAAAGTTTTAGCCCATATTTTTAGTCCTGAAAAAGTTTTTGCTTTGACTCCCGACAACACCCCCCCCTCACCCCCGCCGGAATTTAAGATATTTCTCTGAATAACAGATGATACATATTCATCCTGTCAGTTTTATATTGCAACCCCCCAGGTTCCAGAAGCTTCAGATGAAAGACAATGCCTTAATAAAAAAAAAAAACGTAATTCGCTTATAATTGTCCCTCATCTGTGAAATATTAAAAAAGCTCCCATTTTCCTGGCAACAAAAAAAACACTAGTTGTACATTCTAAGTAAGTTAAAGATAAGATAATAGAATTTCATAATTTAGGAATATAGTGTAAAGCTATAAGTAATATGTTTGATATCCCAGTAAGGATTGCTGGATCAGTAGTAAGGCAGTGAAAGCTGCATCACATCATCCAAAATACTACTTGGACAAGACAATGATTGGTGAGGGAAGAGTGGAACAGTGAGGCCAACAGTTACTCTGAAGGAGTTACAGACAAGCATTTCAAGAGCTCTGCATATTTGAAGACTCCATGAGATGGTGGATTAAAAGAAACTAGTACTAAAGAAAAGCCATATGAAAGCATGAGACTGACCCAGTGAAGTTTTTTTTTCTTTCTTTTCACTGTGATTAAGCCAAGATCAAGATATTTGTTGAATACAAGTTTTTTAAGTGCTGTGAGTGGTGCAGACATACCTCAATTAACACAATTCCTATAGTGAAATATGGTGGTGGCAGCATCATGCTCTGGGGACACTTTTCACCCTCAGATGCTGGGCTTCTTGTCAAAAATGAATGGATGATGTATATAGCAAAAGTACATTGAATAGACAACTTCCATTTTACTTGAAATACCTGGAGGAAATCTGCCAGGATGAATGGGTGAAAATCACTTCCAAACAGTGTTCCAAAAGCTAAAAGAAAAGCAACTAACTTAATTGTCCATGTAATAATTATTTCATCTAAAATATTAAGCTTTTACTGTGATATTGTTTTATATGCATTTATTCTAATTCTTATTATATTCAAATGTTAAGACCTCATAAAAAGGTCCACAAAAGACCTCAACAGTAAAATATAAACAGTAATGAGAATCAGGTTATAATGCAGAAGTAAAACTTTCAGTCTTGTTAAAGTTAGTTTTAACTTTACCACTATATTTCTGACTGTGTCTGTTGTGTCTCTGCAGTGTTATCAGTTTTTCTGTCAACGTTACAATTTTCCTGCTTATCTTCTCCTTCCTTATTATGATTATTCTGATCCACTCATCCATTTTCTCTTGTCCATCTCAGTATCGCACACTGCACCCTCTCGCCTGTCTGATTTTATCAATCTGTCTCAATCAGAGTGGAGGAAAAGGGAGAGAAGCCATTGCGAAGTATCATGATGACTTCACTGCACATCCTAACTAACATTGTGCCGGCGTAATAGCTGTGTTTATATAGAGGGATCTGTTTCATTCACACTCCACACTAATTTCCTTTCTCCAAAACCTGAGAGTAGTGTTCGGTAAAGTGAAGGCATTGTGCAGTGTGTTACATGCTAAGATGGTTTCATTTGTCTTCTTTTTATTAAACAGTGATGACTCCTTCTATTCATGCTGCTGCAGTAATGAGATGCTAAAAAGATGGGATTCGTTGTAGCGTGACGGTTTGAGGTGAAGCATGCCAAGATACGGAAACGCATAAATCAAGCAGTGGAGAACAAACGCTCTGTCGTTCCTTTAGATGTCCTGTTCAATCGATCTGTTCGCTACCTAATTGCACTTCTGCCAACGTTGAGAATACAATCTCTTTTGCAAGGGAGCCAGAGCAGATAGAACAAGTGATCATAATTAACACAGCCAATATTCACACATCAGAGCATCTGAAGCATTTTTGTGATTCACAGTTAATGTCTTAACAGTTAGAAAACCAAAACCAATAAAAATCTAAAACCTGGTAGTGCAAAATGTGATTCTTTCCTAATCATTTCTCACAGCTGAATTTGGTCTAATCATGTGTTATTGTAAACTAAAACCATTTCCGGAGATGTATTGGTCTTTCAGAGGGAAAGAGTGGCTATTAACCACAAATGCGTTTTATATGCTAGAGCCTAATTGATGCCTCTTTGACTTCTTTATCATATGTCCTTCAGCCTGTGACCCAGAAATTGATTCCACCCAGAGGGATTAGGAGACAGGAAGCAAGAAGCAAGGAATTGAAATGAGGACGCACGAATACAGAAATGAGACACATTCTTAGTGCCCTTCCACATATACAGTGCTTAGTCTGTTTGAATCAAACTGGTATGGTTCACTGGTGCAGAAAACAGCAACCACACTCAGGGACATCTGAGTGAGGTGGTTACAGTCTGTTTCCAAGTGAACTCTAGTGTGACTTGATTGCAATGAGAAGCCAATTTTGTGCTGACTCAACCAGACCTAAGAAGTCAACCAAACATGCTATATTTGGGATTACATGCAGCATTTTTATTTTTTATTTTTTATAGTAGACATAAGCTGCTAGACATACACGAGATGCAAAATGAGACAAAGGACAGAGCTGTAGTGCTACAGAAATGCAATGTTTTCTGTATGTTTGAAGCAATGACCAAACATAACAGAAAAGTACTGTTGGTTTGCTGGATTAAATACACAGCACTAGTTATTTATATATAATTCAATTTTCCTGAGTATGTTTTAGCCTTATGTGCCCCTCAAACTTTTTTGGAAACCAAAGCAAATAGCAAGCAAAACAAAATGACCAATTTCACTTGGCAAACGTATGAAAATGCTTTTTAAATGTCTAATTCCTTGCAACTTCCTTTGATTTTCCCCTGGTGTCTCAATGCTTTGTTCAAATGTCCCTGGTGTTTACACTTGGCTGCATCTTTGGCATTTGAATAGAGAATTGGTTATATTGCTCTCTGACCCTTACTATGGATTCAGACAATGACTATAGAAAATTGCTCATAACATTCAGCAACTGGATTCAAAGAGCTCTCCAGAGTCTTCATTGTAACAAGAATGAGCAATCTAGCTGTATTTTCCAATGTCATCTTACTCTCCGTTTCTACCATTGCTTGAATATATTTGAATCAATCTAACTATCACATTTAAAGGCTGAATTACTAAATATTAAAATGTGTAATATACTTGTATTTGCACTATATAGTTTTTCCCTCCATGTTACCATGTTACCCAATCACACTATAATACTTTTGTACTTTTCCAATTTTGGAGATTGTATTGTTTTGTTAATGACCAGATGCAGATTTCTTTATTTTGATTTGGCCCAAGTGTGGGTGTGAGGTCTGTTATGGATCTGGTCCAGCTCTGTTCTCAATCCTCTCTAGTACCATGCCAGATCCCAGCTAATTTTGTACACACACACACACAAACAGACAATAAGAAGTACACATATCTAGAATTTCAAGCATCTTTCCATATACATGAAGATGAATATATATATATATATATACATATATATATATATATATATATATATATATATATATATATATATACACGAATAAATGATTTTTTTTTTCAGGATATGCATTTGTATATTTAAAAAAATGCAAAAGAGCTGATTAAAATCCACCAAGACCACAACATTTCTAACACACATTTTACTTGCATCATATGCATATGTTTATCTGAAATGTAGCTATTGATAGAATCTTCCAACCTTCCATTCCTGCCTCCTGCTCTGGTCTTATAACCCTTAACCCTCTTACCCCTAAGTTCCCAAAGTATTATGTCCCATAACCCTATATTCCCGAGAGAAACAGCACGCAAACCCTGAGTTCCTAGGCCAAAATCAACATTTTAATTTTAACATTTTTAGACCTTGAAACAAGTTATGATAATGTATTTGTGTAATATTACTTTGAAAATGAAGCAGCACAATTCTTAACTAGAGAAATTATGAAAAATGCTTGCTAAAATCACTTTTTTTTACAGTAAAATACCACTTGATAATCTAGTGTTAGTGCTAATTCAGCAGCCACTACCTCACTGGAAACATACATTCAAAATAAAATTGTACATTTGAGTAAATTTGACTTGATTCAAGGGCTTTATCTGTTCATCCATGTTCCATTTATTTAGCATAATGAAACAATTAAATTAATATACAAAACAATGCGAAAACAGTGACACGGTGCATCTTTACTTTCATTTTTTCATTTTTTTCATTCAAAGTGTCTACTTGCTCTGCATACATAATATTCACTAAGCTTAAAACAGTGCTAGACAATAAGAATGAGAAGAATCTGAATAATTACCACAGAGAAATTTTTATGCAACAGTTCTTCAAATATCTATATTTCCATATTGGATTATTTTAATATATGTCTTGCAAAGAAATAAAAAAATAATAATAATAATAATAAATCCAAAGAATTATTTCATATGATGAAACGTAAACACACAAAACACAACCAACAGGACAGGTAGGAAATCCATTGTATTACAAACCACTTCACACATGCTGTTTAATTCCCATGAGTCATGAACAAAAGACCAAGATGAAAGCTGTTAGCTTTAGACTATGAAATTAAAAAAAGGTTCAACAGGTTAAATTTCAGTCCTTCTAAATGTTTGATGCTGCTGTAACATCTAAATTTCCCATCAGGGCTCAAAGTTCTATTTTATCTATCTCTCTTATCTTTGTATAAAATGTCAATTTTGTTGAGTTCCATTGAAGCAGCGTTCAATTCCAGACTTTTGATAAACTGTATATGGACCTACATAGTATAGGTAAAGTCGAGTTATAGTGTCTGTATTTGGCTATTTTACACATTTCTGTAAACTAGTTCATTTAAATGCAGTTGAAATAGTTGAAATTCTTGTAACTGTCACACTAAATGAGCAATGTGATTGCTGTGAGGCTTGTCTATATGAACCTCTATACTATTGTTGTGCATAGTCATCCCTGACGATGGTGGAGACACATCACACAGGCTGTGTACTGTTTTCCCCTTATAGATCTATGTTACAGCACTTCAACATAATCTAGTGCTATTAGTCTGATCAATCCGTTTTGGTTGACATTTTGTTGACACTCATTTAGGAAGGAGTAGGATGCAAAGTTGAAGGCTCCTACTGATTTCGATTAAAATAGTAATTAATGAGATAGATGAGATAGATGAGACCAAAATGGAGCTCTTTGGCATCAACTCAACTCGCCGTGTTTGGAGGAGGAGGAATGCTGCCTATGACCCCAAGAACACCATCCCCACCGTCAAACATGGAGGTGGACACATTATGCTTTGGGGGTGTGTTTCTGCTAAGGGGACTGGACAACTTCACCGCATCAAAGGGACGATGGACGGGGCCCCCCCCCCCCATGCACCATCAAATCTTGGATGCGAACCTCCTTCCCTCAGCCAGGGCGTTAAAAATAAAAAGTAATTACTAAGTCATTACCAAGTACTAAGTCATGTTTTGTAGAGGGGTCAAATACATATTTCCCTCATTAAAATGCAAATCAATTTAGAAAATTTTTGACATGCGTTTTTCTGATTTTCTTGTTGTTATTCTGTCTCTCACTGTTCAAATAAATCTACCATTAAGATTATAGACTGATCATTTCTTTGTTAGTGGGCAAACATACAAAATCAGCAGGGGATCAAATACTTTTTTTCCCTCACTGTAGTTCATATGAAAACTACTATTGAGTCTCTCACTGCGACCGTGACTCAATTATAGAATAAATGTGAGGATTTGGAGTCGAGGTCATGGCGCAATAACGTTAGGATAGTCGGAGTTCCAGAGGGCACTGACAGCTTTATAACTGCTGCTGTAGCAGCCTTGTTAAAAGAGGCGTTTGGTCTGGAGAAGGAGCCGGTTTTGGACCGGTCCCACCGGACCCTTCAGCCGAAGCTCAAGCCTGGTGAACGACCACAAGCTATAGTGTGCAGATTCCACCATCACAGTAACTGTGTTGACATTTTACACTGCGCGAGAGAGCTCCAGCGGATTAAAGTGAGGGATTTGACCATCTCCATTTTCCCTGACCATATAGCCAAGATAGCCCGGGCCCGGGCCGCATTTAACGAAGTTCGGCGTCAACTTTGTGGAGTTGATGGCACTTGCTATGGAATACTTCACGCAGCTCGGCTTCGCATTACATATAATGTTTAAGTCTAGGTTTAAAACGTATTTGTTTACTCAAGTCTACCCTGACTAGATTCTATTTTACTACTTTGCAGTCATAATAATCTTTTTTCTCCCTCTCTCCTTTTGCCGAGCCCCACACGAATTTATGGAGACACTAGAGATCCAGATCCTTTCTGCCTCTGGATGGAGCTCAAACCTTCTCTAATTCCAGACTGCTGGGACTACAGCTGCTCCTAAGGCCATACAGACATCATATACATTCATAATGAACTTTTTCACACTATGAGTCGGGTTCCTCTCAAGGTTTCTTCCTCTTAAAACATCTTACAGAGTTTTTCTTTGCCACCGTAGCCACTCAGTGGCTTGCTCAGTTGGGATAAATTCACAGCTTTAATATCTGTATACCATGTTGATATTTTTATAAAGCTGCTTTGAGACATTGTCTATTGTATAAAGCGCTATACAAATAAAATTTAATTGAATTGAATAACGGTGTTCAGAAGGACTTTATTTCAGCGGAGGAAGCAGGAGACGATGTTACACTATTGATATTGGTGTGAACTGCATCACCTACACAACATCGTCTTTTTCGCTCTTCTTTTATTTTACTTTTTTCCACTAGGCCTTCCAGCTCTACAGTATTCAGATTTGTATTGAAGATATTGTCGTTGCATTACTTAGCCTAGATTTTGTGGACTTACTCCTCTTAAAATCTAAATCTGTATTAATGTGCTTCTCTGTTTTGATGTTCTGACTGGGTTAGAGTTTCTGTTTATTTAATTGTATTAGTGTAATCTCCAAGGCTTTACGTGCTACACTTTTATATTATTTGTTACAAGTCTTTAAATGACATTATATTTGTTAATGACATTATATTTGTTGTTGTGCGCAGACTGTTTATCAGACTTGAAGTCAGTAGGAGTCTTTTCTCTTACTGGAACTTTTTGTCTTGGTAATTTTGCTGGTTAGTTCAGTTTACTCTCAGAGTTGTTTTCACATTGTGGACAACGTTCGGTTTTTGTAGAACACACTGCTGTCTCATTTGTTTATGGAAACTTTGGGTGTGGGTGTTTGGTGGATTGTGAGAGTAAGCAGACCATGCCAATGCTTTGAGGATTTAAACCTACCATGGTGAACAATTGATATTATAGAATTCAGGCAATTTTACTGGGGTTATCTCATACAGTGTAGCAAGTAATAATCTAGAAAAACCTTTGTAATATCACAGTCTAAAACTGGATTTAAAGAGAAGCAAAGTAGTAAATGAATCACATGTAAATGAATCATACGTAAATGACTCACATGAAAATTAATCACTTGCATATGAATCACATGTAAATGAATCATACGTAAATGAATCACATGAAAATTAATCACTTGCATATGAATCACATGTAAATGAATCATATGTAAATTAATCACATGAAAATTAATCACTTGCATATGAATCACATGTAAATGAATCACATGAAAATTAATCACTTGCATATGAATCACATGTAAATGAATCATACGTAAATGAATCACATGAAAATTAATCACTTGCATATGAATCACATGTAAATGAATCACATGTAAATTAATCACTTGCATATGAATCACATGTAAATGAATCACATGTAAATTAATCATATGAAAATGAATAAATAAATTAAAGACAGTCATTTACTTCATACAAATGGAGACCAACTGTCAAGTGCTGCTGCAAATTAAAATGACCAAATTAAAACATTTTTTGTCACTCATCGATTTGTCATGGTTATAAAAATAAATTAAAATCAGCTCTCCCATAAAAAAAAAATTCACCATTGTATCCAAGTAGGTAAATCTCAAAACATCTCTTAATGTTTTTCTCATGTGTGTAATTTGAACTAAATATGAAGTGTCTGCAAAATAATAATGTTTTTTTTTTTTTATGCATTTGTTTGTTTTTTGTAAAGAGATAAGCCCTTCCTCTCCTGGCATAAACATAATAACTGCCACGATCATACCAGCAGAGGGCGCTTAGGCGACAATGTGCATGAGCGGCTTCAGAGCGCACACGTGCACGTGCTTGAGATGCGCATGGACGCTAACACTGTATCAGGTGTTGCCAGCTGTCAGCAATTAAGAGATTGATGACTATTTATTTAAACCCCTCGTGTTGCTGCGCACGTCGTCCAGCATTCACCTGAACTTCACCTGAACTTCACCTGAACTTCACCTGAACTTCACCTGAACTTAACGGAATCTACCCAAACGGACCGGGACTGGACTAAGAGAGACAAAGCTAAAGAGTTGCAACAAAGCAATACCAAGCCAAGCAAGTTGTAGGTTCATGTCATGGCATAGTGGAGCGTTTATGCCATGCCATAGTTGAGTGTTTATGCCATGCCATAGTTGAGTGTTTGTCATGCCATAGTGGAGTGTTTATGCCATGCCATATTGGAGTGTTTATCATGCCATAGTTGAGTGTTCATGCCATGCTTTAGTGAAAAGTGTTCATTCCATGCCTAAGTTAAGAGTGTTTCCTACCATCGTTTAAGGAGTGTTTATAACTTAGTTAAGCAATGCTCATGTCTTAATTTAAAGAACATTCATGCCTTAGTTCTATTAGTGTTTCCGTTCCATGTCCTCTGTTGAAGTATCAAATAAAGTCTTCCCTCCTGCACTTACTTCCTATCCATGTCTTGTTACGTAACAGAATGCCGTGCCAAAGCAGGGAAGTAGCAGGATAGCACCTGTTAGGGAGGCGCTCGGACTACTGGCCACAGTACAAGTCCGTGCAGTTTCCACAGAGGGATCCCACCTGCTGCTGTTCCTGTTCCAAAGCCAGGTGTATTTTGCAAGCCTGGCGGCCCCCAAGCCTACCAAGACACAGTGGCTGGGCTTCCTGATATCCCGGTTTTATGGCTCGGCCCGGGATTGGGCAGAGCAGCTGGCCTGTTCAGGGTCCAGTGCCCTCTATGATGTCACCCAGTTCTCAGAACTTTTTCTGAAGGAGTTCTTGCAATCAAACTGCCTGAATGTACTGGAGAGGGGAATCGAAGTACTGGATAAGGAGGACTGGCCATTCCACCTCTATTATGCATGGCTGGACCAGATAGAAGCAGCAGCTTTGTTTCAGGTTCCGGTTGACGTGGTGGAGAGGACGTCTAGATGTATGTCTGAGGGCTGCGGGATGGAGACCAAGCCACAATGCCCTACCTGCAAAAAACTGGGTCCCCAGGAAGCATTCTACTGCTCAAACGAATGCTTCAAGAGCAGCTGGCGGAAGCATAAAAAGCTACAATTTACAGCCAAGATCCAGTCCGCGGTCAACTTGGCGGCCTCAGAGCTCCAGCTTGAGACCTATGGGGAGGTCTCAGCTGTGGAGCTCCAGCCTGAGGTTAACAGGGCAACCTCCGGGCCCCCGTCTGAGGTCAACATGGCGACCTTGGAGCTCCGGCCAGAGACCTACAAGGAGGTCTCATCTGCCGAGGAAGCTGTCCCGCTGTCCAGCCCAGCCGAGGAAGCTATCCCGCTACCCTGCACAGCTGAGGAAGATGTCCTGCTGTCTATC
Organism: Ameiurus melas; assembly: GCA_012411365.1. Taxonomy (NCBI): domain Eukaryota; kingdom Metazoa; phylum Chordata; class Actinopteri; order Siluriformes; family Ictaluridae; genus Ameiurus; species Ameiurus melas. Next base: position 5,896,214 of record CM022767.1, read on the forward strand.
CTGGCCAAGGAAACTCTCCCGCTGCCCTGCCCAGCCAAGGAGACTGTCCTGCTGTCCAGTCCTGCAGAGGACATCCCTCTGACTTCCTGCACCGCTGAGTACACTGTTCTGTTTGACTACTCTGCAGAGGACGGTATTCCGTTTGCCTGCCCCACAGAGTACAGTGCTCTGTTTTCCTGCTCTGCCGAGGACGTCGCTCTGTTTTCCTGCTCCGCCGAGGACTTCACTCAGCCTGTCTGCCCAGCTGTGGTGATCACTCTGCCTACCTGTTCAGCCGGGGACGTCGCTCCACTTCCCTGCTCCGCCGAGGACGTCACCCTGCTTCCCTGCTCCGCCGAGGATGTCGCCCTGCTTCCCTGCTCCGCCGAGGACATCGTCCTGCTTTCCTGCTCCGCCGAGGACGTCGCTCCGCTTTCCTGCTTCGCAGAGGAAGCCGTTCAGCCCTTCTGGGGATGCCACCCAGCCGTCCAGTCCTGCTGGGGACACCGCCCAGCCTTCTGGTCCCACTGGGGGTGTTGCTCCGAGCTTCAGTCTCGCTGGGGTTGGTGCTCCGCCTGTCAGGCTGCCCTGTTATCCGAGGAATCTAGAAACCGATTACACAGGGGCCCTGGACCACCCTTGGAGGGGGGTTCTGTCATGATCGTGACAGCAGAGGGCCCTGAGGCGAGAATGTGCACGAGCGGCTTCAGAGATGCTTGAGACGTGCTTGAGATGCGCATGGACGCTACCACTATGTCAAGTGTTGCCAGCTGTCAGCAATTAAGAAATTGATGACTAGTTATTTAAACCCTTCGTGTTGCTGCGCACGTCGCGCGGCATTAACCTGAACTTTACCTGAACTTCACCTGAACTTAACAGGAACTAAACGGAATCTACCCACACGAATCGGGACTGGACTAAGAGAGACAAAGCTAAAGAGTTCCAGCAAAGCAATACCAAGCCAAGCAAGTTGTGGGTTCATGTCATGCCCTAGTTGTGTGTTAATGTCATGCCATAGTGGAGAGTTTATGCCATGCCATAGTGGAGTTTATGTCATGCCATAGTGGAGTGTTCATGCCATGCCTTAGTGAAAAGTGTTCATGCCATGCCTAAGTTAAATGAGTGTTTCCTACCATCGTTTAAGGAGTGTTTATGACTTAGTTAAGGAATGCTCATGTCTTAATTTAAAGAACATTCATGCCTTAGTTCTATTAGTGTTTCCGTTCCATGTCCTCTGTTGAAGTATCAAAAATCAAAAACCAAGCTGTACTCCAGGAGTGTGAGAAGGAGAAAAGTGATATTGCACAGGAGGCACATCATCCTCGTTAATATTGAGCCACTTCTCCTGTTCATTTTTTGTTGTAGGTACAGGAGCACTGGCTCTCCTAATGGCTTAAATGACACATGAGTGAACCCTCTTCTCTGACTTTTTTGGGGGGTAGTTGGAGCTGTCAGTTTGGCAGTGGAAACCTCCATGGCGGTTTTGGGGGAGAAGGCCTCAGAAGAAGTCGGAGGATAATCAGGAACATTTTCTTCTTCTCTGTAACAATAAATAATAATGAATTCACAGTACAATACGTACCCACAATCACCCACAGCAAATGCTAAATTGGCTCTAATACTTGTATAATAACAATAATAATTCTATATTTCTATTTAAGAAATGTGTCTAATACTCAACGTCTTGGTAGTATACCATACTTAATGATCAAACTTCTTGTAAGATTTCCTAAAAGTACTTCTTCCCACTGACTCCTTTCCAGTTTATTTATTTGGCTACTGCATCTGAGAAAAGCCTTGACTGTATGTTCCACATGACTCTTTTGGTGTTTTGTCCTTCAACGGCACCCGGAGCAGATATCTGAAAAGACAAAAAATACATGATATAAAATATATTATTCTGTTTTTCTGTTTATATAATTATAATTATCTCATAATTTGGATGAGAGTAGTGAATACAATATAGCTGCATAGTAAATTTGTACAGCAATCATGAAGTAGATTTAGATAATGATAAAAAAAAAAACCTACCCTGATATTATGAAGCCTTTCAGCCCCATGAGTTTCTGTCCCCTGTCGTGCAGCAAGATTATTGATAGCAGCGGAAAGCTGCATTTGCTGTTCGTTCACATGTTCCAACAATGTAAGGATGTGCAGCTGAGCAGCTACAAAAAGTGTTAAGGAAGCATTTAAAGACTAAAAATACCAAGTTTTATCATTTTAAAAATTGGATAATCACAGAATGTTTTAAATTGGAAGGGTTTTACCAGAGCAAGGAATAGGTTTTCCACAGTCTAAATGTGGGCCTAAAGGAATGCTCATCTGACAGAAGCATGGCATACATCTGGCCCATAGAGCTTAATGGCATGTGAGAGATGTAGCAACTGGAGGCACAGAGGCGGAGGATAGGAAAGATGAGCTCGTTGTTTTTATCCATAAGTGATCACTTTGATGCGCAAAACTAGCAAGCAACAATTATTTTTAAAAAAAGGTATTTCTGTAATAAACATCTCCAGAAGCATCAGATCTGGAACATGTCCAGCAGAGAAGTGGCAAGAGGACTTGAAGGCATGCTAGATGTTTTAAAGGGGACAGGTGATGCTGCAGTGAAACATGAATATGGCAATAATTAGATTTTTTTAAGTGAATAATACAACATTATATAATAATTCCCTATTATACTAATAAATCCTTCAAGTTTATAATGAACAATATCCAGCTGAGATTTGTCAGATTTGCTGAGCTTCAAACCTTTTTTTTCAGTTAACGAGTACACAACATCATCGATAACAAATAATTTCATTAATGGAACAGTTTGACCACACTGTGTGACTTTGGTGAAGTTTTTGAGGTAGGATACCAATTGTGGCTGCCTCCTCTTCTAAAACTCTGTGCGCTCGTTTCCACAGATACGACCCAGATGCTTTGCAACTGTTGTTCGTGCCCACTGAAACCTGAGTCCACACTGGATGTGAATTAGAGCAGCGAAATTGATATGACCGTAATGCGGATTTGGAGACGGATCCGTCTCGGAGTCAGCTGCTGTCTGGGGAAGGAGGAGCTGGCAGGTTAAGATGGGAAGAAAATATGTTGGGGAGCTTGCAAGGATCTTGTGCACAAGCTTCCAGCTTTTCCTGGGCAATCTTAGCAGAAGTCACTTCAGATAAGTATTTGGATAGGAGAACGCAGTACAAGATGAGATCTGTGTCAGAACATGGAAAATATAGATACTAAAAATCCTGTTCAAAAGTGTTTTTTTACAGAAACATATCGGAATTTGTTTTAAGCTAATACTTATTGTATTTACAATGCAGTAAGGAAGACATATTGGTAGCTTAGAAAAAATATAATTATTAGTGCATTTGAAATCATGGATCGAATAGCATGTCCACCAGGATCAAGCATGAGATCTGCTAGGGAATGTTTGATTGGTGACATTAATTTTGTCAAAGTGTAATTCTACACATTTGCTTATTATGAAAATGTTGGGTTAGTCCCAAATTAATCAGAGCTCCAGTTGAAGCAGTTGACAGTATTGAGTTTAGTAGCACTTTTATTTGTAATTTAAAAGGATTTATGTGTGCATATACACTCCACTGTCACTGTATTTGCAAACTGTTGCCAGTTAGTTGCATGAGTTAACAGTGTTTGGTGTTTGAAATCCTCTGAATTTGGACTAAATGGGGTTCTGGTCTACACGAATCTGCAAAGCTCCTCATATCGACTGAGCACACTGGATAATCTAATCTAATCTAATCCCTCTCTGTCTTACATACATCCCTAATTTTCTGATAATTTAACTGAATATAACACTTGATCATAAACAATAGCGTGGAACAACAATTAGATTAAACTGAACACATATCTGCAGATTAATAGACTATCATTATTGCATTTCTTTTTTGTAATTTTTTGTCCTCCTTGCACAGTGTGAAAATAATTTTTATTTATTTATTTGATACACTAGTTAATGACAGCAAAAATATAATGCACTTCCACAGAAGACAGATTTATAAGCTGCCATTAATTATAAGTCATGTGGCACAAATATTGGCCTCATGCTATGAAAGTCAAAATGTTATTATTTTAGCGGTTGTTCAATAACCCAGTCAATAAACTGTTATTTTAGTTGTAGTTCAATAACTCGTTCCCATCAGCAAGCCCTGAATCAACTCCAAAATTGTCTAATTCATCACAATTAAGGTGAAATTACAGACATAAAGTTCTATTAAACCTTATATTGAACTACTTTCTGCTGCTGGGTGAATAAGTCAAACTGGTTTGATCAAATACAGTTTCTGCCAGCAAAGAAATAATAATAATAAGATTTGTTCATAGCAGCAGATAGTATTGCATCCATAGCAGTTAATAGCACTGATGAGTGATGTCCAGATAGAGTTAAATATGGTAGTTTTATTTTTAATTGAGGCAGAGATTTTTTTCCATTTTTATATAGATAATTGTTGGATTTTTCCAATGTGTGATATTAATGTTATTCTCTGATTTCAAGTTTGTTAGTATGGTTTTCTTCACGAGGGGTAGTGCTCTATTGTGCTCTCCCTTATGATGTTGATCGAAAGATGTATCTCTGAGTAAGTGAAGAGGAGAGTTTAATGGTGTTCCCTTTCAAAGAGAACTTCGACGTTGCATTTAGCAGTATGGGAACGCCTTGTGCCGTGACCGGTATCTGAAGCTTGTTTAAAATCATGCCTCTACTTATAGGCCTGTCATGGTCAGGTGACGTGGCAATTAAGCGCGTCGCATGATATATATATGGCACCTGTGAACCACGCCGCCAGCCTTATTATCTTCAGCGAGACTGCATGTCTGTTGTTTGTGTGACAAAAACGCTTCATTTCTACTTGAAATTTTCTCAAAGTCTCTTAACTTTTCTATCCCTTTTTAAAGAAAAGGAGAGGTAAGTAATGAGAGAGAAAGAGTTCATGAAGTGTGTAACGTGCTCCCATTTCATCACGGGGGAAAAGTGCACACTTTCTGGGTGAAGTGTTAGTGGTGTAGTATGCGATGGCAACCTCGAGAGGCTGCGCATGGTAACGCTACATTAAGCAGCTCAACTCGCGCTCTTCTCGAAAAAAAACCCCCAAAAAACGGAAGCCGAGCGAGTTGGCTTTCAAAGCCTCGCGGATCTGGGCCGGCTGCTGCCGAGGCAGCCAGGATCTCTTAAATCCGGAAGAGGAGCCGGAGACGAGCGCTGCTCTATCTCTCTTCAGGGTGAAAACCATGCTTAAGCCATAGTCATAACCCCACGATGTTGGATTATTCGGCCATTGTGGGAATGAATGGCATGGCTATTTAGTTATGCCCGAGGTGGAGGAGGCGCTTGCTAGCTACCTCTCTCCACCGATGGCAGGTAATTACAGGGGCCGGCTTGCATCCAAGGTGGCATTGGTGGGCAGTAGTAGTAAATGGTAAATGTGCACTTATATCCAAAGCGCTTTACACTGTGTCTCATTCACCCATTCACACACACACACTCATACATACATACATGCAAGGCGCTAACTTGCCATCGGGAGCAACTTGGGGTTCAGTGTCTTGCCCAAGGACACTTTGGCATGTGGAGTCACCCGGGAACCAGGAATCGAACCGCCAACCCTATGATTAGCGGTCAACCCGCTCTACCAACTGTGCCACAACCGCCCTGTGGAGGGATGTATCTGGGGACATGAGGTTGTTAGGGCAGGTACTGGTACCCAGTGCTACTGTAGGGTCTCCCCTAGCCAAGTTGGTCCCCAAGTTTTTGTGTTCCCAACAAAAATCTGATGCTTCTCTCCAATAGAATGTGGAATAGCTAACGTCACTAGAAAGCAGCGTGCAAGCTACGGCCAAATGTGTCTCCATGGGTAATGTCTACCATAGAAAGGGTTACTGGGTCCAGTTATAGCCCCCGCCCCACCCCCCGCACCACAGAATTCTGCACAGATCAGAGCCCGATGTTAGCGCAGGAAGTAAGCTCCCTTTTGGACAATGGGGTCCTGAAACATGCACCCCGTTCCCTCAGGGAGGGAAGTTTACACCCTTTATTTCCTGTTCCGCAAAAAAGTGGGAATATCCGGCCAATTTTAGATCTGCAACATCTGAACCGTACTCTTCGGACATACAGTTTCAGAGGTTGATGTTCAAAATTATCGTGCCACAGATCCAGTTCTAGAACTGGTTTGTGGCGATAGATCTAAAAGTTGCGGCCGGCTGTCGTGAGTCGCGAGCCGAGCTGCTTAATGTAGGCGTTACCATGTCCAGCCTCTCGAGGCTGCCATCGCCGCTAATACTTCATCCAGAAAGTGTGATGAAACGGGAGCAAGCCGTAAAACAATTCTTGAACTCTTTCTCGCCATTACTTACCTCTCTTTTCCTCTTAAAAAAGGATAGAAAAGTTTAGAGATTTTGAGAAAATATAGAGTAGAAAATAAGCATTTTTGTCACACAAACAACAGACATGCAGTCTCGCTGAAGATAATAAGACTGGCGGCGTGGTTCACAGGTGTCACGTCACCTGATCATGGCAGGCCTATAAGTAGAGGCATGATTTTACAAAAGCTTCAGATACCGGTCACGCGCACAAGGTGTTCCCATACTGTTATGCTAAATGCAATGTCGAAGTTCCCTTTGAAAGGGATCTGAGTTTATACATGGCTGACAGCTTTGTGGAAATTGTCGCATCAAGATGAGTGATGTAGTCAGTACTTATGGGAATAGGTAGAGATTGTACTGTAGTTTCTGGGAGTTTTATGTTAATAGTGGAGGATTTATAAAAATAAATGCTGTAGCTTTCATCTGATAATACCACAGCTTCAGAGAGGGAGACAACTTTTTGCTCACTTAGGTAAAATAATAATTTTTGATATATCAGTAGTGAGGTTGCTTTTTTGGTTGTTTTACTATAAATACATCATTTATCACAAAGAGCTGCAATCTTATGCACAAATTTGACAGCAAAATATACAATAAATACACAGAATAATATACAGGACAATAAATACACAGGGCATTGTGCAATAACTAGACAGGATAACAAGACAGTATTGCATGCATACACATGAAGCATTTTTCCATCTAAATTGTATCTGTTGTATCAGTATCTCTTAATGTCACCTCAAAGTATCAACACATCAAACCAGTAACATTAATATATTTATTGTGTTTACTCATATTTTTAAGGATGTCTTATTCAGTATCTACAGACAGTCAATTTGTTTATTGGCATCACTGCTGACTCTGATGCACATGGTGTGATCAACCTTAAATCAAGCTCAAGCCATTTTAACTTCACTGACAGCATGGGTTCATAGTGAGACAGACCCTGTTACGCCAGGGGAATATTTCACCCCGGCACATGTCAGCACCACTATACTCACTAATCACCTAGGGCAAAAAAAAACCCCAAAACAATAAAATAAATAAAAACCTCTAGTAGCTTTGCAGGAAACTCAGATATGGAAGAATCCAACACTAGAAACAGCTTGTTATTATGACACATTTTAAGCTGACTTTCTTCTAGGCTCCTAACACACCCAAAGATAAAAATTATTATTATTATTATTATTATTATTATTATTATTATTATTGTTGTTGTTGTTGTTGTTGTTTCATTCTATCAATTTCTTTTTTTTTTTTAGGTAATTTCCAGCCAGTTTCCAATCATGGACCCATGGGTGTTGGGGTGGGGGTATGTTATAGATGTTTCACTTATTTTTTCTTGAGTCTTAGTGCTCCATTGACAACTGGTATAGTCCCTGTCTTTATATTATACATTGGGATAATCATTGAATTATTAGAATTATCTACTAATATATGACAGCAATTTTTCATGTTAATTGAGCAGGATGCAAAAGATCTCCATAATGTTCAGTAGGGTGAATCCAATACAAAAAAAACATGGTGATATGTGCAGGGAAAAAACTCATTAATTCTCAGACATAATTGGATTTTTAATGAGTAAAAGCCTTACTGAAAAAGTTAATCTTGTAATTTTCTTGACTTGCTAACAATTCATGTCCAAAAACCATTGCATTAAAGTTTATATGAAAAATCTGAAATATATCTCCTCTTCCAGAGTTCACAAGTTGATTTATCCCCCTTTACTGATGTCTAGCTTAATATAAACATTAATAACTTAGGATCAAACTTTAGTTTGAATTGTGACACTGAACTTCCTAATTAATGAACACTCCTGATTTAACAAGGGTCTCAGATCTGCAATCTTCTTTCTAACACATATTAAAACATTTATATATTGCCTTCCCCAGGTAATACGGAGCAAATGTGCAGATATACAGAAAACTAAAATTTTACACTTCTTACATTGAGAGGGAATGAGAGAGAGGTGTTTAATTATGCTCCAAATAAAATTGCTTTGTGCGTGCAGTATGTTTTTATACCAACCTGTTTTATGTGAATATTGAATTTATGCAAAGGCAGAGAAATGGAAGAAAAAAAAGTGTTTATATGGATGAAGAGAATATGACAACATGATGCAAACTCCCTCTTTCTCTTCAGGACTCTCTTCCTGTCTCTCTGTCACTCTGTCCATCTGTCTCTATTTGCAGTGAATAAATTCCATGGATGATTGGCTGCTGGTAATGGGAATGAGTCAGTTAGTGTCACTTCGAAAGGTCAGAATCTGACACGGAAAGGGAGAGAAATAGAGAGAGACGGACAGACAGAGACAGAGCTGCATGTTTACAATCAACTAGGATTCTCCTTCAGCCTTCTTCATTTAATGTGTATACTGGGCTGGGAAAATAATAAGCCACCGTTGTTGCAGAAAAATAAACATATTTACAAATTTTTATGTATCTCAAATAAAGGCTATTATCATTAAACACTGGATGAGATGGACTTATTCATATTTGGTCAAGAGAGTAAGCTATAAATATAGACTGGTTTAGATAGACAGTTTTCATGGTCATATTTATAACTTTGTAAATTACATTTACTTAATTTTTTAGCAGTTACTTTTAAATCATCTAGTATATGTTAATATTCTACATTTACATTTATGCCATTTGGCAGACACCCTTACCCAGAGTGCCTTACATTTATCTCATTTATACAATTGAGCAGTTGAGAGTTAAGGGCCTTGTTCAAGGGCCCTGCAGTGGCAGCTTGGCAGGGTTGGGATTTGAACTGACTTAACCACAATCCACTGTCTTAACCACAGAGCTACCAGTTTCTTAAACTAGGTGACTATCAGTGGAATTGGAGTCATGTGGCTGTGGTTAAATCATGCAAAAGATATTTGAGTTCTCAGTTCAGGAAATCATGTAGGTTTCAAAGCTATATATATATATATATATATATATATATATATATATATATATATATATATCTCATGCCAGTACAATCAAATTCAATTTTTATTATTTTTTTTTTATTATTAATTTAATATCCACAGACATTTCATAACCATGTCAATGAGCAGCTGATTAGAAAACAATATTGTCACTATCTGTATGTATGACTGTTTAGCTGTCCAAATAGCAAATCACTTTGGATAAAAGTGTCTGCTAAGTGAATAAATGTAAATGTTAATATTCCTATATGTATCTGTGTTCGCAAATTTTATCCAGAAGTGGCCATGGGCTAAACTTTGATCTTTGTTTTATTATATTTGAAACCTCAAACCTCAAAAAAAAAAAAAAAACACTGGGAGATGGGAAATGCCAACAGTGTCATCATGGTCTGTGAATTTTCCTTACCTCGTCACTCAAACTCGTCTGAATTACAGTGCTGCATGTCCCTCTCACACAGTTATCATTTTTGTTTGCATTTTCACATGCTATTTTCTCTAAGAAGATTTCCAAAATATAAAAGATTTCATCCACTGTGAACCTGATCAGGCAGTTACTAATGACCACGACACATTTACTTGGCAGCCAAGCAAGAGGTTGCTTTAATTTTTTTAAAACTTTTTTTTTTTAAGTCCCAATGCACATTCTAGTTTCAGCCAGATGCCCACTGAGGTTTCCGAGTAGCAGAACAAAAAAGTGTTTGCTGTTTGCCCATTTTAAATAAATTGTTAATGATGCCACAGCTATCAGTAATTGGCTTCAGGCTTCATTAAGGCTTAGCCTTCACTCTCAGGAGTTGGTAGCTATCATATGATAGTGGAGATCTTGGTGGTAGGTGGGAATTGGCAGGTGAATATGGGAAGGGGAAAGGGAAAAAGCAGATGTGCTGTGAATCCTTCTGAGCAGAAAAAAATAAAATAAATAACACACCTTGTATTTGTGTATGGGCCAGTACCTCTTCAGAATCTGGCAAGATTTGGTCTTAGCTAACTCATAACCTTTTTCTGTCAGCCCTGATAAAATATACTATACAGTTAAATAATAAATATACAATCAAGTACATTCAGTTAGGGACTTGGCATAGTTTGCAGTAACATATGTGTTTTTTTTTTATTCTTTAACACAACTCTAATGAAAATGGACACAGAGTGGTATGGCACTTGGATCAGCTGGCTGTGAGCTCTTCTCCTTTCCATTACTTTCCAAAACTCTAGTAGGATACTTTTATGGAAATAGTACAGAATTCGTTAATATAATTTCATTTCTCCACATTATACATTTAATTTCCCCCCACTGTACGTACGATATGGGGTCATATCATTCAGTGTCAAAACCCTCAAGGCTCCACTTGTTGTTTTTCTAGTGTGGTAAAACTGAATAATAATTCTTAAATTCATCCTTCAACAAAATATTGCAAGCTGAAACCATCGATCATGCTGGAAATATTTATATCTGCTCTTCTGCATTCTGTTACAAAATACTGATCCTACAATCACTCCAGCACTAATTGTTTTTATTTTTATTTTTCCCTCCCCACATTCCTACACAAGGATTTGTGGGCAATGATTATATGCATGTGTAGCAGGAGTTCTGAGCAGTAATCAAATATTTTTATTTTGAGATATATATATGACAATAATAAATATGACAATATACAGTATATGACAATAATAAAGGTTGCAGTTACAAGGAGCAGAAATAAAGCTCCTCCACAGGGTTTCTGAGCACACTTTCCTTTACTAAAGACGTGGATGGAAACTAAATGTATAGTTTGCTTAAATAGAGTTTCAAGTGATTTTTTGCTCCAACATGGGTAAACATGGAAAACACATCCAACATGCAATTTGTCAAGTATGTGGAAAAAATTGTTGCACAGCAACTGCAAAATACAGTCATTAAGCAGAAACAAGGTACTTAGTAAGGCAAATGTTATAGCTATATAGAATTAATGAATTCACTCACCTTCAGTAATTGTTTTATCCTGGTCTGTGTGGTGAAGGATCCAGAACCTATCCTAGGAACACTGGGAACATGCCATGGATGAGGAGTAGTATTCATATAACCATAACATTGCCCAGTTCCATTAACATTTCTGACCAAATTACATGCATTCTATATGCCTTGGCACTCCAACGCTTTCTAACAACTATAGATATTTTTGTCACATCAATGCACTGCCAATATACAGACAATATATTCAGAGGCATTGCCTCCAGATAAATTTATCTCCAATAAAGTCTGGATCTGGATTCCATCTCTAACATCTGGATTCCCAATGCCTCGAAATTGAATTAGGCTGGCTCTCTGTAACCTCTTTTGTCTTGATGGCTTCCCTTACTCCTGGTGTCCAACAGTGTTTCATTGGTTACTGGCATGGCAGACATGACAAGAGCATCTTGCAGCTACTACTACAATTGAAGGTTTCAACCTAGTTTTGTCAGAATTGATGATCCCACCCCAACTCAGCACAAGGGAACAGTTTTTGTTGCAGGTCAAACTTTTTCTCAATGGTACCTCTGCCAGCTGATCTCAAGAAACATGGAAGACCCTTCTTGGTTTACTGGGTATACCCAATAGAGGATTGATTACATGGTCTGCCACCTTCTTTACCCAAGTGTCTTTTCTTTTTTTTTTTTTGCCTAACAAAATTGATAACTGACCATTGGCCATTAGGGGTCTTAGGCAGGTTTGCATTCAAGCAAGATGTTTGGTCTGTGATTTGCACATAAGATTATTACATTTGACTAATCAGGTTTAGATTCTGGGGGACTTTCATCCCATAGCACCAGAACGTAAGGTATGTCTTTTGTTACCAAAATGAGCACAGAAGCTCCCTAGTGGAATGACAGACTTGGCAAAAGTTAACCTCTTAAGTACCTGTCTCTCTATGAAGACTGGGTAGATAGCAAAAGTGTATGATTGCACGAATAAGGACTTCATCTATTAAGTGGCCAAGCAGCATGTCATCTGGCTACGTTCTTAAGATGAAAGCTAAGTCTTTTAAAATTAACATTTATTTTAATGTATAATACTTTCCCCATTTTCATAGTCATATACAATTATTAGAATCTTTAATTTTAGACCAATCCAATTGATAATTAACAGAATGGTATAGTTAAAATTCGATATAGTATAAATAGGGTCTTTCACATGGACTTATTAATCATAAATCTCTGAGGTTCAACACTCCCGTGGAAGGTAGAGCCAGGTATTCCTACTGAAATGAATCTAGAGCTATGAATCAGATGTTAATGTGCATTCATTTGGAAGGAGGAGCAGCACCTTTTGCTCTTATGGCAGATCATGCACTCTCACAATATAACTATGCAAATGATTCACACAGAATGCATATACAATTAAGGACAACTCATTAATATATGAAATTATCATAATATAACATTGCATACTGCATGCAAATCGGTAAAGTGTTTTATGGGGATTTTGGAGTACACTGGCTTAGGTGCAAATAGACTATTTAAAAATACATATTATTTTTAACAGCCACTATTATTTCTCTATTCAGCTCCAGAGTAGAACTCTTAGTGGCAAGGCACTAATGGTTGATTTATATTATTCTTTTTAATAAAAGAACTTATAAAACTTTTGCATGGAAGCACAAATATTTATTATTAATTACTCAACAACTACTCATATTAAAGCACAATTTTAAATACCTCGGACAGTAATAGTATTACCTATTAGCAATTTATTTATTGTTTTTAATGATCTAGAACTGATTGAAATAACCAAAATCTTGAAAAAATGATAATCTCAAATTTCTGTGCATGGTCTAGTTCCAAAAACATCAGGGATGGTTCTCATTTGTTTTCTGTTGAGTTCACATCATGCCCTTTTGTTTTGTCTTGAAATTTGCTTTTCTTTTGATTCTTGTCTTGTCTCAACTTAAGTCATGTCATTGGTCTGTTGCCTAATGTATGTAGCTCTTCTCAGTTTGCCTCTTCATTAGTTTGTCTATTGCTATCCTCATGATTCTGCCTCTGCCCTGTGCATCCAGAGTTCAAATCCAATCCTCGTGCTTTGGCTGTTTCCTCCAGGCTATCCGGTTTCCTCCCCCAGTCCAAATACATGCATTGAAGGCTGATTGGCATTTCCAAATTGTCCATAGTGTGTAAATGGGTGTGCGATTATGCTCAGTAATGGGTTAGTACCCTGTTCAGGGTGTCCATTGCCTTGTGCCCCGAGATCCCTGGGATAGGCTTCAGGCTTCCCCATGACCCTGTGTAGGATATAGAAAATGGATGGATGGATGTTCCATTGTTTCAGTTTAAATGATTCATATCATGAATATGCGCAATTAAATATATCTTCGTTTTCTAAAGCTTATGTGTTTCATGTTTCATGATTTTGAATCTTGCTTGTTCTTTGGTTTCTGAATATAAATATCCCTTGTCTAAAGTTAGCTGCCTGTTCTTTGACTTTTTCTATTTACCACAACGATTATTAATGTATTAACTTGCTGAGTATGTGCACCACACACTAGGATCCTGTCTCATACAACCACACGTTAACCATTTAATGAAGTTCAAATACAGTGACTATCTACTCATTAGTTGTGTGTGTGTGTGTGTGTGTGTGTGTGTGTGTGTGTGTGTGTGTGTGTGTGTGTGTGTGTGTGTGTGTGTGTGTGTGTGCATTCTATCTGGATCTCATTGTCAATGTAATACTACATGGTATTGTGGGCAACATTAAAACCCAGAGGCTTTGGTCATAATAACCTGTCGAGCATACTATCACACACACACACACACACACACACACACACACACACACACACACACACACACACACACACACACACACACACACACACACACACACACACACAAGTACATGCTATCTCTAACCACACTTTCATCCAAGAACTGCTATCTCAGCTACTGAAAGCCTTAAGTGTCACTAGATGGTCAGCAAAAACTGAAAACTGCAAGGACCTTTTGCTCCCCCATCCCTCCTGTGACAGAGACTCTAGAACAGATACAGACAGGTGATACATTTAACAAGGACATTGCAGGCTCTGCAATGACACTAGCAAAGCCATTAATTCTGAATGGTCTTAGCACCTGGTGGCAGTCTGACAGTCACTGGTGTCCTGTCAAAATCTCTCCAAAATCAGCACATGGACATTATTACAGCTGCTATATTGGTTGAAGACTAAGGAACAGATCTTGCTGCATCGAGGTCGGGTGAAATTTTTGAGGCGTTGTGGACTGACACAAAGACCAGCAGCAGCAATAATTGTGGTGTTTCGGGCAAACTGGAGAGCCAGTGATGTCTCACAGAGGTCGGATGACAGATTGGGAAAAAACAATCTCCATTTATTTGGAGGGAATGAGTTGAAAGTCCATTTTTATTTTTTTGAATATTGGAACTCAGGAAAGACATATTCAACAAGGAAAGTCCACCTCTGCTCACACATGCTGTCAGTGTGACACAAATCTCAGCTGAACTTACCCTTGTTCCAATTCCACTGAGGAGATTTGGATGAAGAACAGTAGAACTGACCACAAACTGTTGGTACAATAATTAATTTATTTGATAATGATAATCGGAAGTAAAAGATTTAAACTATACAAAACAGCATAACTATTATTGTAATTAATATTAGTTTAAGCTATTCTTCACTAGAAGGCAAAGCAGAGCTAATCTACATCACTTAAGGGTCCTTATGTTTGTCAATCTCCAGGAACTCTCATATACAATCTATGTAGAACCCTACCATGGAGTGTTTCCTTAGCAGATATAATTCCAGATAGTGACTTTAGGAATATAAAAACCTGTAATTGTCCAATTTTTTCAAACAGTTCAAGTGTTCAGTTGAGTTTGATATCTGGGTCAGGGTCATGGTGGATTTGGAGCCACCCCAAGAAACAATGGGCATGGAATAAAATACACCATGGATAAGACATCATAGGGCACCATGAAGACACACATTCATGCACTCAATTAAACATACAGTTAATTTATTTGTCTCAGTCAATACAGGGACAAGGAGGTGGATAAAAATTGGACAACCTGGTCCCCATTATTCAGAACCAGTGCTGATCCAGGGAAAAGGTTCCTGGGAAACAATCGCTCTACGATAACGGTATTCATAGTAAAACGAGTTTTATTCTTTTTAATTAATTCCCTGCTGACTGTGAGCGATCTGACTCTTTCACCTGCAGTACATTGAGTAGCTTCTTATTGCTTAACATTTAAAATATGTTCCATGTATGCTAATTTGATTCCTAAACTAATATAAAAGTAACCCATGATTCATCTAATCAGTAGTGCCTCTCGAACAATGGTGTGTGTAATGTGTTTAATTGCTCATCAGGGGTATTCCGCTTGTTGAGCATCACCATAATTTGTATCATTTTCAATTTCAGACTTAATTGAATCCTGCAAGCACCGTTGTGTGTGTTTACACAGTAAATGAGTATATAATAATGATTGTACATTCCTCATGCATGGAAATATGGGGTTTTAAAGCAAGGTCAATGGTGGAATATATATTTGAAATATTGTTCATTTACAGAAAAAAGACCTGCACTGAAAATACTCGTTTGTCTCATTTTAACCTCTTTAAAGAAGGCGGTGCTAATGACAACAAGGCACATGTAATTGAATATGAATTGATTCTCTCTTGTAAGTTATATGAAATGCTGCTTATACACTTGCACCTATGCAAAAAACACTAATGTTAGTGTCATGTTTGGGCTGAGAATGGTCCTACCCAAATAATATTGGGTAAGTGGTGATCCCATGGTTAAATCATTTATTCATCTTCAGTAAGAACTTTATTCTGGTCAATGTTGCACTGGATCCAAAGTCTATCCCAGAAACACACAGGAATACATGCAGGATGTGACACCAATTCATCACAAGATGCCATACATACACACATTTACATTTACATTTATTCATTGAGCAGACGCTTTTATACAAAGCGACTTACAAATGAGAAAACATTCACACTTAGGGCAAATTTAGCTTTAAATAATCCAGAGGAAACCCACAAGCAGAACATGGGAATGTCATGCATGCTGTATTATAACCTGAACTCAAGATCAAACCAGGTTCCAGGTACCAGGCTACCTCATCCCATAGTTGTGCATTTATAATGAGGAATGAAGTGGAGTGTGGATGACAAACTATGCACAGCATTAAATGCGCTATAGTGAGTAACTGTATATCTACTATGTGCATTGGAAGAGCTAATAAAACAGCCAATGACTCTGGCCAAATATGTCTAAAATATTTCTGAAGACAGTCCACTGAATTGAGCAAAAATGAAATCTCAGGGTTGTAGCTGCGTTTCAGCAGTAGTATTACTGACCCAATTCTGAGAGTACAATGTTTGTGAATTTGTGTCAATTCCTATAAACTGCACAAAGCATTGAAGTAGATTAGAAATCATATGAGTATATCAACGCACATTTTTTCAGCGTTACAAAAGTTCAGTTATTCACTGCTGCGGGCACTTTTCCATCCTTAGCCTCGTTCCAGTCCTAATGTCTTCCTTGGAGCTCATGCTTGGAGCATTGAGGATTTATGAGGATTAAGGAAATGAAGGGGGGAAATGGAAAAAAGTGAGTGTTAGGGAAATAGGAAGTTGGAGAAAGAAATAATGAAACATTCTCAGTTACACATTGACAACAGAAAAAAAATATATAATTCAATATTTAATTTGGCACTGAAATAACTCTTTGAAATAAGCACAATGGGATATTATTACTATATAATATATAAAACATGACAATAATAACGTAACTATCTATCTATCTACCAACCAACCAACCAACCATTTAGTAAAGGAAATGAACGCTTGTATAGCTGACAAAGCAAGGACTGAGATCTAACCCACCTGATGGTTTCTGTGCAGCAGAAGCAAGATAAAGCAGGAAAGTTTGATCTGGAAGAGAACTTTTGCACTCCTGTCCATAGCATTAATTGTGTAACAGAGTTCTCTATACAGTCATCTCCATAATTTGTATGTAACACATCAGACTCAGTAGGAGAGTGGGGATCATTTTGCAGAGGACTGTTTTTCAAATTCCAGACAGAAAGGTCTGAAAAACTCATCCAAATCTCAAATTGATGGAGCAGGAAAAAGTCAAAACAAAGTAAGGCATGAAGTAACTGTGCAGAAGTGCAATCCAAAGAGAAGATTGTTTAGACAGCAAAGAGAATTAGAAATAACTGGTTGGAACTATAGACTTGGTAAGATTTCACATTGGTGTGTTAAACACACTGGCTTATCATACACTGTTAAAAGAAAGTGAACTAGAAGTAGAAAACCAAACTTATGCTAGTATTCTGGGGATTGCGCTGGCAGAGAGGAGTAATGGATGTAGTTCCTGTTTTCAAATAATTTGCAGGTAGCTTCTTGCCTGTGTTGGCATTTACACTATCCATTTTCTTTCTGTTTTTATCAATACTTTTGTGCTGTTAGTTCTTTTGGTGTCTTTTTCACTTTCCCCTTCTGCAGCATTTAAATGTTTTCGAGTAAGCAGTCCAGGTACACTCAACATGGCAAACAGTCAGCTTGTTCAGTGTGTTGAGTTCAGGATGTTTAATCATTCATCCTCCTTCGTAAGTAGTGGCTTTATTTGTGATAAGTGTATATTAGTTAGGAGAAGGTTGCAGTATTACAGCTGCACATCCAGACTCTAGAAAAAGTTAGTTAGGAAGTCTGGATCCCTTAGACAGAGTTAGCAGTCCCGCAACACCAGAATTACAGCCTCACAGCAGGGTGAATGGGTGATGATTCTGTGGCACAATCGCAAAGCCAAAGCTAACGCTAAAGTTTGCCCACAGAAGCACCACTCCTCTCTGGTTCATGTGTCTAACATGTTTGCTTTTCACAGTGAAGCACCCACTGAGAAACCTGAAAGAACTCTATCCTACAAGAGGTGGCCTTTAGTGTCACCAGCAGCACTAGTTAGATGTATTCCAGGTGCCAGGGCACCAGACAACAGTTTGACGCATAAGAAAGAATGAGTCATGCGGCAGGTGCTTCTGTTCAGTGCAACTTTGCTGAGCAAAATTAGGAAGCAACGCAAGTCCACTCGCAAAGCGGATCCTTCAGGAGAAGCAGCGTGCCACACTGGTTCCTGCTGGTTATGGTGGAATGCCCAAAGTGTATTATAAAGACTCTTGTATTTATTTTACAAGGCAATAACTGACCATAATGATTCATATTAAAACATTCTTCTCTCAGAGATAACATTACCAAAATAAAAACCCCAAACAAAATTACATAAAATGTGACTATCAGCATTGTGTCACATTAACATATATATATATATATATTAAAATGTGATGACTTCACAGCAGCAAAAAAGCACCCACAAGCAATCCATTTTTTTTGTAGTCTGGATCTTATTCCATTTTGTAAGTATATTGTGAATGATTGTTTTGTAGTGTCACAAACTACTCACAATGTCCGGAATTTCATTGTGTTTCATTGGCTCTGTACTTGAACTCTGCACCGTGGCAATAACATTGAATCTAATCTAATCTAACTTGTATATGATTTTATTTTCACTATCCTCATTTATTTCCATTGTTTCTCAAAATACGTGAATTATTTTCTCATTTTATAAGTTAACTGGTAAAATGCACATATTCTATGTTACTCAAAATGCAGTTACACAATGATGCATGATGTGCACTAGCTTCACTCGCAACATTATAGTGTGCAAATAATATATTTATTGGCCTTGAGCAATAAAATTCTCTGTTTGCTATCAAAGAAATGTTGGCAACTGGTATGAAACCAGTGGGACACAATATCAATAAAAAATATGTCTCCCATTCATTAATCATATATTCTTTTGCAATGTTAAACCACATAATGTCTCATAATTAAAGCCCACATACTCCCAAGCCAAAGAGAATCTATCATGCATGAATTGAAAATTCCTGTAGCGATTTAAATGTTAGAAGTAATAGTGGTAGTGAAAAATACGAGAATTTTGAAGGTTAATACAGTGTTAAATGAAAATCATTTTTAACTTCAGTTTAGTGACGATTTGAAGTTTCAGCAGCACATGGCCATGGTTTTTGTGGAGAGCCGAGGTTGGGAAAGAGCTGCTTTAATTGCACTGTCAGGAAAGGGAGCGCTGCAGTATGATGCTAAGAAAGTGAACATCCTGGTGTTACACTTCTCTTCTCTCCTGCTCTGTACATTTCTCCTTTGCACCCATCTCTATTCCATTTAATGCTATGCTCTCCTTTCTCTCTCTGCTCCACTTGCTCTCTCTGCTCTCGGATGATTGGAAAGCTTGTCAAGGTTCCCTTTCTCCAGGACAGGCTCTACTCAAAAATTCAATAGCCCTGGTATGACTTCAGCTACAGAGATCTGTTAGAGAAACATTGTTCACAAGCCCAAAGGATTATTCTTTATTTATCCAATCTTATTTCTGCAGTTGCACCCAGTTGTGTCATTGCACAATTCCTTAGTCACAAACATTTGAATTTGAAAGCTCAGAATTTAATTTCTCTGAAAATTAAGCAGTCAGAAAAATGTACATGTTTTCATTTGTGTGCATGACCGATAATAAATACTATTCATACTCATGACTCATGCACCAAAAACAAAGTGATGTTTTAACTTTATCCCTTATCACAATGCAGTATTATACTGATATGATTCAAAATTACAGGAATCAGCTATCATGGTCAAGACCACACACACACACACACACACACACTGCTAACTCCTGATGCACAGATATCTGACTTGTTCATATATAGAAATCCAAATTACACTCCTCCCTTTCACTTATTCTCTTTCCCATTTTAATACTCTATCTTTTTTTTTTTTTTTCTTTTTTTTTTTTTTCCCCCTGCCTTTTTTTTTTAACCCTCCCCCCCTCCCCACATAAAAAAAAAAATTTTTATTATATTAATATAGCGTATGAGCTGATGAGGCAGGTTTCAAGTGTATAAACTCTGTGTTGTTTTCCAAAACAGACCAGTGACTATATGGGATGAAGAAACAGATCCAAAAATCAAAACAAAAGCACATGTAACGAGTTTAGTGCTCCTTGTGCTGGGAAATTTGCTGCACATTCACATAACAGTTCCACTGTAAACTGACCTGGTGAGCACAGAATGATAGCTGGTTACAGAATGGTAAGGATACCTTCCTTTTGTACTTAACTACGTAGCTGCTTCTGGACCTCACCTTTCAATGATCTTTTTGTACACATGCTTTTAAAGTTATGGTTAATGTTCCAAAGACAAAAGCCTTTTTGCAAAAAAAATGGACTATTCAAAAGCCAGAATGTACACTGCAATTTCAGCTGATGCTAACATTCTGCCCAAGAACAGACAGACTCTGATGAGGAATCGAAACAGATGCCACAAATGATTAATGAGTATGCCAAGACTTTGTGCCCAACCATCAGCAAACACAAACATGGATCTCTGATGCATGCCTGGAAATTATCAAACTACCAAAGAACATTAAGCTCACTGACACGGCAGCTTGACTAAGAAATCCATTGAATGTGAAGCTTACTGGGACATTTTGCTGGGCGACCTTGAAGATGCTGCACTTTGATGGAATCCTGCAGACACCATTCCATGTTGACTATGTGGTAACAGCAATGGCACTGACGATCACATCCAAAATCAGATGGTGCTCTGTCAATGAGCAACTGAACTGCCTGAGCAAGTATAGTGCCCTCCACTAATTTTGGCAACCTAAATAAATATGAGCAAAGAAGGCTGTGAAAATTTGTCTTTATTGTTCAATATTTTGATCTTTTGTTTAAAAAAAACACAAAATACTCTACTCTCATGCATATCAAACAATTGCAAACACAATGCATGTTTATCAAAAAAAAAGTTAAATATAGGTGTGCAACAAAATGCACCCCTATGAATTAATGTTAGAAATATATATATATATATATATATATATATATATATATATTATATATATATATATATAGTGCTCAAAAAAATAAAGGGAACATTTAACACAATGTGACTCCAAGTGTTCCCTTTATTTGATATATATTTGTATATTTGAAATATATTCCCATTGATATTTAATTTTTTAGTATACCTGGGGGACTAAGAACAGGACATTTTTTAACCTTGACTTCCTGTTTCACAGGAGTATAAATATGTATAAAATGATATAACAAATAGGCCAAATTCCCTTAGTCATTGATAACAATGGGTAAGACCAAGGAATTTAACTATGACGTCCGGCAAAAGGTTGTTGAGCTTCACAAAATGGGAAGTGGCTATAAGAATATAGCAGGGGTGGCAAACCTGTAGCTCTTCTATCCATCCATGTTTTCAGTGTTTACAATAATGAAATTTTAACTATTTAAAAATGTATTTAAACAAATTTTTTAATCGATTAAAATGCATATAAAACTATGCCGAATTATCATTGGGAAATATTTCTTAAAAAAAAAAAAAAAAGCATGTGTGAGATACACATGAACTGTTTCACATGACGAATCATAAAAACATTGTCAACCAGTGTATCTGAACTGAATGGCAATGGCTGAGTCAGGGAAGCGCACAGCTATGGGCAAATATTAAGATGAGCAAAGAACATTTTTATCTGAACGGGAGGAATTTTATTTTTTTGTTTGAACAGAATGGAAAACCCTTCTGCTTGCTATGCCTGACTTCACTGTCGCATTTTAAGACTTCAAATCTTGACCGGCATTTCACTCACTCCATGTTACTGTCGGCAAGGAATTTCCCAAAGGCACTGAACTACACAAGCACAAGTTAGATGCATTGAAACGTCAATCTGAGAAGCATTTTTTTTTTTTAAATGACCAAGCATTCAGAGACAGTCACATTGGCATCATATCAGCTGGCCTGGAACATGCACGTGCAAAAAAAATATACAGTGATTGGGAATTTGTTAAGAAGTGGCTCAGTGTTTCTATTCTTTCTCCTGAAAACAATTATTCGTAAACATGGAATTAGCTTCCGCTGTTATGCTGATGATACACAGCTGTATGTGTCTGCGAAGCCAGAGGACAGACAGAAGCTTAGTAAAGTCGAGGATTGTGTAAAGGACATTAGACGTTGGATGTTAACTAACTTCCTCCTACTTAATTCTGATAAAACATAAATACTTTTATTAGGCCCACGTGTAGCTAGAAGTAATCTTCATGACTATGGTAAATGGTAAATGTGCACTTATATAGCGCTTTTTTTATCCGAAGCACTTTACACTGTGTCTCACCAATGGTGCCATGCAAGGTGCTATCTTGCCATCGGGAGCAACTTGGGTTCAGTGTCTTGCCCAAGGACACTTCGGCATGTGGAGTCACCCGGCCCGGGAATCGAACCGCCAACCCTACGATTAGTGGACAACCCACTCTACCAACTGCGCCACAACCGCACCTACACAGACTACACAGTAACTCTGGATGGTCTTTCTGTTTCATCATGTACAGCAGTTAAAGACCTTGTAGTGATTATGGACTCCAGCCTATCATTTGATGCTCATGTAGATAATATTACTAGGATAGCGTTCTTTCATCTCAGAAATATTTCTAAGATAAGAAACATATTGTCACTACATGATGCAGAAATACTGGTTCATGCATTCGTCACCTCTAGATTAGATTACTGTAATGCCTTACTGTCTGGATGTTCCAGTAGGAATTTAAATAAACTCCAGTTAGTCCAGAATGCAGCTGCTAGAGTCCTTACTAGAACTAGAAGATACGACCACATCACCCCGATCTTATCCACACTGCATTGGCTCCCTGTAAAATCTCGCATTAAGTTTAAAATAATTTTATTGACTTATAAAGCACTACACGGTCTTGCACCACAATATCTAAGCGACCTTCTGGATTTATATGATCCGCCACGCCTACTCAGATCAAAAGGTGCAGGCTATTTGACATTACCTAGAATAGTGAAGTCTACAGCAGGGGGAAGAGCCTTCGCTTATAGAGCCCCACAGTTATGGAACAGTCTTCCTATTAGTGTTCGGGACTCAGACACAGTCTCAGTGTTTAAGGCTAGGCTTAAAACATATTTGTTTACTCAAGCTTACCCTGACTAGATTATATCTCACTACTTCACAATCCTAACAATCGTTTTTCTCCCTCTCTCTCTTTTTGCCGAGCCCCACACGAATTTATGGAGATATTGGAGATCCAGATCTCTTCTGCCTCTGGATGTGCCCAAATCTTTTGCTGGGACTACGGCTGCTCCTAAGGCCATACATACTTCTCATTTTCGCATTATCCGTGTTACCTTCACATTCTGTTACCCAGATGAGGATGGGTTTCCCTTCTGAGTCGGGTTCCTCTCAAGGTTTCTTCCTCAAAAAACATCTTAGGCAGTTTTTCCTTGCCACCTTCGCCACTCAGTGGCTTGCTCAGTTGGGATAAATTCCATTTGTTTTATAGCTGTTTGTTTCTGTTTATCTGTTCCTGTTTATCTGTTTCTGACTCTTTATACTTTTTTTTATTTCTGTAAAGCTGCTTTGAGACAATGACTATTGTAAAAAGCGCTATACAAATAAAATTGAATTGAATTGAAAACAACAATTTAAAACATGCAGTTTTAGACTTTCAACTGTCACGGCACACAGTTGAACAAAGAATATCGGACGTTAACAACTCAATTGAAAATATTATATTCTTAGAATGAGAGGTGTCTGTATTTTAGCATCGCTTTGGATAAGTCTTGTGACATTCAAGATAAGCCACAGTTGGCAATATTTGTATTATCTGTGTCAGAACACTGCACAATTAAGGAAGAGCTGCTGGACATTGTACTACTGAAAGATAGGACCCGTGGCACTGATCTGAAAGAGACATTGATGACTGTTGTGGAGAAAGCCAATCTGCAATTATCAAAACTAACAGCAATTTGCAAAGATGGAGCAGCAACCACATTGGAATCTGCAAATGGCCTTGTAGGGCTGTCTAAAACTTTTGACTGGTTTCCTGACTTTTGGATGTTTCACTGTTCAATGTTTGTATCGTTCTAAAAAGGAAAACCAAAGCCTGCCAGGTTTCCCACTGAGTTGAGTAAAAGGATGTAAGGCAATAGAAATGTTCACATCCATTAAAATTACTATATATGTTGTAATGCCTGTAAGTTATTGTGAGATACTATTGCACACATGTGATGTGTGGCTCTTTGAATGATATGGTGGATTTTTTGCCTCCTCGTGGTGAACTGATTCACCATGTCTACTAGAATTGTTATAAATGAACCTGGGAGAGAATGTGTGTCTATGTTGTCTCAACGCACTGTGAATAGGATGGTTCAAGTGGCCAAAAAATCTCCAAGGTTCACAGCTGGAGAATTGTAGAAGGGAGTTGTGTTTTGTGGTCAGAAAGTCTCCAAAACTACAATCCGAAATCACCTACATCACCACAAGTTGTTTGGAAGGGTTTTAAAAAAAAAAAGCCTCTACTCTCATCCAAAAACAAACTCAAGCATATTCACTGTGCCAGACACTACTGGAACTTCAAATGGGATCGGGTTCTATGGTCAGATAAAACCAAATTAGAGATTTTTGACAATAAACACCAGAGGTGGCCACACACAGAGAGGTAGCCATATGGAAAAGTTCTGCCAGAGGACCTGGACATTTTCTTAGAACACATGGAATCATGGGCTCAAATAACAACAGAGATAAATGAAAACCTGACTGCCTCTACAGGAAAGCTTAAAATCGGCTGTGGTTGGATCTTCCTGTAGGACAATGATCCAAAACACACATCAAAATCAACACAAAAATGGTTTACTGACTACAAAATCAAGTTCATGCCATGGCCATCCCAGTTCCCTGACCTGAACCCCATAGAAAACCTGTGGGGTGATCTTGAGTGGAGAGTCCACCAGCATGGACCTTGAAATTTTAAGGATCTGGAGAGAATCTGTTTGGAGGAATGTTCTCTGATACCTTGCCATGTATTCTTCGACCTCATCATTCGTTACAGGAGAAGACTCAGAGCTGTTATCTTGGCAAAGAAAGGTTGCACAAAGTATTGACTAGAAGGGTGGAAACAATTGAATAAATATGAAAAAAGATATTTTTTTTAATAAACCTGTGTTGTGTTTGCAACTGCTTGATATCCATGAGAGCAGAGTATTTTTATGTGATTTTTTTTTAAACAACAGATCAAAAGGCAAAACAATAAAGACAATTTTCACAGCCTTCTTTGCTCATATTTACCAAGGTTGTTCTCTGCTTGATATATTGCTTTGCTTGTATTTCCTCATTGCATTTTGCTTTGGATCAAGGCATCTGCTAATTTAATAAATGTAAATGTACATTTACAGGGGGGACCTAGGGTTCACAGTGGAGGAAGTGAAACCAAGCATCTGTAGTTGGTCTGATATCTCAAGTGTAAGTACATACCACTTCCATGGAAGTGGATGATAATCCATATGAAAGGAAACAGCCAGGACTGCAAGAAGTACCATGGCATTCGCCTCCTGTTGACTGTTGGCAATGTATTTATGCAAGTGATTCTGCACAACTGCAGTGGGAATAAACAGTCTGAGAGGAACAGGCTGGCTTCCACCCTAGTTGTGTTATTGTTATCAATTTCACTTCAGCCTTCAATAGCTTACACTGTACTCTGCGAAGCTGCACTCAGAAGGTATATCCACCAAAACAGTCATTTAGATCTGCAGCAGGAATGAGGAATCTGTTAGCTGTGTGCATGGGAAAGTTTTACTGGTAGAAGACTTTGCATTATGCATAGGGGTGTGGGTGTGTCATTTTAGAACTATTATTTAATACAGTTGTTACCGTGGTCATGAGAGCTTTTGAAAACCACTCTTGTGTTTCAGTGAAGAGAAGGTGTGAAGGTTCAGAGAAGGTGAGTTAATAACCAAACTTATGTATGAAAATTAAAGTGCAATCTTTAGTAAACAATGAAGATGACACATTCACAATCCTCACTGACATCAAGGCCATGTAGGGAAAATGATCTGTTTAGATTGAACTGTTGAATTCTCCACCATTATATGTAACTAAAGTTTAGATATTTAGATGAAGTTACCTATATTCTCTACCAACTATGTAGCAGAGACTAGCAGATCAGCTCGGAAGGAGAAATTTGGCTAATTTAATATTTCTGATCAACTATTTGTCCAGCGATATTTTAGTTATAACTAATGCAACTTAGTGCATTTATGAATTATGCATTAGATATTACCTCCATGGCCACCGGCAATAATATCCTAGATATAGTGAATCATTATTTTAAGATCTGGTAGCAAGATCAGAAATTCAAGGCAGAGGACATTTGTAAAGCACATACAACACGTATGTTTAAGAACAGATGAGACATTATTAAACTATACTATTACACAGAAATTAATCTAACACATAAACACATATTACATAAACAGGGGTGAAACTGGCTTTTAACAGAGTGAATGAAGGTCCGAGTTTATAGCACTGTATGTTATTTCATAGACCCTGACCTGAATGATCCATCAATTTATTAATCTAATTTCATGTCTTTAGATGGGCTTTACACTTAATATTATATACACACCAGTCTTAGCTAAATTCTGGGGTATTGCGCTTACCTGTTGAGGGGATTTCCTCATTATGTCATAATGTTGAAAGAATTGGTTATTCATCAGTGTTCTGGTTGGTGTTTAAGTGGAAACTCGAAAGACCAATCTGAATGATGAATGAAACAGCGTCTAGTATGACGACTGTTTGAGGAGCTGTAGGTGGCTCTGGCTGGGTTTCCAAGCAGATCTGGTCTGGTCTGATCTCCCCAGAGTTGATTGCGGAATACTCTCTCATGACTATGGAGACCACTGCCACCTCTCTCCCTCCGATGAGCTGAGTTCTGAGTTGAGTTGAGAGAGATGCTGAGGAAAAAAAATATATATATGTATTTTTGCTGTCATTAGATTCTAACAC
The DNA here is from genome assembly GCA_012411365.1 of Ameiurus melas. NCBI lineage: Eukaryota > Metazoa > Chordata > Actinopteri > Siluriformes > Ictaluridae > Ameiurus > Ameiurus melas. Next base: position 5,923,421 of record CM022767.1, read on the forward strand.
TTAATGGCTAGGGCAGCCTCAGAATATTTCTGCCAATCAAATATTGTCTTTCTCCACCTCTGATGTTAATCTGTCTCTGCAAATGGATCCTTTCCTACTTTTCATGATGTGTGGATTAAACTTTGTTCGAAATATTAACATGTAACATTCTACCTGAATTTCTTTTCTCTTATCCTTCAGGAAATTACTCAACAAACACACACACTGTCATGTTGCAGTGAACTCATGACTACAGTTCCCAGAGTGCAATGCAAACTGCAAACATGGCCGACGAGAACTACATTTCCCAGTCACGCACGCACTCACATTCACCGGAGTACTGATTGTGGACACCTGTACTCTATCATAGGTTATAAAGGACTTTTTTAACTTCAGAGCCTCGCCAAGTAAACGCTCAGCAGTCCTACCTCTGTCGTTCACCAAGCCATTGTCTTTGTTCTGGATTTCCATGGTTTTTGGATATATTTCCTGTATTTGGATTATGATTCCCTGCCTTGCCTAATTCGAATTGTTCGCCTGATTGCCTGACTCACTTCTAACTTCCGTGTTCATCTTCCGCCTGACCCTTACACTCAAGTTTGCCTTGCTTCCAACCAGGTAACGTAACACACACATATCACACAAGACATATATTAAACTGTGGTTAAGTATACTACTGGTATTAAAATACAATAATCATACTAGTGCTACTATATTAATACATGATAAATAAGTGGAACAATTAGTGGCAACTTAGTGGTTATAAACATGAAGAAAATAGAAGAAAACATGGTAGAAAATAGGTGATTTCAGTTGATTTAAAGATTTATTAATTTTTGTCATTGCTTCTGAACACTATCTGGAGTGCACTGATTATGGAATGTGTAAACATGAGGTTTTGTGTAGTCCCTTTCCTGAGGGTGCAAAAGGTCTCATTTCAAGAGGGAGTTTCCCCCTCCCTTCTTCCTGAAGTTATCACTTTACTGGTGAGGATCCTTGAATTTATCTCTTGAGTAAGCCATCTGGTCTAGCCCAAAGGTGTAAATCTATGGATTTTGCAGCACTTTCTGTGTTTGAGATGGTTCAGACCTGGGTCAGAGATGTCTCTAACACTTGCTTTATTGTTGCAGAGCTTAGCTAAGGCAATTGCAAACAGGCATTACTTAAGTGGCTCCTCAGTGTCTGCTGAGTGAGGATTTATTGCTTTATGATCCCTATGGCAGCCAGTCTGTAACCTTTTCCTCCAGAGCTATCTGTTGGGTGTTCTGTCCATGGTTTTTGTATGTCTATTTTTTTTCATGGGTCATACATCCTGTTTGTGGTTGAGATCCTACAGCCATGCCATCCCGTTTGGACTATACATAAACCCAGATAAGACCAATGTTGTAATGTGAGCTGCTTTACATCTTGATGGTGCCCAATTAAATCAACGGATCATCTCAGATATTGATACTGAGATACTGAGATATTGGCAGCATCATTTTTTGGAGGTAACATGGCGCCTATGGCAGAAAGAAAATGTTTGAATATACATATTCTGTTTGCTAATTAGTCAGGATTTCAGATACATTTCAGCATTTGACACTGCTGGAAGTCTAAATGCACTGTTTATTTTGGATCTTGGGTGTGTCTGAGATATGGTGCTGTATCCAACCTGGGTGTCTCACTTTGAGATTGCCTAGAGAAAGAAACAACCCAAGCTCAGTGCAGTAACCAGCCCTCTATACATAATGCAATCCAAAAATGCTGGCTATAACTGTTTGGTCATGTTTCCTTATGAATCCAAATCATCTTCCATACCATCTGCTGTGCCAAACTCACCCACTACAATGGAATACAATGTGAAGCAATTCAAGCAAAGGGAATCACATAAACTACCTGCAAACTTTAACCACATTGACACCAGTGGAACATCACCAAACTTAGGGAACAATAGCACCTACATTAGCATACTTCTGTTAAGTGTTCCAGTCACTAAGTGCTTGGAAATGTGACCGAAAGTGCGGTCTTGAGTGAATGGATGACTTAACTTCTACATTAACCTGTTTTGTGTAAAATACAGCTATATAGTAAAGATATAGAGTAACTGTAATGGACTCTGATTTTGTGTATGTGTGTGTGTGTGTGTGTGTGTGTGTGTGTGTGTGTGTGTGTGTGTGTAATAATTGTGGCCAATAATAATTTAACATGCCTGCTTCTGGAGTGTGTGGAAGAAATTAAAGTAATTCCAGCTAAGGCTGGAATAAGTGATTTTTTTCAATTATCTAAAAGTGCCAGTGGGATGTGGGAATAAATATTCTTATTAAATTATAAGAATTCATGGGAATATGAATGTAGCAAGAAAAAAAATGGCGCCTTTGGATAATTGGTTCTGGCAGTAATAATTAAATAAACTTTTATAGAGCAAATATCACACACAGAGAATGTGATATGCTTTGACCTAAATATGTGTCAAATGAAATTATGTTTTTCAAACAGGACCTCATCATTCATCACCATAATAAGGAGTCTACTAATTCAGTTAATAACAGGTGTTAGTTATTAATGTGGCACCATGTTACAATTATTCATTTGGCAGAATCTTTTATCCAAAGCACCAAAACACAAACAGCTGAGCAGTTAACGAATTAAGGCAGTCCTCTTAGTCATCGGATTGGAACCACAAGCATTACTTATGCACTGTGGCATTATATTAGTATATTCTTGATATGAAATTAGAATTATTGAAATCACTTAAGATCATCTATCACCTGTTATACTATATGAAGTATACCTTGCATTATATAAATTTTTTAATATGAGCAAATTTCTAATTTGCTAATATTCTAATGTGAATAGCTGCAGAACCGTCTCACATATTAATACACATAAAGAGTACAAGAGTACAAGGCAATTACCTCTAACATTCTCTAACATCACAATAGCAGTTTCTATCCACACAGTGGGTCTCATTCAACAAACTTATAATTTGCCTATTTCAATACAGGTGTATATAATTGTTTTTGTATGCCAAAACCAAACATAAAATTCCTGGCAGATTTGCAAAATATTGGTAATGCCCAATTTCTCTCTGACTACACCTGAAAACTGAATGACATTTGTCATTACTACAGACAAAAAGTGCAAAGTTAACAGTGGATGATTTCAAAATAAGTGGAAAATACTACGAATGGACAATCTTTCATGAATTCTTGAAAGAGTTTGTAACTAAACAAACAAACAAGTACTTCATAAAAGTTAAGAGAGCTGAAAATGACACAACGATGGCAAAAACATCCTGTGCTAAATCTTCTAGTAATGTAGCTCAGTGGTTACCATAGACACATGTTAACGCTTCTTTCCATTATAGGATGCGATTATTTTTTTCTAATAGAATATCCTTATTGAAAAATGTAGTCTTAATTTTTGGATTTCTTTGGAGTGCATTCTTTTCAGTTATTAAAATGAAATCACAAAATTTGTATGTCTAATCAGAATAATTAAGAGATTTTATTTTGTAAAATTGTACAGTATGTAATGCATACTGTATATAAGTGTGCAGCAAATTAAAACCAAATATACACTTTGAAGCTAATGAATGGAGGTTTGTCTGAGTGAGTCTCCTTATATATATATATATATATATATATATATATATATATATATATATATATATATATACTCAAACTCTTGTAGGATTCAATGGCTTTCATATGTTCATAAATATAATCCTAGATCAGATTAGATAGATTAAGAAAATTGGTCAATGAATAACCTAGGATTCAGTCATAGAAATAATAAACAATGGCTTCAGTCCACTTAAATGAATATAATAATAATAATAATAATAACAACAACAACAATAATAATAATAATAATAATAATAATAATAATAATAATAATTATTATTATTATTATTATTATTATTACTATTAGTTGTTGTTGTTGTTGTTGTTGTCATTACTATTTATTTGTATTTGTCAAATAGAACCTTCAGTTATTTGTGCTTTTTGGGTCCATATAGTTTTAAAGGTGTTTTAAATAATGAAATTATTTTATTATAAAATATATGTATTTGTGTCCAGACACAAAAACCTACAAGACAATGTCTGGGGTAACTCTGTTCCCTGAGAAGGGAATGAGCTTCACGTTGTTTGAGCTTCACGCTGTGGAAAGCCCACTTGCACATGAGTGGTATCAAAGCTTCTGTAACATCATGCCAATGTATAGGCCTGATGTGATCAGGTGACATGGTAAATAAGCACATCGCGTGATATTAAAACACCACCTTTGAACCGTGCAGTTACGGCATGGAATGGTGGAATGTATATCCAGGCTGTTCTATCGATTGAATATGTGTGACATAGACCACCCAGTGCAGCACACACATCTTTAAGGGTCCCACTTTGGACAAAGCCTTCAAGGAGGTGATCCCCCTAGTGGAATGAGCCGTTATGCCAAGAGGCGTAGTGAGACCTTGTGCCTCATAAGTGATAGAGATTGCTTCCACTATCCAATTAGAGATGCGCTACATCAACACAGCATCACCTCTACTGTCACTGACAAAGGAGACCAGCAGCTGCTCCAACTTACACCACTAGCAAGAGTGGTGGATGTAATTATAGAGAGCCCTTACTTGACACGGTAGATGCAAATTCTCTTGTTCAGGTGTGAGGAATGGAGGAGGGCAGGAAGCCTGCAACACTACTGGCTGCACAGCAGATGTATACACTTCACTAATAAAATCTGGCCTAGGATATAGGAAAGTCTTGGCAAATCCAGGGGCAATGTCAAGGCAGGAAGAGGCAACAGAGTGCAGTTGTAGATCTCCTACTCACTTGAGAGATGTCAGGGCCAGCAGAAGAGCTCACTTTAGAGTCCAAAGCTTCTCTGAGGTTGACTCAAAGGGCTCAAATGGGGCACCTGACAGAACGTTCCACAGAAAGGACCCAGGAAGGTATGCATGGTCTGCAGATGACACTATGAACAAACCGTGAGATTAGAAGATGTTGTCCCACAGAGGCTCCATCAATATGGGCATGGCTGGCCAAAATGGCAGCCACATAAAACCTGATTGTAGAAGGAGCCAACCCTGCTGAGAAACGTTCTTGAAAGAACTCCAGGACTGTATCTATTGTGCAGTTTAATGGGTTTATAAATGACACCACTGCTGTGTTGGCTGTCATAACTAACACATGGTGACCTCTCAATTGAGGAAGAAACGCAAGTGCTAGAAAGATTTTCAGTGCTAGAAATATGGCCCACATCTTTAGGCAATTTATATGACCCTCCAGATGAGGGCTGCTCTAGAAACCATGAGCCCCATGCCCCAGCCCGTGAGGGAGGCATCTGTCATTACTGTCTTATGGTAAAGAGAGGCCCGTGGAGTGTGACCCAAGGCTAGAAACTCGGGACACCTCCAAATTCCCAGAGCAGGTTCCCATTGCTGCGTGACACTTATTACTCTCAGTCTTCCTCCTGAAAACCCAGACTTTTCAGCCACCACTGAAATGGTCTCATGTGCAATAGGCCAAATGGTAGGAAGTCTCTTGTAGAGACTGGAGGAGATGCCCAGATGCAGCTTTATCTTGCTCAATGTTGATAGGATTGACCCTACTCATTTTGGAAATGCCCTTATCATACTAGAATATAATCCCTAGAAAAGTTGTAAAACTAGCCCAAAGGGGTTCAAACACACCTAGTCCAAATGGGAACCTCAGAAATATCCTGCGATGAGGCAATATTTCAATGTGAAAATATGCATCTTTTAGATCTATCGTCGTCACAAACCAGTCCTCAAAATGAATCAGAGGAAAGTCAGCATCTTGAACCAATTTTTATGAAGAGTAAGATTCAGATGATGCCCATCTTTGACTCTTTTTTGCAGACCAGGAAATAATGGCTGTAAAAAAAAACTCCCTCCCTCAGGGAACAGGGTACATGTATACACCTTTGAACCGGGTGGGGGGTCGCGCTCTGAACTGGACCTGGCAACCCTTTTCTACAGTAGACAGAGCCCATGGAGACACATTTGGTAGTAGTTTCCATGCTGCCTGATGGTCTTTTAGTGACATTAACTCTTCCACATTTTGTTGGCAGGAAAGAATCAGATTTTTGTTGCCCTGTGGCTGCTCGCTGACCAGAAAAGACTGAAAACTTGGGACAGCTTTGGCTATGGGAGGCACTACATTAGTACTGGGGGTTAACTGCCCTAACATTCCCTGATATATCCCTCCATGGTCCCTCGGGACCACTCCTTCTTTGTCTGCTTGGCCTTTATGATAATTCTCAGATCAGGCCTATTGCTGCAACTGTGGATGACAGTCCCCCTGGCTCTCCGTGGGGGAGGCAGGCTGCCACACTCGCCTTCTGGACCTCCCTCGCAGTAGCACTGGCGAATCAACATGACAGGGAAGGAACTGGCTGAATGCCGCCGTATGTCAAGCTCACTCAACATGTCTGCTTGGTAGGCCTGCAACACTGCAATTGCATGCAGTGACCCATAAGCGAGACCCGCTGCCGCATAGGCCTTGCCCACCAACATGGGCCCTGCTAAATTACCTTATATCAGTGAAGAGAGGCAGCTTGCAAACGCCTACTCCACCTTCAGCATAGCTAAATAGCCATGCCATTAATTCCCCACGATGGCTGAATAATCAGACATCATGAGGTTATAAATATGGCTAGTGTATGGTTTTATCCAGAATTGTGACATTTTATCATGCACTCCTGGACAAAAAGGGGAGATTTTTGCAGTGTGAGGGAGATTTATTTTCACTTGTGAGAAAGCGATCAGCCAACCTGCTATGAGCCATTTCCTCTTCCCCGGCTCAAGTCTAGATTTAGTTTTTCCACTGCCTTAATAATAACTTCATGCAGGTCTTTATATTCATGAGGGCTGCTCTCCATTTTTTTGGTGCAATGGCAACCCCTTCTGGCTCCTCAGAATCAGTGAGGTTTTATTTATTTATTCATTCATTTATTATTATTATTTTTTGGCTTTCCATAGTGGGAGGAAGAGTTGCATCATGAGCTCCAAAATCCTTTGGAGAGCTGGACCCAGAATACAGAGACTCCTTTTCCAGATCCATACAAGATCCCCATGACCTGAGCTGGCTGGCTGAAACCCATCTCCCTTCGGCCATGAAGAGAGCGAGCTGTGAGAGGAGTTGCCTAATTGTAAGGCGATCACAATGCGCACAGTCAGACCTCTCGGGTCCGTTCTGGTGTCATCCACCGTTAGACACTTCACTCAGAAAGTATGTCAAACCACCCCCCCCCCCCGTGTGGAAATGGGAGCATGGTGTGAAACACACCCTGAATTCTCTCACAATCATAGTTTCCTCTTTTTTTAAAGGGACAGAAAAGTAAAGAGATGTTTCTTTCTTTCTCTGAAAAGATAAATAGTCAATTAAGGGTCTTCTTGCAAGCATTACACAAACAACCAACATGTAGTCTCGCTGAAGGCTAGAGGCATGATGACTGATGACTGATGGCATGATCCACATGTGTCGTTTTTATATCATGCGACACACTTAATTGCCATGTCACCTGATTATGGCAGGCCTATAAATATGTGTGATGTTACACAAGCTTCACATACTGATCACTTTTGAGGGCGATTCCCACAGTGTGGAGCTCATACAATGTTGAGTTCCCTTTGAAGGTTTCCTGTGTCTGTATCTTCACACTCATCTCAAACCATAATGTTACACAAAATCCAACATTTTATGTATATCATGACTGCTGTTTAGTAAATTCCCTCTCTTAGTACAACAAACTGATAAAATAAGACAGGAAAGAATGTGAAGCAAGAGATACTATGATCGTTAATTTCAATGAGCCATGTACTAAAAAGTAGTGTCAGTAAAACTGACACTACTGCAGAGCCAGAAACCTCGGATAGATCTTGTATTGCTTTGCTACAGTGGACTTTCCACAAATATAACAATCAAATATCAAATATGCTTTATTTTTGAGACTCCCTACAAATAATACCTGGTATAATTATAACAGCATCATTACTCTCTGCAACAAGTTATGCATTATCATCTCTGTTGATCTCAGCCAAGAACATACAGTTTTTGTGGACTCAGACTTTTGAACCCTGCTGTGTTGGTGTCTGTGTGTTTTGTCCCCTAAAACTTCTGCAAGGTTGCGTGGATGAAGTTCAGGTGTCTAGAGGTAAGATCCTAACATGACATAACATTCATGACCAGATGGTCTTTGTCTGCTGGGGTGAAAGGACACATATTCAATGCCTAATTACACACCTCATTTATTATAATTATGTCTCTCCAAAAGGCTGATGTGGAACATAACAGAGGGAACATAAGCGTAAGCAAGGTTTTGACCTTCATTCAAAAAAATACAGAAAGGATGGTTAAAATGTGATGTTTTCAGATAACATGCTCTTTTCTGCTTTACTTATAGCATAGTAAACACTTTATGTACAGTATCTCACAAAAGTGAGTACATCCCTCACATTTTTGTAAATATTTGATTATATCTTATCATGTGACAACACTGAAGAAATTACACTTTGCTACAATGTAAAGTAGTGAGTGTACAGCTTGTGTAACAGTGTGAATTTGCGGTCCCCTCAAAATAACTCAACACACAGCCTAATGTCTAAACCGCTGACAAAAAAAGTGAGTATATCCCTAAGTCAAAATATCCAAATTGGGCTCAATTAGCCATTTTCCCTCCCCAGTGTCATGTGACATATTAGTGTTACTAGGTCTCAGGTGTGAACGGGGAGTAGGTGTGTTAAATTTGGTGTCATCGCTCTCACACTCCCTCATACTGGTCATTGGAAGTTCAACATGACATCTCATGGCAAAGAATTCTTTGAGGACCTGAAAAAAATAATTGTTGCTCTATATAAAGATGGCCTAGGCTATAAGACGATTGCCAAGACCCTGACACTGAGCTGCAGCACATTGGCCAAGACCATACAGTGGTTGGCCAAGACCATACAGCGGTTTGCATGGCTGTTTTCCCAGAAGGAAGCCTATTCTCAAGATGATGCACAACAAAACCCACAAACAGTTTGCTGAAGACAAGCAGACTAAGGACATGGATTACTGAACCATGTCCTGTAGTCTGATGAGACCAAGATAAACTTATTTGGTTCAGATGGTGTCAAGCGTGTGTGGGGCTGTCATGGTCTGGGGCTGCACGAGTGCTGTTGTCACTGGGGAGGGAACCATGAATGCCAACATGTACTGTGACATACTGAAGCAGAGCATGATCCCCTCCCTTCGGAGAGTGGGCCGCAGGGCAGTATTCCAGCATGATAATGACACCAAACACACCTGCAAAACAACCACTGCTTTGCTAAAGAAGCTGAGGGTGAAGGTGATGGACTGGCCAAGCATGTCTCCAGACCTAAACTTTATTCAGCTTCTGTGGGGCATCCTCAAACGGAAGGTGGAGGAGCACAAGGTCTCTAACATGCACCTGCTCCATGATGTCGTCAGGGAGGGGTGGAAGAGGACTCCGCTGGCAACATGTGAAGCTCTGGTGAACTCCATGCCCAAGAGAGTTAAGGTAGTGCTGGGAAATAAAGGTGGCCACATAAAATATTGACACTTTGGGCTCAATTTGGACATTTACACTTAGGGGTGTACTCACTTTTGTTGCCAGCAGTTTAGACATTAATGTCTGCATGTTGAGTTATTTTGAGGGAACAGCAAATTTACACTGTTATACAAGCTGTACACTCACTACTTTACATTGTAACGAAGTGTCATTTCTTCAGTGTTGTCACATGAAAATATTTAATCAAATATTTACAAAAATGTGAGGGATGTACTCACTTTTGTGAGATACTGTATACACTGTAAATATGCTGAACTACCAAATTACAGGTCTACTGATGGAATGTGCCATTATATGAAAGTAATCAGTGATAGAATGGTGTGATGAAAACCTGACTTTTGTTCCTACCACACATCACATCCTGAAGTGTTTTTCCCCACTTATTACATACAAATTAGCCAACAATATCACTGTACTATTTATTACTGATCATCACATTGTTTAATAATTCATAGTTACATTTAATATTCTATAACATCTGCGAGTTAGTTTCTGCTATCACAAACTGATTCCTGCCTCGACTCTAGTCCTATGCTCTTCTCGCTAACTCAGTACAGACCACGTTCCCGTGTTTGCTTGTTTGTTTCATTGATTTATTAATAAAGACAGTGCTCCTGCACTTACTTTATAATTTTGAAAGTTTCAATTAAATTTAAATTTACCTTATCTATGAACAAAAAAAGTAAATTTCTTGCAGTTGATAATTTTTTATCAATGTTTCTGGTGCTGCTCTACTTCAACAGGCAAAGTGGACAATTCCAGAAAATTAATCTTGATGCAATGAACCCGTTCCCTTTCCAGTCTGCATCCCCAAATCAGCATGCTCTATTTCCTATTTGCAACCAATCAACTCAATTTCCTGTGCTGACCAAACAGGCTAAACTCAGCAACTAAGTTATAAAAATAGCCCCACATTTTTTGTAGTGTATAGAAACTATGAAGACAAAATCATTTTATCGACTAACTGCTCAAGCAGCGCAAATCTGTCAAATGGCATGAAAGTCTTATCGAACTATGGTGCACCTGCCCCTCTCGGACATAAACCCATTATTGTGGAGCTATTTGAACACTTTCTGCATGACTGTGTTGGATCACTGCCCAGCTGTAAAATGCCTGTTATCAATGATGTTTTCTCTAACACTATTCAGCTGTTTCCAGTGTGGAAACTGGATGTGGCTTGGTGTAAATTGCCCTCAAAGCCAGCAGACTAAACATTAAACATTGTTTTGCATTTTTTGTTCTGGGTGATTTGTTTATTTTCGGCTAAGGGCCACCTTGAAGTTGTTTCTCTTGTAAACTATAATAAAGCAGTACAGGGTGATATTGTAAGGAATCATAGAACAATTTGTATATGCAGTTAACCTGTAATATAAAACATTTAGCTTGTAATAAAAACACTTCTGGATGTTGGATTGAAGGTCAGCCTGATTGGTATTGTCTTATTATTTTGTCTGGTGCCTCATATATATATCAAAGTAAATGGTATCAGAAGAGGATCGGTTGAATCTCAAGGTCATGGGATTTGTAAAAAAAAAAATGTCAGACAGGGTGCAAGTAAGGAAACAAAGTGGATCAGCGAAATGGCTGCCATCTCTTTATGTCGTCTTATCTATAACTTCAAAGGACCAATGTGCATATTGCTGTGTTTGACTTCAACTCAAGGGTAGGAAGTCGAAACAAGGAATTACATCATTTGTGAGCATGGCTGTTCAAGATACAATGTAGGGAAAAACCTGGACACCTCCATGAAAGTGTGTGTTTTGTTAGCAGCAAGGGAGACTTTCAAGGGAGAGAAATTACTGATCATGAGGTTATTCACTTTCTCAAAACAATGAATTATATGGTCAATATTACACATGCTATACAATGTTAAAAACCCAATGCGTCCATGTGTATGGATCTAAATTATATACTACTATAAACTCTTTTAAAGTGATATTTTATTTACTGCTGATGGTGTTGACATGACATCATAGGCTGAACTCAGATTTGATGAAACCTTCCCAACCTCCCACCAGTAGGAATTCACAGTTGAAGGGCCTTTTCCGAAGTTCCAAGTTACCTTTTTTCAAAAGCATTTTGAAATGCATTTTCACTTTCTTTTTCACATTCTCATATGTGTATATTCATAATTTATTGTGATAACACATTTTCTTAAGTAAAATGTACTGTACGTTCTTTGCCAGTAATGGACAAACAAAAACATTCCCATAAAGGAACAAAGTATAACCTATACAGTGGTAGAGCTAATATGCCTATTTCAGAGTGCATTGCTGAAAATAGACAAATTAACATTAAATGATAAAAAGTAGTGTACATGTCTGAGCAAGAAGAGAAAAAAGAAAGGTTTAGCCATAACTGTCACTCGTATGAAAACACAACAAAGAATATTAATCACATGACTTTAACCTTTATCCCTTTTTCTTATTAAACCCACGCTGTGTCCTTAATAGAAAATAAAAAGAATGGAAATAAAATGCACATATAAAACTGGGGAATGTGGGAGGTGGAAATATCTCATGCATTACGCATGACACTAATGGTGTGTAATTATCTCGAGGCTCATGGAGAAAATTAATAATATGAATTAAGAGGGTATTTTTGCCTCCCTCTCTCTCTGTCTCTCTCTCTCTCTCTCTCTCTTTCTCTCTCTCTCTCTCTCACTCACACACACACATCCATTATATCCTTCCCCAATTTTAAAGTTTTGTTGGTCTAGATTTTGTTTTTCAACATACAGGCAGCTATCAACAGCTTTCAACATGGAAAAAAAAGAGTAGTGATTGTAATAATTTCAGCACTTTTTATTTCCTCTAACATGGATCTATCATTCTTTACTAATATGAGTCTAGCACGGAGTGTTTGAGATAAATGTAAGAATTATTATTATTATTATTATTATTATTATTATTATTATTATTATTATTATTATTATTATTATTATTATTATTAATTTTGACTATTATTGTTATTATTATCAATGATAAGATAATAATTACAACTCTATGCTGTCCATCCATCCCTTTTCTGTACCACTTATCCTTACTGGGTCATGAGGAACCTGGAGCCTATCCCAGTTAGCATGGGGCAGAAGGCGGGAGACACCCTGAACGGGGTGCCAATCCATTGCAAGCTCTATGTCATGTTTGTTAAAATTAAGTAATTCAAAGTTTTATTTGTTTATTTATTAATTTTTAGTTAGTTTGTTTGTTTATTGAGAGACATCGGTTAACATAATATGTTCCACTTAAAATACAAAATACAATATAAGGCATTGCTGAAGATTTTTATTTTATTTGTTTTTCCCCAGTGGACAGTGTAATTCAATTTATTTAAATCGTGAAGTGTCTCTTGTTTTAATAAATAATGCACTGTATTTAATGAAAAACTCAATTTAGTAAATCTGGAATTTGGTACGTTTGTAATTTGGACCTGGGGCGATACATTTATCTAGCTATATAATCTCCTCATATAACCATGTATTTTCTTTTTACCTGTTAAAAAAAGCACTCCAATTTAAATAGACCGGTAATGAGGACATTTTATTTTTATCCATTTAAATAAAGTGCCCCCCTTCTTTTTCTTTTTCTTTTTTTTTTATACACACCTCACTGAAAATTAATTGTGATTTTGTGCTATATTTTCCCAGACACCCATCTTCTAAAAGAGGTGAAAGAAACTGTGTATAAAGTCAATTAACTTAACCCAAAACTATTTTAGGACTTGCTAAATGTGTGTGATCCATTTATCATGTTTTGCACTTTTATAGGTTTTATCATTCAAAACCTCAAAGTGCTCATCTAAAACTAATAATGATTTTTTTTTTAATCGGAGAAACATATGTTCAACAATTTTTCACTAAGACCAAGTGCATATTGTAGTGACTTTAAAATCCTAAAGTTCTAAATGTTTTGATACTAAAGCCTTTTACACACTACACATTTTAAAACCCTAATAAGTATAGAGATATTTCCATTAATAAAGAAAACATACTTTTTAAATGTCTCTCCTCTTCTTTTTAATTTTTTTTATTTTAATATTTAAGTTAATATTTTCAATTGCCATGCAGTATCTGAAATCTAAAGTATTAGTATTTTCATGATGATGATGCTGATGATTATTATTATAAATTCTCAGTTTTAATACAGTTTCAGTCACAAACATTGCCTCTATTGTGTTCCACACAAAAACTTTTGTTTAGTGGAGACTTAATTATAATAATTGAGGCGTGTGAGTAGACACCCCAGTGAACTGAGACCATCTGGTCATGAATGTTAAGTAATCCTGCCTCTAAACACGTAAACCGCATCTACACAACCTTGTCCAAAGTTCTTAGTCCACTATAAGCCGTGTGTTCTGATTGGCTGAAAGAACTGGAGATGAGGTCACCTACAGGAGCATACTGATGGAGTCAATATCAGAAGGCAGTCAAGCAAGATGACAACAATAAAAACAATGTGACAAATGACTGAGATAAGTTTTATAAATGCTAAAAACAAGACTGTGGAAGATGTTAAAGGTCATTTGGAAGGAAATGAGGAAGGAAGAATTGGAAGTGTCCAAGAACTTTAAATATTTCTGAAGTTAATGGAAGGCATACTGTAGATTTTTTTTTTTTTTCAGTTGTGTTTCTCTGTAGATAAGCCCTTTAAACATATACAAGTAGAACATTTTCACTCAGCTAAGAAGTTGTCCACAAAGGATGCTTTTTGGGAGTTTATATTTTTGCAGTTTTTGTTCCTTTGGATTGAACAATGTTTTATATCTCATTTTTCTCAGCACTTTTTATGGACTCACTTCACTTTACATTGACACTTGTCTCACTTTGTCCATTTGTCTCAAACAAACTTTTTCAATGGAGACATCAGTTTTATTCACACTCTACACTAATTTCCTTTCTCTGAAACTGAGAAGCGTTCAGGAAAGTGAAGTGCTGATATGGTTTCAGTTGCCTTGAAGTTTAATAAACCTTCTATTCATAACAGACTGCTGCAATGAGATGCTCTAATGGATGGGATTTGTTGTAAAATGGTGGTTAGAGGTGAAGAGTGTCATTATTCTGAAAATAGAAAGATTAGACAAGACTAACACATTGAGTACTTATATAAAATTATATTGTTTATTTTAAAATTGATCTAAACACGAATTTTAAATCTTACTTCAAGAAAAAAAAAAACATCTGCCACTAGAATAGGTAGTTGAGTCCAGTAGAAATACAGTATGTATGAGTAAAAGCTTTAATAATAACCCAAATTGTTAAACAAATGAAAAGACACATTAACTCAAAACTTCACATAAAACAAACGTGAGTGCTTAAATACCTAAACTATAATGAAATTTTAAAAAAATAAAAAAAATGAAATGTGTGCACACGTTTGAAAATAATCCAATTATATGGTGGAGGTGAAGACAGGAACAGAAAGCAAATCATTAACACATTTTAATTATAGCACAACACTCAGTGATATAGTATGATTTACACAATAAACCACATTATGTCAAATTAAAGACTAAAACAGCAGAAGAGTCAATATTGAGTCTTTTAGCACTAATGCTTAATGCTTTAATGCTTTTAGCTCTGCTCTTAGATTATGCAGTAGCACACATTTATAATTTTCAGTAAAATACTTATGATTAAATAGCTGAATTAATCCCACACTTGTAGAAAACAACCTCAAAATCAATTTTGAGCATACTTCGAATCGCCATTTGGAAATGGTATGGTCTTTCAAAATTGTGAATCCTGATTTGTCATGAGTGCATCTACATGATACAAATCAGACAAAAGGCCTAGGAGGAGTTCAAAAATGTATGTTTTCAAGAAATTTTAAAATAGCAGACAGGGAGTTTGCTTGACTATGACATAATTGGTATCATTGTTTTTGCATGAACCATGGGATCTATCAAGACTAGTCTCATGAGTGTAGGCGAAAGGAGTCATTGGCTATTAGCATATTAAAAATAGCATTAACATTTTTATCATAAGGTGGCACTGTCCCAAAACCTTTTCAGTCCCTTCATGCCAAAGATACTTACAGAGTTTCATAATGATCTACCAAGTCATTTGTAAAATACAGCATTTCATGAGTAAATAAAAATTTCCAACATCCAAAACATTCCTATGGCTTACATAGGAATTTTTCCCATCGTTGGACTCGGAATCCCCCACTGAATTTGATAACTAAAATATTATAATTTTATGACAAAGCAAATGTACTTTACTCATATCTCGTGTCCACTAGGGGATGCTGTTCCAAAACACTCCAGCTAAACTCAGGGCCTAATGCTGATGGCATACGAAGTTTCATCACAATCCCTAAAAGCATTATGGAGATATATTCTCATGTCCATTTTGGCATGCTCGCTATCAAATTCATTGATGCACCATTCGAAAATGGTATGATTTATAAAAATTCTGTGAGTAACTTTTTCAATAATTTCGTTTCTAGGACTCACGGTGCAAAAGTTATTAACATAAACATGAATGCAAGTTTGGGCAGTTGGCGTGCTAGGGGGATTGAGCTAGAGACTCTACATTTGCTGTAATAACAGAACAAAATGTCCACTGTCTGTGTGTCAAATTTCGTAACATACACACAAGCATTTCTATGGGAGGACATAGACTTCCAGAGTGGAAGAAGATGGAAAAGAAGAAGATGATGAAAACTTAATATGGGTCTTATATATAATAATAATAATAATAATAATAATAATAATAATAATAATAATGATGATGATGATGATGATGATGATGATAATAATAATAATAATAATAATAATAATAATTTGAGCATCATGGAAAACTAAACCACATTTTCTGAGATTTTAACAGAGGTGTTTGTGACGCAAAAGACTTATTATTATTATTATTATTATTATTATATTTTATTTATGTTTTATTATTATTATAGTTGTTGTTGCTGGTGTTGTTTCTATTAGTATTATTTTCTTTCTTTACAAAGCAAGGTATTTTCTGCATTGTTAAATAATTACATTTTGCACTGTGTAATAATTAACTGTGCTTTTGTGCTTGAAAACAAAAAAGAAAACAAAAAAGCAATATTTGATTAATTCATGTAAGGCAACATTTTTGCATTTTTTATACATACTTGATTTTGTTTTGTTGTGTTTGTTTATTTATTGTATGTTTTTTACAAACATCTTAAGTGCCTTTGCTTAAGTATTTTGTTATACTTCATTATTTTAAGTCTTTTAAGTCTTTACAAGAGGTTATAAAAATATGTTATCATACAGCATGAAACCGTAACAACTCGAACTCTTTTGGCCAGAATGTTGAACAAAGTTGGACCACACACACACATTCACACCTAGGTTCAATTTAGAGTAGCCAATCTTTATTTATACATCATATTGAATGGAATTACTGAAATAAATCAACTTTTTGATGATATTCTAATTATATGACCAGCACCTGTATACCATGTTGACATATTTTTTTATAATGTGGTATATTTGATGGTAAAATAACCCTGAAAATATTAACCCATTTATGAAATATAATTAACCCAGCATTTTTGTAAAAATGAAACTATCCTTTGGGTTGAAAAACAACTCATTTGCTGGGTTAAAATTAATGACCCAACATGATGGATAAGTTTAGCCCAAAATGTGTTCTGACCTTATTTTTACTCAGCCTTTGGGTTGTTTTAAACCCTGTGTTTTTATAGTGTAGTTATATTTTAATAAGTTTGCATGGTGCCCTATGATGGTTTAGCATTCTTTCCAAGCTGTATTCCCACCTAATGCCCATAGTCAGCAAGAGTACACAAATCTGTGATTACATGCCTTATTCCCTGCAGATGAACCAATTATAATAATGTGTTTGTATCTTCTAGTCATAAGCAACTGAAAGAACTATATTGCACTCACATACACATAATACATAAGCCAAAGGATGGGCTCTTTTGCCAACATAATAATACACTTATGTGCGCTATATTCTACACACACACTGAAATTATTTTCCTCCATATCATTATGCAGCAGGTTTCCTGCCATAGATGAATAACATCCCAAGTGATTTGTATTGTCATTGTCACTGCAGATAATGTAGAGGTCTGGCCATGGTGTGGAGTCTGAGTTCTAGAGTGTATGTTGTATATTGTCTTAAATGTTTCATTCCTATTGTAACCCTCTTTAATTTAATGTGCAGCAGTTTATTTTTCAGCTCATATTGCTGTTCTGTTATTCAACAGTGTGTAGGACACAGACGAGCAAACACACACTCATTTAGTCTTTATTGTTCTTTTCACAACCAATGCAGACAAATCATACTCATATGGAGCAAAGGTTAAAACCACACACACACACACACACACACACACACACACACACACACACACACACATACATACATACACACACAAATCATTAACAATGAAGGTCTATTTTTAATGTTTATAAATGCAAAACATTTAAAACATGTATGCATTTTTTATTATGTGGATGTATTATGTGTATAGAGAACAAATGTAAAGGTTGTTAATGGTTGTAATGTTACTTTCAGTGGCAAAAGTCTGAAAAAAACACTCCAACATCAGAATCACAATACCTGAGAAGGACTGAACCATTATGCTAATCAGCAAAGACATCACATTGTGTGAGAAAGTGGGAGATGTGTGCATTATTCTTAAATGCAGATTATAATTTTTTTTATTGTTAAAAAAAATCACAAAAATACTCTGCTCTCATAGATATCAAATGACTGCAAACAAAAAGAGAAACAATTAGTAAACAATTATTCTCTGCCAACCTTTTGTAGATTTTTTCAGAGCAGTATATAGCCACTAGGCTCAAAAAAGAGTTGACAAGAATTTTATGTGAAGCTCTTTAATGGTAAGTAAACAAGATAACCTCATGTGTTTGCTGGTGGACTGTGGAGAAAAGTCTCTGATTGCCAAGTCAAAGTATAATTCTACAATTCAAGTGTATTTTTTTATTGTAAAATCTAAACTTTCTTTTTTAACAAGTGACAAAGACAAATTCAAACAGGAATGTTTATTGTTTTTATTTTTTTATTTTTGTAGACTTTTTCTGGCTAGGACAGTCAGAATATTGGTGGTGGTAATCTGATTGGTATCTCAATACTACTTTATATGCAGTATGCATAAATTTTGCACAGCAGTGTATATAATAAAATATATAATAATAAAAAGGTTTATGATTCCCCTTTATGAAACTTTCATTGATCCATACATCCATCCATCCATCCATCTTCTACTGCTTACTCCATTTCAGGGTCATGGGGAAACCTGGTGCCTATCCCAGGGAGCATCGGGCACAAGGCAGGGTACACGCTGGACAGGGTGCCAATACTTTCATCGATATTTTTTTAAATAGAATTTTTAAACAATCCTTAATTACCATTGTAGGTCAGCATTTGAGAGTGCACTGTGTGTGTTTTCAAACTTTTTTTGCAACTGTGTTATGTGATAAAATGTGATAAAAAAAAGGGAGTATAAAAAATAAATATACAGTATCTCACAAAAGTGAGTACACCCCTCACATTTTTGTAAATATTTGATTATATATTTTCATGTGACATCACTGAAGAAATTACACTTGGCTACAATGTAAAGTAGTGAGTGTACAGCTCGTATAACAGTGTAAATTTACTGTCCCCTAAAAATAACTCAACACACCGCCATTAATGTTTAAACCACTTGCAACAAAAGTGAGTACACCCCTAAGTGAAAATATACAAATTGGGCCCAAAGTGATAATATTTTGTGTGGCCACCTTTATTTTCCAGCACTGCCTTAACCCTCTTGGGCATGGAGTTCATCAGAGCTTCACAGGTTGCCAATGGAGTCCTCTTCCACACCATGGAGCTGCTGGATGTTAGAGACCTTGTGCTCCTCCACCTTCCGATTGAGGATGCCCCACAGATGCTCAATAGGGTTTAGGTCTGGAGACATGCTTGGCTAGTCCATCACCTTCACCCTCAGCTTTGTTAGCAAGGCAGTGCTCATTGTAATGTTGGAATACTGCACTGTGGCCCAATCTCGGAAGGGAGGGGATCATGCTCTGCTTCAGTATGTCACAGTACTTGTTGCCATTCATGGTTTCCTCAATGAACTGTAGCTCCCCAGTGCCGACAGCACTCATGCAGCCCCAGACCTTGACACTCCCACCACCATGTTTGACTGTAGGCAAGACACACTTATCTTTGTACTCCTCTCCTGGTTGCCGCCACACATGCTTGACACCATCTGCACCAAATATGTTTGTCTTGGTCTCATCAGACGAAAGGGCATGGTCAAGTTCTTTGGTCAACCAAGGCGAGGCCTGTTCTGAGTGGATCCTGTCCTGTTAAACCACTGTATGGTCTTGGCCAACATGCTGCAGCTCAGTGTCAGGGTCTTGGCAATCGTCTTATAGCCTAGGCCACCTTTATGTAGAGCAACAATTATTTTTTCAGAACCTCAGAGCCAATATATCCACTCATCCTAGAACACAAAGAGATCAAATCAAGTAGATTTGATATATAATCTCACACAGGACAATTTCATGTATGAACTATTATTTATTATTTAGTTTAGCCCAGCAAAAAACACATTCATCAACAATCGAAAGAAAAAGCTACTAATTATTGACTTTCATAATTTAATTTTTTATTTGGTGTGTATGTTTAAATATAATGATTTTCAAAATGGTACATTGATGTTGTAAATGTAGCCTGTTGTACTACCCCATTGCTGAAGGTGCGATCTTGCTGATGGTAGAATGGTTTTCACAAAACAAAATTAATTAACATTCGTGGATGACAGATTACTTCTGTTTAGTCACATTGTGGTTAAACATACACTATGTTCATGGCCAAAAGTTTGTTAACACCTGACCATAAGAACTCATAAGTGCTTTTTGAACATTCTAGTCCAGATTTAGTCCCTCTTTGCTGTTATAATAACCTCCGATCTTCTGAGAAGGCGTTTCACTAGATTTTGGAACGTGGCTATTAGGATTTGTGCTCATTCATCCACAAGGGCATTACTGAGGTCAGGTAGTGATGTTGGGTGATGAGGCCTAGAGCACAGTCAGCATTTCAGTTCATCCCAAAAGTGGTCAGATAAGTTGAGGTCAGGGCTCTGTGTAGGACACTTCAACCTTAGCAAACCTTGTCTTCATGGAGCTCCCTTTGTGACATTGTCATGCTCATACATGTTTGGGCCCATTATTTCCATTCAAGAGGAATTTAAATGCTACAGCATACAAAACATTCTAGACAATTAGAGATTGCTTCCAACTTCCAAACAGTTTGGGGAAGAACAACATATGGATGTGATGGCCAGGTGTCTACTTACTTTTGGCCATATCTTTGTTAGTAGAGAATAATTTTAATGAACTGATTTATTTGTATATATTGTGACTACTCAGGCTGCAGAGGGCTGAACACAGACACTTGGGAGATAGTTAGCTGCAGTGAAACAGTGCTGTTTATTTTAATCTGTGAGGTGAGAGGAAAAGAGAGGGTGTGAGGGTTCTATCATGTGGTGCTGTCTTCCCGGTGTGGGGAGAGGTGATCTGGATGTAGCTGGCTCGAGACAGGATCCAAGGAGTGTGGTTCTGGTAAGCTTCTGCAACCCTGCCTTGCAGCCATGTACTTTCAAGATCACCAAAACATTTGTGCAGCTGTCCATTCAGCACCCGCAGGTCAGTCGTGTGAGAAGCGCATTAGTGCTTCTTCGAACATGGCAGCATACTTTGTCTTGGCAGGCTCAGCTTTCGGCTCACATAGAGGACCGGGTGCTCCTCCCCGTTGAAGGTCCGGGACAGGACAGCTCCTAGCCCTGTCTGAGGACATCTGGCATTTGTTAAGACCGTGAAGGGTCACTTCGTCTCGTCGGACCAGTTGTCTTTTTTTCTGTGGGCTGAGAGAGGGGAGGCTAGAGAGGAAAAGTTAGGCACAAATCTTCTGTAATCTCTAGCCATCCCCAAATAGGCATGTAACTGTGTCTTCAATTTAGGCAATGGGTATTCCTTTACGGCCTCAATTTTCTTGTCTTGGGGTTTTAGCAGGTCTGGGTTGATGCAATATCCCAGGTATTGTGCCTCGGTTAACCCCATTTGGAATTTTTTGGGGGTTAGCCATCAGCCCAGCTCCCCAAGACATTTCCCAGATGGTGTAGATGGTCCGACCAGCTGGCAAAGTGGAAGGCTACGTCGTCTAGGCAGGTAGCAGCAAATAGCCTGTGTTGCCTCAATATGATGCCCTTCAAATGCTGGAACGTTGCTCGAGTGCCATGGAGGCCAAAAGGGAGAACGTGGTACCTCCATTGGCTGCTAGTGGTGCTGAACACAGTCTTGAGATTAGTGTTGGGGTGGCTGTGGTGCAGTTGGTAGAGTGGGATGTCCACTAATTGTAGGGTTGGCGGTTCGATTCCCGGCCCTGGTGACTCCACATGCCTAAGTGTCCTTAGACACTGAACCCTGAGTTGCTCCCGATGGCAAGTTAGCGCCTTGCATGGCAGCTCTGCTACCATTGGTGTGTGAATGATACTGTAAAGCTCTTTGGATAAAAGCGCTACATAAGTGTGCCATTTACCATTTTAGTGTTGGGGCTCCGGGCCACCTGGCAATATCCTTAGGTTAAGTGGAGATGAACCAGGCTCTGGCCAGCCTCTTGAACAGGTTATCCAGGAAGGGAAGGGGATAACTATTGAAGTCAGAGACCTGGTTCAGCTTCAGAAGTCGTTATAGTGTCAGATATTTCCATTGGTATTCAGCATTATGATGATAGGTTTGTGTTTGGTGGACTCCAACAGCTGGCAGACTCCTCGATGATTCGATCTTTCAGCATCTAGCTGATCTCTTCCTCAATAGACAACCAGCCTCCAGGAGGCAAAAATCAATCCACTTTTTCAGGAGACTGACATGATATAACTGGTTGTCTGTTGGAAGTCAGTAGTTGATTGGTCTTACCTTCTTGAGCACTGCGTTTGGGTCCTACCAGCAAGGTAGGAACTTACAAGAAGCATTTCGGAGCAGGAGGAGGACCTGGTCGCCTGGCAGAAACTCCTGTGGTGGTGCACATTAGTTATAAGCTTTTTTCCGGTCTCAGTGGGTGGCCTCCATGTGCTCTCATACATTCAGAGTCACTCTGTTGATGCATTCTTACATTTCTTGTATATACTCCACCAGGGAGTGGAAAGGGGAGGGTTGCTCCTCCCTGGCCACGTCCAACAGTCAATGAGAGCACCATCCTAAGAAGAGCTTAAATGAGGTGAAGCCAGTGGATGCTTGAGGAGTCTCCCAGATGGCAAAGAACACATTGTGCGGGAGAAGATCCCAGTTTCTACCATCCTCATCTACCACCCACTGCAGCATCCTTTTGAATGTCTGACTGAATCATTGCACCAGGCTGTCCATCTGGAGTGGTAGACTGATGTTTGCAAGTGCTTCACCAGCAACAGCTGGTACAGATTAGTTTTGAAATAAAGGCCATACCTTGGTCTGTCACGATGTCCTTGTGGATCCCCATGTGGCTGAACAGGAGCATGAGCTCCTTAGCAATGTTGTGGGAGGTGGTGTTGCACAGGGTTACTGCTTTGGGGTACTTGCATTGTCCATGATGATGAGAATGCCCCCGAGCAGACTTCAGCAGCAGCTCTATAAGGTCCATGCCAATCCATTCAAATGGGACACTGATGTTGGGGAAAGGAATGAGGGGGCTGGTGTGGGCTTCTACGGTGCAGATCTCTGACACTGGAGGCATCCATCCTGAGCCATAGGAACTAGGCCTTCAGCTTCTTGAAAGTGTTTCAGGCCTCCATGTGGCCCCTCAGTGGGTTTGAGTGGGCCAGGTGCACCAATAGCTGGGTTCTAGAGCATGGGATGACAAGAAGGTCACAGGGCTGTCCCCAGTGGTCAGTAAGTAAGTAAAGTATGCCCCCTTTTACTAGGAAGTAGGTAGTGGATAGGTGCTGCTCGGGGTTCTGGTTGACCCCCTCCATCTGCTGTACATGGCCCCAACAGTACTTTAGACTGTGATTCTCCTTCTGCTCACACCCAAAATTTCCTTCCCATGCACCCTGGTGAAACACTGATGAGACAGGGTTAGTGAATGTGCAAGTCTCACCTGTGGTGTCTCTCTCCCTAGCGTCCCCTTTTCCATGGGCATGTTAGGTCCACTGTACCCATGGATGTGGAACTTGGTGGTTTTCACCAATAACATCTCCTGGGGTCTAGAGGGACGGTGGCTTTAGGGAACTCTACCCAGTCTTGCCAGAGGAGCAGTGATACAAGGAGCTCTGGAATAAGCCCACTGAGGAGGAAATTCTCACACTTCTCCATGAACACAGGAGCCTGGGGAGGGTTCCAGTCTCCTGTTGGGCTCTGACTAGGATGGTGGGTCTTTCCAGGGTCACCGTGTTCCCAGAGTTGAGGAGAGCACCTTCTGGTTTGCTGTTCACTCTGACAGAGATAGTGTCAGCATTCAGCGGCTTTAAGACATGCATTGCGCAGCTCACTAGCCAGGGTTTTAAGGCTGCTGGGTCATTTGCAGGTCCGACTTGGTGGGCATGGTCTCATCCCGGACTGTTCCATAGTCGGGGCGGCTGTCTGGACATCTTTCTCCCTGGAACTACACATCCATTCATTGTGGCGGTTGCATATGGCATGGGCCTAGGGGAGCCTCCCTTCCTTCTTTTTGACCGATCTCCAGGGTGGCTATGGTGCATTCCAGGGCCTCCAGCATCTCTCCTAGGGAAGCAGCACCTTGCATCCCAATGGACTTATGCTCCTCAGGTGGCAAAGTTTGCAGGAACTGGTCCATCACCACCTTTTTGATGACCTGGGAGGCAGTTTGCTGATCTGGTGAAGGGAGCAGTATGCTATTTGGATCACCCCTGAGAGAAAGGGAGCAATTATGTCAGCCCAGGCATGCTCTTTCCACTGCCCATGGTGGGCGTGGTGCTCTCACATCTCCAAAAATGCTTCAACGTCATTATATCTGTTGAGTTTAGTGAGCAGGCACTTGGCTTCTCTGCAGAGATCTGGGAGTGGAATAGCAGCAGCAGAATGGGACTAGTTCATCTGTAAAAGTTCCTGGGTGGTGATCCGCACACTCTGGGCCAGCTCCTGGGTCACCACCTGCTGCTGGAGGTTTTTGTTTCCGATAAATGTTGTAGCATCAGATCCATGCCGGTGTCCAGCACTTGATCTGTGGCCATATCTTGCGTGAGGATTGGGAGCTGAGTCTGTGTTCATGCCCACATTCTACACAACTAAGACTACTTAGGCTGTGGAGGCCTGAACACAGACACTCATGAGACAGTTAGAAGTAGTGCTGGATTATTTTAATTTGTGAAGTGCGGGGAATGGAGAGGGTGTGAGGGTTCTAGTGGAGGTATAATGCGGTGCTGTCTTCCCGGCATGGGGAGCGGTGATCTGGCTGTTGCTGGCCGTGGGTGTCGGCCAAGGGATGAGCTGGTCCATGGAGTATCTTCTTTGCTGGTGACTTCTATGTCTGCGTCTGCAATTTAAACAGATAGTGGCATCAATAGTAGCATTCACAGAGATGTATCTCAGGCTTTTTATATCCCTCAGGCATCTTCTGGATGGTGAATTACTGCTGCTCCACTCATTAGCCACCAGCCGTGTTTACTTCTGCTGCTCCGCCATGCAGCCATGTGCTTCCCAGCTGTCCAAAACATTTGTGGTCCTGAAGCAGAGCTGTCCGTTCAGCACCCAAGCGGCAGTCGTGGGAGGACCGCATCTGTGTTTGTGTGTGCGAGCTGCATACTCGCCATTTCAAAATATACTGTACAGAATATGAAATTAAATCCAAAGAACATGAAATACAAATGTATCATCCTAGGAAAGAGTCAATTATGGTTTTACTCTCATGCTCTCATGTACATTTCCCCTCTGTATGCTTCTCTATATTAGGGTAGTAAGGAGTAGAGAAGAGTGTCATAAAGAAAGATACAGAAGAATAGAGAAGAGTAACACCAGAACATCCTCTTTCTCAGGATCATTCAGCAGTGCTCCCACTCCTGAAAATTCAATTAAAGCAGCTCTTTCCCAACCTTTTCTCTCCTCAAAGATCAATAAAGCCACGTTTGGCCTGAAACTCCACAGCCTCATTAGCAATGACCTCCACAATCACAAGATGGGCTGAAGCTCAAAATTATTTTCTTATAACTTTCTTTATAGAGTGTAAATTGCAGCTAATTTCTGTTGTTCCAACAATACATGCATTGTGAAGATCAGACTCACTCACACCTTACTCTCAAACCATGATTGAAAACACCTGACTCTAATTTCACCTTCAAATTTGCTGCTAATCCTAAGTATTCACATACTTTTGCCACTGACGGATTTGTAATGGATAATTCATCAAGAAATTATCAAGTATAATATTTTTTTGTCTAATTTGTTTAACTTAGTTCTCATTTAGTTCATTGGGTCTCATTGAGTTCTACTTTAAATACTTTTTAGTTTGAATATCGGATGATGTTTATGAAGAAATATAAAATAATTCCAAAGGGTTCATAAACGTTCAAGCACCACTTTAACTGAACTGAATTAAATAAATTATATTATTCAAGAGTGGGTGTTTTGCAGGTGAAATGCAATACATAAGTTCATATCACATGCAAAACAAATGTGTAAATGAGTTTTAATTTTTTTTTTTTAAATAATCATTATTATTTACTGTATATTGCTCTATGAGTAATAAGTTCTTAATTTCAACATCACTCCTGTAGGAGAAGAAATCTATTTAATACTGAATTACTTGGCGCTGACTGGTCCATTATGTTGAGGGAAACATGTTTTATTTATTGCTGTGTTTGAGAGAGAGAAAGGCAGCAATAGAGCTGTGGGAAATCATGCATATTTTAATTGTTTTCCTCCACTATTCGAGGAATGACTAAGGATCTTTATAAATGAGATTGATGCATTAGCTAACCTAAGAACCCAGAACAGAATATTCATTCCTTCATATCATTTGCTGCAGTGGGCTGAAGTTTATCCATTTTCACGCTTAAGGATTTCATTATTTCCTAAAATGATTAGTTTTTTTTATCTCTTATATTAGATTAGTTTACAGTATTATCCCTACAATAAACACATCTCGTTGTAACAGAAATGTACACAGACACAAAATTGGTAAACAGATGAATAGATTGATTTACAGTCCGTATTATGCTGTAATCTTCAGTACTGTTTTAACTATTATAAGGAAAACTTCCATTTAATATTTTTTAATGCCAATTTAATTCATAATTGTATATTTCATTCATATGTGCTGAAAATGAAGGTAACACTTTCTATGAAGCCCATGCTTATAATGAATTATAGTCATATTTATAATAATTATAAGAAAGTATTACTGCTCTATAAACACATTTATAACGATACATAAATACCAATATTTTGTTATAATAACAGTTATAGCTACATTTATATTATAGTTATAATTGCTTATAAGTGATACCCTTCTTTTTTCAGTGCCCATGCTCATAATGCATTAAACACCAATTTATAAGTATTAATTTGGTTCCATTAGGTTTCATTAATGGTTTCATTAATGTATTCATATCGCATCAAAGGGACGATGGACGGGGCCATGTACCATCAAATCTTGGTTGAGAACCTCCTTCCCTCAGCCAGGGCATTGAAAATTAAAAGTAATTACTAAGTCATTACCAAGTACTAAATCATGTTTTGCAGACGGGTTCAAATACTTATTTCCCTCATTAAAATGCAAATCAATATATACCATTTTTGGCATGCGTTTTTCTGGATTTTTTTGTTGTTATTTTGTCTCTCACTGTTCAAATAAACCTACCATTTAAATTATAGACTGATCATTTCTTTGTCAGTGGGCAAACATACAAAACCTGCAGGGGATCAAATACTTTTTTTTTCCTCACTGTATGTGGCAATGTTTTGCTGGTATGTAATATAAATAAATAAATAAAACTCTTTACATTTATATGATTTCTGTTTTTTTTTTCATCACTTCATTAACACCAATATTGTTCAATAGTTACATTTACAAATAAACAATTTTAAAGGAATTGATAATGCATAATAAGCAGATATTCATAAAAACACTTGCATTATGGAAACTGAATTCTATGCTTTCACTTCACTTAAAGCCTTCAATTATGTATTTATAAAGGTTATTAATTGCATTATAACTCACAGAACACAACTATCAATAACAATATAAAATATTTCACTTATTGGAACTAGAAATAAATCTGCATTATCCAAAAGTAATTAAAACTATATAATGCTGTATAAGGCTGCATTTGTATGAATACATTAATGGAACCTTGAAACTGCCAAATTAATACTTATAAATTGGTGTTTAATGCATTATGAGCATGGGAACTGAAAAAAGAAGGCACTTATAACTATAATATAAATGTAGCTATAACTGTTATTATAACAAAATTTAGGTCTATAATTATAAATTATTGTAATTGGGGATATAATTCATTATAAGCATGAGCTTCATAGAAAGTGTAACCAAAATTAATTATGAGAAATAAAGAAAATGTGACTAGTAAGAACATTTCGTCTAGCAAATAAAATTCAGATATTGTAATTGGAGCCCCCCAATAAATATTTTATTTCACTCTGAGTTTCTGTAGTGCAGAAACTATATAATATCTATCAATAGTTAGGGTTTACAAGCTGTTTCAAGTCCATAATGCTCATGGGTTCATGCCATGTTTCCTAACAACATTACATATGGTAAACCGAAAATTTTGCTATGTCACATATCCAAAAACTTGATCAAAGCATGGTGCTCAATTAATTCAAAAATGCACACAAGCTAGCATGCTAGCAATTAAAGCATCTTAAATCAGACTGTTGGTTTTTCCAGAAGCATTTTTTTCAGTGGCGAATACAGAGGTACATTTTGAAATTAAATATATAAAAAAAAAATCCTACATTAAAATGTTCTGCTTAGTGGAATACATTTTCAAATTGTCTTATATCAGACATGCCATACATATTACACCATAACCTCATTTAAATCTAGTTAAAAAAGTAAACTAATAAAACATTGTTATACATTAACACTATAGTGCAATAAATCACAGAAACATGGGAGGAAATACATATATAGCAGCTGTGCGTGATATGGCACATATTAGAATTCATTAATGAGAAAAAGAGAAAGAAAATGAATAAAAGGAGATGATGACTTTCAGGGTGACACTAATCTGCACCTTTTCTGTCTTTGTATTAGTTATACAGTAATCTTATTGCAAAGCCTTTAAAAAGAGTCATTAAAAACATTATTTTGTGAGCATAATTTAATTTGTAAGGAAATGTAGAGGATATCTCTCTCTCTCTCTCTCTCTCTCTCTCTGCGTGTATTAAAGGGAAGGGAAGGTAAGATGTGAAGCCTTGTTGGTTGGTGTGGGTGTCTCTGGAATTGCTAGTGAGCTCTACAGGTGTATACAGAGAGAAAAGATGTCGCTATAAGATATATTTGATTAATAAAACATTTTTGGACAAAAGAAATGTCCCATGTGCTTATACTGCCATACATTGTAACTACTGAATATAACATTATCTTTTCAACTGACTTCTCTCAGTGTACGGAATCTCAATACACATGCTGTTTAAGCTTCTAAACGTGTTAGTAGTGTGTTATGATGGATTATAATTCAAATACACTCAGCCGAGGCACCAATGACCTCTGCCACTCCCTTTAAAACTTCATAGTATCTCTATACACATTTAATGAGAGGTTGTGGATGACAACAAATGGGATCTAACTACAGATAGATTGTGAGCAGAGTACTGAAGAAATATTGAATGACATTTACTATGAGATTGGTCCAAGGAATCATGCAAGCCAATCATTTCTATTTGTTGCTTTACCTCGTCGTACCTAATACAATGCGTTAAATCAGAATATAAAAATGTGTATGATATTGTGTCGATGAGGATGCTGAATGGAATGACTGATTAACCAGTGCAGATGGAGATGGATGGAAGGGAAAGAGGGAAAGACAGAGTGAGAGAGATGTTCAGAGAAAGAACAGCCTCAATTTTCCCATTCTTTTTTCTTTCCAGCCCCTCAGCAACCTTCTGGCTACTGCCATGTTTGTGAGACTGTGTATGTGTGTGTGTTGGTTGGAAAACAGTTCAGGCTACCAAAAGTTGAGTTTTGCCCCCTCAGGACCCAGCTGCAGGCCCCTCTATTTATCTTAAAATCTCTCTCTCTCTCTCTTTCACACACACACACACATGCGCACACACACACACACACACACACACACACACACACACACACACACACACACACACACACACACACAGAAACACATGATATGCTCCCACTAGCTGATCTTGTGTAGTTCTGCACTGACCTACATTCTGGGCCAGAATACAGAATTAGGAGTGAAAATGCAGTGGGACAGAACACACAATCACACACACACACACACAACACACACACACGCTCATAGTAAATCACAAAACATAAGAAATTCACTCAGCTCTGCATAAAATTTCTACATGCATTTCTTACTATGGAATTCACTTTTTAAAATCATGCAGTTAGCACAGCATGGTTTATTTGGACTGAACTGTGGATTCATTTACATTCAATTACATTTGACATAAAAGGCACCGAATAACATCACATTTCACAATTTATCAATTCCTTTCTCAATCAAAAACAGCTCTGCACACATGTCTATTCATAAAAAAATAAACCTTAAAGGTTAGATCACACCCACTTTGGCTTTAAATCTGAGTACAGGTACAAATATTAATATTTGCATGTGATAAAAGTGATATCTTAGCAAGCAAAACTATCCTGAATCTAGAAAAATAGCTAATATCTTTGTCAACAAACATAAGATTATTAACCATATTTATAAATAGCTGTGTTCATTTCAAGCTTGAAATTGTCTTGTTGATAAGTGGATAATCATAGCTAATTTTTGTTTATTGATTTTTTTTTTGATTTTTTTATTGATTGAGTATTGATTTCTAGGAAGAAGCAAAATTATCTGTCAGGAGAATTAAACAATTTGTAAATATATCTAGCCTTAATAGTCTTATATTTGATATAATCTCATAATGAGATTGTGCCCTTCGATGGACTGGCACCCTGTCCAGGGTGTTCCCCCGCCTTGTGCCCAATGCTCCCTGAGATTGGCTCCAGGTTCCCCCGCGACCTTGAAAAGTAGTAAGCGGTAGAAGATGGATGGATGGAATCTCATAATGAGAAACATTAGATATATTATTTTTATTCATGACCTATTTATTAACTAAGAAATATTTTTTTAGTGTTGGGTCCAAGTCCACCTTTGTTGAGTCCTTAACCAATCGAGTTAGAGTACAAAAGGGGCTGAGCAGGACTCAAGTCTAAGTTTTTAATGGCTGAGTCCGAGTCAAGTCCAGCAGAGTCCAGAAAGAAATTAATAAAAATAAAAACAATTTGAAATTATAATCTCTAACTTACCACTGACCTGTTAAATTAATATTTTAACCTTCATTAACCGAAGTCAACAAAAATGTAACAAAAAATATCAGTGATTGCCATTTAATATTTTTATTTCATGTCATCAGAACCTCAACAAGTTTTATTTTTAAATAAAATGTTTTAAAAGAGAAAGGGATATAGACGTATATGTAGAACCTTTATTGAATTGCAAGTGTATGGAAATACAAATGAACCTTTTTTTGTTATTGTATCACATTATATTGTGTCCTCCTGGGTTTCAATTTACATTTACATGTAAATTGAACAATTTGAACAATTGCATGTAACTAAGCTGGCTGAGACGAAATGTGAAAGCAATCGTGTATAGAATCCATTCGGTACTCAATGTCTTGTATGATAACATGAACTTAATCATGGGCATGGCAAAGAAAGAAAAGTGTGTAGGAGAGGGAGAGGAAGAGGGAAAGAAAGGCAACAAGACAAAGTTTCAGATGGGATTAGAGCTACTATTATTGATCATGTTATAAAACAGCATCTGTAAATCATGAAAGAGGCTGGTCTGAGAGTACAGCCAAATCTGGCACACCTAACAGCGGCATCAGTTGTCAGAATGTTCAAGAAAAACCAAAAGGTAAGTTTTGCAAGGATGATTGAATTGTAAACTAAAGAAAGTCTCCAGAACCACTTATTGTAACACTTATAGTGTCATTATTTGTGTATTTCTGCTTTTAGAGTGTAACAGTTACCTTGCACATACGGAAAGGAGTAGGATTTTCAATGCTGAAAAGGAAACTGCAATCAATGCTAGGTCAATGGGCTAATCACCAACAACACCATGAAATGTGAAATATGGGATAGGGTGTTGGCTGACAACACAACACTTGGAAATATTCAAAGTGTAAATATAACTGTATTGCTAGAGTCCTAACAATGCATCAAGCTGTTGTACAATAAGAGGAAATCTGACCGAGTCAAGGAACTCTCGTACAGATGTATCTTGTTACACCTACTCACCGGACCTATGGACAACCCCTGTTAACTGGATGCTTGACTCAATGCCCCAAGAAGTGCCTAGAATTTGGTTAAATGCACTGAGCTAGGCTAATGAAAAGATTCAGAGTTTGAGGGAGGCAAAGCACACAAACACACAGCATTAGGGTTTCGGCCCCTTTTGTGGGGGGATGGGGGGCCGGTATTGCTATTATATTACATGTTTCAAGAACAAATAAAAGGTTAATGTAATGAACAGTTACACAATGAACAAGATAAGAAAAGATAAATCACATGGAATGTCAAAACATGATAGAAAACAATATGACTGACCTTAGTTAACACAAATGAAACATTCTCTTCAAGAAATACCAACAGTTTCTTTCCTGTCTCTTTGGTTGAAAAATTCCCTCAAATCCTTATATTTAGTTAATTTTTTTGGTTTAAAATTCTTGGTCTCTGCAACGTAAATACACCTGATCCTTGCACATTGATCCAGTTTAGTTCTGGTTTAAGGCTCTAAATTTCAAATTTTTACTTTAGAGTAAATAATTTGTTTTCAACTACAAGTCAAACCTAAATGAATAAGTGATATAGATTACATTACATTTATATATATTGTAGCGGGCAGGGCGGTGCACAGAGACAGGAGGCGGAAGTAAGCCAAGAAACTCAGGCTTTATTCTGGAATTGGTAGAGTGTAGGTCCGGGGGGCGTGTGTGTGTAGGTCCGCGGGGCAGGGCTGGTGCCGTGACGCTCGCGGGGGCGTGTCGGGGGAATCCCGGAAGAAACCTAGGGGTTCTCGGGCCGTCCCTCAGGCGCTGCGCGTCGTCTCGGCCGGCCCTCTTCGGTGTCTTCCGCCGAAGTGTACACACACACACACAGAGACAGAGAGAGAGAGACAGAGACAGAGACAGAGACAGAGAGAGAGAGAGAGAGAGAGAGAGAGAGAGAGAGAGAGAGAGAGAGAGAGAGGTTAGTCAGGTTACAGGGAGTACGGGTGAATACCTGTACGGGGGATCGTTTTCCGGACGCCAACCGTTTCAGTATGTCGGTACTCAACTTTCCCGGGGCGGAAGGGCGCCCTTTTATTTCCGCCATCCGGGTAGCGAGTGGTGGAATTCCTCCGTCGGATACTCCAATCCCCGGCCGGTACGGCATCGGCGGGTCCTCTCCGGCATGACGTCCTTTCCGGGTGCCGCAAGCCCCACTGCGGGGCTGCCTGCTTCGTGCCGATACGGCAGTTGGAGAAAGCGATTCTCTTCATCCTCGCACCGCGTGTCCGTCGTCGTCTGTGACAAATATATATATATATATATATATATATATATATATATATATATATATATATATATATATATATATATATATATATATATATATATATATATATATTTAGTTATATAAGCTGTATATTTATATTTATATAGATTACATTTACATGAATCACCTCACCAACGAAAATGTATAAAAAAAAATAACATTTCTCGTCAGAGGTACAATATGTGTACACACATATATAAACAGATTGTCAACTAGGTCACACAACAGCAACAATAAAAGTTATTCCCATACATGAACACATTTCATTTTAACTCACACAGGAATACAACACAGTTACAATTCAACACATGTATCAAAATAAAATCCATATTTCAACAATTCCTCTGAATTAACAATGGTTGGTTTATCTTTTTTTTTTTTTTCAAATTACACCAAATGAACTACAGCGATGACTCCATTAAAGGGTCATGAAACCTCCTACATTTAGCTCAAGTCTACTTCTCAATGTTTTTGAAAAATGCAACTTAAATGGTCATGGATGGCTGTGTGAAAAAGGGAGGGGGAGTGGGTGGGGCAAGGAAAGGCAGGGTAGGAAGAGGGGCAGGCCTTCACAATAAAATCACAAAACAACTCACAACACTAACAGTAAAGATGGATAGTGACAAAAAGTTTGCAGTGGCAGCAGTATGCAGGGCTCTGATGAAGTGGATGACTCCTGAACCTACAGGGCTAAATGGAGCCACAATGGATAGCCGTACAGGTCCTCTGCCCAATTGATTTGAACCATTAGCCCTTAGCGTGACTATGGAGAAAAACAAAACAAAACTGGATACAGCGAAGATGGAAGAAGTGTCGTAATGGTAGCTAGCTAATAGGCTCGAGCTTATCATGATTAAAAAAGGTGAAGGCTCTTCCCTCTGACATGGACCCTTGTTGCATAGTTTTGCACGCGAAGGCCTGCAAAGCTTTAATATTATATAATTATAATAATATATATATATATATATATATATATATATATATATATATATATATATATATATATATATATATATATATATATATGATATACAGTTGCAAGAAAATGTATGTGAACCCTTCATGGAATTTCATGGTTTTCTGAATAAATTTGTCATAAAATGTGATCTGATCTTCAACAGGGGTATGGACAAATATAATGTGTCTAAAAGAATAACACAAAAAAAATTCTGATCTTTGAAGTCTTTAATGAGAACAACCAAAAATAACCTCATAGTGCCTGTGGAAAAAGTATGTGAACCCTTGAGTTAAGTTTTTTTATTTTTTTGCACACCTGGAGTCTTGTTAAGAAAATGAGTTTGGACTACTTTGACTGATAAAAACCCCTCAAACTATTGGAGTTTGCTCTGCACAAGAAGCACATGCTTATGTGAGCCATACCTAGCCAAAAAGAGCTTTCAGAGGATCTACGATCAAGAATAGTTGATTTACATAAAGCTGCCAAGTGTCACAAAGTGATTTCAAAGAGTAGAAATTAACCCCTCTACAAATAGTCAAACATTCTACAAATAGAGACACTTTGGGACTGTTGCTACTCTACCAAGAATTGGGCGCCTAGTCAAAATGACACCAAGAGCACATCGAAGACTCATCAACAAGGTAAAGAAACAAGCCTGAATGACAGCCAAGGATTTGAAGGCATCATTGGGATTGGCTAACATCTCTGTTCATGAGTCTACAATACGCAAAACATTAAACAAGCAGGGTATCTACGGCAGGACACCACGAAGGAAGCCACTGCTTACTAAAAAGCACATTGCTGCATGCCTGAAGTTTGCAAAACAGCACATCGTCACTCCACAGTGATATTGGCAAAATGTTTTGTAGACTGGTGAAACTAAGATTGCTCTATTTGGAAAAACCACAGAGCACTACATCTGTCGTAGAAAGGGTACGACATATCATCATGAAAATATCATCCCAACTGTAAAGCATGGTGGAAGAAACAACATGATTTGAGCCTGCTTTGCTGCATCAGAGCCTGGCCAGCTTTCAGTCATTGAGGGGAAGATGAATTCCCAAGTATATCAAACAATTCTTCAGGATAATGTGAGAATGTCTGGACGTCTACTGAAACTGTGTAGAAGTTGGGTGATTCAACAGGACAACAAACCAAAACTGCGGAACAAGTCCACAACAGAACAGCTTCAGAAAAACAAAATCTGCCTTTTGGAGTGGCCAAGTCAGAGCCCAGACCTCAACTCAATAGAGATGCTATGGAATGACTTGAAGAAAGCATGAGACGTCCAAAGAATATGACCGAGCTAAAGCAGTTCTGCCAGGAAGAATGGGTTAAAATTCCTCCTGAATGATGTGCATGTCTGATCCACAGCTACAGGAAGTGCCTGGTTAAGGTTATTGCTGCCAAGGGGGGTCAACCAGTTATTAATTCTAAGGGTTTACTTACTTTTTCCACTGCCATTTTGAATGTTGAATGTGTTCAATAAAGACATGAAAGATCAAAATTTTGTTGTGTTATTCTTTTAGGCACATTATATATGTCAATACTCCTGATTAGATAAAGATCAGATCAGATTTTATGACAAATTTATTCAGAAAACCATGAAATTCCAAAGGGTTAACATACTTTTTCATGCCAATGTATTATATATTGTATGTACAATTTTTATAATATATTTTTTATTACATGTGTCAGAATGGTACCTAGCTTTTCACGAATAAAAGGCGAAAGGCTCATCCCTTCAATGTGGACCCTCATTTCATAGTTTTGCACACGAAGGCCTGTCGGTACCTGTGGAGATTGAGGAGGTTTAATTAGCTCAAAAGTAAAATAAAAATGTTATGCTTAAAAATTAGACACATAACAACTCATTTGAATGGATGGAAAAATCCTCGGGACTTGGTACCGCATCATTGTGTAGATGCAAACTGCTTTCATGAGCAAGTCTACCTTTCTACAATTCTCTCTCCCAAGGCAACATACTCGAACTCTTACACCACCGAAACAAACATTTGCGACCCATTTGCGACCCATTTGAACACCTCTCTCATCTACTACATCTGTAGGAAAGCACCACATGCTGTCATGAATAATTAAGAGACAGCATCTTCTCTTAGGATAAGAACACACAGGGTCATGAATAATTATGAGACACTGACGCATTATTGATGGACTATAATACATTGCCACGTCACTGCCTGTGACGTGTGACAGGACAAGATTTTAAACCTGGAAGCTGAAAATTAACCATTTTTTTTCTACAATTAAAATTAACAGATGCTAAGATTGTCTTTATGATATGAAACACAAAAACCTCTGTTAACGTTTCAGAAAATGTAGTTTAGTTTTTCATGACACTTTAACTGGCTTTACACTCCAGATAAACAAAGCCATCTATTAAGTAAGCTCCTTTACAAACTTCCCAATCAATTAGTTTTAGATTAAATAACTCTTATATATTTCATTAAATCCTTGTACAAAAGCACCTCAATCATTTCTTCAAACTAAATCATTATTTTATCCCGAAATTCACACAATTTATTCACATGCACTTTTTTCTGCTTCCGGTTTTCTATCAGTCTAGTCTGCGCTTCACACAGGATTGAGTCACCATCGCTGTTGGACTCGCTTGAGCCTGCAGTGCCAATTTCAACTCTAATTGTGTAACTTTTACTGTAGAAATGTGCGTATAATTAATAATGATTAATAAACCATTTTGTTTATTAATTTTTTTTTATTTCAGTGTTTTTTTCTTCTTCACATGTACCAATTTTATTAGATAGGTAAATATGGCAATTTCTTTTTATTCTTTGACTACAAATTAACTAATTTGAGTCTTGGTTACATAGTACTCTTACCATGTGTGAGTCATGAAGCATGAAGCCGGCCAAACATCCCAGATATTTATTGCACATGAGGTACAATATACAAACATTTGTAAATGTTTGAGAAAATGTCACTCCTTTCAATTTACAAAATGGTTTACAGTCCATCCAAGGATGGTCAAATTTCTCAAACCTACAGAGGAAATATTTTAGTCATGGAGGTGGAAATTGTATGACCACCGTCCATATGAGCAGATGTCCCTGCTTGATGCAATGCATGCTGGATGCCTGCATATATCCGTAGAGGATTGCCAGGGATGGATCTGGCATGCCAAGAGATTCTTTCCCAGGTGCATTGCTGGAGAGGAAATAAGGTGAGTTCAGTTTTTCTACATGAGTAAAATATTACACTTTTTTGCTAAAGTAAACAGAACCAACAAATCTGGTGATGTAATATATTTTATTCATTATGTACTCATTTGACTGAAGTAAATTCAGTATCTGAATCACTATTTTTCAGTGCAGAACTTCTAACAGATATCTTTATCACTTGGTAAATATCCTACATGTGTATGTGTATTAATTAGGGAGTAACACAATGCCAGTGTCTGTATTTGTTTAGTGTTCCAAATATTCATATCTGTATTTAACTGTGAAAATTAGTGATATTGTTTTTTTGAGAGAGAGAGAGAGAGAGAGAGAGAGAGAGAGCAAGAGAGAGATGGTTTTGAACAGTCTCAGACTTTCCCTTATCTTGATTTCTAAATTCTAATTTCCAGAAGGAGGATCAGAGTTAGTCTAGGTCTAAGTGAAGGAATAACTTAAACCTGGCCAGAGGCAGATTCAACTTCAGAGTAACTGATGTTAGCCTCTAGGTTGACCTTGGCAACAGACGAAAATTGATTACCTGGAATGTTTCAATGATGATGAAAGAGCACCACCAAGACCAGAGAGAAGGGCAACTATATAGACAGGAGAAACCCACTGAAAGATTTTGATGAAATAAACATTTGTGACAGTTTTTATATGTACATAAAAAAATGCAGCTGACATAATTTGTTTGCTTGAACCAAAGGTTTCATATCACAATTTCAGGAGAAGGCCTATTCCTCCTTCCCTGCAAGTACTGATAACCTTGAGGAATTTGCCATGTGGAACATTCCATCATGAAATAAACGATTTGTGTGGCATAAGTGAAAAAAACTGTGTGCAAAATAGTCCACAAAGTCGGCAATGCCATATGTGAACTGAAAGATAACTACATCATGTTCCCTGACGCTACTGCCCAATCCATCTACAAGGTGGAGTTCTATGAATATGTTAGATTCCCTGGAGTCACGTTCACATAAAGTGTCACTCTACAACAGATGCTGAATAGTACAGAAATCGTAAAAACTGCTTCTCAATAAATGTACAAGGTGTGTGCACTCCCACTATGCAGTTTTCCAACATTGTTGCAAACTGGAAAGGTGCAGTTCATGACTCAATGCTTTTTCAAAACTCCTCTTTGTATTATCAGTTGGAAGGAGGCTAACATAGTGTACCATGATTACAATTTCTTAATCCATGCCATTTTTACCATTACAAATAATTGTTTTTATTTTTTATTTTTATTACTTTGAATTATTGATAACATGATATATTTGCCATTTTTTTATGCATTTCTGTGGCAATGTTTTACTTTTTAGGTACTCTTTTTGAAAGTAATAAAGATGCTTGAAGAGCATTAATAATTGTGAACAGGATAAGTCATTATAAGTTGCATTTTCAGCTAAATTTGGGTACTTGAAGCATTCGTTATGTTGAACTATTTCAATTGCTTCTGTTAGATTTGTTCATTGAAGCTAGTTGAAAGTCTGTAAATTTCACAATAAACCTGATTTGCAATGGGGTTTGAATGATTTTGATTGCATCTATCTGATTGATTGAATATATGTCATGTATATGAGAGAAGGAACTCTGAACTACATTTCCCAGCAGCCACTGCACCACACTGCATCACAGTCACATGAGCACCTGCACCTGAATCACACTCTTGTTAACGAGCACTCATGTGTTGCAACATAGAGTTTGCATTGCACACTTTGTCTTATATTTGTCATTCTTTGCCATGTTATGATATTGCTTGTTTTTTGTTTCTTTATTCTTGCTTCTTGTTACAAGTTTCATAGTTCTTGTTTTATTTTGAAGTTTAGTAAAAGTAAACTTGCACTTGCATCCTTCTTTACCTTGAAATTGTGACAGAACGTAAGACCGCATGGATGCAGGAGAATAATTTAGACTTCAAGAAGCCTTTTATGAAGACCAAAAGCAGAGGGGGGAGAAGGAGGGAAATCATAGGACATCCCGCCGCCTATCTGATGCACTGAGGATGTCGCTCCACCTTCCTGCTCAGCTGAGGACATTGCTTCACCATCCTGCTCAGCTGAGGATGTCGTTCTGCCATCCTGCTCCACTGAGGACGTTCCTCTGCCATCCTGCTCCACTGAGGACGTTGCTTTGCCTGGATAACGACCCCAAGCACACCTAAAAGGTTACCTCTGTCTTGCTAAGGACGCTGAGGGTGAAGGTGATGGACTGGCCAAGCATGTTTCCAGACGTAAACCCTATTTGAGCATCTGTGAGGCATGCTCAAATGTAAGGTGGAGAAGCACAATGTCTCTAACATCCACTAGCTCCGTGATGTGGAGGAGTGGAAGAGGACTCGAGTGGCAACCTGTGAAGCTCTGGTGAACTCCATACCTAAGAGGGTTAAGGCAATGCAGGAAAATAATTGTGGCCACACAAAATATTGACACTTTGGCCCCAATTTGGACATTTTCACTTAGGGGTGTACTCACTTTTGTTGCCAGCGTTGTAAACATTAATGACTGCGTGTTGAGTTATTTTGAGGGGACAGCAAATGTACGCTGTTACACAAGCTGTACACTCACTACTTTAGAGTGTAGCAAAAGTAATGTATACATTGTAATTAAAAGATATAATCAAATATTTACAAAAATGTGAGGTGCGTATGCTGCTGATTTTGTTCGTTTGCCCACTGACAAAGAAATGATCAGTCTATAATTTTAATGATAGGTTTATTTGAACAGTGAGAGACAGAATAACAACAAGAAAATCCAGAAAAACGCATGTCAAAAATGTTATAAATTGATTTGCATTTTAATGAGGGAAATACGTATTTGACCCCCTCTCAATCAGAAAGGTTTCTGGCTCCCAGGTGTCTTTTATACAGGTAATGAGCTGAGATTAGGAACACACTCTTAAAGGGAGTAATCCTAATTTCAGCTTGTTACCTGTATAAAAGACAACTGTCCACAGAAGCGATCAATCAGATTCCAAACTCTCCACCATGGCCAAGACCAAAGAGCTCTCCAAGAATGTCAGGGACAAGATTGTAGACCTACACAAGTCTGGAATGGGCTACAAGACCATTGCCAAGCAGCTTGGTGAGAAGGTGACAACAGTTGGCGCGATTATTCACAAACACAAAATAACTGTCAATCTCCCTTGGCCTGAGGCTCCATGCAAGATCTCACATGAGAACTGTGAGTAATCAACCCAGAACTACACGGGTGGATCTTTTCAATGACCTCAAGGCATCTGGGAGCATAGTCACCAAGAAAACAATTAGTAACACACTACGGCGTGAAGGACTCAAATCATGCAGCACCTGCTAGGTCCCCCTACTTAAGAAAGCACATATACATGCTTGTCTGAAGTTTGCCAATGAACATCTGAATGATTCAGAGGACAACTGGGTGAAAGTGTTGTGGTCAGATGAGACCAAAATGGAGCTCTTTGGCATCAACTCAACTTTCTGTGTTTGGAGGAGGAGGAATGCTGCCTATGACCCCAAGAACATCATCCCCACCGTCAAACATGGAGGTGAAAACATTATTCTTTGCAGGTGTTTATCTGCTAAGGGGACAGGACAACTTCACCGCATCAAAGGGACGATGTACGGGGCCATGTACCGTCAAAGCTTGGGTGAGACCCTCTTTCCCTCAGCCAGGCCATTGAAAATGGGTCGTGGATGGATATTCCAGCATGACAATGACCCGAAACACATGGCCAAGGCAACAAAGGAGTGGCTCAAGAAGAAGCACATTAAGGTCCTGGAGTGGCCTAGTCAGTCTCCTGACCTTAATCCCATGGAAAATCTGTGGAGGGAGCTGAACGTTCGAGTTGCCAAACATCAGACTCGAAACCTTAATGACTTGGAGAAGATCTGCAAAGATGAATGGGACAAAATCCCTCCTGAGATGTGTGCAAACCTTGTGGCAAACTACAAGAAATGTCTGACCTACAATTACATTTATTCACTTGGCAGACGCTTTTATCCAAATCGACTTACAAATAAGCAAAGCGACATATCAAGCAGAGAACAATACCAGTAGTGCAAGATCCATTAATTGAATACCAGAGGAAGCAAAGTGCACAGAGTAGAGGTGTAAGTGAGTACTGTTTTTTTTTCCCCCCTCTATGAGTTGGTTAAGTGTTCACGGAAGAGGTGGTTCTTTAGCTGTTTTTTGAAGATAGTGAGAGATTCTGCAGTCCGGATTGAGATTGGAAGTGCATTCCACCACTGGGGAGCGGTATGCGTGACGGTTCTGGAAAGGGACCTTACGCCATGCTGAGTGGGAACTACTAAACCTCTGTGATTGCCAACAAGGGTTTTGCCACCAAGTACTAAGTTATGTTTTGCAGAGGGGTCAAATACATATTTCCCTCATTAAAATGCAAATCAATTTATAACATTTTTGACCTGCATTTTTCTTGATTTTTATGTTGTTGTTCTGTCTCTCACTATTCAAATAAATCTACCATTAAAATTATGATCATTGACTGATCATTTCTTTGTCAGTGGGCAAACGTACAAACTCACTGTGTATGTATATATATATATATGTGTGTGTGTGTGTGTGTGTGTGTGTGTGTGTGTATTGTAGCGGGAGTAGCCTGGGGGAGGCGTAGCACAAACATGCGGGAAGCTGGTTGTGATAAAAGAGGTGAAAAAGGTTTATTTTCTTTCCTTCGGGGTGTGTGGGTGTGTGTGTGTGGGTGGCTGAGTGAGGGAAACCCTGCGGGGGCGGGGCTGGTGTAGCGGCGTTCTCAGGGGCATGTATGTCGAAACTACCGGAGCTGGTTCCACCCACTTCTTCAACAGGTTTATATGATATACATTCTCGTCCGTACGCTTACCGGGTTGTTGAAGGTGGGAGTTGACGGCCCCCCGTCGCTCAAAGACTGTATAAGGGCCCTGCCACCGGGCCCACCTTCAGTTGCGGCGTCTTCGGCGTTTTGGGCCAGGCAGGCTGCCCAGCTCCGGGTCCTCTGTGTCCGTCGCGGCAGCTTCTTTGCCTCGGTAGCGGGGCCCGTCGGGAAGTCCAGCCAGCCTCTTCCTAGGAGTAATGGCACCGGAAGGTTGGGGATCACGCCCACATAGAGGGGCCAATTCCCGCCACAGTCCTAATCCGCACCTTGGCTGCCAGGATCTCCTGGGTCTCCCCATGGATGCAGGTGACGGTGAGTATTCCCTCCGGTCGAAGTGCATTGGGGAAAACGAGCATCACCGTACTCCCGGTGTCCAGTAGGGCGGTGACTGGCCTTCCTTCCACCCACACCGTCTGGGTGGGGCCCTCTGGCAGCTGCTGTAAGTGGAGAGTGCACCCAGCTAGCCATGGTTTCTGGATCGGCTGGCCGGGCTCCACCTCCGGCTCCATGGGCATTGGCTCATCGGTGGGGGTTACCTGGCTAGGCAACCTCTGGCGGGTCCTGCACAGCCCAGGTGGGCGTTGAAAGTCAAGCTGGGGCCCTGAGGCCCTGAGGCCCCGAGGGGTAGGGCGGAGCATTGCTGGTCCCCCTGGCTGAACTCGAGCGTGGCCATGGTGCTCTCTAGAGCCGTCAGGAGCGCCTGGGGTGATTCTGGCACCTGTACCCCTATGGCCTGTTGCTCTAGGTGGGGTAATGCCCTCAGGAACCAGTCCATCGCCAATTTCTCTGCCACCTCCGCGGCCGTATACTGGTCCAGCCAGAGCCACCGCTTAGTGAGCTGGATAAGGGAGTTTAATTGTCCGCGTAGATGCGCCCTGGCTGATAGACCCAGCGATGGAACTCCATCGCCGCCTGGTAAGTGGTGTGGCCACACCACGCCAGGACCCCCTCTTTCATCGTTGGATAGTCCGCAGCGTCCTCTGGTTCGAGGCTATAGTACACTGTGCATGCCTCCCCTTGAGTAACACTCCAATGGCACGGGGCCAGTCGTCCCGGTCCCACCCCTCTCGGCGGGCAATATTTTTGAAGGTTTCAAAGTAGGCTATGAGGTCTTCCTCGGGGGCGAGGGGTGACAGTAGGTGGTGGAGCTCGCATCCCGGGTCCGGGAGGGGCGTGGAGGCTGCGGGGGTCTGTGTCTTGAGGTCCACCAGCGTTTGGGTAGCAAGGTGACAGCCTGTTGCTGGATGCTGGCCTCCAGCAAGTGTTTTAGAGTCTGCTCCATTTGTCTTCTCTCTCC
This sequence comes from Ameiurus melas, assembly GCA_012411365.1. Taxonomy (NCBI): domain Eukaryota; kingdom Metazoa; phylum Chordata; class Actinopteri; order Siluriformes; family Ictaluridae; genus Ameiurus; species Ameiurus melas. Next base: position 5,967,046 of record CM022767.1, read on the forward strand.
CTTTGGGTGTGTTTTTTTTTTTTTGAAGTGGCTCTGTGTTACTGCCCGCATCCTCCACCAGTGTAGCAGGAGTAGCCCAGGGGAGGCGTAGCACAAATATACGGGAGTGATGTGTGTGGGAGTGTGTATGTGGGTGGCTGAATGAAGGAAACCCTGCGGGGGCGGGGCTGGTGTTCTCAGGGGCATGTCGGGATTCCCGGAAGAAGCTGGGAAGGAGCGGTTTCCTGTGCCGGTTCTCAGCGTCACCACTGGTTTTGTCTGCCGTTGTCCTCGTCCGGGTCGGACCCTTCTGGGAGAGGAGAGAGAGAGAGACTAACAGAGCCTGTGTACCATGGCTGCAGTGGGAATACCTCGTCTTGCTACTATGTGTGTACATAGCCAGTGAGTCGGTCTTCGTCCTCCCTCGGGCAGAAGGGCGTCCTTTTATTTCCTCCTTCCGGTGCTGGAGTGGTGGGAATCTCACACCAGGTTCACCAATCAGCAGCCGGCGAGGAGTGGGTGGCTCCACCCTGCCGTGACGGCCCTTCCGGTTAGCGTTGGGTCCGGCGCGGAGCTGCCCGCTTCGCACTGGTGCGGCAGTCAGGGAAGGAGCGATTCTCTAACCCTGCGCATCGGGTGTCGGTCTGCCGCAACAATATATATATCAATATAGACATAGATGTGAGCAAGTGGATTAATGATTGAAGTGTCTTCAGGATGCATGGCCATTGGAAGTGATGTGTTGTATGCAACTTACTCAGACTAAATATTAAATGTTATATTATAAATGTCTTGTACCTATCTTGAAATAGTTTTATTATTATTATTATTATTATTATTATTATTATTATTATTATTATTGTTGTTGTTGTTGTTATTGTTATTATTATTAAATCTCAGTACAATGTCAATCTTTGTGACTTAAGTCTTGTCTCATTTGCTTTGCCTCCTGTATCTGAAACACAACCAGAGTGACAGTTGCACTTTATTAGTGGCAATGACAGTGTTAGTCTTCAGCTCAATATTATTGAGCAGCTCTGTCTCATAAGAGCAGATGTTTTGGCAGATCATAAGTGCCTAAATAATCCATGTCAATTTCTCACAGTTGGGACTCACAACCTCCCACTTCTCACAACAGGAGAAGAAAAGCTTGGACACCTCATCCAAAGAATTTCTGTCCTCTAGTCTTCGCCAGTTTCAGTCTAACTACTGTAGAAGTAAAAGTTATTAGAATGGTCACAAAGCTCTTGGGAATTATACAAGAAATCAATGTAGATTCTGAAGCATTAAGTACTATTTGGATGGATATGATTTAAGGCATATGTCTGTTAAATAATGTTCCTACATACACCTCATTTTAATACAAATTCACTGTTTTAACCGTCATTATAACACCTTATTTATAGTATTTGTGGCTGCAAAGTTGTTCCTGTTCATTAGTAGGTCACATGACTATACGTTTAGCATATCTACACTATACCTAAACTAGGAACTCAATACATTTAACCTAAACTCCCCATAAGTGTTATCTCTTTGTCAAGACCTTTTAAACCTCATATATATTTAGCATACTGCATTACATAGCATACTCAGGCAATGTTGGGTTTCAGTTTGGCTTTGTTGGGAGACAAAATGAGTCAGTGCTTCTTTATACTGAAGAAAAAGTATGAAATATTTATTCTCAAATGATTATTTAATGTCAAGTGTATTATTGTATGCAGTACTTAAAGGACTGAGCATACATGTGTCTGAAAAGATTATGCTGCAGTTTGCATTCTGTAAAAAGATCAATAGAAATAATCCTAGTTAATATTGGTATATTAACTAGGGTTATATTTACTGGTCATTTTACAGAATGTAAATTGCAGCATAATCTTTTTCTGACACATGTATGCTCAGTCCATAAACAATTACTGGCATGACAGATTTGAACCATACTAAAATCCCAGAAATGCTCTGTTAATTATTACATTAGCCCACCTTTCTATGCAAAACTAATCCAATCTGAAAAAAAAAAACTTTAGCATGTCATGTTCCCGGAGTTGGATGTGGGTGAAAACACTAGCAGCTGATTTCTGTGCATACTCCAACTCAGTCAATTGTTTTAGTTGTCTACAAGTGCCAACTTCTGGCAGTGTTCTAAAATGCATATTATGAAGATTGGATGACTGTGAGGCGGAATATAAAGTGTTATCAGAATTTCGAACCTGTGCTGACGTAGACATCATAACATCAGGGATAGCTGCTTTGAGGTATTTGGCTTCATTCAGGGTGGTTAGGGACACAATTAGCTAAGCCTCATGAAGTTCTCAGCAATCCACATCTTGATATCAGCCTGGCACTCAGTCTTGGAAAGAGGAGGCAATCTGTGTCAGCAATCAAAATAAATGTGTATCATAGCAATTAGATTATGGAGCATGCCAAATGATATGGCCCTTGGGCAATAGCGGTGAGCCGAGGACTGAGCCTTGGGGAATGCCACAAAAGAGGAGATGATAATGAGTCTGACCTAAATCTACCAATAGTCACAATTTTCTGTATGATTTGAGCCAAAAGAGTACAATAGCAGTGAACCCGTCAGGTTTTCATGTCAGCACCACTGCTTTCATTATCAAAGCAATGTTCAGGACCAAATAAGATTAATGGTTTCAGCAAGCAAATCCTCAGGAAGAGATGGTTGCAGAAATTGCAGTGTACGGGAAAGGAGAGCTAGCATCCTTACGTTATGTACAACAAAAGGAACTGAGTACCAGTATAATTTAAGGGAAATGCAATTTTCTTTATAATACAAGTTGATGATGTTCATCTGAATGACCAACAAGCCCTAACATGATAGTTAAAATAACAGCCACACAACCTGCTCTACACACCTCTCATGTCTTACTGACTCTTTTGCCACTGCATCTGTGTATCTATGAATCTTGTCAATTGTCACAATCTTGAAGTACTTTTAATTATCCTTGTTGTTTCATAGCATTTACACTTGGTAGATAAATAACTAAATATATTTTAAGTTATTTATTTGTTTGTTTGTATGTTTGTTTGTTTTGTTATCCATCTTTAGTACCTGCTTTAGCCCCATCCTACTAGTACAGATATGACCTTAATTTTTTTTTATTTTTTCATGCAGGATCAGAAAGCCCATCATGCAAAATGCCGCAGAGTGGGGCTTGAACCAGCATCAACAGGTGTTGGAGGTAGATGCACTAAAAAAAAACTGCAAAGTGTACAACATACTGTACGTCACTAGTGTACGTTTTGAAGATTTCTGAGATTGCTATAAAACCCCAAACACTTTTTTTCAAATTCACATCACGTTTACTGGTATTTCCTCCCGGGTGTGATTGTACCCGATATGTTTTTACATGTGTCCCTGGAGAAAGACCAAAAATTACACCTAGATTCAGCTGGACCAGATGGGAGATCAAGGCCAGAACGCTTTGCTGTGCTTTTGTTCAAGAATCTAATCCCACATAACAATTTTAAAATGTAATAACAAAACAATTGTTGAATGGACTTTGTTAAGCGCTATTAATTATTTTCTCCTATATGGCTTTGATGCTTTAAAGCTGCCTGGTCTGCTGTGGTTGCTCCCCCCCCAAAAAAATCTTTACTTTGATGTCAAATTGGTGTGAGTGGGGTGGGAAGTCCTTTGTCCCTGAGAGGTGATAATAGTGGTAAATCCCCTTTGTCATAATGTTTGTCAAAAACACAAAGAATTTATTTGCCGCTGAACACAATCCTGACATCTGATTTGGCAAACTAAATCCTTCAAATCAATTTCTTGCATTGATTAAGCTGCTATATAGAAATGTAAAACTATGGGCTGCTTTTTACTATTCATTACATGCCATTGATTTATTTGTTTATTTTATTTAAAACTTTACTTTTATAATGAAATAAATTAATATATGCTACTGGCACAATTATATTTTTTGTTAACGAAACAGTATACCACCAAAACATCTATATATTCATGTATATTTTAGAGTAACAATGTGTGTAAATCTGTAGATATAAGGTCAGTTTCAAAAAGAAAATAAATTGGCTGATACATTTATAAATACAATCACAGAGGCAAAAGCTAATGTTAGGCTATAAATCAACTTCAAAATGGTTGCATGATGTCACCACCACTATGCTTCTAACAACTCTTTCAATTTTTATATAAAAAAAAATACAACTGGAAAATACTATAGACTGAAATTTTTTTTTTTTTTTTAAAGTTGGAATAGTTTGCAAGAGCACAAGTATAAACACAACAAGACCGTAGTAGATGAGATTTACTGTTTGGCATGATAACGTTTAATTTCCCAGACAGCCTCTGTAGTACCATTTAGCCACTTATTAGCAACCATCTTTTTCAAGACACGTAAAAGCTTAACAAAACCATGAGTGGGGAATTACTCATGGATTTTATGTCATAGTATAAAACGTGAACATACTGTATATTGAGATTGTTTTATCCACAGACCTTATTTCAAGCATTTAACCAAAAAAACATTTTAAAAACACAGTGACTTCAGGACAATAGATGTCGAGTACACAGAAAAATTAAGTTGAGATCATAAGATAACAAGAAAGAAAGATTAATAATGCATGGTTGCTGAGGGCTTCTATATAATCCTGAAGCCAGATTCAACTAAATCCTCGCCATCCATTTCCTATATTGATTAAGCTGCTGGCTCGGCTTACTATCGTTGTGATAATCATACCATTTTCCTACCATTAATAATTCTATGACTTTATTCTCAATATATTATGACCTCAATCTCATAATGCTACTTTTGACAAAAAAAAAAAAAAAAAAAAACTCTAAAGTGCACAGCCTATATCATACTGCAGGTCGCTACTGTGTCTCTTGAGGCCAGGGGAGTGACGTACGAGCTAGCCTCTATTATGGTTCAATGAAATTACTGTCACTATAACATTTACACTATAATAAAACAGTGGTCAAATATCAGGGCCTTGGCTTTTAAATAACATATTGTCACTCAAGATGAGGTAATTCATTTAACTGCTCAATTTAATGTCATGTTCCCTACACCTTTAGAAATCAGTTTGCTCGCTCAAAGAATGTGACACGACTGCCACCTAACAGTATTGCATCACCAGTGCTGACTGACTGAGTGACATACCGCAGCGTACTGTGGCGTACTGCAGGATCACGTTCATTTTCTTGTGCATTATTAATGCCCACATCATTTAATGGGAATAAACTCGGGTGAGATGCCAGTTCAACATGTCTTTCTCTGTTTCTTCCATTTTTATTTCTTTATTTTCCCATCTATCCATCTTCAGTGCCTACTTTCTTTTTGGTCACAGTATATGGAGTCCTCACAGTAATGCTGGGTGTGCCCACCACAGGGCTTTAATTCTTTCTTCCTCTTTTATTTTCTAACCACCCATCCATCCATCCATTTTCTGTACTGCTTATCCTACACAGGATTGCAGCGAGCCTGGAGCCTATCCCAGGGGAATCAGGGCACAAGGCGGGGGGGGGGGCACTCTTGATGGTGTGCCAACCTTTGCAGGGCACAATCACACACACACATTCACACACCCATTCACACACTATGGACAATTTAGAGGTACCAACCAGCCTACAATATATGTCACTGGATTGGAGGAGGAAACTGGAGTACTCAGAGGAAACCCAGAAGCACAGGGAGAACATGCAAATCCCAAACTCTGGAGTCTGATGCTAACCACTAAGCCACTGTGCCCCTTTGTTTTTATTTTATTTTACTTAGTTTATTATCATGTCATTTCATCTGACACAACCTATTGTGCATTCTGTTGCATATTTAGTATACAGTAGCTAGCTATCCTGAATTCCAATCATAAGGTTTATATTCATGGTAGGATGCAATACCTGACCAATAATATGTTATTTTTATTTTTGCATATTTGTTAGAGACACTAAACTAAACCAGTTTAAGTACTGTTCCACACAGGACCTCTAAACAACATTGCATGTTGTGTCTGTTATGTGTAAGGCTGTTGAAGGTTGAGTGTGATGTGTGAGAAGTAATTTAGGTGAAAGTTTTAGGTGTGACAGCGAGGACGGCATGACTTTGGTACAAATATAAAAGCAGGCGCAGTAACACCCACACACATATTATCAAAATTATCCCTCCACTTCCTTTTTTTTTTCCTCCCCATCCCACTGTTTCACTCTGCAGGGGGTGAAGGACACAGCCCCGAAGCCTGGATGACACAGCCAATTTACTCACATTCTATCAGAGAAACACACACACATACAGATTTAAACCCAAAGTGGGTGTGGCCTAAACAGGAAGGTTTTAACCTTTAATTTTTTAATTGAGTGCATTTTAATTAAATTTGAATGCTACAACTATGTCCCCTGGAAGCACCAGCAAAAACATGACAAAAAACAACAATGACACAAAAATAGAAGAAATGCTATCACTATCAGCATGGTGTATATACTCTGGCTCTGACAATTCCTCAAAATCAGCTACATCACTCCACTTCATAAATTGTGAATTATGCCATGCCATGTCTCATTTTGCTGTTTGATGTGAACATGTTTCACAGGGTCTATAAATATGAGGTAACACATAGGCCAAATTTCCTTAGTCATTCATGACAATTATCTCAACACATTGTAAAAAGAATGGTTCGAGTGGCCAAAAATCTCCAACGATCACAGCTGGAGAATGGCAGATTTTGCGTCTTGGGGTCAGAAAGTCTCCAAAACTACAATCTGAAGTCACCTACATCACCACAAGTTGATTGGAAGGTTTCAAGAAAAAAAAAAAACTCAAGCATCTTCAGCTTGCCAGAAACTATTGGAACTTCAAATAAGATTGGGTTTTATCATCAGATGAATCCAAACTAGAGCTTTTGGCAATAAACACCAAAGACGGTTTTGGTGCACACAGAAAAGTACCTCATGCCCACTGTTAAATATGGAGGTGGATCTTTAATGTTTTGGGGCTGTTTTACTGCCAGAGGACCTGGACATTTTCTTAAGACACATGACATAATGGACTCTATCAAATATCAACAGATATTAAATGAAAACTTGACTGCCTCTGCCAGAAAGTTTAAAATGGGACATGGTTGGATCCTCTAGCAGAACACTGGCCCAAAACAAACATTAAAATCAACACAAAAATGGGATATTGACCACAAAATCCTGCCATGGCCATCCCAGTCCCCTGACTTGAACCCATAGAAAACCTGTGGAGTGAACTGAAGAGAAGAGTCCAGTGTGGACCTAAAAATAATCAGGCATTATTGGAGAAGACTCAGAGCTATAATCTTGGCAAAGGGAGGTATCACAAAATATTGACTAAAAGGGTGCATTAATTCTTGTACACCTATACATAACACACACATACATATATATATATATATATATATATATATATATATATATATATATATATATATATACACATATACATATATATATATATATATATATATATATATATATATATATATATATATATATATATATATATATATATATATATATATATATGATTAACATGTATTTTGTCTGGATTTGTTTGGATTGTTTAATATCCATCAGAGAACAGTATTTTTGTGATTTTTTTAAACAAAATATCAAAAGGTTAAACAATAATAAAAATGATCATAGCCTTCTTTGGTCATATTTATCAAGGGTGGCACTATTAGTGGAGGTCAGTGAATAGTACTATATACTTTATATATACACTATGTATACACACTTTTTTTCTAAATAATTAATATCAAATTACTCTCATTCCATAAAATGACGAGGAATGTAATGCTAGACCAGAGGTGCAGAGGTTTATGGCACATAAAATGATATGTGTTTAGGAATTGCTCCAAAATGAAATGATTTCTGCTGAACATCCAAGTTTAATAATTGCACAATTCAGGATTTTTAGAGTCAACATAATTAACAAGGCTGTGTGAGCGGCTTGTTGATTAAACTCCTGTAGTGATTTATTTATTTTTCTCCTTTAATGCCTGATTTTGTTGGATTTTCGCCAGTAGTGTTTTGCTTTCCGCTGCTGTAATGCATTCAGAATGGTCACACTGTGAGGGTATTTGGCCTGAATCAGTGCCGATGCTTAAATAGAACACTGCATGCACAGCAAGTAGCATTTTATGTGAAGAAAAAGGTTTATTCATATGCCATCAACAGCATGGTCACTGTGTAACTGTGCAGTGAATCATATCTAGACTTCCCAAGCACTGCTGCTGTGATTATAAGCTGATTTAGGCTACCTAACCTTCCCACATGTTATGCACATATTGACAAAAATCCTGTAAACTTTGTAAACACAATAATAAGTTACCTGATTATGTCAGCCTCTGAGTGTGAGGTTTCACGGAACCCTGGGGATGCCACAGGCTAGCATGGCTGGGAGTCCAGAAAAGTGTAATTGTCTTGCTCTATGGGTGGGATGGAAGACCTACATCTCTCTCCCACCAGAGTGAGGTGCCAATATTAGCTAACAAGAAAATATAAAAAGGAATAAACAATTCTACCACCAAAACTCTTAAACGGGGGTCCCCAACAACCTGAACGGACATAACGTATATGCTGCCACTTCACGCTTTGGAATTTTTGTTTTTCTTTGTTATTTACAGTCATTAATCCATGCTCAGAAATCTTTTTGCATATTTTTTGCATTCTTTTTCTTGAATTTTGTTGCTCTGACTTTCGTTGAGTCATGTGAGTCGATGAGAGAGATGGAAGGATACATTCTTCATTTAATTTAAATGTGGCTTGTTTGAATAAAATAGAATAGGACTTTTTTGGGACTGTTTGAATAGTACACAAAATCCTGCTTCACAGTTTGAGAGATATTAGTAATAAATAAATTTAATTATGTATATATATATATATATATATATATATATATATATATATATATATATATATATATATATATATATATATATATATATATATATATATATATATAAATGAATAAACAAGGTGAGATTTTTCTCACAATACATAAACAGCTAAACAGCTTAAATGATAAAACATGTTGTCTACTGGATATTTATAATTATCAGATTTAATGCATTGATTGCTTCTGCAATAATATTCAGAGGTTGTGAAAGATATTATCTGAATTATTGATTTACTTATTCATTGACATGAAAGGAAACCATTAAAGAAATAGGAAAAGAAGGAGAGCAAGGAACAAGATTTTGCAATCACTGAATAAAAGTCTAGTTTATTTTAAAGGATTGAGTGATTGGGAAGAGGGCTGTGTTAGTAACTTTGGTTGACTGATCTGGTGTATGAGTCATGTGACTGGTTATGTGGCAGATTGTTTGATATATTGCTGAATGCAGTTCACTGATTGGTTGTGGCAGGGAATTCTGGGAATTAGAGTTTGTGATTGGAAAGGCTCAATAAATGACATAGAAATGTGAGCACTGTGTCTATAATGTTATGCTATGTGAGCATAAGCTTGAAGCATGCAGATGCAGGTTTACACAGTTTAGAGGAAACATTTTAATCTTCAGCCTCCCATACTAGTATGTCAGGTAATAGGGTAGATCAAACTTGCTGGGGTGATTTGGTAGACTAAAAAGTCAAAAAATATTGTGAAGTCTGCATTATGTGATAAACTGTCAGCAATTAAACTAGTTAATTAAATTACATATATTGTCTTTATGACACAGCCATTTAATAAACATACATGAAATCATCTTCTATTTGTATATTCCTTATAGGACTCTAATGTGCTAGTAAAAAATGATCCTCAAACAGGGATGAATCCACCATTCTGCTTTTGTTATTCAAGGGTAACAACTCTTTTTTGTTGGTGGTTTGTTTTTTTTGTTTGTTTGTTTGTTTGTTTTTGTTTTTAATTCAATACTATTAGTACTATCATTGTGACGATAATCCATTGACATTTTTTAACACAGCTAATTAATGATCTGGACACAAAAATCTAACACTAATAAAAAATAAATAAAAATATTTAGCCTCTGATAGTTCTTATTTTAATGAAATATTATTTAAAGTCTGTATTTTTATATATATTTTTTAATAAAGAAATATCCTCACAAGGTCAGATATTCTTTTCCTTGTGGACACACCAAACACACACACACACACACACACACACACTTCGTGGTAATTTATTCATGCACTTGGACCCTTCTCATTTACTTAATATCTACTGTGTAATGTGTAAGATGATGTGTGCGTGTCCTTTATTTGTCTCTGCACTAGAATTCCCTCTGTCTAATAACACCACATGTGTTAAACACATTTCTGTAATACTAATTCACATATTGTATGCAGCACACAGCTTTTATCACTAATACCCAATGAGCATGATAATCAGAACCATATCCATCTGATTATATGCACTACACTATTCTAACTTTAAACTTGTATAAAAAATGAAAAAGAAATCAAGACCTTGGAATCATGTGTTCTAAATAATGTCACTAATTTTGTAGATGTTAATGATAACGTCAACGATATAGATATACTTTAAATTGAAAACTTCACAAATTTAAATTAATGTGCTTTCTTCACTAAAAACCATGCAAAATTTTAGCATGTTGTCATGGTCTGATATAAATTCAAATCAATTCAACTTATCAATCACATCTAATTACAGCACATGTTGTTCCAAAGTGCTGTACAGATTCAACAAATAAAGCAACAATTCCACTAAACAAGAGTCATTGATAAAATTCAGGACCCTAGCCACTATTAAATACTAAGGAATAGAAGTGCATTTTTAGTGTTGATTTAAAACTAGACAAGGAAGGAGCAGACCTAAATGTAATGGGAGACCATAGAGGCCAATACTGGAAAAGCTCAATCTACCTTAGATTTACATTTAGAGCGACAAGACAACTACAGAAGAAGTGGTGTCTCAGTGGTGAGAATGCAGACAAGAGGTCACAGATATATTTGGGAGCAAGCCCAGCCAAGACAAACAACAGAATCTTAACCCAACATAAATCTATACGAAACTTTACCAGAAGCCATTGAATCTGGGAGCAGCATTTTGCACCAGTTGTAACTGTACAAGAGATGATTGCGGAACACCGGCAAAGAACATTGCAATAGTCAAATCTTGACTACGTGATAAGTATGTGAATCACAATTTCCAAGTCCTTCCTTGATAGGAATTCAATTTGATGGAAAAAGCTGCCCCTAAGCCCACCATTGATTTGCTTTTCAAATAATTCGGAGGTATCGAAAACGACTCTGAGGTTCTTTACATGAGACTGGACATTAAATGATAAGAATCCTACCTAACTGAATTACTACACTTCATGTTTTGGATGAATTGCAATGCTACAAAAAAAAATTGTTTAAAAAAAAAAAAAAAAAAAAAAAAAACACCAAAAAAAAAAAAAAAAAAAAAAAAAAAAAAAAAAAAAAAAAAAAAAAACAATCTACATGATCAGATCAATATCTAATTGCAGTGCTTCGGTCTAGTTAGTACAAACGGAACAACACAGATCCAACATCAAGAGAGAGGAGAATGTCATTTGTCACCTTCACAAGGGCAGATTCAGTACTATGTCTTTGTCTAAAGCCAGACTGATAACTGTCTAGAAGGTTAAATGAATTAAGATAAGTGTGCAATTGATGATAGACAGTTTTCTATAACAGTTTAGATAAAAAAAGGCAACTGTTAGATTGGTCTGTAGTTGGAATACGCGGCAAGATCCAATTCAGATTTTGTAAGTAGCGGTTTAACAATTGCATGTTTAAAATATACTGAGCCTACCCCATTTGCCAGTAAACTATTTACAATTGTCGTCACATCCAAAGCCAAAAAACATAGAGTGCAAACATGTAAAACTGTGCATTCACTGAAAAAATTAATCATTTACACAGGATCCAAACAGTGCAGTGTCAACATCATTAGCAAGCCTCTGTGAGCAGCCTGTTGATTAAACTCCTGTAGTATTTTTTTTTCACTCTCTTTAATGGCTTATTTTATTGGAATTGTGCCAGGAATGTTGTTGTTTCTGCTGCTCTAATGCATGGAAGCCATTTCAAACTGTGAGCACATTTGCATTGAATTGATCTCGAAGTTTGAATGTTGCTCTTGAAAAACAATTAGCAATTTACAGTTTATGTGAAAAAAATCCATTTTTATGTTCCATGTCTTCACCAAAATCACTGCAATTGAACCTCTTTATTCATGACATTTTTGAATACAATGAGCTTTTGGTATAGATTTGTTCATGTTCAACAGCACAGGAACTGTTTACTGTTCAGAAATAATATGATAGATGTAACAAGCTGTAATTTAACAATTTAATTTGGAAAATGTCTTCAAAGCAAACACATACAAATCCTTGCTTAAATAACTTGTGTTATCCATAACTAGAGTTTAAATATTCACTATGAAAATGGCCAACAGCCCTCAAGACGAAGGACTTTATTCCACTGTGGTGGTTTTGTTGCTCAAGCCTTAGGATGTTTTTTTTGAATAATGAAGTCAAGCTATGGAAAATGGTTTAATCCATGTTAGCAAGGCTCTTTCATTGGAAAAAAGAAATAAAGAACTTTATTTTATTTGCTCTTCTGTACAAAGGCTGTGCATTTAATGATGGTTATGGTACAGATTTGCTTTTCTGTAAAGGCCCTAATTAAATCCTGACTCCAGACATCTCTGTGGAACCATTACGCTTTCTTTCATGCATGGCATTGGTTTAATTGGTAATGGACTCACACATAGGACAATGTAATTTTTTGTTATATAGGTCATTATGGATTTTCTTCTTCTTTAAAACAAAGGAACACTCACTTGTTATCTTAATATGTGGTGTGTGTATGGTAAGGTGTGTGTTCTGTATTTGACTTGGGATTAGAATCATTCTCTCTACATAATACACTCCAGATGTAATATAAATTTACCAATGTGTATGCATAACACAGCTTATATCAATCAGATGCTGAGAGTTGCTGTTAAATTCTTGATTCTGATTGGTCAGATGTTGATTCATTTTCATAAAGAGCAGCTCTGGAAATAGTTTCGGCTGTAATTCAAAGCATGCTTATATTAATGAGTGATTGTAGCCGCTATAACATAAGTGCTAATAGGAAATAACTTGGCTAGTGGACAATTTGTATGTAATAATTGTCAATGCTGTGTTGTAAATGGAATAACACACTGTGGGACTTGCTGTTATGGGAAAATAATCAATGTGACCATGACACATGATCCGGTGTTAATTAGTTTCCTATAACAGTATGTCCTCAAGAGTTTTATCCAAGCTGTGATAGGCCCAGTTTGGTTATCCCTGTTACAAGATTTATTAAAGTAGAATAAATATACTTAATTAGATTCCCAGCGCTCTTCCTAGTGCTCAATAAGAAGATTACTGAAATCCTGTTTACTTAGATTTTCTTTGAATTAGTAGAAAGTTGCAAACAAACAAAACTTGGGCACTGATTTGGGTTAGCCCTTTAATACGAACACATTTAAATATTTGTGCAACATACATATCCAAGGGTGCACGCCTGACACTTCCAGGGTTGGGGTTCAATTCCTGCTGTCTGTGTGTTTGCATGTTCTCCCCATGCTGCGGGGGTTTCCTCGGGGTACTCCGGTTTCCTTCCCCAGTCCAAAGACACACATGGTAGGCTGATTGACGTGTCTAAAGTGTTCGTAGTGTTTGAATGGGTGTGTGAATATGTGTGATTGTGTGCCCTGCGATGGACTGGCACCCTGTCCAGGGTGTACCTTGTGCCCGATGTTCCCTGGGATAGGCTCCAGGGTCCCCCGTGACCCTGAAAAGGATTAAGTAGTTGAAGATGGATGGATGGATGGATATACATATCCAATTCAAATTGGATTTTCCTTGTTTCTGTTTTATTGATATAATATTTTGATGTAGAATCTTGATGCTTATAATTGTAATACAATGAGTTATGCTTATAGTCATATAAAAAATAAGTACACCCCCATGGAAATTGGTGGCTTTATTGACAGTATGGACAAGCAAACATTTGATCAACTTTGAAACAATGAAGTTGATATACTTCAAAAAACCACAAGGAAATTTAGCTTTTTCAATCATTTATTTAACATAAATATCAATAGATGGGATATTCTTATGTGGAAAAAGTAAGTACACCCTTGGCCTCAGAAGTTAGTATTGCCCCCTTTAGCAGAAATAACTTCTTGAAGGCATTTTGCATAATTGTCCAATAGTCTCTCACATCGGCTTGCTTGAATTTTTGACCACTCTTCTATGCAATGTTCTTTCAGTTGCAAGATATTTGATGGTTTTCTTGCATGTACTGCCTCTTTCAAATCACCACAAAACATTTCAATGGGATTTAAAACTGGGCTTGACTAGACCATTATATAACCCTGCATTTCTTCTTTTTGAGCCATTCCTCACTGTATTTGCTAGTGTGTGTAGGATCATTATCCTGTTGAAAGGTCCACTTTCAGTTCAACTTCAACTTTCGGAGAGATGGCCTCACGTTATCTTCATGCACTCTTTGATATGGTGCAGAATTCATAGTTGAATCAATGAATGCAAGCTGCATGGTCCCTGAAGCAGTGAAGCAACCCCAACGCATAACATTTCCACCACAGTGCTTCACAGTTGGTATGAGTTGCTAATAGCTGTCTTAGGTCTATGCCAAACATGTCTGCTGGTACTGTGACCAAACAACTCTATCTTTGATTCTTCTGTCTAGAGAACATTATTCCAAAAGGCCTGCTCTTTGCCTACATGCTCACTGGCAAACTGTAGCTTTTGCAATAGCTTTTTTTGTAGTTCTTCCAATAGCCTTTTCCTGGCATGCCTCCCATGCAGTTCAAATTTGTGTAGATGCATGTACTTTGACACCAACAGTTGCAAGACCTACTAGCAGATCCTGTGATGAAATTTGGGGTTCTTGGAGACTTCTTTTTGCAACAGATGGTTTGTTCTTGGACTGAATTTTCTGGGACAGCCAATCCTGGACAAATTGTTTGAAATCATTTATAGATTAATTTCTTTACAGTATAATGATGTTTACAGTATAATGATTGTTCATTAAAATTGTGAAAATTACTAAGAAAATGTACATTTTACGTCTCTTTTTATAAAGTGTATTACCTTTATTAACCCTCAAAGACCGAAACCGCCACAGCTTGTTCTAAATTTATGGTTGTTTAATAACTTTTGAACCACTAATCCAATCTGTACGCTTTAATAAGTCCTATAAAGTGGAGATTCTCATCTTTTTAGTAATTTCACAATTGTCTCAGTTGGATTTTCAAATGCTCTGTAGTGGATGTGGTTACATCATGGTTAGCCTATCACATTCTGTAGCATTGATTTGTCAAGGAATCATATGCAGTTTGTTCCTCTGAGACTAACAGCAAATGGTGTTGCACTTTTATTTCTCTCTCATTTTGTGTGTAGTTTGTTAAAATAATTTGTATTCTTGTTGCAACTGTTGTTCATGTTCAGACAAAACAACAGACAAAAAAAAATAAATTTTTACAATTTTTCTGTAAATTCTGGATTCTTGGAGCGGTTTAGCATGTATATGTGAACAAACCAAGTGATCTCACACCCCCCTAAAAGGAATCAAAGTGAACCGTACTGGAGTATGGATTATTTCTGGGTCCATTTGTAGTTCGATTTCTTCATGATATGTGAAAGCAATGAGGTCCAGGTCGCTGTGCATTCCGTTTCGACATGTGTACCTGGAGGTTTGCTATACCTGCAGTTATGTTCTTTCACCGCTGAAGACAACACATATCTTTTCACTTTGTCAGGTTGTGGGGTTGAGTGGTTTCAGGAGCTGAGCTGTGACCTATAATGCATTTATGGCATTGATATTACAACTCTTGATGTTTATTGGCTCATCTTTACACTTTTTGACTCATCTATATTTGTATGGAAGTTTCAAATTCAGCTCTTTGAATGTCGATTGATCCATTTTATGATATTGAATGATAGATAAACATTTGCTGAGACACAGTTTATAGGCTGGTGTATGTCTGTGTACAAATAGTTTGTAGATTGTCTACACTGGACTATCCAAATACAGTCTAACAAATAGTTTAATCTAAATACACATAATTTTTCTTTCTTCATTCTTAATGTGCTAAACAATGATTTAAGAACTGATTTAAGAAAACCATTGATTTAAGAACTTAATTGCAAACTCAGCTGTAAAAATAAAATAGAAAAAAAAAACCCTGGCCTTTTGTGTTACATAGCAGAAAGCATCAGAAGAATGGTGAGAGAAAGGCGAAGTAATAACAACTGTCATTCCATAGTGGTACCTGCACCAGATGCATATTTTTTATTTGAGTTAGAACCTATTTGCTAACTGGGTCTCAGTGCATGTTAATTTTGCTCTGATACAGTATGACACCACACTGATCTTACAATAATGCATAAAAATTGAAACTGAAATGAAGGAAGTTATTTATAGAGTGGAAAGAGATTGTGCCATGCAACTATACCATTCACATGTCACAGCTCTGGGGTCCCTGGTTTGAGTCACAAAATAATAATAATAATAATAATAATAATAATAATAATGATAATAATAATACATACATACATACATACTCAGCATGTTGTTCATTATTAGCAATTTAAGCATCATAGTTTTAGTGCAGAAGAACTGAGATAGTGACACATTTAAACTCTTGGGCTGTATTTATTTACTTTATATTTAATAGTAGTTTAATGTTTTAAATATTTAATTATTCACAAAATGTCACAACTTTAAGTATTGTGTGTATTGAGAGACAACTTAAGTGATAACTGACGTGTGTGTGTGTGTGTGTGTGTGTGTGTGTGTGTGTGTGTGTGTGTGTGTGTGTGTGTGTGTTGACAGCTTTGGCATTTTGTGTATTATCTATTTTTGTCACTAATTTATGACTGGATGAAACTCCTGTGTCACCACAGCAGGGGGTCGGAGGCCTATTACACAATTAACTAATTAATCTAATTAAGACATTTATAATTAATTATACACTAAAGCTGTTCCACAGTTGCTGCCTACAGCTTAGAATGACAACCATTGCTGTAACAATGATGCAGATACTATTTCAGCTTCATTAATTACAAGAAGTAAATCTGATTAAATTAATCAATTAAAAATCATTTGCAGTATACACATATTAGAGATATAATCAAATATGAATGCATTTTTCAAAGTGAACAGATAAAAGTGCACTGTGTTTAAAACCTATATATAGGGAAAATATGGATAAAATCATACTATGTGCTCTCCTACTTTCTATACACGCTCCTGTGTCTCTTTGACTTCATCTTTTTTGACCCATCCCCATTCCACACCAATTCTGCCTGTAGATCTGAATCTATAGATTTAAACTTTTATTTCCCTTTTTTATGTGATAAACAATGCCATGGACATTCCAATAAATGCAACCACTCTCCTGTGCTAGTCTGATAATATGAAAAAAGAGATATTTTTTATGTCTTATACATTTGTTACTATGTCTTGGTTCAAACAAAATCCACATTGGCGTTTCAAGACAGTTTTCACCTGAGAATTATGTATTTTTGTTTTGATGTTAATGGAAATATAAGTATGTGAATTAATCACGTGGCCATGATCTTCAACATCTGTTGGTTTAAATAATAATAATAAACAAAGAAAGAAATCTGAGAAAATGAACCAAGCCATTAAAGGAGCATATAATGCCCATATAGGGGTGAAACACACCATAACAGATGGGAACACACCCATAATGGAAAAGAACATGTCTATAAAGGAGAAGAACATGCTCATAAAGGAGAAGAACATGCCTATCAAGGAGAAGAACATACCCATAAAGGAATAGAAAATGCCTATAAAAGTAAAGGAATAGAACATCCCTATAAAGGAGAAGAACATGTCCATAAAGGAATAGAACATGCCCATAAAGGAATAGAACATGCCTATAAAGGAATAGAACATGCCTATAAAGGAGAAGAACATGCACATAAAGGAATAGAACATCCCTATGAAGGAGAAGAACATGTCCATGAAGAATGAAGCATGCCCCTTAAAAAGTGGAACGCACTGATGAAGGAGCGACACATGTCCTAAAGGAGTGGAACTTAATATGTAATATAAAGTATATGTAAATTGACTAACCAATCCAAAGCACTGACACTGACACTTCTGTAAATGTTAAATATTTTTTAATTAAGAACACATTTTAAATTGTTTGTCATTAGCCATAAATTGTACAGAAATGCTGTCAGAGTCAAACAAAATCAAGAATTCAACAGCATGGTTGTTTTTAATGGTTAGGAGTGTTCCATCCTTTGGTGAGCCCAGATCTTCTTCACTCT
This sequence comes from Ameiurus melas, assembly GCA_012411365.1. Taxonomy (NCBI): domain Eukaryota; kingdom Metazoa; phylum Chordata; class Actinopteri; order Siluriformes; family Ictaluridae; genus Ameiurus; species Ameiurus melas. The sequence continues at coordinate 5,985,331 of CM022767.1, forward strand.
TTCAAATTTATTTATCTCAGTGTCTCCTTCTTGCCATCTCTTATGCCTCTGACAAGCAACCCTTTCAACTGATGCAATTAGTCATTTGGACATATCAAGTAATTACTTAATTTCTTATGTTAATGCAGATTTTTCTTTATCCTGGTGCTGAGATAATGAGAAAAAGAGAGAGGCCAAGAGGGAGAGACGGAGAGCACAAGAGAGAGATTAGGATAATACTCAGTTACACTCGTGAGATTGGAGCATGAGCTGTGTAGATATTTTGACCTTGGCACAAGATTTGGGCCTCATTCCAAATGTAGTCTTCTCAAGCTCCCTTCTATTACCCAAAAAATTATTTAAAGAATAAAATGCCTGCAGGGTAAAGAGTCTCTGTAGCCCACTTTGGATTACCAGTTGTGTTCTGTGTGTGTGTGTGTGTGTGTGTGTGCGTGTGCTTGGCTATAAGGACCTGACAGAAGCTTTTATGAAATCTATATATTTGAATTATTGGGACAAAGGGACGTTCTGCCCTTCGCATGAGGCCACAAATCCATCCTCTTAATTTCTGTAACATATTCTACTGAGGGTTGTGCAGTTAATTCAATTGGAACTGACTCTACCAGCAATCTGTAATTAAAAGGATTAAAGAGAAAAAAAAAAAAAAGGAAAAAACGAAGGAAAATCTACTTGATAGTCCCTGGAGTTAGGATTGAGTTTGGTTCGTATCCAAGTATTTAGCCTATAATTAACATATAACCTATTTTCTAAACATTTCTAAAGTCTAAAGAAAATGTGTGCTGATGTTTGAATCCATGAGGGCCTTTGTTTTGTTTTGCTTAGAATGTGGACTAAATCGGTAGAGCAGTAGTGCGATCCCAAGATGAAGTTCCTGTAACATGCACTGGAAATAATCACTCCTGGAAACCTAATTAATTTGTATTTATGAATGTTTATTAGTTTGCCCCTTGTCTTTGTTAAGTTTTACAATGAGTGGGTGCCATTTGACTCTGTCTTTTAACTTGAGTGTTTTCTGTTGCTGTTTTAACTACATGATTTTAATCTTTTTTGGTTTTTTCTGAATTTTTTAATCGAATCAGAAGGTGTTGATAAAATTGTGATTGAAGTCCTCCGAAAGCAATGACTGACAAGTATCACGTTAAAAAAATAAAAAAAAAAAAAAAAAAAAAAAAAAAAAAATTAAAATAGCCATTAAAAAGACCTCTTGGGTATATTTTAAAAGACACCAGTCCCACTCATTTGCAATCTATGATACCTAAGAAAGAGACCATAGACTTGTGCATTTTAGCTCATTTTAAGGTAATCATTTCATTTTTCTATTTCCAGGTAGAAATTACACCTTTTATCACAACAAAGTTATCGGACCATGGGAGTTACAGCAGGCAAACCTTAGTGCGTTTTTCTGGCCTTCTCCTCTTACCTCACCCTCATTGTAAACAAATACTCGAAAACCAGTACTCGGCAGTAGCTACCAATACTACTGCCAATTATAATGTGTATAGTCACATAGAGCCAAAAATATATTAAATTTTTAATAGTGTCTAGTGCTGGTTGTCTACACATACCGGTATAGGATAATGTTTCCTGTTTTGAATGCCATACTGGTAACTCCATGACGGATGAGTTGTATAATAGACAACTGCACAAGTGCACCTTGTCTTTCTTTTAACTCTATGAAAGTCACTCAGCTCTCAAATATAAGGTGCTCTATCTTTCATTGCATGCACAGTTACAGTTCAGCTCTATTTCAGTCCATCTTTATTGAAACAAATGTATAATAATGCATTTCTGTATATCAGCATTTTTTTTTCTCTCTCACTGTTTTGATAGTGACATAACTATGGACAGCAAAACACATCAAGAAGGTAACACTGTTAAAAATAAGAACATGTTTAATTAAAGATGTCCTATTATTGTTGAAAACAAAGACATGGCACCCTGATTGGGTATTCTGGATAACTGCATATCCTTTCCTGATTTGTCAAGCCCCTACCATATGACCATTATGCTTCCTTTTTTGAGTACACAATAACATGGAGAGTAACCCACAAGCTTTGCTGGCTTATTGTAATTCTTAGCAGCCATTGTGCAGTTAAATTCTGTATTTTAGAATACTGCATCTGCTACATGCGCAAGAGGTGACCTATGATTGGAGCAATCAGCAACAAATCTCATTTCAAGCAGTGTAAGCTCTATGTGGAACACCAGTTTGGACTAGCAACCAATTTCCTGTTTACACTTGTATGCGCATGCCCAGTGTGCATGAATAGTCATGTGCCATGCATTTTCGATCATGTAGTGTGGACGGAGATCGTTTCTGAAACACAACGGAAGCACAGTGTGGACGAGGATCGTTTTCATTTTTAAATGCACTAGGGTAAACAAGGCCTTATTGGCAAAAGTCACTTGTGTCACAGACATTGTCACCAACATGATAGCAAATATACAAAAGCTAAATTAACATATCGTTTCTTGCTTTGCATATACACTGAAATTGACTGTTAAAAATACTCAGTAGAAAAGACAGGAACTCTCAGAAATTCACTTTAAAGCTAGAAGACTACTGGCCTATTTTAAAAGCAGGGCAAGTGCTAATGAAAAGCTGACGGCTACACAGGTGAAGAGGAGTAGACAGCCACTGTGAAAGGTGAAATGGTGTTACTTTTCACAGCTTTAGTGGTGTAACATGGTGTAACAGCACATTTGATATACTGTAATGGCTGTATGAGCTTCACGAATCAACTTCTGCTGTCTTGGCAAGTCTGTAAATTGATGTAATTTCTCTGTCTAGTACAGACTTTGAGATAATTAGCCAATGTATTGGAGTATTGGCACCATACAAATATGTCACCTCTGAACTATCGAACGAAAAAAGAGTGGCAGCCAAAACTAAGGGAAAAAAAAACTATAACAAACAAAACCTAGACTAGGAAAATATTGACAAAGGCAGGACTAGGAAAACTCAACATAAAAGCAAACTATTCTTAATCCAAACACAACAACATGAAAGTAACAATGCACACAATAAACACAATGGTTAGGAACAAGGGATACAGATCTTATATATAGGGGAACTAATTAGTGGGAACACAAAACAGGTGTGCACAAACACAGGAAGTGGTAAAGACAACCGAAAAAGGCATTATATGTGAGTGAGGGTATCAAAAATGAATGTGGCAGGAGGTGTCTAATTTGAATATGTTACTGTTTCAAAAGCTTTATTCTGCTCTTAACTATAGATTAAACAATGAAAAATAAGTAAAAAAAGGATCAAACCAGGAAGTCGGTGAGAGAATAGCATCCAGACATACTAACTTACAAAATTTCACAAATACAAAAAGTGAATGAGTTGTTTAAATTCAAAGGTGAATGAGTTGTTCAAAGAGATGATTGCACTTATACAGGAAATAGATGAGCTAGTGTTTCGGGGAGTGTGACAGTCGCAAGGTCTGTACTGGAATGGGATTGGTACAAGGAACGGTGGCACCTAAATTTACAAAACAATTGACATGGCAAATTCCAAAACTACCACAACACAAAATAAATCGAGTAAACAATTTATCATTAAAATGATTGATCAGTTTTGAGTTATGTATCCTATTCTATTTTATTCTATATTTATTGTCTTTGTCTGTATTTGTACTAATGCCATCTTTACTTTTAATGCTTGTTAAAGTGTTCAAGTTTAAGCCCTTTTGTAATGTACACCATACTAAACTGAATGGATGAGTGCTGATCTGCACCTAATGAGGGTCATGAGTTTAACTGGTGTCTCTGGGGTCCTGAAGCTCAAGCAATTATTTTTGGCTCATTAAAATAGTTTTTATTCAACCCTCTTAATCTTCTCTAAGTGCACCACAATTCTTACTTGTGCTTATAAATTGTATATATGTGTGTGTGTGTGTTTGTTTGTCTCTGAATTAATCCAATATAATCTTTTTTAATCTCTATAATTTATAAGCACCAGTAAGAATTGTTAGTCTTGACTTGTAATGCTACCTTTTGCCTCAGCTCCAGCAAACGGTTTCGAACAGAGTCTTCCATGCACAGAGCCAGGGTGGAGAGGAAGTGGCCAGGTGGAGCAGAGAATACAAAGGGAAAGCCCTCCAAAATGAAGCAGTGAAATGTAGCAAAATTACTGCCCAGTTCAGGGCTTCAAGTTCAGATCATTCTCATCTGTAAATTCTGTGGCTTTGTGTTTGCTAACTTAGCTATTCAAGAAATAAGCACAGTTTCACTACTAGTAAACGTTAGCACTATTACTATCATCACTCAAAAGATACTAAAGGACAGCATAATCTACCGGCTAACTATAATATTATGTAATTTAACAGACAAATATTCAAATTTATGTACTCCATGTTTTTACTTTAAATGTTTAAAATTACAAATACAGCTAGGGGAACACAAGAGCAAAAAAAAAAAAAAAAAAAAAAACATGCAAGCTATGAATCATAAAAGGCAACACCATGTTCAATATTAGGATTTTTCTAAAAATATATTATTATTATTATTATTATTATTATTATTATTATTATTATTATTGTTATTATTGTACTAACAGATATTTAAGTAACAGAAAATTATGTCTGGCCATATGTGAGGATGGGAAAAACTTTTTTTCTCCTATTTTTCACAATAAGGTGTAGATAGTCAACCTGGCACTAGCTCTGGTGCAGTGGTCACACTTCAGGGTCAACCTAAGGCAGTGCTTCTCAAATAGTGGGGCGTGCCCTCCTGGGGGGGCACGGATGAGAAAAGGACATCAGGCACTCATCAAGAAGGCCTCACCTAATGCTGAGTGGACAGACTGTGTTATACACAGAGAAGCACTGGCATCAAGGCACCTTTACTCTGAATTAAGTGAGGTTATGACTGACATTTTAGGTGTAGTCAATTTTATAAAGACCAGACTACTAAAAACAAGAGTCTTCTCTGCTATCTGTGAGGAGATGGGAGCTGAACATAAAGCAGTGCTGTTTCACAGTGAAGCAAAGTGGCTGTCACAAGGAAAAGTCTTGTCCTGAGTTTTTGAGCTCAGAGAGCAGATAAGAATGTTTTTGGAGCAAGAGCACAAGTATGACCTCACAGAAAAATTTAGTGATGAGAACTTCCTGGCAAAACTGGCCTACCTGAGTGACATATTTGGAAAGCTAAATGAACTAAATCTACAGCTTCAAGGGAAAGATAAACACCTCCCTCATGTCACAGACAAGATCAGCTCTTTCACTCGAAAGCTTGCAATGTGGGGCAGGCGACTTGATGAAGGAAATATTGATTTATTCGAGAACCTGCATGAATTTGTTGACACTACTGACTATGATGCCACCTCAGTGATTCCATATATTCCATATATATATATATATAACTTCCCTGAAAACAGTTCCCAATATGACTGGGTGAGAGATCCTTTCAATGCACCAGCTCCAACTGGTTTCGGCTCTGCAGAGGAGGACCAGTTCATTGATATGACGTCTGACTCCACATTGAGACTGAGGTTCACATCACAGACACTGAGTGAATTCTGACTAAGTGTAGAAAGGCAGTATCCACTCTTAGGGCAGAGGGCCATGGGCATTCTTCTTCCTTTTGCAACATCTTATCTTTGTGAGACTGGCTTCTCTGCTGTTGCTGCACTGAAGACCAAGTACAGGTCCCAGCTAAACATTGAGCAGGAGCTGAGAGTTGCAGTGCCATGCTTCAAACCCCGCTTCGAAAAGCTGTGCACTGCAAAACGTGCTCATTGTTGCCGTTAATCCTGACTTCCTCATTTTGAGTAAAAAAAAAATCAGCAAATTGTTTTATTCATTTTTGTTTTGTAGGTCAAAGTGTTTTATATATTGTGCTCCTGAGTTAATGTTGCTGATCAATTTGAATTCATTATTATTTACTGATAATATTTTAATTTATTTTTCAGTATCAAATGGTCAAAAAATGTTTACAGTTTAAATAAGGATTGTTTTTTTTATTTCAGGCAAATTGACTTTAAGTCTTTTCTGTTACAGACTAAAAAACAATGTTAATAAAGTTATTCTTTGTTGTAAGTTGATTTATATTTATTTCTTTTTTCTTTTTTTGTTTTTTTGAATGTTAATAAGGATACAATGTTATGCAGAGGTGTACTTATAACAATTTTATAGACAAATGATACTATTTAGAGTCGCGGCGGAGAGTTGGGGGGGCATCAAATGTTCACTTCTTCCTAGGGGGGGCGTAACAGAAAATAATTGAGAAGCACTGACCTAAGGTGACAGGTAAGAGGTAAAATAAGAGAAAATAAATATTCTTTAATATATTTGTATAAAATATATTTTGGATAAATCTCAATTATTTTAAGTATTTTTAATTCTCAAAAAACTAACACAAACATGGATTCATGTTTTACTGCACCATTCGGCCAGGTGGCCCCTCTGACAAAGGGCGCTAGTGTTTACTAATGGTGTGTTTGTCTGTCCACCCCAGACTTGTTGGCACCAGTCCCGACAGAATCTTTGAATTATGGACAAGGATTGTCTAAGTGGATTGTCTTATCTTCCCTTGTTATCATCTCTGCTCCCTGGTTCAATCCTACAGGATGACCATACTAAGTGTAATAAATTGAATTTAGACCTTTGAGCACATCCAGGACCTTCTGGAGAGAATATATCTCAAAGTCCGTTTGGGAATGTCTAGTTATCCCCAGGAGGAGCTAGAATCTGTGGCTATGGAAAGGGAAGTCTGTGCTGACCTGCTAAACCTCTTGCCACAATGACCTCAACAAAAAAATGTGAATGATTGAATGAATGAATGAATGAATGAATGCATCATTATTATTATAAACCCTTTATGGTAATGTTGCTCGAATTCCCATCTTCCGAATATTGCTAAGATAAGGAGCATGTTGTTCATACATCATGTAGTAAGGCTAGTGAGGGTCACTACAGTGTCAGATCAAGGTACCCAGTTACTGGAAAGCAAACTGGGCTTTAACATGTTTGCCAGGCTGTGATCTGGTTTTCACTGCCAAAGTCATCAAGAGCTGGAGAGGTACTCATGTTGTGTGTCAGGGATAATACTGACACTCTCCACACATCTGGTAGAGGGTGAACAGATGGACGAACAAGTTGAAGGTCAACTTGACATAGTCCCTCATGGGAACAATTTGATGGGGAGAATTTAAAGACTCTGTTTAGCATGTCTTTGATTAAAAAAAAGGCATTGCTCTTTTGACTCTCTGATGCTGTTATCTTAAGTTTATCTGTAATTTTCTAATGAATTAAGCAATTGTGCTCACTAAGGGCCATATTTAAATTTGAATTATACATGCAGAGTGAGTTAATACATCAGAAATAACTAGGAAGTTCTATACAGACAGCTGTGTGGAATTTCCACATGCAGAATTGGACTAAAACGTCGGGGTTACGCATGTAACCCTGTTCCCTGAGAAGGGAACGAGACGTTGCATTTAGCAGTATGGGAACGCCTTGCGCGTGACCGGTATCTGAAGCTTGTGTAAAATCATGCCTCTACTTATAGGCCTGCCATGATCAGGTGACGTGGCAATTAAGCGCGTCGCATGATATATATATGGCACCTGTGAACCACGCCGCCAGCCTCTATTATCTGAAGCAAAGACGCAATTCACAGGCCAGCCCCAGTATGACAGTGCCATGCAACGTCTCGTTCCCTTCTCAGGGAACAGGGTTACATGCGTAACCCTGACGTTCCCTTTCAAAGGGAACTTCGACGTTGCATTTAGCAGTATGGGAACGGAATTACCCACTCCGTCATACCAAGGGTACGGCCTGTTCAAAAATACCCAAACCCGAGGGTCAGTGCAGGACACTCGAGCCTGGGGAGTGATGAATATCCAGGCTGTCATAACAAATGACCGTGTGAGGCACAGACCACCCCGCAGCCGCACACACATCCTGCAAGGAAACCCCTTTGGACAAAGCCTTCGACAATCCCAGTAGAGATGCACTGCTTTGACACAGCATCGCTTTTCCTGTCGCTGCCAAAGCAGACTAGTAGCTGCTCTGACTTACGCCACTGGCCGGAGCGGTGGACATAAGTACAGAGAGCGCTTACTGGACACAGCGGGTGCATCCTCTCTTGTTCTGGTCAGAGGACAGAGGAGGAGAGAAAGCCTGCAACACCACAGGGTGGGCAGCCAATGTAGGCACTTTAGGAATATAATCTGGCCTAGGATACAGGAAGGATTTGGCTTATCTAGGGGTAAAGTCAAGGCAGGAGGGGCAACAGGGAGAGCTTGTAGACCTCCCACTCGCTTGAGAGATGTCAGGGCCTGTAAAAGAGTCAGAAGCTTCTCAGAGGCTGACTCTAAGGGCTCAAATGGGGTCCCTGACAGACCTTCCAAGACCACAGTAAGGTCCCAGGAAGGTATGCATGGCCTGCAGATGGGCCTCAGCCGTCTGACACCACACATGAACCTCGAAGTTAGAGGATGTTGCCCCACAGAGGCTCCATCGACAGGGGCAGGGCTGGCCGAAACGGCGGCCACATAACCCCGATAGTAGAAGGAGCCAACCTGCTGAGAAACGTTCTTGTCAGAACTCCAGGACTGTAGCGATTGCGCAGTTCACTGGGTGTAGCTGACGTTCCTCACACCACCAGACAAAAAGGTGCCACTTGAGCGTATACAATTTCCTTGTAGATGGGATCCACTCTAGGGGCTCGAAGGGGTAGCTGACAGACCTTCCAGGACCACAGAATGTCCCAGGAAGGTATGCACAGCCTGCAGATAGCCATCTGACACCACGCATGAACCTCGCAGTTAGAGGATGCTGCCCCACAGAGGCTCCCACAACAGGGGCGTGGGTGGCCGAAATGGCGGCCACATAACCCTGATAGTAGAAGGAGCCCACCCCGCTGAGAAATGTTATTGTAGAAACATGGTCACTACCACCTCACTTGTGCGACCAGAATCTATTAGCTGGCGCCCCTCAGGGGCCAGACCAACAGCTTCCTTAGATCTTGCCAAGGATGATAAATCAACCCTGCGGCTTTTGAGGCGGTAGGTCCCTAAGGACTCAGATGGGGCACCTGACAGACCTTCCAGGACCACAGGAGGTCCCAGGAAGGTATGCGCGGCCTGCAGATGGGCCGCAGCCGTCTGACACCACGTACGAACCTTAAAGTTAGAAGATGTTGCCCCACGGAGGCTCCATCAACAGGGGCATGGCTGGTCGAAGCAGCGGCCCAGTAACCCTGATTGTAGAAGGAGCCCAGCCTGCTGAGAAACGTTCTGTAAGAACTCCAGGACTGTAGCAATTGCGCAGTTCTCTGGGTCTAGGTGACGTTCCTCATGCCACAAGACAAAAGCTGACACCTGAGTGCGTTTGATTTCCTTCTGTATGGGATCTACTCTAGGGGCTCGAATGGGGCAGCCGACAGACCTTCCAGGACCATAGAAGGTCCCAGGAAGGTATGCATGGCCTGCAGATGGGCCGCAGCCATCTGACGCCACGCATGAACCTCAAAGGTAGAGGATGTTGCCCCACAGAGGCTCCATCAACAGGGTCATGGCTGGCCGAAACGGCGGCCAAGTACCCTGATAGAAGACGGAGCCCAGCCCGCTGAGAAACGTTCTGTAAGAACTCCAGGACTGTAGCAATTGCGCAGTTCACTGAGTCTAGGTGAGGTCCCTCATGCCACAAGACAAAAAGCTGACACTTGAGTGCATAGGCTTTCCTTGTGGATGGTGCTCTAGCTTTTAACATGGTTTCAACAATCTCAGTTGTGAGACCCGAATCTATGAGCTGGTGCCCCTCAGGGGCCAGACCCACAGTTGCCGAGTTCTGGCCGAGTGTGATAAATCAGCCCTCCGGCTTGAGACAGTAGATCCGCTCTAGGGGATCGAATGGGGCAGCCGACAGACCTTCCAGGGCCATAGAAGGTCCCAGGAAGGTATGCACGGCCTGCAGATGGGCCTCAGCCATCTGAGACCACGCATGAACCTCGAAGATAGAGGACGTTGCCCCACAGAGGCACCCTCAACAGGGCGTGGCTGGCCGAAATGGCGGCCACATAAGCCTGATTGTAGAAGGAGCTCACCCCGCTGAGAAATGTTATTGTAGGAGCCCCAGGACTGTAGCTATTGCGCAGTTACTGGGTCCACAGTGAATCCCTGCGGACGGGAATCTCCCAAGGAGTGCCATCTCGCAGAGATATTATCTCTCAGAACCATGTTCGAGCTGCCAAAAAGGTGCTATTAGCAGGCTATCTTGGCGAACTCTCGCTAGAGCTAGTGGGAGCAGTGATGGGGGGCAGCATACAGATGTGACCTCAGCCACATGTGTGGATTCCACCCTAGGCTCCCAAGATACAGCTTTATCTAGCTCAGTGTTGATAGGATTGACACTACGCCTGTTGGGGATAGAAACGCCCTCATCGTAGTAGAATCCTATAACCCCTAGAAAAGTTGTCCACTGCACCGGAGAAAACCAACTTTTCTGAGATTCAACCTGAGCCCCCAGTTCTTCACGTGGGCGAGAACAACATCTCAATGTTGAACCGCCAGCTCCCTGGATCGTGCTAGAATTAACCAGTCATCCAGGTAGCTTGGTACACGGATGCCCTGGAGTCGCAAGGGAGCCAGAGCAGCATCCATGCACTTTGTGAAGGTGCGAGGGGATAAACCCAGCCCGAAAGGAAGAACTCGAAATTGGTATGTGTTCCTGTGCGGAAACATGCACCTTTTAGACCTATCGCCACAAACCAGTTCCCAAACTGGATCTGTGGCACGATAAGTTTGAACATCAGCCTCTGAACCTGTATATCCGAAGAGTACGGTTCAGATGATGCAGATCTAAAATTGGCCGCATATTCCCACTTTTTTGCAGAACAGGAAACAAAGGCTGTAAACCTCCCTCCCTGAGGGAACGGGGTACATGTTTCAGGACCCCCTTGTCCAAAAGGGAGCTTACTTCCTGCGCTAACGTCGGGCTCTGGTCTGTGCTGACTTCTGTGGTGAGCACACCTGTGAACGGGGGGGTCGAGCTATAACTGGACCCGGTAACCCTTTCTATGGTAGACAGAACCCATGGAGACACATTTGGCCGTAGCTTGCACGCTGCCCAATGGTCTTCTAGTGATGTTAGCTATTCCACATTCTATTGGAGAGAAGCATCAGATTTCTGTTGCCCTGTGACAGCTTGCTGACCAGGGAACACGAAAACTTGGGGACCACCTTGGCTAGGGGAGGCCCTACAGTAGCACTGGGGGCTACCTGCCCTAACAACCTCATGTCCCCGGATACATCCCTCCACAGCCCCTCAGGACCGCACGTCTTTGCCTGCTTGGCCTTTATGACCATTCTCAGATCAGGCCCAACAGCAGACCGCGACTGTGGCCGCCCGGTTCCCCTGGCTGTCTGTGGGGGTTGGCGGGCTGCCATACTCGCCTTCTGGGTTTCCCCCATACTAGTGCTGGCCCAGGCTCCACTCGTGGACACCCGGATGAGCTTGAGACAACTTTTTTTGCCGTAAGTCGAGCTCCCTCAGCAGGTCTGCTTGGTAGGCAACCCTGTCATTGTCTGCAGTGACCCACAAGCAAGACTACTACTGCATAGGCTTGCCCACCTTAGATGCAAGCCGGCCCCTGTAATTACCTGCCATCGGTGGAGAGAGGTAGCTAGCAAGCGCCTCCTCCACCTCGGGCATAGCTAAGTAGCCATGCCATTCATTTCCACAATGGCCAAATAATCCAACATCGTGGAGTTATGACTATGGCTTAAGCATAGTTTTCTCAGAAGTGAGATTTTGTCATAACTTCTGGAAGACAGGGGAGTTTCTGCAGTGTGAAGTATTTACTTTCACTGGGTAATCACTTCAAGCAGCTCTTTATACGCTGCTCTCAGTTTTCAACACATCCTTCTCAGTTTTCAACACATCCTTCTAACTCCTCGGAGTCAGAGAGGGGGCGTTATTACCCCTTTGGCTTTCCATAGCGGGAGGAGGAGTCGCGACGCGAACTCCAAAATCCAGTGGAGAGCTGAACCCGGAAGACAGAGAGAGAGATAGAGCAGCGCTCGTCTCCGGCTCCTCTTCCAGATTTAAGAGATCCCCCGAACCTGAGACGGTTGGCTGCCTCGGCAGCGGCCGGCCCAGATCCGCTCGGCTTTGAGACTCGACTCGCTCGGCTTCCGTTTTTTTTTGAGAAAAGCGCGAGTCGAGCTGCTTAATGTAGCGTTACCATGCGCAGCCTCTCGAGGTTGCCATCCCATACTACACCACTAACACTTCACCCAGAAAGTATGCACTTTTCCCCCATGATGAAACGGGAGCACGTTACACACATCTTTAACTCTTTCTCACTCATTACTTACCTCTCCTTTTCTTTAAAAAGGGATAGAAAAGTTAAGAGATTTTGAGAAAATATTAAGTAGAAATGAAGCGTTTTTGTCACACAAACAACAGACATGCAGTCTCGCTGAAGATAATAAGGTTGGCGGCGTGGTTCACAGGTGCCATATATATATCATGCGACGCGCTTAATTGCCACGTCATCTGATCATGGCAGGCCTATAAGTAGAGGCATGATTTTACACAAGCTTCAGATACCGGTCACGTGCAAGGCGTTCCCATACTGCTAAATGCAACGTCGAAGTTCCCTTTGAAAGGGAACAGAGTCATGTCTCAGATACTCACATTTCTGACCTTGGACTGAAACTTTTTTTCTTTTCTTGTGCAAGGAGCAATTAATGTACTATATGTAACATTGTTTTGGGCTGTATATATATATATTATATATATATATATATATATATATATATATATATATATATATATATATATATATATATATATATATATATATATTTTACAAATGATATATGGAATTTATTTATTTCTGTAATGCTTCTTTGTGACAATGTCCATAAAAATGCCATAAAAATGTCCATAAAAATTAAATACAAATATGTGTCACTATTCATTTTTTTGTCATCCATTTAACATGCACTAAAAGAAACATTTTAATGTAATACAATATGAACAACACTTAAAATCTTAAAAATGATCCATAAAATGTAACAGTTAAATGATCGGTCAGCTTCTCTTTCAATCCTTGGGTACATTTTATTTACAGGAAAGTGCATCAAATTAACCAAAATGTTGGCATTACATGATAAATTCAGCAAATTAAAATAGGGAATAAAAAGATTATCATAAAATGTATCATTAATTCAAAAATAGATAAGATGATAAAATAGAATACACCCCTCAAATAAATTACTTCATGATCTCAATTTTCTGTGGTGCCCAGACCAAGCTGCTGCATAACCTTTCACCAAAGTTGAGAAACTTTCCCATTGTAAATATTGACATACATTTCGTCATTTACTATAAGTTCCAAATTTAAAATTTGTGATTTTTTTTAATTATATATATTTCACCCCTATGAGAGTTATTTATTTTATCAGTACAGTTTCTTACATTCGCTTGTCATGTTTACCATAATGGGCTGCTTGACATGTGTATGAACAGGATATTCACTCACTGTTCAGGAAAAAAACTGATTTAATTCCATTTTAAAGAATGAATGATAATGCAGCACAGGTAGCTGTTCAATAAGAAACCAGTCGCTCTTTCCATCTAATGTTTTTTTCCCTCCTCTATCCTGTCTGTCTGTCAATGAGTTATGAGAAGCAAAAAATGTCTTGCTACTAAGCAAAACTCTGACTATGTTTTCATCACATGATGTCAAACCTTTTCCAACATGGTGCTAAAGTTCCTTCTTCTACTTCTTGTAACTCTAGTCTTTCCACATGACAATTCAGACAAAAAACATGTAATTGGTATGAAATCATGCTCATTTTCTAGCTGTCATAAATAAATCATTTTTTTTTTTTTAAATGGCATGAACCTCACACTAATGAGGTAGAGTCGAGCTCATGTTTCATTCAGGAGCTTGGAGAATTCATGCTAAATCTACATTGCTCCTTATTAGACATATAGTTCACTCGTATACAGAGCTGAATCCCCACTTAGCTCCCTTTGGAACATCCTGTCTAAATTCTTTCTGAATGAACAAAGCAGATCAGAGAATCATGGGAACCACAATCAGAGAACCACACACATACCCTTTCCACCACGCTGAAGTCATGATGGACTTAGACAGCTCCTCACTAATGTCAATTTTTTTCACCTTCCCACTACTAGCTTCATGTAGTAGCTCTCAAGTTTAAGTCCCATTTGACAGTGCTTACATTCCATCATTGCTGATATTCTGATTGGGCAGGGGGTGCTGATTATTTTTCTATAACAGCAGTTCTGACAATTGTATTGTTTGTCAGGTTTAGAATAAATGCGCTTAATTAATACATTATTATTACTAGTAAGAATTTTCACAGTTTTTAAATTCAGTTCAATTAAATTTTATTAGTATAGCGCTTTTTACAACAGACATTGTCTCAAAGCAGCTTTACAGAAATATAAACACGGTTTACAGATATTAAAGGTGTGAATTTATCCCAAATGAGCAAGCCACTGAGTGGCGACGGTGGCAAGGAAAAACTCCCTAAGATGTTTAAAGGAAGAAAGCTTGAGAGGAACCCGACTCAGAAGGGAACTCATCCTCATCTGGGTAACAACAGATAGTGTGAAATAGTACAGTATGGATGTAAATGAAGTCTGTATGGTCTTCAGTGCAGCCGCAGTCCCAGTAGAGAAGATTTGAGACTTGAGCTGCATCCAAAGGTTGAAATGATCTGGATCTCCAGTATCTCCAGAAATTTGTGTGTGGCTCGGCAAAAGGAGAGAAGGAGAAAAAAAGATTATTATGACTGTGAAGTAATAAAAATAGAATTTAGTCAGGGTAGGTTTGAGTAAACAAACACGTTTTAAGCCTAGACTTAAACACTGAGAATGTGTCTGAGTCCCGAACACTAATTGGAAGACTGTTCCATAACACTGGGGCTTTATAAGCAAAGGCTCTTCCCCCTGCTGTAGCCTTCATTATTTGGGGTACCGTCAAATAGCCTGCATCTTTTGATCTAAGTAGGCGTGGCGGATCATAGAAAACCTGAAGGTCACTTAGATATTGTGGCGCGAGACCGTTTAGTGCTTTATAGGTTAATAAAAGTACTTTATAGGTAATGCGAGATTTTACTGGGAGCCAATGCAGTGTGAATAAGATCGGAGTGATATGGTCGTATTTTCTAGTTCTAGTTAGTTAGTTCTAACTGGAGCTTATTTATATCCCTACTGGAACATCCAGACAGTAAGGCATTACAGTAATCTAATCTAGAGGTGTCGAATGCATGAACCAGTATTTCCGCCTCATGTAGTGATAATATGTTTCTTATCTTAGAAATATTTCTGAGATGAATGAAAGCTATCCTAGTTGTATTATCTACATGAGCATCAAATGAAAGACTGGAGTCAATAATCACTCCGAGGTCTGTAACTGCTGTACATGATGAAACAGAAAGACCATCCAGAGTGACCATGTAATCAGAATGATTACTTCTAGCTACATGTGGGCCTAATAAAAGTATTTCTGTTTAATCAGTATTAAGTAAAAGGAAGTTGGTTAACATCCAACGTCTAATGTCCTTTACACAATCCTCAACTTTACTAAGCTTCTGTCTGTCCTCTGTCTTCACTGAAACATACAACTGTGTATCATCAGCATAACAGTGGATGCTAATTCCATGTTTACGAATAATTTGTCCTAGGGGAAGCATATATAATGTAAAAAGCAGTGGGCCTAAAACAGAACCTTATGGAACTCCAAAAGTAACCTCAGTACGCATGGAGAAATCACCATTTACATCTACGAATTGATAACGATCGGTCAGATAAGACCTGATCCAAGAGAGGACTGTTCCGTTAATGCCGACAACATTTTCTAATCTATCAAGGAGAATAGTGTGATCTATAGTATCAAAAGCTGCACTAAGGTCAAGTAACACAAGCAGCGAGACACAACCCTGATCAGACGTCAGTAGAAGGTCATTTACTACTTTAACTAACGCTGTCTCTGTGCTATGATGAGGTCTAAATCCTGACTGATACATTTCATGAATATTGTTCCTATCCAAGTATGAGCATAACTGCTTTGCTACAACCTTTTCTAAAATCTTAGTGATGAAGGGGAGATTTGATATTGGTCTTTAGCTGGAAAATTGGGACGGGTCATGGTCAGGTTTTTTAATCAAGGGTTTAATAACTGCTAATTTAAGTGATTTAGGGACATAGCCAGTGCAAAGGGAAGAAATTATTATATTTAAAAGTGGTTCAATTACTCCTGGACAAATCTGTTTAAACAAACATGTAGGTACGGGATCTACTATGCAAGTTGATGAATTGGCTGAAGAGATTAATGTAGCTAGTTCGGTCTCTCTAAGCGGAGCAAAACACTCTAAACAATCATCTGATATTTCTACGTTGTCATGTAATGGGTTTGTTACAGTATTGTCCGGTTTTAATTTAATGGCATGTATTTCATGTCTAATATTTATCAATGAAAAATTTTATGAAATGCATGTCACTGTTATGTAATGAGTGTTTCTCTCTGTAGTGGTTTTATTCCTAGTTAATTTTGCTACCGTGTTGAAAAGGAATCTAGAATTTTTGTTATCTCCTATTAAGGTGGAGAAATAGATTTTTCTAGCTTCACTAAGAGATTTTCTGTATTTCAGTAGACTCTCCCTCCAGGCTGTTTGAAATATTACCAGTTTGGTTTGTCGCCATTTACGTTCTAATTGTCGAGATGTCTGTTTTAAAGGTACGCGTTTGATCGTTATACCAGGGTGCTAATTTTTTCTCTCTAATTATTTTTCTTTTGAGTGGAGCCACTCTATCTAAGCAGCGATGTGTTGACTTCAAGCTTTCAGTCGCCTGATTGAGTTCTATGGGATCTGACGGTGATCCAAATCTAATTGATGTTTCTGCGAGGATATTTATGAAGCTCGGTGCAGTAGCTGATGTGGAGATACGTTTAACGCGGTAGCGAGGTGAGGTGGAAATATTATGATCTATATATATTATGAATGAGATAAGTTAATGGTCTGAGACAGCTTCAAACTGCGGAAAAATTACAATATTACTACTTATTAATACTTAGTCCGTATGTTAGTATGAGGTCTAGAGTGTGACCACCATTATGAGTAGGCCCGATTACATTCTAATTAATCCCTACTGAATTTAAGATTGACACAACCGCTGTTCTCTGAGGGTCTTCCAGGTTATCAAAATGAATATTAAAATCTTCGACGATTAATGATTTATCTACAGACACAACCAGGTTTGAGATAAAGTCTGCATATTCTCTAAGAAATTCAGTATATGGCCCTGGGGGTCTGTAAATAATAAACAGAGGAATTGACATTGTTTCTGGCTACATAGTTTACACTGGTATAAAGAATTTCAAAAGAATTAAATTTATGATAAAGTTTTTGTGTGACGACTAGATTTTGACTATGGATGAGACCAACACTGCCTCCTCTACCAGTTGAACGAGGCTGATGAACATAACTGTATCCAGAAAGACTGTCTTCATTTAATGCTTTATACTCGTTTGGTTTAATCCAAGTATCCGTTAAACACATTAAATTAAATTCCTGATCAGTAATGATGTCGTTAACAATAAGAGCTTTAGATGCAAGAGATCTAACGTAGTCCTAACTTCAGGTCAAAGGTGCTGGCTGTGCATTCAATATGATTTAATTTTATGTTAATTAGGTTTTCGAAGACAGACTTTCTGAGTTTTTCTATATATTTGTATAGCTCTGGGAACAGACACAGTCTCTATAGTATGTATTACAGGTGTTGGATTATTAATTGAGCATTGATTATACTGAATGTAGTTATTGTTGGACGATGTACTTACGTTAGGTGTCACTTGGAGTGTAGCGCCCTGGAGATGTTGTCAGACAGCAGTTCCGCTCCAATGCTGCTAGGGTGCAGGCCATCAGGATGACACAACCTAGGACGCTCCCAGAACAGATTGCAGTTATTAACAAACAATAGATTCTGCTTATTACACCAAGAGACCAACCAGTCATTGAAAGCAAGAAGTCTACTGAACTTTTCTGCTCCATGTCTGAATGTGGGAAGAGGTCCAGAGACGATGATCTTCGCTGTGGGTGATCTGCCTCGTACCATCTCGATCAGGCTGGAGAAGTCCCTCTTCAGAGCCTCCAACTGCCGCAGCCTGGTGTCGTTCGTCCCCGCGTGCAGCACAACCGCTCCAATGCACTCATCCTTCTTCAGGATTCCGGATACCTGCGCAGTGACATCAAGGACACGAGCACCAGAAAAACAGTGTGTGTGCACCTTACCTTTAGATGAGGCTACACGGACGTTCCGCACAATGAAGTCCCCGACGATCACAGCGTTAGGTCTGGTCTGACGGAGAGGGGCGAAGCAGTTCCTGGTTGGAATCTCGAACACCGGAGGTGTAGATGTCCTCGCACGGGGTACAGCCCTCACCTTCCGCCGCTGGTTCACCCAAGGCTCAAAGTGTGTTGGCACCGGTGTGGCTGGGAAAGTCCTAGGTGCACGGTCCCTGCACAGACGACACATGGCATAGAGGGGCTAGGAGTGGAAATACCACGCTGTGTGCTTACCTTGGATGTGTATGCAGAGGCACGCGATGTTTCCAGCGCAGTTCGTCGCTCCTGCAGCTGGGCCTGCTGGTCGAGTAGGCCAAGGATCTGCTTCTCCACATCCTCCAGTTCCAGCAGCACCATGTGAAGCTCGAGCGAGTCCTCATCTTCACTCAAGAGCGAAGAGACATATTTGTACTTTAAACAAAAAATACCGGTAAATGTGAGATATGAAAACTTAAACAAGGCTAGCGGTAGGTGATGCTAGCGGGCTACGGGCTACAAGCTAATCGCAAACTAGTCGCAGCTGTTTGTACAAACAGAACAAATTAAGCGACAGCGCAATGTTACAATTCACAGGGACTTGTATGGTAGAATAAGGCATTTATTTAACACTTTAGAAGGAGTCTCCAGTGTCAGTGCTTTGTAACAGTCAGAGGTAAAGCTGCAAACGTATAAGGTGTAAAGTGCAGCACAAAGACACCATATAACTCTTCTGTTTGCAAAACACAGTCACCTTGTATTTTAACACATTGAGAGAAAATAAAGATGTTAGTTAGACTTGAAAAATATCAGGTTATGTGCGATGTCACAACAGAAGGGGATAATAATCCTATAATTGTTTGTTTCACTTAGTCTGTATTAAAGGACTTAACTAGCTAACTAGCCATGTTATTAGTCTACATTTTGTTAGTTACCAGATTTTAGCTATATCACTTAGGTTTATACAACCAAAACATCAGACTGGGCAGCACACTGGTGCTTTCATTCATCTGGTGGTCTAGCTAAGAGAATTTATGGTTTAATTTATATTTTCTCACTTGGCTGACAATTTTTCTCCAAAGCGACTTACAATTAATGTATTACACCCAAGCATGCAGATGAGCAGTGGGAGCTACGAGTCTTGTTCACAGTGGCTTCTGGTAGTCCTGGAAACCAAACATATTCTTTTCCAGTCCATACCTCATAGCCATAACCACTGACCCACTACTGACCCCTATTGGGTAGGTGTACGCATCTTATTATTTAGCTACAGTGTATTTTCCTCCTACACTCTATTATTAAAATGAATCTTACCAGAACCCCACAGATCCACTTCTGACCTTTTATAAATGCCTTAAGTACACACTGGCAGTCATAGACTGCAATAGATCTCATAGTCAGAGGTATTGTAAAACCTCTGCACTTGGAGTTATTATTTAGGCAGTGAATACTGGTCTTATGGCAAAGTAAAATCAAGAGGGTAGAATAAGTTAAAGATCTGTGTGTTAATGGAAGAGTGAGTCATGACAGGTAAGCAAGTTGTTGCACAAGAGGCTTTGCTATATTAAATAGAATCAGTGACAGATGGGTATTAATTGGGAGCACTACAAACTCAGTTAAAAGTCCAATATACTAAAATCCTATATATGGCAAAGCATTTGCTCATATCTCATAAATGGCATTAGATAATATTATGGAATAATGTGAGGTAAATGATTACAAAAACAAATAAGTAAGTTGTAATGTAGTTTTTTAAAAGCATTTTAAGTTAGAAATACCCCTTTAGATTCATGCCTGCTCCCTCAAAATATTGAAGATAAAAGCTGTGACTTTCATTCAAACCCGAAAACAATAAAGTTAGGGTTCTGTTGTCTTACAGATGTGTCACCAAAAATGGCTGAAAAATATAAAATTAGCCCATATGGAGAGCAAATCTACGTAGCTTTTCACTCAGTTAAATCATATGTCATGGCTCACTAATAGGCTCCATGAATCTACAGTCTGTGCTAGAAAGAAATCAGCCTCAATTCTTCACATGTATATTTTTTTCTGACCATTGGTGGTGCTATTGTGCTCAGATATACAAAAATCCCAAATAATCTTTATTTGATTACAGAAAATGATTTGAACTGGATGCAAAAATAAAAAATATATATATTACAGCGTATTACAGAGTATTTTAGCTCCTAAAATATTTAGAGCGTCTGTTTATTTTACTAAAAATTAGATTTTTAGAATTTGTCAGTAGAATGTTCCGGGGCGGCTGCGGCGCAGTTGGTAGAGCGGGTTGTCCACTAATCATAGGGTTGGCAGTTCGTTTCCCGGCCTGGGTGACTCCACATGCTGAAGTGTCCTTGGGCAAGATGCTGAATCCTAAGTTGCTCCTGATGGCAAGCTAGCGCCTTGCATGGCAGCTCTGCTACCGTTGGAGTATGTGTGTGAATGGGTGAATGAGACACAGTGTAAAACGCTTTGGATAAAAGCGCTATATAAGTGCGCATTTACCATAGAATTACCTCTGGTGAGATGACAGCCTTGTGATGAGATTTTCCATAACAATTGATGTCTAGTTATATTTTACACATTAATAACTGAGGATAAAAACCAATTCATGTTTGAATTGTCACAAAAAAAACAACAATATATCATTAATGAAGCCTATTGATTTAATGTGTCTCAGATCAGCCATTTTCTTTATAACACTCATTAAAGAGGATTGAAAATTGATTCCCCAGGTAATACAGAGCAGGTGTGTAGATGTACAGAAAACTGACATTACAATCAATAATAAAAGACATGCGGGATATAATTATGTCACTCTCATGGTGAAAACAGATATTATTTTTTGGAGTTTTGTGTGTTTTTCATCCATCTGGCGGTACTGAAACACTGACTGAAACACTGTGCATGAGAAGAACCATGTGGAGGTGGCTGGGGAAAAAGAGACTAAAAAGTGTCACATTGGATAAAAGGCAGATGCTAAAAGAAAATGATGGAAACTGGCTCTGTCTCTTTTTACTGTGAATAAATCCCATGGATGATTGGCTGTTGGTAATAGGAATGATTCAGCTAGTGTCATCCTGAAAGGTCAGTATCTGCCATACAGAAAGAGAAAAGCAGAGCAATAAAGGCTGAAGACAGTCCACTTCCTTTAGCATTCTCTACTTTCCATTCTCCTTTGTATTGTCTTTATTTAATAGAGAAGTACTATATAGAAATGCTCAAGAAATTCAGCGATGGTTTACAAAGCAATTAAACTGGTTTATCATTTAGGAATGTTCTTTATACAGAAAGGAACATTATAAAGTTATCTGGAATTGCTCAGAATTAAAATCTACCCAATTTTGAAAGAACAGATTAAGTCAAAAGAAACATGGCAAATGCATATCAAGACAAAATAAAGCTGAAACATCTAAAAGAGATCATAATCATTCACAATAATGAAACCAATGGGATACAATACCGCTGCCTAAGTTGACTATTTCTGGAGAATGCAGTCTTTTGGATATCCATATAAGACCATCCACAGCAGCAGAAGGTGAGTCACATATGCAGATGCTCCAGTAGAGCATTCATACAAAGTGTTTTGATCTCTATACCCTCATTAATTTGCAGTAAAATTGTACAACCCCAATCCCCAAAAAGTTTCGACACTTTGTAAAATGTAAATAGATGTAAACAAAAACAGAATGCAATGATTTGCAAATCTCATAAACCCATATGTTATTCACAGTAGAACATGTTTGAACTGAGTAAATGTACCACTTTAAGGGGAAAAAAAATAATTAATTTAATTAATTAAAATAATTTATTAATTTAATGGTCGCAATTTGTCAAAAAAAAATTTGGATGGGGCAACAAAAGGCTGGAAAAGTAAGTGCTACTAAAAAGAAACAGATGGAAGAAAATTTTTCAATTAATTAGGTTAATTGTCAACAGGGCAGTAACACGAGTGTGTATAAAAAGAGTATCTTAGACTCTTAAAAAGAGTCTTTCAGAAGTAAAGATGGGATGGAGTCTGGATGGAAGCAATACAGTATGTTGTTCTAACACCTGTATATACCTTTCAGCATTGATTGTGCCTTTCCAGATGTGCAAGCTGCCCATTCCATAGGTACTAATGCACCCCCATACCATCAGAGATGGAGGCTTTTGATCTGAGCGCCTCTCCTCTTTAGTCCTTTATAGTTTTGAGGACGCGGCTCCATGGTTTCAAAAATAATAAAACATTTGCATTCGTCTGACCACAGTTCAGTTTTCTACTTTGCCTCAAGCCATTTTAAGTAAGTTTTGGCCCAGGGAAGACAGTGACATTTCTGAATAATGTTCACATATGGCTTCTTCTTTGTATGACAGAGCTTTAACCTATCATGTAACATAAGAGAAGGAACTCTGGACTACAGTTCCCAGCAACCACTGCACCACACCATCATGTCACATGATCACCTGCACCTGAACTTCATTCATGTTAATGAGCACTTATGGGTATTTATGGCCACAGTTATGTGCTAAATCATTTGTGGTAGATACTTTTTTTTTCACTTAGGATCTGAACTTGCATCCTACTTGCATTTCGTGTCGTGACATAACCAGCATTTCTAGATGGCAACTGTAAACTGTGTTTACTGGAGGTGCTTCTGAGCCCATGCAGTGATTTGCATTACAGAATCGTGCTGATTTTTAATTCAGTGCAAGTGAGGGCATGAAGATCACAGGCATGCAAAATTGATTTTCACCCTTGCCGCTTGCGCACAGAGATTTCTCCAGATTCTTGGAAACTTTTGATGATCGTTAATACTGTAGATGATAGAGATATTAATAGTCTTCTCAATTTTAAGTTAAGGAGCTTTATTCTGAAATTGTTCCACAAATTGTAGATGCAGTTTTTCTAAGATTGGTGAACCCCTACCAGTCTTTACTTCTGAAAGACTCGGACTCTCTAAGATACTCTATTTATACCCAATAATGTTACAGACTTGTTGCCAATTAACCTCCAGCATTTTCTTTTTAGTAATAACTTACTTTTAGTAAGTAAAAACTTACTAAAAATACATAATTTTTTTTTTATATATCCATTTTCTCAATCCAGGCTACAACACAAAAGCAGTGTTTTCGAATGTTTCCACTTGGAAGAGTGTTTTTTGAAAAGTTCTGTTTCCAACACATAAAAACGCTGTCTCGGAGTGGACAGAAGGCCAAAACCTAGAGAAAAAGATGCATTTTCAAACTTAATGTGGACCTAGCCTAAGATATGCCAGGGAGCCTCTTTAAGTCTGTGCTTAGGTTTTCAAGCATTAAAGAAATTATTCAATTCCAATTACTAGATTATGTAAACAGCACTCAGGTGTAAGCTCTTATCCTGTTCTGCTATGTGAGCTTTTTCTAAACAAATTCAGTAGCAGCCATTTATTTATTTATTATGGAAGTGGAACAAGATTCATTAATCTAGTTTAATTTCTCCCCAATGTACATTTAATTTCTCCCCACTGTACACACCAAATGAGGTCATCATTCAGCATCAACACCTTTCAGCAGTCATTGTTTATTTTAACTGTGATAAAACCGCATGAAAATGCTTAAATTCCTCACATTTATTCATCACAGAGGGGCGATTATTATCTAAAACTCAAGCTGGAAGATATTTATATTGTCCCCTCTGCATGGTGTTACACAGTAGAGATTATTAGGTCACTATATTTATGTGCTCCCCTCCACCACTGAGTACCACAAGAAATTTGGGGTACTTATTTGAAGACAAAGCTTTTTGATACTTTTTTAGATTATGATGTCATTGTATTAAGCAGCGGCATTTTCAGCACAGTGGAACCGTAGCCATTAGCTGATGGGCACAAACATAATGAAGCTGTCCCACTCTCTCGTCTATACTCCCATTTTCCCCAATTTGTGTTGTACCACTTTTATGCTTAGAAAAGTGATATGGCCATGGCTGTATGCAGGGTTTAAAAAATACAGCGGCCCAAAAATTAAGTTTGCTTAGTATATTGATTTCCCTGATCTACATATGCGCATTTTAAGACACTGGATAATAATAGCTTTAAAACCATATTAGTGGACTGGATCAAATTCATGTACAAAAGTTTCTCTTTGACTGACATCAGCTCTATCACCTCTCATTTCAGTCTGGTCAACTCCTGTATTGCTCTGCTTGTGTGGTCTCTCTGAGTCTTTTCCTTTTCCTCTTGTGTCTCCTGTTCTCTTTCTCTTGTTTTCTGTATCTCTCTGCTTACTATAACCTCTTCAACTTGCCTTCAACATTATAACCTTTCTGTTAATTTCTCTCTCTCTGTCCTCTTCTACTCTTTCTTCTCTCTCCTTCTGTATTCACTGCCTGTCCTTTGTGACTCCACATTTTTGTCTCCTGCCAAAGTGTAATAAAAAATAATTAAGTAAAACTAAAAACACCTTTATTTAATCTTTGCGTTTGAGTTTGTATCATTTTGGATTTGAATTATAAAAATGTGTCTCAAGCAGTACATAAACATAGAAAAAATGAGTTTTTATACAAAATTATATCTGTATGTGTATTGTGACACTATACTTTTGAAATGAATTTGAACCTATAGGCTTCACTGTAATAACCAAAGAACATATATCTCTGTGGTAATTAGGTTTACGTTATTTGAATGAGATCAGGTCATTTTTTGTTTGTGTTAAACAGCACAGTAACATAATGCTAATCATATTCTGGGCACAGTGGGTACTACCTGCTCTTCCTTTCTCATCTCCACCATCTTCTCTTTTTTCTTTTTCTCTCAGTCTCATCTTGTCCCCTGTCGATTCCCTCCCCAAAGCTGAGCTTTAATCGATGCAGGCTTTTCATTTTCATCTATGTCAGAAAAGTAAGTAAACACAAGGTAAATTGGTATTTATTTGCAAATGTTACCGGCCTCTGCTAGGATAATCTTGCAATGAAAATAAAAAACATATTGTGGTACCTCATCATTTTAACATGCATTTCAACCCTACACAAACTGACATGAAAGAAAAGCATATCATTATCAGTCTGTCATTGGATGGATGGAATTAATGTTAGCTGGAAGCTAGCTAGTTAATTCACTCATGATGGATGGCCACTGTTTAACGAAGCGTGACCGTGCACGGGAGCTATTTGTCAGATGATGTCTGACTGGGTGGGGATGAATCATGGAAATGAACTACAAGCAGACGACTAGTAAAATTCTCTAGTTACCTCATAATGCTTCAGCGGATTAAGGTGCATGCCCTGCCAAGTTTGTTGTCCTAGTCCAGCACAGTGGAGTGCAAAGCCTGCCCCCCCCAGCCAATTTCACTGTTCAACTAATGCAAGCAGAGAAGGTTAAGAACCAACCTGAGAAGATTATCTTTGGTTATCTTTGCTTTGTACAATGTCTCCAGCACCAAAGAGTTATTATTAGGCTTTTTTTTATTATTATTTTTAATATACATCTCTGAAAACAATACAGAGGTCTGGACCTGAGTGACCTCATTGGTGCATATGGCCAGTGCATGGCTGCTTACAACCCCATCTATGATGGGGTTTCAATCTAGGAAGTTTCAATCTAGTGCCCCAGAGAAGGTGAGAAATCACATCTGAAAATTTGCCTCGAAACTTGGCAAGCTCTGTTCTCTGTGATGGCGAGAGATGGCCTCCAAGTGAGATCAAAGTGGAATTTGATTTCTTTGGATAAATCTCATCTCTCTTTGCCACCCCACCACCAGAGCAACTCTCTCCAGTATTTGAGAAGATTGCATTGGTAATTTTCTCAAGTTTTCCTGACATTCAGAACATCTCAAAGTCAACTTCCCCAACCTGTCATGTGACTTGGAAGTGCCCTTGCACACATGGCAAATCATTTTGAGTTAGTGATGTTGAGTAATAATGACTTTATCACCCAGTGCAAATTGGCTCAGTTGGGAGTGAATATTTTTAGAGCCATTGGTGTTTTTTGTTGTTTGTTTGTTTGTTTGTATGTGCATTCAAGACCAAGATGACTGAGTTTTTTACTGGGTGCTGAGTCATCCTCTCAGTTCTCTTTAATTACATTCAACAACCCCTGGGGTTCTGCCTATGTAATAAATCAAAGAGGAAAAAGCCTGTGGAGGCCTGGGGCATCTCCCAGGCTGAGGGAAATAGAGTTTCCAACCATTTAACTCAATTTCAGCTACAGAATCATTGTTCACAAGCACTCCATTAACTCATTTGTTTGGGGATAGTAAACTTTGGATAGATAAACATGGGCAGAGATATATTAATTTGAGTAACCAGAATAGCAAACGTATCACAAATAAACTAGTTATTTGTGTAAGCATTGTGATTTCATGATTCCAATTTAGTAACATATAGCAACATTAACCTAAATTGTGCATGTCTTACAACAGAGTGCACAAACTTCTGTACAGTTATACATGAAACTATGGGTATAGCACAAGGCTACACCTAGGTTAATGCAACTCCCATTTGTGTCTGACTTAAATGTTTACCAGTTTACTGAAAAGTGGTTATTGCACTGTAGGAATGTTCACCTGCTGCCTTAAAACCATGAACTTGAACTTGAAGTTAATCTTTGTTCCACTCAAAAAGTGATATTTTTTTCATTTACAAACATCTTTAATTTAAAAAAAACAACATAATTAAGAGTCGGCTTTAAGACATAAGCTTTATTGGAAATTTTGCTGTATTGATACACAGTATATGAGCACATGGAGTGGGAACAAAGCAAACCAATGTAAAGGGCTGACACAGCATCATCTCTACTGTCACCACCAAAGCAGACCAATAGCTGCTGTAACGTATGCCACTGGACAGAGCGGTGGAGGAAAGTACAGAGAGCACTTACTGGGCACAGTAGGTGCAATTTCTCTTGTTCCAGTGTGAAGAATGGAGGAGGGCAGAAAGCCTACAACACCACCGGTGGGCAGCAGATGTAGGCACTTTAGGAATATAATCCGGCCTAGGATATAGGAATGCTTTGGCTAATCCAGGGGCAAAGTCAAAGCAGTAAGGGACAACAGAGAGCGCTTGTAGATCCCCTACTGCTTGAGAGATGCCAGAGCCAGCAGAAGAGCTACCTTTAGAGTCAGAAGTTTATCTGTGACTGACTCTAAGGGCTTTAACAGACTTTCCAGGACCATAGACAGCTATCAGGAAGGTATGTGTGGTCTGCAGATGTGCCTCAGCCACCTTACACCCCACATAAATCTCGAAGTTAGATGATGTTGCCCCACAGAGGCTTCATCAATAGATGTGTGGCTAGCCAAAATGCTGTCCACGTAGACCGTGATTGTAGAAGTAGCAAACTCCACTGAGAAATGTCCTTGTAAGAACTGACACACAGTTTCCACAGTTCCTGCCAAGGGTGATAAATCAGCACTCTGGTTTGAGACAGTAGAACCTTGCGGACGGGAATCTCGCAAGGAATGCTATCTAGCAGGTATATTATCTCTGAGAACCATATTTGAGCTGGCCAATAAGGTGCAACTAGCAGCAGACGTAGACGGTCTTGGCAAACTCTCGCTAGAACTTACAAGAGCGGAGCAATCGTAAAGTAACCCTCCCTGGTGGTTGATATATAAGACCACTGCTGTGTTGTCTGTCACAACTAACACATGGTGACCTCTCAATTGAGAAAGAACGTATTTCAGTGCTAGAACTACAGCCCTCATTTCTAGGTGATTTATATGGCACTTCAGATGAGGGCCACTCCAGAGACTGTGAGCTGGACAGCCATTTAAGACCACACCCCAGCCCACATGGGAGGCATCTGGTATTACCGTCTTGTGATCAGGAGACGCCCCTAGAGTGTGACTTGAGGATAGAAACCAGGGACACCTCCAAATTCTCAGAGCACGTAGGCATCACCGTGTGACATAGGTTATTCTTAAAGAAACCTTTCTTTTCTTGAGGCTCAACGTGAGCCTCAAGCTCCTCATGTGCATGAAAACAACATCTCAATTTTGTTGAGATGCCAGTTGCCTGGATCATGCTAGAATTAACCAGTCATACAGGTAGTTTAATACACAGTTACCCTGGAGTTGCAAGGGAGCCAGAACAACATCCATGCACTAAGTACTATACTGACTACTGTTGAAGTGCACTTGTAATACATACATTTTATTGTGAAAGTTATGTCAATCATTTTGCGGCTTGCAAAAACAATTGTCACATTAAACATTTTCAACATCAGCCCTTTATTGATAGGTTGGCTGAAAATAGTAATTAATATAATATAACATAATATAATATTCTTCCCTTATCTCACACAAATAAAATTGTTTTCTGTAAAACTCTTTACTAATCTATCTCACTACTTTTTCATAAGTATGCAAAAGAGTGGGGGAAATGAAGCCTACTAGGCAGATAATGCAGAATTGTTAATTGGGTTTAAGTCCAGTAATAAAACATATGTAATCCTTTACAAGTTTTAATGTCACACTTTACAGGGTGTTCATTACTACTTGTGTTCTGTAAGACCAGCAGATTATTATTTTTTTCCTTTTTATGCTGATGATTTTTTCTTATTAAACATTTTTTGCCTAATGCCTTTTTCTTCTACTTTATTTCCTTTTGTTTCTTCAAAATTCTCAACACAACAGTAATATTCAGCAGATCTGGAGCTTATCCTGGAAACACTGGACATGAGGCATAGCTAATTTAGCATAGCCAAACCACGTAATTATGTATAAATTACGCAGAAATCGAAGCCCAGTCCCTGGAGTTATGAACAGTTATGAATATTATTATTATTATTATTATTATTATTATTATTATTATTATTATTATTATTATTATTATATTTTATTTATTATTATTATTATAAATACCTTTTCCATTCCAAAGTTATTTGTAATCGTATTTAAACTGCTTCACTCTCTCTCACTTTCAGAGTGAGAAAAGACAGAAAGCAGAGAGAAAAGAAAGAAAGAAAGAAAGACATAGAAAGACAGAAAAAAAATGCATAACATTAATGAAAAAAAGGTAGAAGTAAGGCTTGTGAGGAATGGCAGACAGGCTTGGGACAGTACTGCGCTGCTTATCTCTCTCTCTCTCTCTCTCTCTCTCTCTCTCTCTCTCTCTCTCTCTCTCTCTCTCTCTATATATATATATATATATATATATATATATATATCTGGCACACCTCCTGAGGGCAGAAACAAGAAAAATATAAGGAAACTTTTGCTAATACAACACAGTTGAGAATCATCACGTTACCTTCCGGTTTCACCTGCCCCCTTTCCATCTACAGCTCATGCTCGACCACACCCCCACCACCACAAAATCTTAGCAAGTGGATTTCTTATGATCTGCCAATAGAATCTTAGTTAGCATAATTTTGTTTATTGTAATCTTGTAACAGGGAATACTAAATACATTTGACTATTCATGATGTTTTCCTTTGCTAAGATTTCATATTTGAAGTGAACAACCTTGTTACTTCTCATATTTAACGTGCGCCTTTTCTATGGTACACTGATCAAATCTCACAATACTGTGTGTGTGTGTGTGTGTGTATGTTTGTGTGTGTGTGTGATGTTAGAAAGCTCTGAGAAAATGCCAAGATTTAGCGACTTAAACTGACAACTAAGGCATTCTGTGCCAAACTGAGCTCAGTTCTCACTGGGGAGTCCATCATCAAGGGAGCACATAAGGAGGCTCCATTAGCCTCTCAACATGCTTCTGTGCACTTAATCCATGACATAGTAGTAGGTAAAGCTTATTAAATGCAGAGTGTCATTTATTTTCGCTTAATGACATGATCTGACTTTAATCTCTTCCGTTTTTATACCAGCATGTATACAACATGGGACAGCTTTGTGCTCTCTCTCTCTTTCTGTCTGTCTCTCTCACTTTCTCTCTCTCTCTCTCTCTCTCACACACACACACACACACACACATCTATTTCTTTCTGGAAAAAACAGACAGCATTTATCGTTTCTTTTTTCACTTTGCTGAATCTATATACTGTAAACCACTGTTTTCTTTGCTATTTTATAAAAGTGTTTAAATGGAAATATGTAATTAGAAATGATGTCTGAATTATTTATTCATTTATATATTTAGCTGATTTGAAAACCCTTTCTTTGGTATGACCAGGCCCGCAATAGACATTCCTGATGCTAAGAACTAACATCTCATGATTGCTGCGACTTGAACTAATGCTAAGAACAGCATGCTGTCAGATTTAAACATGAACCTAGTGTCACAGTGGCTTCACACGAAGATAACAAAAGATCAAAAAAAAGATTTTTATTTCTTAGTTTCATCTGACACTGAGCTGACACTGAGTTCATGTTTAAAACATCCCATTGATCTGTTTATTATCTCTTTAAGTAGCTATTTTCATTTCTACCTCTTAGAAGCTTCTTAGACTGGAGAAGCTGTTTGTCATAATTCAGTTACAGATTTTTACCATGTTTCCCCAAAGCCATACATCTGTGGTTTTGCCAAAGACACTTGATAAGTAATCAAAGCTTTATTAAGCATGGTTCATTACAGTCTTATGTTACTGTTTCAGATACGGATATCAATATCAGAAGAAGTATGCAGTCCACTTAAGACCTTGCAGTCAACCAGCTGTATGGTCCATGTCTCTCTAGGTGGTTCAGGACAGTATGGAGGGTGATGGATTTGGCATTCTCTATGGAAAATGGTGTTATTCCTGAAATACTCAAATGGATTTTATATGACTGCACCAGCTTCCTTTGGGTTTTTAATGGCTTTTTGCGAACAATCATGGCAGATTTAAGACATTTGGGAATTAATTCTTGAGAAAGAGACAGATTAACCATGTTCCTGAAAACCTCTCCCAGCTGTTCAGTGCAGCACATTTGGCAAAGCAAGCAAAGACGCTGTTTGGCATTTGCAAATGTGCTGTAGCATCATCCTTGGAGATCCTGGCATGTTCGTATACTCAGTAATAGAGTGGATATCTTGCCATATGCACCTAAAGTGGTCCTCGATCTGCTGCCTGTGAAGGACTTTGGGCTTGATTATGGTTCAAAACGATGTCAAGTTGCACGGAAATATTTCCCTGCAAACCAAAAACCTTTTTGTATTTTGCCTGAGTTTCCAGTCAAACATAAAAAAACACATCATTAGGCCACATCTTATGGAGGACCTAGCATTATGAATTTAATGTTACTCGCTAATGGTACATGGAAATGGACTGAGGAAATACACTGATATTAAATTCCACAAATAATAAAAAGCTAGTAATTTAACTTGTGTGCACTGTTAATCAAAGCTTCAGGTAAACATTTTACTGGAGTTCCCTATATATTCAGAACTATATATATATATATATATATATATATATATATATATATATATATATATATATATATATATATATATATATATATATTCAGTATATATATTCAGAGCTAGGAAAAAGTAAGTCAGATATACACATGAGTTATTTTTCTGGATAAAATAGATAAAAGTCTGCCATATTAAAACGGCATGGTATACCCACTGATCCATTTGTTATCTGTGTGAGTAGTTATTTCAATTCTAGCCCTAAATCGTGTGAGTGCAATGGAGCTGCTTTGCCTGCAGATGTTCTCTGTCCTACTTCATTGTCGGCTTTAACTTTGTGCTACATCCCCAGGCAACACCTATGATGGTAAATAGGGAAAGAAACAAGAACATATAGTCATTTACAAATCCTAAGATATGAGATCTAAGGTCAACCTAACCCAAAACGTCTCTACTGACTGATATGCTCAAGAGGTATCTTGTGCCAATAACATCACACAGTACACATTCTATCTTTGTGTGTGGTTTGGGAATTGCATTTACCAGAAATTATTTGACTACATGGTGGTGTAAACAGCTCCAGTGTCCCTTCTTCGAACCTAAGCTTGAGTTACTATCTGTGTGGAGTTCCACCATTCTCCCCATATCTGTGGGGATTTCCTCTGGGGTCTCTGTTTTTATCCTGCCTCTTAAAACATGCCTTGGCTACACTAAAGTGCCTGTAGGTGTTATGTCTGTGTATAGTGCCCTGCAACTGAAAGGCATCCCATCCGATCTGTATTCCCACCTCACACTCAGTATTCCCATGCTGCTTTGATCAGCTGTGATACTGACCAAGATAAAGTGGTTAGTGAAGATGAATTAATGTAGGGAGGAAAGAAAGAATAAACTAACAGTGCTATCTGAAGACTACCCTGGCTATTGTTGAAGTGCTCTTGAAGATTTTTAACTTTAATAACACCATGTAAATCACCAAAACACATTTTGCATACTAATATCAGTATCCTAATATCCTAATATGATAAGCACTGATTAATTATTAAAATGTTTTAGAAGTATAACCTAAAGAGTTTTGTTACTCCCATGCTAAATAATGTCAGCTTTATATGCATAATGTGGATATGCATGAATTCTGCTGTGGGACAAAAAGACAGCTATTTTTGTAAATATTTGATGATATCTTTTCATGTGACAACACTGAAGAAATGACACTTTGCTACAATGTAAATTGAGTGTACAGCTTGTGTAACAGTGTAAATTTGCTGTCCCCTCAAAATAACTCAACACACAGCCATTAATGTCTAAACAGCTGGCAACAAAAGTGAGTACACCCCTAAGTGAAAATATCCATATTGAGCCGAAAGTGCCAATATTTTGTGTGGCCACCATTATTATCCAGCACTGCCTTAACCCTCTTGGGCATGTTCACCAGAGTTCACCAGAGCTTCACAGGTTGCCACTGGAGTCTTTTTCCCCTCCTCCATGATGACACCACATAGCTGGTGCATGTTTGAGACCTTCTGTTCCTCCACCTTCCATTTGAGGATGCTCCACAGATGCTCAATAAGGTTTTATCCATCACCTTCACCCTCAGCTTCTTTAGTGAGGCAATGGTCATCTTGGAGGTGTCTTTGGGGTCGTTATCCTGCTGGAAAACTGCACTGCGGCCAAGTCTCCGAAGGGAGCGTATCATGCTCTGCTTCAGTATGTCACAGTACTTGTTGGCATTCATGGTTCACCCAATAAACTGTAGCTCCCCAGTGCCAGCAGCACTCATGCAGCCCCAGACCATGACACTCCCACCACCTGCTTGATTGTAGGCAAGACACACTTTTCTTTGTACTCCTCACCTGGTTGCAGCCAAACACACTTGACACCATCTGAACTAAATAAGTTTATCTTGGTTCCAGTAATGCAGGTCCTTAGTCTGCTTGTCTTCAGCAAACTGTTTGTGGGCTTTTATGTGCATCATCTTTAGAAGAGGCTTCCTTCTGGGACGACAGCCATGCAGACCAATTTGATGCAGTGTGCGGCGTATGGTCTGAGCACTGACAGGCTGACCCCCCACACCTTCAACCTCTGCAGTAATGCTGGTAGCACTCATACGTCTATTCATTGAGGGAACCATGAATGCCAACATGTAATGTGACATACTGAAGCAGAGCATGATCAGTATGCAGTATTCCAGTGTGATATCGAAAAAGTACCTCTAAGATGACCACTGCCTTGCTAAAGAAGCTGAGGGTGAAGGTGTTGGAATGTCTCCAGATCTAAATCCTATTAAGCATCTGTGAGGCATCCTCAAATGGAAGGTGGAGGAGCACAAGGTCTCTAACATCTACCAACTTCGTAATGTCGTCATGGAGGAGTGGAAGAGGACTCCAGTGGCAATCTGTGAAGCTCTGGTGAACTCCATGCCAAAGAAGGTTAAGGCAGTGCTGGAAAATAATGGTGGCCCCACAAAATAGTGACACTTTGGGCCCAATATGGACATTTTCACTTAGGGCTGTACTCACTTTTGGTGCCAGCTGTTTATACATCAATGGTCGTGTGTTGAGTTATTTAGAGGGGACAGCAAATTTACACTGTTACACAAGCTGTACACTCACTACTTTACATTGTAGCAAAGTGTCATTTCTTCAGTGTTGTCACATGAAAAGTTATAATCAGATATTTACACAAATGTGAGGGGTGTACTCGTGAGACACATGTCCATATATATATATATATATATATATATATATATATATATATATATATATATATATATATATATATAAGAGAGAGAGAGAGAGAGAGAGAGAGAGAGAGAGAAATCTCATCTATATACATAATCAGGTAGGCATGTGTAATCTGTCTGCGCATGTGTGTGTGCATACTATGCCATTAAAACTTTGGTGACTTATGGACTAAATATCAGTTTTAATTAGAAAACAACAATCCAAAATGAAGACATGCAAAGGTAAGGCGATTCTGATTATCTGCATTAGCTGTTCAAGTCTGTTTGCATAGACTTGAACAGCTAATGCAGATAATCAGAATCAAGAGCAAAACACAGTTAAAACCAGAGAAACAACAACAGTGAACAGTTTGGTATAGACAGAGACAGTAGTAACTGAGCGTATACTTCACAAAGTATGTAATGACGAACAGTCTCTTTAATGGTTTTTGTGTGTGTGTGTGTGTGTGCGCGTTCGTGTGTGTGTGTTATTGGTTACAGGTGTGACTGATTAATATTCCAGAAAAGGTGAACATGTCTGTGAGTTGCTTTGAGAGTTTGAGGTGCATTATGGGAAACATAGTCACTTGTTTGCTGGGGCATAACATGCATCTTGTGCCGCATCTTAACCTAAAGTGGCCTAATACTGTTCACCAATATTTGGTCCATATTTACCATGTCAAATGTGGGCCACATTTAGGCTCACACCCACATTAACCAGTGCTTACTGTGCCGTGTCTTTGTCAAAACTGGCCCAGATATGTTTTAATATAACTGGGACACATTTGCTGCAATATATGTGGGCCACTTTTTTGGTTTACACCGTGATTAGCCTTTGATTGTGCCACATTTTTGCCAAAGGTGGCTTACATTTGTTTTGTGATATTTGGTCCATATTCAATATTTACCACATGGGCCACTTTAGGGTCACATCCAGATTACACATGGCCATGAGCACCGCATGTTTGCCTAAAAAGACCCACTTGTGATCTGGGATATTTGGACCATATTTGCTATTTTACATGTGGGCCACTTCAGGCTCATATCCATTTTGTCCAGGCCAAAAGAAGGCCAGTCTACCAAAAGAAGGCCACAAGTCTACGTTGCACACTTTTTCCACACTTTCATTATTTCTCCATCATCTCACTTACTATCACAGTAAATCTGCACCTTTTATACTTTTGCTTATTTATCACCATAGAAGCTGTCTGGGTATCTAACACACAGTGAAATCTGTGACTGAAGTGTGACAGACAGCTTCTCCACTCTAAGCAGCTCTTTCACACCCACACGATTGAGAGCTAGAATGAAAATAGCTACTTACAGAGACAATAAATTGATCCGTGAGCACACAGCATATTTAATGGAAAATTTTATTTTATTTCTTTCCTTCCTGAGAAGGCATTCTGATATCAAGCACGTGTTTAATTCTAACATTAAATAAAACTAAATAAATAAATTAGAAATAGTCAGTTATTTCTTAATGTTAAACTATCCAACTTGACCCAGCAGATAGAGTAGGACCAAGTCCACTACAGTTTTTGATAACTGCCATTAAAACTGTTTTAACTTTAGTTTTAATGCCAGTTATCCAAAAAGGATATGTCAAGGATATCCAAAAAGGAATTCAACCATTGCTTCTTTGTTCCTTATGTAAGGGACTATTGTTATTGGTCTAACGTGTTACCATCCTTAAGTTTAAGTCACAGACATTTGGAAAGAATTACAATTATTTATTGAACATGATGGATGGATGGATAGATGGATGGATATTAAACATGTTCTTGTTATCCATGTACAGTTACATTTAATGTTATTACCTATTATCATTTTCATTATAGCAGCCATAAAATGCCATTCCCTCACCAGCCTCTCTTTGGGTCTCTCTAAAAATGTTTAAAAATTCAGAGAAACACATTACTAAGAAACAAGAAAATGTCCCCCATGCAGACTTTCCATTGATGGAAAACTTACTGACATTGGAGACTCCTTTTATAATTATTAAATAAATTCACATAATCACTATAACTTGTCACATACTCACCATATGTATTATGCATTTTTTGTGCAGATGTATACATACAGTGCCCCTCAATAATATTGGCACCCCTGGTAAATATGAGCAAAGAAGGCTGTGAAAAAAAATCTCTTTATTGTTGAATCTTATGATATTTTGTTTAAAAAAGTCACAAAAATGCACTTTCATCGATATCAAACAAATATAGAAATGATGTAATACTAGCTATAATAAGCGAAGTGCTCAGTAACCAAAGCATTTAAATAGAGAA
This sequence comes from Ameiurus melas, assembly GCA_012411365.1. NCBI lineage: Eukaryota > Metazoa > Chordata > Actinopteri > Siluriformes > Ictaluridae > Ameiurus > Ameiurus melas. The sequence goes on from CM022767.1 coordinate 6,021,909, forward strand.
CATTACCAACTCAAAACATGGACACCTGGGGCAAGTTAAAGTCACTTAAGCCTAAATGCTCAAGATGGAAGCGAGCGATCAAAAGCAATGTCACGTGACTCGTCAGGAGCCGAGCCACAGTGCCTTCTCCTGGCCGTGGCGCAACAACCACCATATTTAACCATGGGCATGAGGTACTTTACCATATGGCTACCTCTCTGTGCGCACCAAAACCACCTCTGATGTCTATTGCCAAAAAGCTGTATTTGGTTTCATCTGATCATAGACCCTGATCCCTTTTGAAGTTCCAGTAATGTCTGGCAAACTGAAGGCGCTTTAGTTTGTTTTTGGATTAGAGTAGATGTTTTTTTTTTGTTTTTGTTTTTTATTGAAACCATTCCAAACAACTTGGGGTGATGTAGATGACTTTGGATTGTAGTTTTGGAGACTTTCTGACCCCAAGACGCAACATCTAATTCTCCAGCTGTGATCCTTGGAGATTTTTGGACACTCTAACCATCCTCTTCACAGTGCATTGAGACGATATAGACACGCGTCCAATTTCAGGTTGATTCATAATATTTCCAGTTGACTGGAACATCTTAATTATTGCCCTGATGGTGGAAATGAGCTTATGATATTTTCTTATAGACACTTCCCATTTTGTGAAGATCAACAACCTTTTGCCACACATCACAACTATATTCCTTGGTCTCACCCATTGTTATGAATGACTAAGGCAATTTGTCCTATGTGTTACCTCATATTTATACCCCTGTGAAACAGAAAGTCATGGTTGAACAATTTCCTGTTGCTACTCACCCAGGTGTACTAAAGAAATGTAAAATATCAGTGGGAATATATTTCAAATATATTTTTCTCATATGAATTCATATGTGTGCCTATATTTAACAGATTTTTCTTAAAACCTGTGTTGTGTTTGCAACTGTTTGATATCCATGAGAGCAGAGTATTTTTGTGAATTTTTTCAACAAAAGATCAAAAGTTTAAACAGTAAAATCAAATTTGCACAGCCCTTTTTGCTCATATTTACCAAGGGTGCCAATATTAGTGGAGGGCACTCTATATGCACATATGCTCCGGAATATGTTATTATTGAAGATGTTACTGTAGAAATGAGAACACATTAGAATGAGAACAACAATACAGTATGTACTGTGAAATATATTTCCTTATTTTCCATGATTATCATTTAAGTCATTTAAGATCAGTTCAATGTGATTTTTGGTTACTCATGGTCTCATGATGTTTTTGGGTTTCTGTCCTTGATTACTGTATGTTCTTGTCAAGGTGTTTTGTCTTTTGTCTTTCTTACATTTTGTTTTTCTCTCATGTTTTTCTCTTATGTTTTACCTTGGGCATGTTTGCTTGCAAATACATGAATTTGGTAATGGTAAATGGTAAATATAAAATATAAAAGCCAACTGTAAACAACTTATGTTTAGACTACGATTAAGACTACGAAATGCTGTAGTTTCCAGGGTATCTTTGCTCGCATAATAAACCATCTCTTTGACAATATCCTGGTTCTTGCTCTACTGATTCTTCAAACAACTTACTTCTGAGGAAGCTGAAGCATTTTGATCATCCATAAAATATTTACATCAGTTCCACTGAAATCAGAATATACCAATCAAAATTCAACCATTCAGCAGTGCTGTGGTATAACGTTCAATAAAATGTCAGCGATCATTCTCATTTAAGAATAAACACATCTGAGTATTCTGCAAATTGACAGAAAGAGAGAATGCTGTTTTAGCAGGAAGAAGAAGAGCCAGACACAGAGAAAATCTTTCCCGTGTTGAACACGTGCTGTTATAAAATGGTAAGACATTAAAGTCAGATCATGTCAGTAGGGGAAAATAAATGGCATTCAGCCTTTAATTCACTTCATCTCCTACTAAATTAATAACAGATTAAATGCACAGAGGCATGCTGGGATGGTAATAGAGCCTCCGCATGCACCCTTGTTCCCTGCTCCTTCAGTAAAGGACTACAAAAAGCAGTTATATTTAATTTGATTTAGTGAATAGGCAACAGTAAGGTAATGTAAGCAATTGGGTCTCCACTAAATGTACTGCTGTACTCTAATGTGATCCATGAAGCTAGCCAACAATCCTTAGTGAAAAAAAAATAAATTGAATACATATTAAGATTATTTTTTCAGCCGACAAAAAAGGAAGTATAATGACGTTGTCTCCTTCTGCAATCTACACTAGATGCAATACTTATAATTGTGTATAAATATAACCTTCAGAAACCTAGCCTTTTTATTACTAGGCTTCTAATATGTAATTTGCATCTCTTGAGATTAGTATGTTTGCGTGTATAATAATATATGATTTAAGTGAAGATGTCCACAGTAGCAATTGTAAGAGTAGATTTTTTGATGATCTGAGGATAATAGGACTGTATAAACGTTTTTCTTTTCTTTTTTTAATTACTCATCAGCTCTCATCTAATGCCTAATACCCCAATCAAAGACAATAACATATGTATGAATAATTCAGTAATCTGTTGCCCTAACAATAGCATCACTCCTGTCTTTGAACAGTACCTACCACAACTCTAATCAGAGACAATACTGCGTGTGTGCAATGTGCTTAATTGCTCATCAGAGGAAAATGTGCTTGTTGACCATCACTAAAAATTACAGTCATTTGCAATTTGTGATTTAATTGACTTCAGAAGGTGAAATGTGTGTGTGTGTGTGTGTGTGTGTGTGTTTGTACGGTAAATTAGAGGGCAATAATGAATCACATTTTCCGCTATCACACAGTAATATTTACACGCACCATAAAGGTTCGAAGCAATAATGCAGACAGCTACAAGACAACATAATTGCAGATATTACACTTTAATGAGAAAAATGATGAAGAGTGGAGAATTTAAATGCTGCATATTATTCAACAGGTAACAATGTCAGTGCTGAAAGCAAGAAACAGTATTATGTTGAGCTGATTTAAATGTTTACAGACAAGAAAAAAAATAAATTATTGGTGAAATATATAAGGGAAAAATGAATTGAAGCAAAATGACTTCTGAGACATTGAGTATCTCTTTAAAGCAATAATTAGTTAATATACCTATATAGATGTATCTACAGTAGGATTATAACATCAGACACAACAAATTAACGGTGTGTTAGGAGTGTAAGGTGTTACAATTTTAATTAAATTAATGTTAGATGCTATGTTTTAGAAACATTATACAACCCAAATTCCAAAAAAGTTGGGATGCTGGGTAAAATGGAAATAAATGTAAATAAAAACAGAATGCAATGATGTGCAAATCTCATAAACCCATGTGTTATTCACAATGGAACAAAGAAAACATATCAAAGGTTAAAACTGAGTAAATGTACCACTTTAAGAAAAAAAAAAAGAGGTCATTTTGAATTTGATAGCCACAACACATCTCAAAAACACTGGGACTGGGCAACAAAAGGCTGGAAAAGTAAGAATAGGCAAATTCTAATTGCCATGCTCCAAAATCTTGTTGATAGTCTTTTAAGAAGATTTTAGTTGATTATAACAGCAAAATGGGAGGACTCTGCTCTGGGCTGGGATTGGATGTTCAAAACCACATATGGGTGTGATGTTAAGATGTCCACAAACTGTTTAGCTATAAAATAAATAAACAAACAAACAAATAAATAAATAAATAGATAACTCTGACAGGCGAAGTTAATAACAAAGATAACAAAAATTGTGATGGCTAAATGACTGGGTCAGAGCATCTCCAAAATATCAGTTCTTGTTGGGTGTTCCCAGAATGCAGATGTTAGTACCAAAGAAAATTGGTCCAAGAATGGACAACAAGTGAACCTGAGACAGGGTAATGGGCACCCAAGGCTCACTGATGCATGTGGGGAGCTTAGGCTAGCCCATCTGGTCCCATCTTAGAGAAGAGCTACTGTGGCAGAAATTGCCAAAAAAGATAATGCTGGCTATGATAGTAAGGTTTCAGAACACAGTGCATCACGGCTTACTGCATATGGGGCTGTGTCACCCAGACAACTCAGAGTGCCCATGCTGACCCCTGGTGCAATGGAAGAACCTGCCCTGGTCTGATGATGAAAAATTCCTTTTAAGCCATATGGACATCTGAGTGTATGTGGATCGCTTACCTTGGGAAGAGGTGGCATCAGGATGAATTATGGAAAGAAAGGAACCCAGCCGAGGCAGTGTGATGATTGGGCAATGTTCTGCTGTGAAACCTTGGGTCCTGGCACAAACCTAAATCTTTCAGCAGGATAATGTGCCACACTGCAAAAATTGTTCAGAAATGATTTGAGGAACATGACAAAGAGTTCAAGGTGTTGACTTGGCCTCCAAATTTCCCAAATCTCAATCTGATCAAGCGTCTGTAGGATATGCTGGACATACAAGTCTGATCCATGGAGGCCCCACTTTGCAACTTACAGAACATAAAGGATCTGCTGAATTTTTCTTGGTGCCATATACCACAGCACACCTTCAGAGGTCTTGTGGAGTCCATGTCTCAATGGATCAGAGCTTTGTTAGTGGCACAAAGTGGACCTACATAATAATTATTATTTGTTTTTATATTATGGCTGATATAATATTATGGCTGGTGTATATAATGTGTAGACACAGTCCCCAGACTTTTGTGTTTGAGATCAAAAGATGAATAGGAGAAGAGAGTTTAAAATTTCAGCTTTTATTTCCTGGTAACAACAAAGAGCATAGTACATAGTAGATACTACTTTTCTTTCTATATCTGTGAATGGATATGAAAGTGAGTATTCGTACTCACTCAGCAGCAGTAGAAGCATAGCATATATAATCTGCCAAGACCAAACCAACTTTCACGTCGTTCTTATCAATAAAAGCTTGCATTCTCACTCTGAGTTTTGTCATAGCTGGCATACAGTGAGCAATTAAAAGTATTTGATCCCCTGCTGATTTTGTACGTTTGCCCACTGACATTTGCCCATTGAAGAAATGATCAGTCTATAATTTTAATGGTAAGTTTATTTGAACAGTGAGATACAGAATAACAACAAGAAAATCCAGAAAAACGCATGTCAAAAATGTTATAAATTGATTTGCATTTTAATGAGGGAAATAAGTATTTGACCCCCTCTTAATCAGAAAGATTTCTGGCTCCCAGGTGTCTTTTATACAGGTAATGAGCTGAGATTAGGAGCACACACTTAAAGGGATTGCTCTTTATCTCAGCTTGTTACCTCTATAAAAGACACCTGTCCACAGATGCAATTAATGAATCAGATTCCAAACTCTCCACCCTGGCCAAGACCAAAGAGCTCTCCAAGGATGTCTACAAGGATGGCTACAAGACCATTGCCAAGCAGCTTGGTGAGAAGGTGACAACAGTTGGTGTGATTATTTGCAAATGGAAGAAACACAAAAGAACTGTCAATCTCCCTTGGCCTGGGGCTCCATGCAAGATCTCACCTCGTGGAGTTGATCATGAGAACAGTGAGGAATCAGCCCAGAACTACACAGGAGGATCTTGTCAATGATCTCAAGGCAACTGGGACCATAGTCACCAAGAAAACAATTGGTAACACATTACGCTGTGAAGGACTGAAATCCTGCAGCGCCTGCAAGGTCCCCCTGCTCAAGAAAGCACATATACATGCCCATCTGAAGTTTGCCAATGAACATCTGAATGAGTCAGAGGACAACTGGGTGAAAGTGTTGTGGTCAGATGAGACCAAAATGGAGCTCTTTGGTATCAACTCAATTCGCTGTGTTTGGAGGAGAAGGAATGCTGCCTATGACCCCAAGAACAACATCCACACCGTCAAACATGGAGGTGGAAACAATATTTTTTGGGGTGTTTTTCTGCTAAGGTTACAGGACAACTTCACCGCATCAAAGGGATGATGGACGAGGCCATGTAACATCAAATCTTCAGTGAGAACCTCCTTCCCTCAGCCAGGGCATTGAAAATGGGTCGTGGATGGATATTCCAGCATAACAATGACCCAAAACACACGGCCAAGGCAACAAAGGAGTGGCTCAAGAAGAAGCACATTAAGGTCCTGGAGTGGCCTAGCCAGTCTCCAGACCTTAATCCCATAGAAAATCTGTGGAGGGAGCTGAAGGTTCGAGTTGCCAAACGTCAGCCTCGAAACCTTAATGACTTGGAGAAGATCTGCAAAGGGGAGTGGGACAAAATCCCTCCTGAGATGTGTGCAAACCTGGTGGCAAGCTACAAGAAACGTCTGACCTCTGTGATTGCCAACAAGGGTTTTGCCACCAAGTACTAAGTCATGTTTTGCAAAGGGGTCAAATACATATTTCCCTCATTAAAATGCAAATCAATTTATAACATTTTAGACCCGCATTTTTCTGGATTTTCTTGTTGTTACTCTGTCTCTCACTGTTAAATAAATCTACCATTAAAATTATAGACTGATCATTTCTTTGTCAGTGGGCAAACGTAAAAATTATCAGGAGATCAAATATTTTTTTCCCCTCACTCTACAATGATGAGATACTGAGATTACACTCAGTGACAGACGTTCTAGAACCAAGTGTAACCTCTACCAAAGTGATGGTGAGGCCAAAGTGTGGAGAAAGAAAGGATTTGCTCATGACCCAAATCATTCATGTTCATCTGTGAAACATGGTGGAGGTAATGTCATGGCTTGGGCTTGCATGGCTGCTTTTGGAACAGACTCACCAATATTTAATGATCATGATAGTAACAGCACAATGAATATACCCCCCAAAAAAAAAAAAAAAAAACAATTAAAGGCTGTGCTAAAAGCCTGGAAAAGCATCACAAAAGAAAAAAAAAACAATTTGGTGATAACATTGCAGGCTCGATGCAATTATTGCAATGAAAGGATATGCAACCAAAATGTGTCTTTTACTTTCATTTACTTCAAGACTTTTCTGTTTCTATACTTTTGGCTCACCTAAAAATTGGACTGTTACAAAAGGTTATGTGTTTTATGGTTTTATATACATATTATATACATATAAAAATCGTCCCATATCCATTATTTGATCACTCATTTTAATCTCTTAGATTTTAAAATCTGGAACTCTCATAAGTGTGAACTACACACAGGTAGTCACATACAGGTAATCTGAATGGTGCACCCAGAAAATCAACTTAAGTAAGAGCGTAACACAGCTACATTTGTAACAGCTACATTTGGACTTTAATTGCCAACTTAATAACCAAACCTAAATTAGGCCCTTTGTGTATACTGTGAAACGGCACTTTTGCTGTCTGGGGTGAAAAAATGTCCAGGCTGGATGCACACACACACACACACACACAACATTTAATCCAAACAATCCCCCTTTATTACCTCAGCTTTTTATCCGTACACTCAGTTTTATAGGCCAGACAGAATTAAATGCTTCATATATTCACATGAAGTCTGGGTAAGGGTTCATTTGGCAAACTTTCCTCAACTGTCATGAAACAGAAAGATATAAAAAAAAAATATGTGGATAGGTGGAGTAATAGTGATTGATGAAAGGACTGTGAATCTTGTTTTTAAGATCACCACAGCATCAAAATCACTCCAGTACCAAAGTAATAGCAGAAGAAGATTATATATATTTAAAAAAAAAAAACAGATCAGCAAAAATACATCTGAATTTATTCCAAACGCTTCAGTAGGAATCAGTGACCAGATTTACAAAAGCCTGTAAATAAATAAATAAACAAGCAAACAAACAGGCTCTCAAGAGCATAATGAATAAAAGTAGATTTCCGTCCCACTGTAGCATGCGGATGAACAGGAAGGAAGATTATCTCACAGAGTGTGTGAGAAGAGTGTTTCTCTTACTGAAGGATTCTTTCAGGCCTTTGTACTGTGATAAAAAAAACCTTACTTTGAAATATACAGTATTGTGATGTTTATGTGTTTGGTGTTTAAAAGTTTTTAAAATATTTTGAATTGCTAGTTTTATAAAAAAAATAAAAAAAGCCAAAGTTCTAAAGGATTAAGGCTATAAAATAAGGAGCATAGTCTGTATGCACACAAAACCTCAAACACTCTTGCATGATGCCTAACTCGCACTTCACGCACACAGAGCCTTTAAAGAGGAAAAAGTATTGGTCTGGTTTACTGTGTGCTTTGCTGAAAGGTAAGTTAAAACAACAGAGAGAGCCCTTGTTCCTTAAAGCAGCATATGATCAAATTCAATCATATATTGAGCATACATTCAGTAATTTTCACAAAGTGTCAATATTCACTTATTTCATCTTGGGTTCCCTTTACATATGCATTGTTTAGTCTGTCTAAATGGGACTCGGGTATGTTTTCCCCTCTGTGCAGTTCTATAGGCAGCTGAGAACACAACAATTACACTGGGGTGTGGATCAAATCAACCAGTCTGTGATTGTCTGATGAGATAGTATGAGTTCGTTTGCAAGCAAGCTCTAGGTTGTTTTGATTGCTTTGAAATAGCAATGCAATGCTGAATCAACCCAACTGCAGGAAGTGCACCAAACAGGTATTATGAATTGCATGCAACATATTTTTTTTTTGATACATGATAAAGTGGGCAATGACGCACAGACTGAACAGAAAGGGAACATAAAAGCTGGATGAGATACACAAACTGTTTTTAAATTGTTATTGTTTAACCTTTTGATCTGTTGTTAAAAACAAAAATCTCTCAACAGAGATTTTTGGCATCTCCTCATCTCAAGATGGAAATGACAGACGTTGCCCTCATGGGCTGAGGTGCTGCCTTAAATGGCCATCCAACTCAGGGTCTCTGGAGTGGTCCTCATCTAGAGTGGCATATAAATCACCTAGAAATGTGGGCTTTATTCCTAGCTCTGAAATTCTTTCTTCATCAGTTGTGCCGTCAGTTAGTGTTAGTTGTGACCGACAATTAAGCTGTAGTTTTGTACTGTATATCAACCACCACGGAGGGATATGTTCACACCCTCTGTTCAGACAGGAGCAACTAATTCTCGTCTGGGTAGAGGGAAAGTTTTTGGCAGTTAATGTAATGTACTTTCTGGTCAACCACAAGTAGTGAAGTCCATATGATGGAGGTTTGGCCAAGTGTAAGTGAACATGTTTGCCTCCAATGAGACAAGACACTAGCCACTATGGTTTTCCCTCAGTCCTCCCACAGCATTGGGGCTGGACGCCATGGTATACACATAGCTGAGGTCATGTATGTACACCTTTCCCCCAATGGCTCTGCTCTGTTCTAGCAACAGAGTTCTCCAAGACTGACTACGTCTGCTGCCAGTAGCACCTTATTCGCCAGCTTGAATGTGGTTCTTAAACATGATATTTCTGCTGGAGGGCGCTCCCTGGGAGATTCCCATTTGCAGGGATCTATTGTCTCAAGCCAGAGGGTTGATTTATCACCCTCGACCAGAAGAATGGAAACTGTGGGTCTAGCCCCTGAGAGGCACCAGCTCATAGTTTCTAGTCTCCATTCCAGAGACCATGTTAAATGCTAGAGCATAATCCATGAGCAAATTTTATGCGTTCAAGTGTCAACTTTTTGCCTTCTTGAGTTGAGGCACATCACTTAGACCCAAAACAATGCAATAGCTAAAGTCCTGGCGTTCTAACAGGATGTTTCTCGGCAGGGTTGGCTCCTTTACGTTGTATGTGGCTGCCATTTGGGTCAGCCACGCCCCTATTTTCTGCCCTCCTCCATTCCTTTCTCACAAGAGAAATTGCACCTACTGTGTCCAGTAAGGGCTCTTTATACTTATGTCCCCACTCCGGCCAGTGGCGTATATCGGAGCATTTGCTAGTCTGTTTTGGCAGTGACAGTAGAGGTGATGCTGTGTCAAAGAAGCACATCTCTAATTGGATAGTGGAAGCAATCTCTATTGCTTATGAGGCACATGGTCTCGCAATGCCTTTGGGCATAAGGGTTCATTCCACTAAGGGGTTGCCTCCTCATGCATGAAGTTCACGCAACATCTTGTTCCCTCCTCAGCGAACAGGGTTACGTGTGTAACCCAGACGTTTTCCAGTAAGTAAGCCAGGCATTCCACGTCACTTCTATTTCCACAAAAAAAAAGGTATATCATCAGTTTTGTGAAAATCCTGTTTGTTAAAAAACACACAGCTGTGGTAAAAAAGTGATAATGATGTGTTATGTTAGGATAATTCATATTTCTGGTTTTATTACATGCTGATGTTCATTTGTGTGTGTGTGTGTGTGTGTGTGTGTGTGTGTGTGTGTGTGTGTGTGTGTGTGTGTGTGTGTGTGTGTGTGTGTGTGTTTGTGTGTGTGCGTGTGTGTATGTGTGTGTGTGTGTGTGTGTGTGTGTGTGTACACAGTAAAGATTGCAAAACACTCTTGCAGATTACACACTGTATCTTATTTATGCTCTTTAAGCTAATAAAATTTCATTTAATTAAATTTCAGGCTTTATAAGTGTGAAATATTCATTTTGTTTCATTAACACATTCCTACTCTTATTGGGTGAAGATGTAATGTACTGTTTAGAGACAAACAGTAATTAATTAAGTTTTTAATTAGAACAAATAATAATTTTTTACTAATTCACACAATTTACACAATTTACACACTAATTCACACAGCTATGCACGCAATGCAACTGTAAAATCACATACACACAATCATTTATACACTACGGGCACTTTGGACATGCCAATCAGCCTACCATGCATGTCTTGGGACTGGGTGAGGAAACCAGAGTACCCGAAGGAAACCCCCCCAGCATGGGGAGAAAATGCAAACTCCACACACAAGGCCATCAAACAAACCCCCCAACACTTGAGGTGTAAGGCGAATATGCTACCCACTAAGCCACCGTGCACCCAGGTTAAAATACCATAATCAAAATAAATTGTTAATATACAAGACTTTAGCAAAAAAGTGTCAAGGGAAAAAAAGTCATACACATCAAACATAAAAATGCATGGCTAAGAACTTACACAGATGGCTGGCAAACTGCAAGTCCGTGTGCTTTACAGATTGTATTTAATTCAGTTCAATTTAGTTTTATTTGTATGGGACATTTTTAACAATGGACATTACCTCAAAGCAGCTTCACAGAAATATATAAAGTAAGGACATAAATTTTAAATGTATGAATTTACATTTACAGTATGGCATTTGACAGATGCCTTTATGCACAGCAACGTACATCCTTTCATCTCATTTATACAACTGAGCTGTTGAGGGTTAAGGACCTTGCTCAAGGGCCCAGCAGTGGCAGCTTGGTGATACTGGGATATGAACTCACAAGTTTCCATATTCCAACTAGTCCAGTCAATAGTCCAGCGTCTTAATCACTGACCTACCACCCTTGTGCAAACAGGATGTGAGTGTATAACTGAAGAAATTTAATAGAACTCAGATGAGTTCCCAAAGGTGCCCTTTGGCCATCTGGGGTGAAAAAATGTCCATGCTGGATGCTAAAGTAATACATACAAGTGTTAATTCAAACAACCCCCCTTTATTACCTCAGCTTTTTATCCATAGACTCAGTTTTATACATCAGACAGAATGAAATATTTTGCTAAGAAAAAAAAAATATTAAGATGAAAAAGAAGAAGAAAAGCACACTATACAGCCACACCTTGCTTTTGTTTAATTGATTACTGAAGTGAGTTTCACATTTGTCAGCGGAGTCATTAATTAGTCCCTGTGGATGATGTTGATGGATGAGCTGATGTTAAAAGATGTAAAAAAAAAAAAAAGAAAAAAAGTGCTGTTCTCTGCTGAGGAATGGTAGAGCTATCACACACTAGTTTTGTGTAGTTAAACATCTTTAAAATGTTTGCTGAAGGAAGCTTTCTGGTCTGATCTGTCCATCACACTTTTTCAGATGTGTGTGATGAGATGCAGATCCTGACAGAGTGAAATGATGATGAATGACTCTGAATGCAGTCAAGCTTCTCTAGTTACATGCAGTCAAAATTGAGATTATTCTGATTAATATCTAATCATGCACTTCATATCATACCTGTGTTTCTGTGTACTTGTTAGTGCTGTTGCATCCGAGAATTACTTCTGAATTTACCTGCTTCTTGAGTACTGTGAGCCTTGGGCCATATTAGTAAGGAAGAGCTAAACTGCTTTCAGATTTTTGCTGTATTTTTTATAGGCAGATAATAATAACATAATTTGTTTCTGAGTAAAATAACAATGCACAAGGATTCTGGAATTATGAATAACCTTTTGAAAACATAGAAATCACTATTTCTGTGTTCTAGATTACTAAATGATTCAACACATCAGCTGGTAATTTTTTGAGAAAATACCAAAAAAAGTATCAAATGGTACTGGAACTGAAACATTGGGTTTCAGTTCCATAAATATATTTTATGTGGAAATGTTTTCTTTAGGTTGTTTTCTAACCTTGCCTTGGTGTCTGTCTGTGAAGCTCATGTTGTTAAGGAGACAGCTTAACAATGACAAAGATCTTGTATGCTCTATCCTGGGGTGAGTTCAAAGATTATGAGCAAGCCATTACTCAATACCTCTCTCCCAGAAATAACCATTCTAACAATGCCAAGTATTTATTGTTGGTTAAAAGCATATACACAATATTACTGTATTTCATAATGTATTATTAGCACATGGGAAAAGCTTTGTTTAAAAATGTAATTAGATTTCCACCAGGCAGTCAGAGAATGTTTTAATACTGTGGAACAATTGTGAATTTATATTGATTAATCTATGAAAAAGGTGCCACCTCTGATGTCCAGCACTTGAACTGGTGTCATGGATATCCCAGAAGGGACTGCACCACACAGCATCAGCACATGGCCACCTACACTTGATTCTCACTCACTTAACAAGCACCTATGTGTACAGTTTCCACTGTACTCTTACTTTTGCATTTTTATATCATTGCTGTCATTTCTGTCTTTGTGTTCATGGTCTTTGTTAATGTTTGACTCTTGCCTTAGTGTTTTGCTGCCTGTTCATAGTTCTTGTTTTGTGTTTTGTTTTGGTACTCATTAAAACTGAAAATCTGCACTTGCATCTGTCTCCGCCTCCAAACCGTGACAACTGGACTCTGAACATTTTAAACTACTTGTGTTTGTTTGTCCCAAACTGAATGTTCAGATTTTGATGTGATCAAAAAATGATACAAAACATATTTTGGACCTTGGTCCTTCAAGTTGTTTCCACCTTTCAGAGTGTTTTTGTGTTTTTTTCCCCTCTGTCTATAACAAGGTATCTGGCTATTGCATCAGCTGGACAAAATCTGCCCAAAAACAAATTCATCCTTGATATTGAGGTTGGCACTAAATCTAGGAAATTCTCTGGAATCCACAAACAGCAAAATCTAAATTAAATTTATTATCTAAGAAAAGTGACAGCATTTTAATGTCTGGGAAACATAATATTTAGTCTCACAAAAATGAAAACTGCAATTTAAAGAAGTCCAAATATTTAAAGATTGCAGTCCATTTCCACTGTGAGACACCAACATGTTGTCATGATCTCACCGGCAGATAGCGCTGTGGCGACAAGGTGCACGAGCGGCTTCAGAGTGACACATGCACGTGCTTGAAGGGCGCATGGACTCTAAAACTGTGTCAGGTGTTGCCAGCTGTCTTCAATTAAGACTATGCTGACGAGTTATTTAAACCCCTCCTGTTGCTGCGTGTGTCACGCAGCATTAAAGTGAAGTAAACTAGAGAAAGGACTAACAGAGAAGAAGACGGAATGAATAATGGTGCCAAGTTGTCATGCTCTGTCAGTTTTCCTGTTCCTTAGCTTAGGCCTTGTTAAGAGTGTTTATGCCATGCCATGCCATGCCATAGTAAAGAGTGCTTATGCCTAGCCATAGTTAAGGGTGTTCATGCTATGCTGGAGTTAAGTGTCGTGTTTTTGAAGCATTGTGCTTCATGTCTCATCCCGAGTTGAGGGATAGGTTTTCTGTTGCAAGTCTTTAGCTTAAGTCTAAATAAAGACGTTACTCCTGCACTTACTTCCTGTTTTGAGTCCTGTCTCTAACACCTGTATTGTCTAGATGCAACTGATAGTTCTTGACATTTGCAATTAGTTACTTGCAATGTAAAAATTTGGTATGTATAGAACTATTCTTATTCCACTGTATGATTGGATGTAAGTGCACGTTTTCTGACTTTTAAAACTATTAAAAACAATGTAGCAGAAAAAAACAAAGAGCTAGAAATTCTAAAAAACATGAGGCAGGCCAATGGTCAGGCATAAACAATACCAGACTAAATTATTAAGCAGGAACACTTATCAATGCAATCTGATTAATTCTTGGCCTCATTACAGACTCAATGCTGGAGGAAGTCCATTGAGTAGTCAGTCCTTGCTTAATTGTAATATCCCTTTGTTTATACATATGTCTATGTATATACACTGATCAGCATAACATCACCTGTCTAACACTGTAGTTCCCATTTGTGCCGCCAAAACTGCTCTGCCTGTCAAGCCATGCTCCACAAGACCTCTGAAGTTTTGCTTTCATATCTACCACCGATGCAAGTCCTGTATGTTGCGAGGTGTGGCCTACATGGATCGGACTTGTTTGTTCAGCACGTCCCACAGATGCTCGATCGGATTGAGATCTGCAGAATTTGGGGGTCAAGTCAACAATGTGAGCTCTTTGTCATGTTCCTCAAATAATTTCTGAACAATTTTTGCAGTGTGGCAGGGCACATTATCCTGCTGAAAGAGGCCACTGACATTAGGGAATACCGTTGTCATGAAGGGGTGTACTTGGTCTGCAACAATGCAACTAAATTTTAGCCATAATATATACACAGTAGGCTATGATGATACAACTGTATTTAGAGGTGAGCTATGCTACAATATTAAGTTCTGTATTGAGTTCTGGGAATTAACTAGGCTTAATCACTGCTTGGAATGTTACACAGTATTTGCATGTAGTGAGTTTCAAGAAAACATGATGCTGGCCTTGAATATGAGTCTGTTTTTATTCAAGCATTGGAGGCTATTAAATCAAGCACTACTGTTACAAACAAAAACTCTGGAATCACATTTGAGAGAGCCATGAAACCATTGAGAGTCCAGTAAATAAACTTGTCTAAACATAATTGGAGTTTTTGGCAAAACTTGTCAGATGCAGATGACCACTTTGATCTTGTATTTTTAATAGGAAATGCTGACCAAAGGGGTTTAATTAGATTCAGCATGGTTTATTTATTAAAACATACATAAATGTGGATATCAAAGCCTTCAACAGGATTCATTACCCAGCACTATGAATTCTATCAAAGCAAGTTTTTACACATGAAAGCCCACATTCAAGCAAATAACTCAAACTCATATAGGCAAACATAAAAGAAAAATAAAGACACCTCAACTAAGCAGCAACTGGAAAAATAAGGAAATTACTATGAAAAACACATTCTACAGACAAATTTATTTGGAATAAAAGAACCAGGGCATTTGGAAAATTCAGTAGAATCCTAATTAGAAGAACAGATGAGCAAAACATAGCTTTTAAATTGGAAACATAACATTTAAAAGTGCCACATATTCACTTACTCGTAGCTCTCCTTCTTTCACAGAGCACAGTTCCCATGCCCACCTCAATACTACAATTTATTTTACTTTGGTTACCCTCATCTCCTTGCTCATATTATACCTTTCTTCTTTCCTTGTATTCCATGTTTCTCTTAACAAAAAATCAATATACTTCCATATGTTCAATACATTTAATATTCTACTCAGCAGTACTGCACACTTGTTAAAATCCTAACATACATATTAGTGGAGTAAGGAAAATTAGCTGTTTGGGTTATGTTGTTACAGCCTCGCTATTACATGTAAAGAAAATTAGTTGACTAGATTGAGCTACCTGTATTCTCCACCAAATAGGTAGGAGAGACTAGCAGATCAGCTTGAAAGGGAAATTTGGATAATTTAGTATTTCTGATCAACAGTTCATCCAGCAATAATTTAAACTTAGCATATTCATTAATTATGCATGAGATATGACATTTTTGGTCACCAGCAATAATATCCTAACTACAGTGAATGATTATTTTTAGGAGCATGTAGCAAGATCAACAATTAAAGGCAATAGACATCGGAAACAATAAGACATGATTAAAAACAGAAAATACGTTATTGTACTATTCTATAACAGACAAATTAATCTCAAACACAAACACATGCACACACACTTAAACGGAGGTGGAAATGGTTTAACAAAGTGAATGAAGTTCTGAGTTTATAACACAGTATTTTATTTCACAGACCATGACCTGAATGAACCATCACTTATTAAATTTACCATCGCATCTTTAGAAGGGCTTTAAAATTAATATTATATGCACCAATTTCGAGTCTGGAGCTATTGAGCTTGCCTTTGGATGGTTGTGTTCAAGGGATTTTCTTTGTTATGCCCTGGTCTGGTTGGTGTTAAATGGTGTCTCCGAAGACCAACCGGAATGCTGAATGGAATGGTGTCTAGTATGAGGAGTTTGGAGAGCTGACCGTGGGAGTTTTGAAAGCTGGTTGGCGCTAGGCTGGGTCACCGAGCAGATGTTGATTAGAGATGCTCCACTGCCTCTGTCCCTCTGATGAGATGAGTTCTGAGTTGAGTTGAGTCAGCCAAGAGCAGAAAAGGAAGAGAAGAGCAGAGAGTTGGATGTTAACTCTTTCAGCTAGTTCAGCCTTCTAAGGGTTCCGACCAACCAGAGATCATCTTAGGATGGGGTGTAAGCCATATGCTCCACCTATGATGTTAATCAGTCCATTCATTATCTTTGCTTTTATCATGGCTTTTCCATGCTTCTCATGATGTATGGATTAAACTTTGTCCAAAATATTAACATGTATATGTACTAACATGAATTTTCTTACTCTTATCCTTCAGGAAATCACTTAACTAACACATGCATAGCACTCAAGACATATCTTGGCTGTAATGACTTAACTTGCCAGATATATTTACCTAAATACAAGATTCTAAAAGCCTAATAGGTACATTTAGGTTATAGATTTGTGTGTCTAATTTTTTGTTGGTCATATATCCAGATTGTGATTGAGATCCTACAGTGGTGACAGATATAAGCAAATGTTCCATTGATTTTCTCACCTTCCTAGATGCTGCACAGTCATGGGGCAGCATGCGTATTTCCCCATTTATGTCTATGGAGTTATTATTGCACCAAGGGGTAAAATTTGGGAATTGTAAAACTGAGGCCTCGATGAAAGTTTTCAGTAGAGGAAGAGCAATGGACAGGAACATTAATGACAATGTTGCCAGGGTCACATAATTATTTTATATATTTTTGCTATACCGGCCTACATTAATTTACCACCCCTATCCATCCATTACCTTTGTTTGGGTGGTACAACGGGATCAAGCTGGGTGCATCTCGACTAGTAAAATTGTTACTTAATCTAATACCACTTTTTCTATGTGTATCTAGGTATAGATACCCTCTACCATTTAATGTGAACTGTTCAGTATAAACACTGAAACTAATATACATCCAAACAACAGGTAAATATTGAAAATCTAACAAATAATTTATTCACAAAATTAAAGAATGTGGTGAAAATAATATAATGAAGTGATGAATTAATGAACCTCACATTCTCTCTGTTGCCTCTGTCACTAGTGGCTTTTATACATTACACCCCCAAAATGAGGGAAATAAACTCATAAACTACATCTTTTTAAAACTAAAAGTCACCATGAAAATTCTTCAGTATTTAACACTAATTAAGCTTGAATACCAGAAAAGCATAAACCTTAAACCACAAATTTGAGCACAGTTAACTCATGTGGGCCCACACTACTACACAAACACACACCGCAACCTGCTCCAGGCCTGCAGCCTACCATCTGTACGGTGTGGTCTGGACACAACAAATGGCCCCTTAGCTCATCCTGAAGCAAATAAAATAAAGCACGGAGCACCTAAACTCTTTGATTCTCTCCACTCCCACTTGCTGCATGGAGCTGTAGACTTCATTACTTCTATTCAGTAGTAATAATGCGTATCTGTTGTTACCCAGATGAGGATGGTTCCCTTCTGAGTCAGGTTCCTCTCAAGGTTTCTTGCTCTTAAAACATCTTAGGGAGTTTTTCCTTGCCACCGTCGACACTCAGAGGCTTGCTCAATTGGGATAAATTCACACCTTTAATATCTGTATACCATGTTGATATTTCTGTAAAGCTGCTTTGAGACAATGTCTATTGGAAAAAAAAGCGCTATAAAAATTGAATTGAATTGAAAAATTGAATTGAATAAATGATCCCATTCAGCAATGCCAGAGGAACTCAAAGCCTCACGGTAGCTTTGAGCGCTATCTGGTTTTCCAACTCGGTTCCGTCTTCTTTAAACAACAAATTTAACTGAAGCTTCCTAATCAGTGAGCCTCGGCACATAAACAAAATGTTTGTCAGGATGTGTTAAGAGCAGGCGTGTCTTTACCAGCCACTAGTTTACTTTGCTCTCATGAAACCTCTTTCACTTGGTCATGGTCCGGCAAAAATAAAATGTACTGTACAGAAGGTCTAGTGAACACTTTTTAGTTAAAACCAAATGAACAAGTAAATCTAAATATCTCACTTAGACATGAGGTACACATACTTTGCTCTCATCACAAAGCGCACTTCAACACACATCTCCCCCTTCAGTTCCTCTCACCTCTCTCCTCCCATTTCTCAATCATAGTTTGCCTCTTAAACAGATGACTGGACCAACAGTACAAATGAACAATCACATACACCTTGAACACACTTGATGTCATTCACCACATTTTTTAGCCAGTGCATTTCCACCAAACTTTTCAGGCCAAACATGTTTCTTAAAGGGGCAGTCACGCAGATATAAAAAAGGATTGTTAGAAAATACTATTTCACTCAATATCAGATTGATACTGAAATACAAATGCCTATTGTTATGTATAATGTTTGGATTTCAGATCTCAGTAAAAAAACAAATATAATGTCCTTTTCAATTCTGTATTAAATGAAAGGATAATAACAATAACCCCTAACCCATCGGGTTACAATAATAATAATCTACAGAATCTTTCCCAGTGCCGTTTTGGGTCTAGTTGAAGGACTTTCTGTGGTTTTTGAAATGTAGATGGCTGGAAATTTTGCTGAAACCTGATATTAGCTACAGCTAAAACCACTCAAAACGATCTGCTGGACTGTATTCTGGATGAATGTATGTTGTCAACTCTCATCTGCCAATTATGAAATTAGTCTAAAAATTCACAAGATAGTAGTTTATAGCATACTGTATGTTTTGTGATGTTTTGATAAAGGCTATGTCATTAATAATATATTTCTGCACCACCAAACTTCATAGTTACAAACTGCTCCTGATACATTATAATTACACTTTCTTTCTTTCTTCCTTTCTATCTTCCTTCCTTCCTTTTCTTTCTTTCTTTCTTTCTTTCTTTCTTTCTTTCTTTCTTTCTTTCTTTCTTTCTTTCTTTCTTTCTTTCTTTCTTTCTTTCTTTCTTACCTGTGTTAACCTTTCACCTTTTCTTTGTAGTCACTTTACATCTCATTCTCTCTTGTCTGCTCAAGAGAATAAAGGACTTGAACATATATTAACACACAGCCAAATGGACTATTCTCTGTCTAATTGCAGTACATAGGGTATTCTTCAGAGTTTAATTACATTTGCATTTACAGCATTTAGCAGATAGCAAATGTGCTTTGTAGTCTCCATCAAGAACATATCCTTATTCTAATTCAGTAGGTTGGGGTCTAAGAATATCATCAAGCTGAAACCATGTAAGAAGGTTGTAACACTCTAATACATCAAGAAAATAAAACACACAAGTCAAGAGATATTTTAAATTAAATAAGTTCTAGTCCAAGTGCTTGGTGAACAGGTAGGTATTCTGTCTTTGTTTGAAGACAGCATTGACTTAGTTGTTCAAAGAGCCAGGGGAAGTTAATTCTTCCATCTGGATGCCAGGGCAGAGTCTTGATTCATGGCTTAATTATAACCTTAGGTAAAACGGAACAGTTTTGTAGAGTGACCTGTGATAAGTGTGAAAGTGTGATAACAATTCTCACTTTGTTTGCATGCTAACTGTGTTATACTATATTTATTAAGTTTTAAATAAACACAGAATCAAATAGAATGCTTCAATGTTTTACACTTTTGTCTCTGACAAATGATTCTATGTTTTTTTATTTCTAAATAATGCATAAATGCATCTTGAATTTTGAACAAATTCTATTGAAAGAATAAGTATTATTGTAAAGCACTTAATGTTTTGTCCTGTTTCTGTCTCTCTCCCTTTCTGAGACATGTGTTTATTGTCTGTGTGCTCACAGCATGAATCTCTGGATTACATTAAAAAAATATATATATATATATATATATATATATATATATATATATATATATATATATATATATATATATATATATTGTTAACATTTATAATCGCCTTACCAACAGGAATGCACCACCCGCACTGTCAGCCATTGCTGTCAAACCAGAGCTTGAAGCCTGTGCAGGTCAGCCTGGCAGATAAACCTACGCTGCTGTTCACCACCTATTATGAGCAGTCAAACAGGGTGACCTCCTCCCCAAAGCTCCAGTCTGAGATCCACAAGGTGGTCTCACCATCAGAGCTCCAACCAGAGGTCAATGTAGTGGCCTCATATCCAGAGCTCCAGCCTGAGACCCAAGAAGTGGTTTCCCCTGCAGCACTCCAGATAGAGGTGAACATGGCGAACTTGACTCCAGAGCTCCAACCTTAGACCCACGAGGTGGTCTCACCTGTAGAGCTCCAGCTGAAGATCAACATGGCGACCTTGTCTCCAGTGCTCCAGCCTGAAACCCAAGAGGTGGTCTCCCTTGCAGAGCTCCAGCTGGAGGGCATTGTCGTGACCTAGACTCCAGAGCTGTAACCTGACTTCCACGAGGTGGTCTTACCTGCCGAGCTCCAGCCAGAGGTCAAAGTGGCGACCACAGCTCCAGAGCTCCAACATGAGATGCTAGAACCAGTCTCATCTGCAGAGTTCCTGCCGGGGGTCAACATGGTGATGTTTCCCCAAGAGTTCCAGCATGAGACTTATAAGGTGATTTCACCTTCTGAACTCCCATCAGAGGTCAATGTGGCAAACTTCTCACCAGCGCTCCAACATGAAACTCAAAATGGGTCTCATATCCGGAGTTCAAGCAAGTTAATGAAGCGACCTCTGCTCCGTAACCCACGTCAGACGTCAACATGAAAACCTCCGCACCAGAGCTCCAGCCACAAGGTGGTCTCATTTCCACAACTCCTGTCTGAGGCCAACAAGACACCCTCCTATGTTCATTATGGGACATTGTTGAATGTAGACTCTCCCAAGGTTGTCTTCCCTCTAGATAGTAATTTTTTACAAATAGAATAGAGGAATTTTTAAGGTCTGGAAAATATTCAATGTTGGAAACAGGATCTGCCATTTTATGTTGGGCTATATTCAGAGGATATACAGTATGTTACTTTGTTGCATGAGCTGGAATTGTTTGTCATCCAGTTATTATGTGGATTACCACCTCTAAAATTAAAGTAATGGTAGTCTTTGAATAACAGATGGCATGGCCTGTCCAGGAAGAGACAGATGTCTGCAGTGAAAAGTTTATCTCAGAGGTATCTCAGAAATCACAAGTCAAGTACTAAATAATGGAAAATTTGTTTTCTCCACATTATGCCTGGGATTACTCTCAATGATGAGGCATCAGTAGTGTAATGGCAGTAGTGTAATGACTACAATTAACCATTGCTCTTCTTGGTAGGAATCTGGGCATTTGATAAGGCCTCCCCCCTGGGGTATACCAGGGACTACCAACAGATTGGAGGCGTGGTACCAGGTATGGCTAAGGATTGTGTGGAGAGATTGCTGACAAGGCCATGAATTCCATTTTTAATCATTCTCTTAATAATAGTTACCCTTAATTTGTAGAATAAGTTCCAAATTCAAAACTGTATTCAGATATTTGTTCAGACTTCATTTCATCTATAAACTTAAGAACGGTGGCACAGTTGTGCAGAAGGTAATACTGTCACCTCACAGCTCCAGGTGTCCCTGGAAAACATGCTGGTAGGTGAATTGTCCATGCTAAATTTCCCCTAGGTGTGAATGATTGTGTCAGTGTGTGTGTGCATGGTACTCTATTATAGACTGATTTCCCATCCAGGATGTCTTCCAATCTCATACCCAGTGCTACCGTGATGGATCCACCATGACCCTAACCAAGATAAACTGATTTTACTGAGGATGAATGAATGAATATAATAATGTATGAATGTATAGGGTTTCTGCCCAGTACGTAAGCAAAGCAGGAAAGGACAGTCTGTTTCAATGTGTGTTCTTTCAAAAAAATTTCCCCACTGGAGAAAATTATTCTGAGAGGCTTGCACAACCCTGCAATACATTAATGTTCCTTGAATAACAAAAAAAAAAATTAACAGCTAATCCTCCTGAATTTATACCATTAAAATGCATTTATAGAAGGTTCTCATGAATTCTGATTTTGAATTTTCTGTCTGTATTTCCCCAAAAGCAAAATTGTAAATGTATGCAGTGGTCCAGCTTTTTGCTAAGAGTGGCTGACAGATGAATATGTAGCCATTATACTGTACTATAGCAACCACAAAAAAGTTACACAAAACTTTTTTGTGCATGTACATGCCACCCAAAAATTCATGAGAAAATTACTTTTCCCAGACCAAACCAACTTCTCCTACCAACCCACCCACACACACAACATACACCCACATACATATAATATAGTTCTCTATGCTAAATGCCTGGAGCACCTTGGGCTCTGTCGTAAATGCCTCCAGCTCACTGTTGACTGAAGCCTGAGTGCAAACTGCAATGTGCAATGTCAATGCTTTAGCAACACTTACACACTGTTACATCAGAGTTACAAAAGGTTTAAATATACACACTTTGGCATAAAGTGGGAATCAGATTCAACAATCTGGTCTTCAGAACCCTTTTTTACATTTTGTTTTGGTTTCCTAAAGCTCTGCAGACTTATCTGTATTGATATGACTTAATTTAAACCTTAATAATTATTTTAGATTTC
Source organism: Ameiurus melas (assembly GCA_012411365.1). Classification (NCBI taxonomy): domain Eukaryota; kingdom Metazoa; phylum Chordata; class Actinopteri; order Siluriformes; family Ictaluridae; genus Ameiurus; species Ameiurus melas. The sequence goes on from CM022767.1 coordinate 6,044,920, forward strand.
AACAATAAGTTGCCATTACAGTGTGAAGATTCCCTTTGAAATTCCAGGTCTGATCTACATTACTTCTAATGTAGTTGTAACCATATCTTCCTCCAAATCTGACACCACTAATCCACTCTAACCAGAATTTACAATGAGCACAGTGTCAAGTTCTGAAGTTGCCAGAAAAAAGCACATTCTGTTGCTCATACAACTCACATGGAAGAGGGATATTTAACTCAATCATTTTTTATAACAACAAGCACCATTTTGCAAAAGCTGTGTGTAATAAAACTATGTAATAATTCAAACCCTAAACATTAAAAAATTTAAATGGAGTATTTTCATGATGGATTTACATCAAACATTTTAATACTGGACATGAAACTACTGTTATTTATCATCATAAATTTGTCTTTTAACCTGGAGTGTGACTTGTTCTAGAAGTTTCTTGCTAAACTTTAGACAAGGGCATGATACTTGAAACTTGTGAGAACAGATTGTTCATGCAACCTTGTTCCAAAAGCTGAATAAGAAGAAGACATATGTGCATTAACAGGTTCCACCTTAGGTTATCAAACTAGAAATGCGGTAGAAAAAGTTTTAGACAAAGAATGAGCATGCTGTTTTAGTGTCTGTTCTTCCCTTGAGCACTTCAGTATAAAGTTGGTTAGCTCATATGGTCTTGTCGCTTCATATGTTAATGGTAAACTAAGAATTCACCACAATATGTCATGCATAAATTCACTGCCAAAGGGAAAAAAAAAAACATAATAAATTCACTCTTGGCTGGCATGATTCATTTTTCACTGTACAATGTAGTGAGTCTGTCGGGAGAACTGGTAAATAAAAACATGGTGATTTTTTAAAAATTTAAATTAGGTGCAAAAGTGGATGTGCAGGGGTGTTGAGCGGGTGCACGTGGATCACTGTCTTCCCAGAGTGGGGTGCGATGAACGGACAGGAGCTGCCATGTGGCGGGACCCAGGAGGCCCGGTGGAGGTCGTGAAGGCTGGCGAGAGGAGCAGCAGAGCCAGGGATTTTCTCATGAGAGTTTGGCGTCGTCTTCATCGTTGTCTGCATCTGAACAGAGAGATAGAGAGAGAGAGAAAGAGAGAAATCACAAATTTTTCTTATGGAGCTCAAACTCACCTCTACTGCACACTTTTATAGTTGCTCCTCTTCTCCCCAACGGTGAGAATATTCTGCTCTAATCATCGGCTGCCAGCCATGTGTTTCTGCCGCCCTGCCCTGAATCCATCTGCGCTCTTGTTGTCCAAAGCATCCAGGGTTCTGAAGTAGCGCTGGCCGTTCAACACCCCGTTGGCATTTGCGCGAGGAGCATGACATGTGTTTTGTGTGTGGGCTGCAGGCCCGCCATCACAACAAAGATAGATTATTCACGTATGCTCAGTGGCCTGAATAACAAATCATTTATTGGGCATTAATTCAACTAATAAATCAATTATATAATTTTTGCATAACAAATCTCTAAATATATAGGAAAACATGTTTGTATTAATACTAATGCACTAATGTATACTAAAAGTATTCACTAGTCTTGAATACTAAGACTAATGGATAGTAAACAAGCCTTTTCAAAGGTGTATAACTGGAGAGTTTTGAGAGTATATAATTGAGAGTTTTGGTTATAAAGTCTGATTGGCTGAGCTGTGTTTGAAGCCGTTATATACCTGTGACCGCATCACTACAATTAAATTAAGTATTAATGCATCGGGTTTTAAACCTAATCAAAGCCCATTATGTTATGAACAACCAAAGCTTGTTGTTAACAGATTACATTGCATGGTTAAATAGTTAATTGTGAATATTATTAATAATATATTACGTTCGCCTCACACCTCCAGGGTCCGGGGTTCGATTCCCGCTGGGGCCATGTGTGTGCGGAGTTTGCATGTCCCCATGCTGCCTACCATGCGGAGGTTTCCTCCGGGTACTCCGGTTTCCTTCCCCAGTCCAAAGGCTGATTGGTGTGTCTAAATTGTCCATAGTGTATGAATGTATGAGTGTGTATGTGATTGTGCCTGGCAGCCTGTCCAGGGTGTACCCCGCCTCCTGAGATAGGCTCCAGGTTCCCTGTGACCCTGGAGAAGGAATAAGCGGTTTAAGATGGATGGATGGATGGATCAATTAAATTGTGTACTGCACTTATTTTTGTTCTTTTATAAAAGCTACTTCCCAGCAAACAGAGTATGTTCTGATGATGTTGCCAGTTAGTGTCGTTTCGTAAACTTTATGACACCGTTGTGACCATGTTTGGTAAAGTTCCTTTTTCTATATAATCTTGGCTAATGGTCCAGAAACTTCATGGCCACATCCTCAATAAAAAGTCACTAAATACTTGAAAATTTCATGAATACGTGGTTCCCTGGTATCCTAAAAAAAAGTACAATTTCCAATATTATATCTAAATGAAATATATGTCAACAAAGATAAAATAACAAAGTTATCTGGATATATTTTGAAAGCATATTTATGTTAATTTATTCAAATAAATGTAATCTTATTGTATACTCTTTATCTCCATGTCTGATTTAAAACAGGTGGAATTCCAGCTCTAACTACCTAACTAACAGAAATGAATTGTTATTTCAATCCGTCTAATCAAAATTTGCACTTCCTAAAATCAATGACAGCTTTAACTTAATTAATTAATTGTGACAAGACCATGGTATAAGCCCGGTAATCCACGGCTAGGTGTGCATTAAACTCCACTTGACGTCGTTGGGTGGTTCTTTGCCTCGATGTTGTGCATTAAAATCATTTAATGCACACCTAACCATGGATTACCTCTTATTTAATTCTGTGCATGCAGCACAGTAAAAATAGACTCTGTGCAGAAACAATTGCTGCACCTCTTAGTTTATTTTGCACCACACCTGTAACAGATTGCCATGCTGTATTTGTGTGCAGTGTGAATGCTCTAACCTGTAAATATTGGAACTTTTATTTTTCTAAATGTGAACATTAATCATGTTTGTTATATAATTCTTGATCAGATTGGAAATCCATGGCTTTAGAATTTATTCTTTGTGTTTCAGTGTGTCGTTAGGGAAAGACCATTTTCAAAACATGAGCTACACATTAGTAACAGCACATAACTGGTTGCAAGTTTACTTCTGTATTAATTTCATTTTGTGCAGATGTGAGTTGTAATATTACATTTATTTTGTGTATATATCTGATTAATCTGATATGGGATGTGTTTGGGTGAGTCAATTTACCCACAGTGGGTATTTACCTGTCAAATTAACTAAAAATATGAAATTTTGTTCATCAGAAGGTAAACTTCTTTGTCAGGACACACTAATCTTCCTTAATTCTATGATAATTGACAAGCTCAGTTTTCTCTCGCCTAATTGTGCATGTAATATTGTGGCACATTAAGTTGCCATGTTTAAAATAAAGCAATAAGTACCAAGATGCTGTGGTATAGTGAATTTACAACAGCTAAAGGGCACTGTTAGGCCCAACACAGAGCAAAGTGCAGCTGTTCTAAAATTCACTGTCAATGGCTTCACTTGGCTAATTGCTCTTATAAAATGGTAAGTACATGAAAATGTTTATTTTAATATTCATATTATTTATAAAGGGTGCATGGTGGCTTAGTGATTAGCACGTTCGCCTCACAACTACAGGGTCAGGGATTTGATTCCCAACGTGGTCCTGTGTGTGCGGAGTTTGCATGTTCTCCCCGTGCTGCGGGGGTTTCCTCCGGGTATTCTGGTTTCCTCCGCCAGTCCAAAGACATGCCAGGTAGGCTGATTGGCATGCCCAAAGTGTCCGTAGTATATGAATGGGTGTGTGAGTGTGTATGTGATTTTGCCCTGCGATGGATTGACACCCTGTCCAGGGTGTACCCCGCCTTGTGCCCGGTGCTTCCCTGGGATAGGCTCCAGGTTTCCTGTGACCCCGAAAAGGATAAGCAGTATAGAAGATGAAAGGATAGGTTGATTATTTATCAAATAAACACACTGCAACAAAAAATATAATCATATAGATAAATATATTCTTCTGCCAAGCAATGTAGTTGTTCAAAAACAATTCAACAAATAGGTTACCAAGCAACAAGGACACAGAGGAAAGCATGTTTAAAGATTTGGTGATTATTAACATTTGTCTGGATATTGCCATTAATTTAGCAACACACAGATGCAGTGGCCCTTATAATACTGGTGTAATGAGGTCACAGGTGTATGTTTGTAGAGTAATTTACAAGGGCTTCAACCAGTCAGAATAAAGGACTGGAGGTGCATCCGTTTTATTAAAAAATCCTAAACTTAAACTCCTAAAATTTTGATTTGATTTTGCTCTTACGTTTTGTAATTAGGAGCACAAGTGCTCCTTTAAACAAATTGAAAGCATAGTATCTACCCTAATGTGTAGTTAATTGCTATAAAACCAAAATATACTTTTCATTTTCAGCAGAAGGACCAGAGACAGGCTCCACAGCTACAACATGATGAAGATAATGATGAGACACTTGTATTTTTTTATTACATTAATTTATTAATTTATGTAGTTAATTAATAATTCATGAATTGATAATATTTGTGGAGTTATTATTATTTTTTTTTTTTGTTCTGCATATGAATATGTTGGTAAGACTATAAAATAATTATTTAGCTTAATGGTTATGTTATAGCTTAGACTATAAATGACAAAATGATGATAAATAAATGTATTGTGTATACAGTGGTGTGAAAAAGTGTTTCCCCCTTCCTCATTTCCTGTTCCTTTGCATGTTTGTCACACTTAAGTGTTTCGGAACATCAAACCAATTTAAACAATAGTCAAGGACAACACAAGTAAACACAAAATGCAATTTGTAAATGAAGGTGTTTTTTTATTAAAAAAAAAAATCCAAACCATCATGGCCCTGTGTGAAAAAGTGATTGCCCCTAAACCTAATAACTGGTTGGGCCACCCTTAGCAGCAACAACTGCAACCAAGCGTTTGCGATAACGTGCAATGAGGCTTTTACAGCGTCCTGGAGGAACTTTGGCCCACCATCTTTGCAGAATTGTCCTAATTCAGTTACATTAGAGGGTTTTCGAGCATGAACGGCCTTTTTAAGGTCATACCACAACATCTCAATAGGATTCAGGTCAGGACTTTGGCTAGGCACCCCAAAGTCTTCATTTTGTTTTTCTTCAGCCATTCGGTGGTGGACTTGCTGGTGTGTTTAGGATCATTGTCCTGCTGCAGAAACCAAGTTCGTTTCAGCTTGAGTACACGAACAGATGGTCGGACATTCTCCTTCAGGATCTCTTGGTAGACAGCAGAATTCATAGTTTCCTTTTATCTCGGCAAGTCTTCCAGGTCCTGAAGCAGCAAAACAGCCCCAGACCATCACACTAGCACCACCATATTTTACTGTTGGTATAATGTTCTTTTTATGAAATGCAGTGTTCCTTCTACGCCAGATATACTTGGACACACACCTTCCAAAGAGTTCCACTTTTGTCTCATCGGTCCACAGAATGTTGTCCCAAAAGTCTTGGGGATCATCAAGATGTGTTGTGGAGAAATTGAGACGAGCTTTGATGTTCTTTTTGCTCAGCAGTGGTTTTCTCCTTGGAAATCTGCCAGTGCGGCAATTTTTGCCCAGTCTTTTCCTGGTGGTGGAGGCATGAACGCTGACCTTAACTGAGGCAAGTGAGGCCTGCAGTTCTTTGGACGTTGTTGTGGGGTCTTTTGTGACCTCTTGGATGATGTCGCCGCGCTCTTGGGGTAATTTTGGGCGGCCGGCCACTCCTGGGAAGGTTCACCACTGTTCCATGTCTTCGCCATTTGTGGATAATGGCTCTCACTGTGGTTCGCTGGATTCCCAAAGCTTTGGAAATGGCTTTATAACCCTTTCCAGACTGATAGATCTCAATTACTTTCTTTCTCAATTGTTCCTGAATTTATTTGGGTCTCGGCATGATGTGTAGCTTTTAAGGATCTTCTGGTGGACCTTACTGTATCAAGCAGCTCCTATTTAAGTGATGCCTTGATTGTGAACAGGTGTGGCAATAATCAGGCCTGGGTGTGGCTAGAGAAATTGAACTCAGGTGTGGACAACCACAGTTATAGTATGTTTTAACAAGGGGGCAATCACTTTTTCACACAGGGCCATGATGGTTTGGATTTTTTTCACCTTTAATAATAAACACCTTCATTTACAAATTGCATTTTGTGTTTACTTGTGTTGTCCTTGACTATTGTTTAAATTGGTTTGATGTTCCGAAACACTTAAGTGGGACAAACATGCAAAGGAACAGGAAATGAGGAAGGGGGCAAACACTTTTTCACACCACTGTAAGTGTATTTCTTATTGTTGCTTGATGTTGTTTATTGTTACTTGATGCTTGAGGCACAGGTGTGTCTTATGAGTACATTTTGAGAAAAGAGAAATTCCACAACAATTACCATTATAATTGAATGTTTTTTAATTGCTTCCATCAAAACCAATACAATTTCCATTAAAAACATTTGAATTTGATGGCAGGGAATGAAAGTCAGCCCTAAATGGAATTAAAGTAAACAAGTTTACTTGCTGTCTATAAAGGAATGGCTTGAGAATTGCATATTCACCCCTGACCAAAGGAGGGAGATATGTTAGAAATAAAGTAGGAGTTACTGAAGAATCGTCACAGCAGACAGGTGAGCCACTCAAATATTCTTGAGTTAGGTTGAAAGAATTAAATGATCAGACTTCCACCCATGGTCACTGGGACACATTCGCTATGATCCAGCAACGTTCCATAGGATATAATGTTGCCACGACAAAAGGTTACAAGGCTGGAAGGTTATTTGATATGTCACTGTGACTAACATGGTCCAGTCTGGTTACTTCATTGCACGTACCAATTTGATCACTGGAACATATTCGCCACATTTCAACAACGTACGATTATAACCTCGCCAAGGCGAATACACGAATCACAAAATTGACATCGTTGGAACGTTATATGGTACGTCGTTGTGACAAATATGTTCCAGTCCAGTTAAGTCTTTACAACGTAACTGTGTTAGCTGGGTTGTAAGTGTGTATTACAGTGATTTGAACATGGCTAAAGGGGAACCGCTTTGCGTCAGGCCTAAGGACACCCTTTATAATAATACGCAAATAACAAGACCTTATCCCCTTACATGTGTTCTTTAATATAAATGTTGGTTTTGTAATGCTACACATGCTTAGTACCTGACAAAGTATTTTGGGCTAAAGAGCTGCATTTAGCAACTTTAATAAGTTCAGGAGGGAGATAAATCAGGCGATACTGAGCAGAAATGGGCTGTGTTTAATCAGTGTTACAGCTAATCTTCGCTTGAGGGCATGGTCGTCGGTACCAAGTGTGTTTTGTAAGAGAGTGATACACACACATCAGCCTAGTTTCTCTTGTCTTATCTTCTGTGATCTTATTTTTTGACACTTTGTTTAAATCATTTTCTCCTTCTTTACTCCTCTCATTTTCTTTGTACATGCTCAGAGGAGAGGGATTTGTAAAGATGAGTTTCTTTCTGTGTCGGAGAAGCTCTGGGAATATGCTTTGCCATGTGAATGAAACACTGCTCCTTTTTGGATGACTCATGAAAACAAAAAATCTACACTACCTGCTTTGTGTCAAATCTACATTGTGTTTCAATCCATGTTTAATATTACACAAGACAAAACTTTTAGGATTAAAGCTCAATTTCTTTAAATATCACATTTAACATGTACATCTCTGTAAATTTGACTTCTGCAAAAGAAAATCTGCTAACATTGCAAAAAAAAGATATCTTAGCAAGTGAAAATATCTTTAATATAGTTAGATTCATCTTGCGTTTCCAATTATAAGAGGCCAAGTACTATATATGACTACTAAAATAGCTTTTTTTACTATTTTTGTTTTTAAATTTAATTTCATTTTAAATAGTCTTATTTTATCAAATGGTCTGCTAAAAGAATTAGAAAATGTGAAATTGGAAGTGTGTAACAGCATCTAATGACTGGGTGAAAAAATCTTATATTTGAAGTATAATTATTTCATGATAGGAAATAGTAGATAAAATAACCCACATTCAAGATTTTCTCACTTGCCACGCTATTATTTTTGCAGTGAAGGAAATGCCAATGCTGCACTGGTTAGTACATACCAAAAGTGGTCCAAGGAAGGGCAACAAATGAACCGGAGACAGGAAGCCAGGGCTCACTGATGCGAGTGGGGAGCAAAGGCTAGCCTGTCTGGTCCAATCCCACACAAGAGCTACTGCAGCACAAATTCCCCCAAAAAGCTAATGCTGGCTGTGATAAAGTATTAGAACACACAGTGCATTGCAGCTTGCTGAAGACCGGTCAGAGTGCCCATGCTGAACCCTGTCCACAGCACAAAGATCCTACAATGGGAACATGAGCATCAGAACTGGACCATGAAGCAATAGAAGAAGGGCCTGGTATGGTGAAACACATTTTCTTGTACATCATGTGGATGGTCCATCTGTGTGTGTGTTGCTTACCTGCAAAGAGATGGCACCAGCATTGACCCTCGCATTTTGTTAATATTTGATTAGATCTTTTCATATGACAACACTGAAGAAATGACACTTTGCTACAATGTAAAGTAGTGAGTGTACAGCTTGTGTAACAGTGTAAATTTGCTGTCCCCTCAAAATAACTCAACACACAGCCATTAATGTCTAAACAGCTGGCAACAAAAGTGAGTACACCCCTAAGTGAAAATGTACAAATTGGGCCCAAACTGCCAATCCTTTGTGTGGCCACCATTATTTTCCAGCACTGCCTTAACCCTCTTGGGTATGGAGTTCACCAGAGCTTCACAGGTTGCCACTGGAGTCCTCTTCCACTCCTCCATGATGACATCTCCATGATGACTCCTCTTTTTGCATTTTTTGGAGGCCAAGCACTTTTTGGATAGAGGAAGAATAGAAAGCCATTTGGGCAAAATGTCAAGTGGCTGTTGAGATATTGTGACTATTCCTGTTTCCAGTAGCCCCCCCTCTTCAGATGATTTTATGTATTGTGCTACTGCCACATGATTTGATTTGATTATTGCATGAAGGAGAAGGTGTAAAGGTGTTAAAATAAAAGAGGCCAGTGAGTATATAACACAACATTATTTGAGTGTTTGTGTGTGTGTTTTTTGTGTTTCCAATAGCAGTTGAACCATAACTAGTACTTCGTTTTCTGAAATCCAAGCCATAGACCTAGAACATCCAGATCAATATTTTCAGCTTGCACACTTCATTCACTGTTTGACACACACTTAATCTCCTGCTTTTGTTTTCCGTGCAATTTTCTATTGACTTTGTCCTGATCCACCTCCTGAATCCATCACCCCTTAAAAGTTAACAAGTTGTCAAGGGAAATGGTATTCTGTCTGCATCCTATAAGAAATGTCAGTGGAACAGTGACGGCTCATGCACACGTCAATAGTGAAGAAGTGTGAGAGTGATCACTCTTCTGAACACATGGGAAGAGAAAGAGTGAATCTGGATACATCAGAAAACAGAAACAAATATAGTTACAGTGTGTTAATGCATCTGCTCAATGTGCAAGTCCGGGTGGACTGCAGGTTATCAATTTAAGGAGAGAAAATAGAGTATGTACAATTATTTATAAATAAAAAATAAAAAAGTAGTGATTGCATTAGTATTCTCATCTTTCATTCATTCATTCATCTCCAGTTCTGCGAAACCCTTAAATTAATTCTGATGCAACCAGTTGTCATCAAAAGTCACATAATTAATTGAATGAAATTGACCTGTGTGCAATTACATTTTCTGTATATCTCAGTATAAATAGAAAGCAAGAATAGACCAATAGACAAAGAATCTCAAATCTATCGAATTCTGGAAAAGTATCAGTCAGAATATGATTAAAAATATCCAAAGTACAACTGCAACTGTGACTAGAAGAGGCTGTCCACTACTGTTTAAGGAGGTAATTAATCAGAAAAGCAATCAAGAGAACAAGTCTAACTCAGAAGGTGTTGGAGAGATCCACTCATAGGAGAGGCTCATCACAAGACAAATATACAGTAAAACTGGGCTAAATGTTTTTCTCCATAGCACAAAGTTCTACATTTGGCATAAGTCCAACATTCCTCATAACACTATCCTGTCAGTTAAGCATGGCGATCATTGTATCATGTTATGATCATGTTATCAATCATTATGATGATTATTATGATGATGATGATGATGATTATTATTATTATCATCCATCCATCCATCCATCTCTTTTCTATACCACTTATCCTACACAGGCTTGTGGGGAGCCTGGAGCCTATCCCAGGGAACTCGGGACACAAGGCAGGCAGTACTCTGGATGGGGTGCCAACCCACAGCACAATCGCACACACACCATTCACAGACTACACACAATTTGGAAATGCCAATCAGCCTACAACACATGTTATACAAGTGGGAGAGGAAATCCCATCTTATTATTATTATTAGGCCCCGACCCCGACCAAGACCCCTTTTGTTTTCATTAGTTTTCTTCTTGTTAATCTTCTTCTTCTGCTTTTTAGTCTATGGCAGCCCATAGAACTGCTTGCAGGAAAGTTATGAAATTTTTCCCACAGATAACGGACATTGTGTTAATACAGCAAATTTGGAGTCTTTCACTAAATCCCTTTCTCACCACCAACTGTCCAAAGTTGCATTCATGTTTATGTTAATTGCCGTTGAACCATGAGTTCTAGAAACAAAATTATGTTTCTGTCTGTTTCCTTGGCTCAAGACAATTAGATTTTACCCTATGATGTAATTTGTTGTAATGAAAATTTTTTCTGTTATTTAGAATTTTTGAAAAACCTACTTTTCCAAACTTGTCCTGATCTGTTTGTCTGATTTGCATGAAAATTGTCTTACATCATCTTGAGAGAATTGCAACAAAAAGTTATTCATGGAATTTGCCATACCATTTTTGGATGGCGCATCAACCAATTTGACAGTGAACACACCAAAATGGACATGAGGATGTATCACCGGAACGCTTTGAGGGATTGCGAAGAAACTTATTATTTGTCATCATCATTAGACCCTGAGGTTACCGGCAGCGTTTCAGCACACTGCTCCCTACTGGTCAGGAGATAGGAAAGATGCCTGTTTGGCTTATAACTCTTGATCCCTTTCCTGCAGGATAGCCATCATGCCCAGATACTATCTGAGCAATTTCAGAACAGTGCCACATACTGGACAAACATTCTAAGAAGTTGCTATTTTTAATAAATTTTAAAATAAGTGGGGATTTTTTTTAGGATTGAAAGTTGCCTTTTTCTATCTCCTCATACACTGTTCTTCAGACTCTAACAAAAAAACATGTAACAAAATGTCTTTTGCTGCTCATGGTGCTGATAATAGGCTTGACCCTGGGATTGCTGCTGGCAGCTACAATGAGGGGAAATATGTATTGAATGTGTCAAAAACATGTTGAGTAAATATATTTCCAATGAGGCAATTCACGTGAATTTTTCACTAGACATCAGTATTAACTGAAGACAACTGGAAATATAAAGAATTCACCACATTAAAGTCCATAAAATACAAAACGTTATGTATAATAAAGTGGAATGACGCAGGAAAAAAGTATTGAAGACACTAAGAAAAAAAGATTCTCCAAGTCAAGGTAAGGCAAGGAATCAGCTGAAATCCGTAAGTAATTATACCTCCTACCTGTGCAAATTAATATCAGATAGGTTAGTAAATTGATCATCTATAAAAAGGCTTTTTGTTACGAAGGTGTCACACAAGAAATATCTCATGATGGGTTAAAAGCTCTCCCAAGACCTGCAGAACCTTATTGTTGCAATATTTCATAAATATGTTACATATTTATGAAATCAGATACAGATGTATTTCCATGCACAGGAGCTCCTTAAAGGATTTCCGAGCAGGGAGTCAAAAAAATAGTTAGAAGAGTAGCCCAAGAGCCAAAGACCATTCGGAAAGAGTCCAGAAACACTTAAAGGCAGTAGGTACCATACTCACAGAGAAAACAATAGGCAATGCACTCCATTGCTCATGGTCATCCCACAAGACAACATTACTAAAGAAAAGGCATGTCATAGCTCATTTAAAGTTTGCTACAACTCATTTGCACAAGCCTATGACATACTGGGAGAGTGTAGACTGGGCAGATGAGAGGAAAATGTAACTTTTTGGCTGTCATACTGCACAGCATGTCTGGGGAAGAAATGGCACTACACATCACCCTAAAAACTATAACAACAGTGAAGTTTGGAGGTGGTACCGGCACACCTCATATAATTGAAGGAATGAATGGAGCCTTTTACCGGGAGATTCTTGAGAAGAATCTGCTGCCATCCACCAGGATGATGAAGATGCGATGTGGGTGGAGCTTCCAGCTGGACAATGATCCAAAACATACAGCAAAGGAAACTTTCAATTGGTTTCAGAGAAAAAAATCAAGGTGTTAGAATGGCCCAGTCAATCACCTGACTTGAATCCAATTGAACAAGGTTTAAAAACAATAGGTTCAGAAGAATGTGCCAAAATCCCAACTGAATACTGCAACCGATTCATTTCTTCATACAGGAAGTGTCTTGAAGCTGTCATAACAAACAAAGGCTTCCCACTAAATATTAAATACATTTCAATTAGCATATTCAATACTTTCTTCCTGTCTTCCCTCTTTCTTACACACAACTTTATCTATAGACTTTAATGTATGGATTTCTTTAATGTGTGGATTTCTTGAGTGGAAATTTCATGTGACAAGCCTCATTGGAAATATATTTACTGAAAAAAACTGTTGATCCATTCAATACTTATTTCCCCCATGGTATGTTATTATTATTATTATTATTATTATTAGTAGTAGTAGTAGTAGTACTAGTATTAGTAGAAGTAATAGTGGTGGTACAGCCTGAAGATATTTCTTCTGATTTTGAGTCATATGTTTTGCTCTCTTTTCCCCTTTTTGGCTTGTCATGACAATTTTGTTTATGCTCTTGTATTTTTGTTACTTGTTTGTTTTTGGTCCCATTTGTTTCCACTGTCCAATGTAAAAATATATCATTTTTGGAAGCGAATGTGCTTTAGCCCTGATCTCCAGTAATGAATGGCTAGCCACAAAGTTCACCAGTCATCCAATTATATTTCTTATACTCCTCTCTCTCTCTCTCTCTCTCTCTCTCTCTCTCTCTCTCTCTCTCTCTCTCTCTCTGGAATTTATCTCTGACTACTCTGTTCGGCTGTTATGTTGTCATCCCCCACCCCAAACATTTACGTGTATGTGTGTGTGTGTGTGTGTGTGTGAGAGAAAGAGAGAGTGAGAGAGAGAGAGTGTGTGTGTGTGTGTGTGTGTATGTGTGTGTGTGCACATTCATGTGTTTCCTCACATTTGCACTATTGATGTGGGTCTGAAGGGCTCCTGAAATGCTTCAAAGCTAATTGGTGCTCCCTTTGAAGTGCAAAAAGGAAGCAAATTAGTGTCACAGCACAAGGAAGAGAAGAAACAAATGTCTTTCCAATTCATTTCTTTTCGTTTTTTTAAGTGCACCAAATGTTATATGAATCAATGGACAAAATAAAAAGAAGGGAAAAAAACAGCCATTTCAAGGCATGCATGACTTGTACTTCAGTTTAATGCATATTAATTTTAGCATTTGTATTGAAGTCTGTCATTTCTAGTGAAGTCTGACAGATTATATGTATTGACTTGATTGCACTATATAACCAAATAGCTCATCTAACACGTTCAGTTTCCTAGTGCTCCCATTTCTACAGCTGTTTATATTCATAATCTATTCTAGTTTTACTTGACTGTATTCTTTTTGCAATTCCTGTCAGAAGCCTTTGGTTGTATTCTATGATTCTCTGATGTCACAAGCAGACACTTTTGTTGCTAGCACAGTTACTGTGGTGTTTATTTTGAAATGTATAATAATGTATACATGTATAAACATTTCAATTATCTCAAACATAAGGGATCAAGATAAAGTTATGCGGTTAGTCCTAAAAACAAAAGAGCAAATGTTTATCCTCTTGCTCACCATTTTCCATTGATGTTCAACATCATATTAATGAGAAATCTAAAGTAGAAAACAACACAATTTTAGATTAAAAGTTGCAGAATGTGATGCAGCTAGACAACAGAGGTATTCAATACGGCCAAGTAGCAATCTATAGTCTTGTGAAAAAGTGCTGATTTCATCTGTTTTTGTATCTCATACTAAAATTGTTTCAGAAATTAAAACAAAGATAAAACAAAGGCAACCTGAGTGAACACAAAATACAAAAAAGTTATCCAATGCCAACTGGGCTGTGTGAAAATGTATTTGCCCCAATAGTTACTAAATAGCTTGACTAGATGCAACCAGTCCTGATTACTGTAAACCATGTTCACTTACAACACTTACAAAAAAAACTTTTTCAACAACATGAAGTTGGTTAAAAGGTCTTACGAAGTAACGCACTATGACAAAGTTGAAAGAAACAACAGAAATGATGAGGAAGAAGGTGATTGAGATACATAAGTCTGGGAAATGTTACAAAGTGATTTCAAAGGCTCTGGGACTCCAAAGAAGCACAGTGAGAGCCATTACCTCCAAATAGAAAAAAAAGTAGTGAACCTTCCCAAAAGTGGCTGACCTTCCAAAATTCCTCCAAGAGCAAATCAATACCTTATCCTTATCAATACCAAGTCACATAAGAGCCAAGGACAACGTCAAAATACTTAAGCCTCTCTTGCATCAATAAACATCACTGTTCATGATTCCACTATTAGAAAGACACTGAGCAAAATGGCATCCATGCACAGCAAACTCACCAGTGTTGATTTAACACCCACAGTGTTGAATTCACACCTTACATTGTTTATATAAGTCCATTGGATTCAAATAAAAATTCTCTGTGTTAATTCAACACTAGGAATTTTACGGTGTGGAAAAGTGGCGAGGCAAAAATGACTGCTAACCCAGAAGAACATTAAGGCTTGTCTAAATTTTGCTAAAATACACCTTTGATGATTCCCAGACATTTTGGGAGAATGTTCTGTGGATTGATGAGCCAAAAGTGCACTGTTTGGAAGACAGGGGTTCCATTACATTTGTCATAAACCAAACACAGAATTCCACAAAAAGAACATCATACATGTACAAACATGGTGGAGGGAGAGTCATGGTGTGGGGATGCTTAGCTGTTTAAGGGGTCAATTAGGTTTTCACATTGGTGGTAGATGTTGGATAATTATTTTTTTTTTGCTAAATAAATAAATATAAACTCTATTGTGTGTTTACTCAGGTTGCTTTTGTTTACTGTTGTATTACTTATGTATATGTTTAAATCTATTTAGTATGAGTTGTACACAAAAACAAAAGAAATCAGATACTTTTACACAGCACTGTACAAGATAATGAGCACAATAGTGTTGAGAGCTTTGAAAGCTGATCTATTGAAAGCTGTCAAAAAAAAAGCACCTCAATTTGATTGTCATGGCTTCAATTTCCTGTTTGCTCCGGTCTCCACTTATTTTCTCTTATTTTTTTCCTCAACTAGTTCATGATCCCTTTACCCTCCTCAGTCTATGCTGGAAGGCGGCTATTTCAATTCATTACTGGTGTGTGTGTGTGTCTGTGTGTGTCACCTGTGAGAGAATTCATAGTGCACTATTTCTTTCTCCCCCAGACACCCCCAATCCCCCAACCCATCCCACCACCGCCCCACCCCCTTCCTTTTATAAGGGATGTTTTGGCAGTTTTGTTGGTTTTTAGGTCTTCCATTAGCCCCCGTATTCCCCAAGGTTTTCTGTTTTCCAGGAAGTATAATAACTCACCTGTTTTCATTCCCAATGTAAGGTATATAGAAGGGTAAATTAAAACTATTATTATTAAAGTAAACACTAGAAATTATTATTGTTTTTAATAATAACAATTCTCCTAAATATAGCACCAGTTCAATGGACAAATGATATGACTTGATTGGTTGCATCACAAAGATACGAAAAACTAATCTTTTGTCTGCTGTATGAAATACTTTTAATTTACTTCAAATTAATTGATTATGGTAGGACTTGAAAAGAGAGAAACACACAAATGTAAAACAGTCTATGTTGAATAATAATAATACAAAATAATAATAATAATAATAATAATAATAATAATAATAATAATTATAATTATTATTATTGTTATAATAATAATATATATATATACATATTAATAATAATAATAATAATAATATACATATAATTATTATTATTATTATTATTATTATTAAAGCTGCAAGCAGCATTTAAAGAGGCCAATGACCAAGTGTGCAGCAAGCGCAATGCGGAGCCTGACGAACACAAAGATCAGAAATCGGTTCAGAAGCACAGCTGAGAATTAGATTGAACAGGAAATGAACAGAACATAGCATGCAGAGAGGTTGAAAGGTTACTGCAATGCTGAGCCAGAAAAGACAGGAACTGAAAGACAAAACATTACACAAACATTTATGAACTTGCCCTACATGGGAATTGAACTTAGGACCCTTACAATTTAAACTTTTCATTTATCACAGTATGCCACACATGTAATAACCCCAATTTTTTTCAAAAACACACAATGTTTTCAAAAATGTTTCTAGAACACTAGGTGGTCCTGTGTTCAGCTTTCTCGGGTACCTAGAGAACATGCGATCAATGAACCCTACAGAAGCTTTTGCCGAAATGTCAAATATTTAAATAGATATTACAATTTTTGACAAATTTCAAAACAGTGGACAGGCGGTTTGTCCGATCCTATCAAAATTGGTATCACTAGATTTGCTACAACCCATTGAATCTGTAGATACCAAGACCATCATTTTCTGTAAAGCATTCAAAAGTTATAAGCCAACGTATTAATTTTTAAAATCTCATGACCTGTAGGTGACGTTGGTCTCAATTTTGGCAAGGACCCTCACATCATGCTGCTGATGAAGTCTAAAAAGGTTCATTACGATGTATAAAAGTAGGGCCGAGATACAGCCTCTTACAACCCAATTTTGGGTCAGCACAGTTACATTTGTGAAATCATAATTTTTGAACACATATGAATAACAAAATTCTGTTCAATCGATTTTGGGTGTATCTGTCAACTGATCATGTCATACAATTTTGGAAAGATTTGGACAAACTTTGAATGAAGAGAAGTGAAAAAACTGAGTATTGTACATTTCAAAATGTTGGCTACTGTATTGGTGACTAATATGACAAACAACATTTATTTTCTCCAAATCTAACTATTCAACAATTATAACCATTTTAAAAGTTAGTGTTTGAACTAGTGTGGAGCTATAGCATTGTTTCTAAAGAGTCCATAATTGGTCCAGTTACTGTACATGGTAATATTTATGAGTGTGCCAAATTTCATTATTTTCCTACCTACGGTTCATAGGGCTGCCACAGACTCCCATTTCAGAAGAAGAAGCATAATAATAATAATATGTACAGTATCTCAGAAAGTGAGTACACCCCTCACATTCTTGTAAATATTTGATTTTATCTTTTCATGTGACAACACTGAAGAAATGACACTTTGCTACAATGTAAAGTATTGAGTGTGCAGCTTGTGTAAAAGTGTAAATTTGCTGTCCCCTCAAAATAACTCAACAGCCATTAATGTCTAAACTGCTGCCAAAAAAAGTGAGTACACCCTTAATTGAAAATGTCCAAATTGGGCCCAAAGTGTCAATATTTTGTGTGGAAAAGATTATTTTCCAGCACTGCCTTAACCCTCTTTGGCATGGAGTTCACCAGAGCTTCACAGATTGCCACTGGAGTCCTCTTCCACTCCTCCAAGATGACATCATGGAGCTGCTTGATGTTAGAGACCTTGTGCTCCTCCACCTTCCATTTGAGGATGCCCCACAGATGCTCAACAGTGTTTAGGTCTGGAGACATGCTTGGCCAGTCCAACACCCTCACTCTTGGAAGTGTGTTTGGGGTCGTTATCATGCTGGAATACTGCCCTGCTGCCCAGTCTCTGAAGGGAGGGGATCATGCTCTACTTCAGTATGTTTCAGTACATGTTGGCATTCATGGTTCCCTCAATGAACTGTAGCTCCCCAGTGCTAGCAGCACTCATGCAGCCCCAGGCAAGACACACTTGTCTTTGTACTCCTAACCTGGTTACCATCTGAAACAAATAAGTTTATCTTGGTCTCATCAGACCACAGGACATGGTTCCAGTAATCCATGTCCTTAGTCTGCTTGTCTTCAGCAAACTGTTTGCGGACTTTCTTGTGGATCATCCTTAGACAGCCATGCAGACCAATTTGATGCAGTGTGCGGCGTATGGTCTGAGTTCAAAATTTGAACGAGGAGTAGTGGAAAAAAACAGAATACTGTACATTTCAAAATGGTTAGTACTGTAATGGGTGGAGTCTTACTGTAAGATATGCACTGTGATCACATGAGGAGAGTAATATCAACTTGTAAAAAAAAAACAACTTGTAATATTTTACTGGATCATAATTTTTAAACAAATATGAATCTCAAAATTCAGCTGTGTCGGGCCACATATTTCGGCATGTGCAGTCACCCAGGCCGGGAATCCAACCCTATGATTAGTGGACAACCCACTCTACCAACTGCCCACTATATAAAATAAATATTTTATTTTATAGTATTTGTTCAACAATACTGTGGTTACATTGTGGAAAAAAAAATTAATGTAAACAATTTACTGTTAATAGAGATAATTTCAAATTAATTAACATCAAACCTGTCTTCAATATATGGCCATAAATTGTTCATCAGTAAAGTGAATAACCTCGTTGTTAATGCACCGTGGGAAAAACCTTCTGGCATGACGAATCCAGGCTTGTCATTGCTCTGCAGTGGTAATTGCAAGCCTCACGCATGGATTGAAGGAGGGCGACACGCTAATGGGGATGATGATCATACGCCTTCAACCTCTAAGTAGAGAAGAATTCCTCAATTGGGTTGAGGAAAGGGGAGAATGGTTGGATATATAAGGTCATGAACTGAGGAAGAGCCTGAAATCATTCCGGAACCAGCTCTGCATGATGGAGCTGACAGGGCATCTTTGTAGGGTAGGGCGAACTAACCTGTCAGCCTCTGCCATGGTAAGGCCTCTGTTAACCACATTGTTAACAATGATGGCCTGGACATCATTTTAAATGACAGTATGTTGCCTTCTGCTTACATTCCTCTGATGACCACCTCTTTTGAATAGGTCCATATCCATCTCTTTGTCTAGGCCCATGCAAACCTCTCTGACTAGGTCCATGTTTCCTCTCTCTTCCACTCTATCCTGCTCCATGTTTGCCCATTGCAAATGCTCACACACAGTTATACTTATATGGTATTCAAATGTGATCACCAGGTGAAAAAAATATATAATAATTGAGATTTATTATGATTGGTCTATCCTGATTAAAAGGACTTAAAGCAATTTTTACTTTATACCTTACAAACACACCAACATGCAATGATCAGACCAGTTGAAAATCTATCGACATACCAAATGATTAACTGATTAACCATTAAATTCAGTTGGATTAAATGATAGACTGAAGATGAATAACAGCCCCACACCATGATGTTTCCACCTCCAAACATGATGTTTCCACCTCCAAGTGTTTTAAGGGTGATGTGCAGTGTCATTTCTTCTCCAGAGATGGTGTGTAGTATGACAGGAAAAAAGTCAATTTTTTGACTTTGACACTAGTGCCAGTAGTAGTGTCTGCAGTGAAAACTGAACTTTGGTCAGGGGTGCGTTTACACTGATACAGTTGGTTTGTTGGAAAAGCTGTTTCCACTTCATTTTCAGATTTAGATCCATCTTTGTTTGTTGTGGGTATACTGCTCTTATGTCCAGAAATTGTTGATGGAAATCATTTGCATGCATTTTGGATTTACAGTTCCTTATTAAATCCAGATAGGTTTTTAGGCTTTTTCAGATCTCATGGAGGAATTTTTCAGAAGTGTGTCTGTTCCAAACTGTTGCAATGCACTTTCAAGTTCTCCAGATGGGTTTTTATATGTAGGCCTAATGGATGAATGAAACTGTTTTATATATATATATATATATATATATGCGGTTTGTTTAATTGGGCAATCCAGGGAGTAAAATGCATATGGTAAATTATTGTAGTTTGAGTAACTTTGGATTCACATACGAATGTACCTGGCGATTAATAAGCAATTATCATCTTTAAGTAATCTGATCATCCTTTGGCTAATCAAATTGAAGGGGAGTAGTAGAAACTTGGAGAGTCAAAAAAAATTCTATCCAGGTCAAGTTATCTGTATGTCTTTGCAGTCATCTGTATGTCTTGACATCGCTATGGAGGCAGGCCTAGGGTTATGGGCCATTGGCACCCGTTATTGTGGTTGGGTGTGGATAATGCCTTCTGATGTTTTGGCCAAGACTTTTTCACACCTTCCCTATCACACCTTCAACAGGTAGGTTGGCTGGTCAGGTACATCTGAACGCTCATAGAGCAACTGTTCAGTGGGGATAAAGACTTAGAGGTAGAAGGTAAAAGTAATAGTATTAATAATTACTTGAGTAAGAGTAATAGAGTATACGATGAGAAGACTACTCAAGTTACTAGATACTTCGAGTCTGATTAAAACCAAGGGAAAATCCTGAATTCTAGATTACATGGAGAATTGTGTGTGTGTATGTGTGTGTATGTGTGTGTGTGTGTCTGTGTGTGTCTGTGTGTGTGTGTGTGTGTATGTGTGTGTGTGTGTGTGTGTTTTTCCTGACATGCTCACATCTTCCCTCTCCAGGACGCTAAAAACATGAGTGTTTGTTGTGTCAAATCACTGCAGTATATCCCGAGGCTCGTGACATCATTATATGTAATTTAACCCTCTTACCTCGTATGGCCAAAAAAACGGCTTGCCTGTCTTTGATCTATTTCCCTAAGGACGATATACCGGCTTGGTCGTCTATGTCAAATGCCCGTAAGGCCGAAATAGCAGATTTACAATGTAAACGTTATCCCCGTAAGGTACCCTCTGAGTATCCGTGATAACCAGGATGTGTAAACCACGTTGTGAATATGCTTTTTCTGTAACAATACATTTGATAAATGTTGCTACATGTTTAAATGAATACATATAATGTTTAAATAGTTGGTTTAATTTTGATCAATTCACAGAGTACAGGTACTATAACTATAACTATAGTATTTAAATAAACATGGGTAAACAGTGTGTAGTGGATTAATGCAGTAGTTATGTGGCTGTTACAGAATATATTTAACTGTGTTTCAATCCTCAGCTCAGGTGAATTAAAATTATATAATATATTTATATTATAGTTTATACCTTAATATTTTGCAGTCAACATAAAATACATAATCAAATAATTTTCGACGTAGCAAAACAAATTATGTCAATGTAACTCAACTCAACCACGTGGAACTGATGTATGAATTTGAATTAAGTAAATTCAATGAGCTTTTTTTCAGTATGCGGACTTCTGTGTTCACGATGAACCAGTTTTTAAATAGTAAAACTTTAAATAGTAAAACAAAACAAAAAACAACAAAAGTTTCCATTGGCAAGAAAGGAGAAGATGGAATTCCTTCAATGTTACACTGAGGAACGTTCTTGTTTAAGAAACATTACACTGAGCAGGGACTCAAACACCAGTTGCTGGCTTACAAAACCATAAAATTACCACTGCACATTGAGGTATGACAGTTACCTGAACTACGTGACTCAACCACACTCATTCTTGTTATTTGAAAATTGTTTAAATTAGGTTCATCATAAGTTTTGATGAGAAATGTAATATTCTTATGTAAAGCGTACGTAATATTTTTTTCTTAAATCCAACTGACCACACATTCCTTTTTTTGAGGCTCGACAACATTTTATTTGCTCTGCTGCTTGTTGCAAAAAGCAGCAGAGAGAGAGAGAGAGGTTCAGAGATCACGTCCGAGAGAGGTTCTCAGATCCCTGAGCTAAGCACAAACAGATCATGGGCTTCACTACAAGAAACAGCACCATTTGGCTGGTAAAAATATTAAGGTGTATATAGCATGAGTCCAAAACAAAATATTATAAAAGCAATATAGCAATGCGACTGAGATGGACTCAGATTATTCTCCTATTTCAAAATTTTTTGAAAACATGGTAATGCAATAATGCAGATAGAGAACACTGCTCGGGGGCTGGGGTCAAATGACTATATTTATAATAATGCAGTGAGAATAACTACTCAGTGGCTTGAGCCAAATTATTATTTATATTTATATTAATGCAGAGAGAAGCACTATTCAGCGGCCATAACCAAAAAAATATTTATGTTTATAATAATGCAGAGAGAACACTACTCAGCAGCCAGAGCCAAATAACTTTTTTTTTTATTCATGACTAATATAATGACATTATAAAAATGCAGGCTGCATTTTTATAAATACATTAATGGAACCATGAGATTGACTAATACTTAAATAAATTGGCGCAAAATGCATTATGAACATGAGTACTGAAAAAGCAAGTGTATCACTTAAAAGTAATTATAATAATAATAATAATATAAATGTTGCTATATCTGATATTATAATGAAGTATAGGTCTTTATGTGTCATTTTACATGTGTTTATAGAGCAGTAATACTCGCTTATAAATAATTATAAATCGGGCTATAATTTATTATAAGTATGGGCTTCATAGGAATTGTTACCATTATGTTCAGTTCATAAAAGTATATTGCCAATGAACAAAAAGTACATAGCTTGAAGAACACTATATCCACGGTGAATCATGGTAGTGGCAGCATCATGCAGCATTATACATGCTTTTCTTCAGCCAAAACTGTGGCTTTTATCAAGGTAGAGGGAATCATAAATAGCTACAAATGCCAGTTTCAAATTAGGAAAATAATTATCTACATTTTATCCAGGGCCTTAATTTGATAATGTATTGAGACACTAACTTCTGTTATATAATCACATCTGGAAAAACACATTGAAGTGTCGTTTGGGTTCTTATGTTTTCCTTTTCAGCTCAAGAATTCAGCAATTGAATTTCAATGTACAACAGAGGATGTACTAACAAACTGATGTACTGATGTATCTCTTAAAAAAACAGCAACAGAAAAACAACCCTAAAAGCCAGTTCTCTTGAAATAAAAAAAGGATTTTTTTTTTTTTAATTTATCTTGAAAACGTGAATGCAGAAATCTTTCCGCTTATTGCGACAAGCTGATGGGATTACAGGATTAAGTAAGTACAGTCTGTGAGTTTCCAATTTCAGTGTAAAAATTCAGAGGTTTCTTGGCTGTGTTGACCATCCTCATTTGTCCATAACATCAGCACCTTTACATGCTCCAATGCAGAAAGAAACAATGTGAAATGGACAGATAAATAAATAACCCAGCACATCAGCATTAGTTCTTATGCCTTAAGCCACTAACACTGAAGACAAATCACCGAACATGTGAGGACTATCCAACATACATACACACATACACACACACACACACACAAACCATATATATATATATATATATATATATATATATATATATATATATATATATATATATATATATATATGGTTTGTATATACTGGATTTTTAAGTGGTAAATGTTGTATGAGTGTATTTTATATAGATATAAACAGACAATATTTGCATGCAGAAATATTAATGGTTTTATTTAAATTTAAACAACGAGAAGGTGGACTTTGTAAGAAGTAAGACTGTATTAAACTCAAGAGAAAATAAAGTGCGCAAGCTGTATGCGAGTTTAGCATTATGGATGATGAAAATGTTCATGGCTCAGAATAGCAGAGGCAGAATTTCCATTAGTCCACACAGTTTTTCACATCATGTAATTCATCTATTAAAAGGTAATAGAACATAATAATTAATGTATATATTAATCATTGCCACTTTCAGATTTAATTATAGTTCTGTATGATCGATTCAATAAAGCGGTACATTTCAGTTAAACTCTAGATAAAATGCTTGCATTAAAAATTAACAAGACTGAAAAAGAAAGAAATGGTGTGTGTATTTGTCTTTCTAAAAAAGAAAAAAATGACAAAGAACTATGTTATGATCCTGTACATGATTTTGCCTTTTGTTTATAATTATATGATAGTAATGCCAATCATTTTGTGGATATTGATGTAATAAATGCTCATCTATGATACTGCTCTTGCCCTAGTGGTGTGTAATTAAGGGAAAAATCAGATCACATGCAGATGGAAGGCAATGCAGATTAAAATATTTAAAATTGCTTAAAAGATGTAAATAAAACAGACAGAAATTCTGAGTACTTGACACATATTTGCATTGTGGTTGTGCAATATATATATATATATATATATATAGGGCGCATGGTGGCCTAGTGGTTAGCACGTTCGCCTCACACCTCCAGGGTCCGGGGTTCGATTTCCGCCGGGGCCATGTGTGTGCGGAGTTTGCATGTTCTCCCCGTGTTGCGGGGGTTTCCTCCGGGTACTCCGGTTTCCTCCCCCAGTCCAAAGACATGCATGGTAGGTTGATTGGCAGCTTGGTAAATTGTCTGTAGTGTATGAATGGGTGTGTGAGTATGTATGTGATTGTGCCCTGCGATGGACTGGCACCCTGTCCAGGGTGTACCCCGCCTTTGTGCCCGATGCTTCCTGGGATAGGCTCCAGGTTCCCGCGAACCCTGAAGCAGGAATAAGCGGTTGAAGATGGATGGATATATATATATATATATATATATATATATATATATATATATATATATATATATATATATATTGATTTATTTTCGTTTTTTTTTTACAAAAAAAAGAGATTTACATAAACATTATGTCCAAATATAGCTGCAATGCATGAATCACACGCATTTGAATATACACACAACATGGTGCATTAAGACTTTTCAATTCTCCCAAGATTTTCCTTTGTAGTCACCATAACTAATTGTAATCTGTTCAGTCAAATTTAATTATAACTTTTAGGTCATTTTTCAATTCTTGTTCACCTTGCTACTGAAAGCAATGTAAAGCTTATGATAACATTTGGACAATTAATTAATTATTGTCCAGCTGACTAATAAATAATATTTTTGAAATTATTGCACATTTTGAAAGTCATTATTATCATCATTATTATTATTATTATTATTATTATTATTATTATTATTATTATTATTATTAGTAGTAGTAGTAGTAGTAGTAGTAGTAGTAGTAGTAGTAGTAGTAGTAGTATTAGTATTATTGTTATATTTATGTTGACCATGGTGTAACACAGAACAGTACACAGGACTTTATAAATTGCAAATGCACAACAGTGTGAGATGAGTGCAAGACAATAAATACACAGAACAGGATAATGAATACACAGGACAGTAAATACACAGGACATGAGAAGTAAACGGTAAAATATTCTGTGGCATCAAATGACAAGCATAACAGCAATATTGCCAGCAAAAACATGTTCCATAATATATAAGTGACTGACGCAGCTTTGTAAAGTGCAGTGTGCAGTGGTACCGAGTCATATTGGGTTAGGTGTTTGATTAGCCGAGGTGATCTTTGGGAGACAGCAGGGTGTTGAGTAATCTGACTGCCTCAGGGAAGAAACTTTTGCAGAGGCTGCTGGTGGTTGCACAGATGCTCCTGTAAATTCTGCCAGATTGCAGGAGGATGAAGAGTCCATGAGAGTTGTGAGAGGAGTAGTCCACAGTACTGGTGACTTTGCTGATAAAGCAGTTGATGTATGACATGTCAATGGTGGGTAGAGAGACCCAAATAATCTTTTCAACTGTCTTCAGAAATTGCGGTAGGGTCTTGCGGTCAGAGGTTGTCCAGTTCCCGTATTATACGGTGAGACCGCTGGTCATGCTGGTGGAAGTTTTTGGCGGCACTGTTTTCAGATTTGCATGTTTAAATTGTCTGGCAAAAATGAAAAATCTGTCAGGGTGTGCTGTCTCTAGATTACTGACAGCCCTGAGAGTTCACTTAGATGTCCCTGGCATTAGTAGGGTAGAATGTACACTGCAACAATGACCATGGTGGTAAACTCTCTGTGCAGATAGTATGACTGGAATTTCACAATCATAAACTTCACCTGCAAGTACAGTGCAGAACAGTAGCTTGAGACAACAGTGGTATTCCTGCACCATTTGTTGTTAATGTAAACACAGAGACCTCCCAGTTGTGTCTTACCAGACAGTGCTGCTATCCTGTGAGTATGATATGCAGTTAGTATGGCTAGCTGAATGGCTGCATCTGGAATGCTGTTGTTGAACCATGTTTCTATGAAAAAACGAAAATACAGCAGTCCCTGTCTTCACTCTGGGAAGTTAACTGTAGTCTGAGTCCAGTAAGTTCAGTTTATTGTCAAGAGAGCAAACATTGGAGAGGATAATGGATGGTAGAGTTGGACGGTTAGGGTTATGCTTTAGTCTAGCACAGATGCCAACTCATTTACTGAACTTCCACTGCCTCGCACAATTTTCCAGTGCCATCACTCCTGGTCAGCGGCATCAGGCAATTGTCAAATTGAGGGCAAAAAAGTCCCAGGGCCTGATTCGAGTAGCAGTCCATCATTTATTCATCCTGAGCTTTGTTCTCCAATGTTCAGCAAAAGTTCAGCATTAAGTGATGATAGAAATGTTCACCAGTGCTTCCAATGTACATCTCTTAAAAAAAAGACTAGTCAAAGGTCAAACCAAAGACTGCTATTAAAACCAGTAAGGTTGATCAAGTCTTATGTAACTATGAAGGACAGCAGACTGGATTGAACTGGAGTGACTGTACAGATGTATATATGGTGTAAGGTTTGTTACTTTTTCTTTGGAATTGTTTTCTTTCTTCACACAAGATTTCAATACATTTTGGGTTCATAGTATATGGTTGCAAGTGTGTGTTCTGAATGCATTACATTGTTGGATCAGATAGTCACAGATTAGAAGCTGCAGCAAAACTCTCCATATTTTTATATAAGGGAGGTTACAAGCTCCAGAGTTTCTTTTATGCATGCCACGTTTTTACTTGCCTTTTTTGTTTCATCCACCAACATGGTGCCATCATCGTATCCTGGATGTGGTGGGACATGATTAAACTCCTCATGCTTTCAGTAAAAGTGTAACTACTCTGGTCTCCAACAGGTTTTATTTCCTGTTAACATGGACTTTACTGTAGCCTGCTTTTCACAACTTTGCCCTGTACTCTCTTGAAAATAACACATTTCACACTTAACTGTTAAAATTCCTTGATGTACTACCACACTGGTGGGGTGTGCTCTTGAACGATGTCACCTCAATGCACCTGCTGTTCTGGAGACAGAAGCACAATCCACATGAAAGCTAAGCCAGTAAGAATGACTTCAGTGACAATGTTATAGTAGGATGTCTTGTCCTGAGCATGTGAAGTTGTAGACATTATATTACATGTATCTTGCATCACAAAATTATAAAATATATAAAAATAGATCCATCCATGAAATGAATCCATTCAAATACCAGTACCAACACTGCAACCCAAATTCCTAAAATGTTGGGACAGTATGGAAAATGCAAAAAAAAAAAAAAGGAATTTGATTTCAGGGTAAAATCAGCATATCCATTACAGACTCATGACGGTTTTTAAGTCAGAGTCATCTGAAGGATGGGAGATCACGTGCATTCAGAAGTGGTTTGCAGTCTTACCCTTTACGCACCAAGATTTGACAAGATTCCTTGAATCTTTTACTCATATTGTGCACTCTAGAAGCTAAAATGTCCCAAATCCTACTGATTTGTCTTTGGGGAATGTTTTTCTCAAAGTGTTGAATTATTTGCTTATGCATCGGTTGGCAGATTGGTGAGCCTCTACCCATCCTTGCTCTTGAAGGACTAGGCTCCTTATATGCTATGATTAGATGATTGCCTCACATGTTTCACATCACCTTCATATTTCAAATGTTTTTTGTTTAAATACAAGTCAAAGTACATTTGCAAATCACACCTCTTTGCTTGTATTTCCTCATTTTCAAGTCACTTTTGATAAAAGCATCTGCTAAATGAATACATATAAACATAAAGTAATAAATGTTTTTATTAGAATTTTCCATACTGTCCCAACTTTTTCAGAATGGGGTTGTAGGCTGCAGGACAGTATTCATAATTAGTGACCAGGAAATTGCTCAACTCTAAGCATATTTTGCGTAACACAAGTTCATGTGACAAATAAACTGCCAATTAGATAGCTAACTATAACTACCTAGATATTACATTAACTACTAATATTAGATAGATGTAAGTTTCAAGAAAATTAGCGAATTCCAAAATTATAGCATAACTCATAAAATGCATGCTTAATATTGGTAACCAGTTTGTATGTTGTTAAATTTTCAGTCAATAACTTTTTAAGGTTAACATGAGGGACCATCTGAATTGATCTCATTATGTGCTTGCTAATTGTATCTGCACCAATGTCTGTTTGCCTGTCTGACATTTCAAACTGGATGAGAGACCACCACCTTAAGCTCAACTTGGCAAAATCTGAGCTTTTCGTCATCCCAACCTGCCCCTCAATCAACCACAACCTCACTGTACAGCTCAGCTCAACCACACTCAAGCCAACAAGGACAGCCAGGAACCTTGGGGTGACATTTGATGACAGCTTGACCTTTACAGACTACATTTCAATAACTGCACTGTCCTGTAGGTTCATTCTGTATATC
This sequence comes from Ameiurus melas, assembly GCA_012411365.1. Lineage (NCBI taxonomy): Eukaryota > Metazoa > Chordata > Actinopteri > Siluriformes > Ictaluridae > Ameiurus > Ameiurus melas. The sequence continues at coordinate 6,073,557 of CM022767.1, forward strand.
ATCAAGAAAATCAGACCCTATCTCACCCAACAGGCTACACAGCTACTAATCCAGGCTCTTGTCATATCAAAACTGGACTACTGCAGGGAATTACTCTTGGGCCTTCAAGCCAGTTCCATCAAACCCCTTCAAATGATTCAAAATGCAGTAGCATGCCTCATCTTCAACCATCCCAGAAGGACCCATGTCACACCCCTCTTCATCTCCCTCCACTGGCTTCCTGTAGCTGTCCGGATAAAATTTAAGGGCTTGATGCTCATGTACAAAACCTTTTCTGGAACAGCACCCATCTACCTCAACACTCTCCTGAAGGCTTACTTTCCCTCACGCAATCTGTGATCAATTACAGACAGACAATTATTATTGCCTACTCAGAGTGTCTCAAGGTCCCTTTCCATAACCTTCACACTAACTGTCCCTCAGTAGTGGAATGAATTTTCAACCTCAATCCAGACAGCAGAATCTGTCAAATCTTAAAAAAAAAAAAATGCCAACCCCACATGTAAAAAAATAAATAAATAAAAACATTATCTGGCTCTTACACCTCTACTCTGTTCACTTTGCTTATGTAGAACTCAATTATAAAATCTTGCATAATAGCATTATTAATATTGCTCTCCACTTGATATGTTTTGCTTTGCTTGTATTTCCTCATTTGTAAGTCGCTTTGGATAAAAGCATCTGCTAAATAAATACATGTAATGCTAACTAAGCTAAATCAAAACTTTTATTACATATAACATGTATGTAGACTTTCCCTTTGAAAGCTTCCAAAAGTTGTTGTTCTCTGTGCCATTAATCTTAGCTGCATTATATTGTTAGATGTTATAATATTTTTTGGGGAAATGTGGAAAATAGTGCTAAAGACTCAATCCAACAGATCAATGAATAAAGCAATAAATCCCCAATAGGATCACTGGGCTTCAATGAGATGCAACAGGAAGGGTGCTGTGGGTAAAATTTGCTAAATGTGGTAAATGTGACATAGTAACTAGCAATACAGCATTGATTTGAGACTTTTCATGAATTTAAAGGCAGCTGCAAGGCAGGAAAACATTTTACTCAGAGCAGAAAAGCAGATCTGCTGCCAGGCAATGTACTATTCAATTGTCATTTTATTTGCGTGACATCTTTAACAATAGAAATTGTAGAACTGAAAAGAGCTTTAAATAATCTATTTACATGCCAAATGGCAAACCAGAGGTTAAATTGGCAAGGGAAACCTCCCTTGCCAAGATAATATGATGATGAAACCTTGAAAGAAACCAGAACCCATCCTCTTCTGGGTGAAAGAAGGTGCAACTCTACAGTGCCTAGGTGAGATCATCCACTGATCAAACTGAAAGATTAAACTTTTTTGAAGAAAATGTAAGTGTTTATGGTATTCACTTGAAATCATCCACAGATGCAGGAGGTACTTCCAAAAACTCAAAAAAGCTCCAGACGAAGAAACAGGAGGTGTAGAGCAGGAGTAGATAATCAGGTTCACTTATCGTTAGCCTTGAGCTGCTGATGCTGACAGTCCTGTTGCAGTGCCATATGTTCTCCCCTAAGCTTGTACAAAATGCTGTGCTAATGGAACATCCTATATTTCTTTCTGGTGCTGAAACAGTGGAGGCTGAGGGCAAACATAATATTGAAAGAAAACATTCCTATATACTCAGCCCACAGGAATATTTGATAAGAGTTACGCTGCAGAATAACTTGTTCCTAAAGTCAGTTAAATACAGTTGTATTTGTATGGCCCTTTTAACAATATATATTACATAATAGAAAGCTTTACAGGAATTTCCAAATATAGATTTAGATGCCCATTGAGCAAACCATAGGAAACGTGAAGAAAAACTCCATGAGATGACCTGTACCAAAATGAGTTTATTACCTTGGGATGGAAGATTATCAAGTAATAAAACCCAAGCATATGGGACTACGGTCATTTCCAAATGCGTAGTGGGTGAAATGAACACTAAGGGCCTACACAAAAAGGCCAAAAGGATGTTTACTCCTGACCATCACACCCATACAGTATGTGCTTATTGAACATCCCATTAAAAAATTGGTTCCCTTTTGTAGCTTTAACATTTTCCACTTTTGACTAGATTTTGGAGCATGGCTGTGGCACATATAATCCTTTCAGGGACAAACAGGCCCTATACTGTTCCTTTGCCCACACAATGCTCTAAGTACCATTACAGTATGTGAACACCAGAAAAGGGAGGGGGGGTTGGTTGGCATGACATCATCCCTCCTCTGGATTTGTCAAGGTAGTCATCTGGTGGCCGATAACAAAGTGGACTCTCACTGCAAGTTCTGGCTGGAATTGACCAAGCTCTCCAAGCTGCTTATGTGCAGGGCCTCTCTGAGGAGTTAAGAGATGTCTCATGACCTTCCTGAGGACCTGGAAGCACTGTATGACCTGTCAATTAGGAGGGTCAACCACTTGCAACGACTGACAACAATTCACAACAATGCGAATAAGCTTGCTAATAAATATGGGTGTGCTCCCATATCTCTTGCCTGTTGGTCTAAAGCCAAGGAGTCATCAGTGGAGCCCATGCAATTACATGATATCCATGATACGGTGCTTGTACTGTGGGCAGGCTGGCCATTTTCATTAATGTTGGCAAAAGGCAGGGGTCAGGGGTCTAGTCTCTTCATTCCTATTAGAGTTGCTTGGGGAGATAGATAAAAACAATTCTGGAGAGCTTCATTGACTCTGGAATGGCTTACAATTTTATTGATGAGACCAGGGTTGCCTGCACTGGGAGTTTAAAGAGTTCTCTTTTTTTCCCAAATGAAAGATACTGCCTTCCTATAGGCCCTTTGATTGTACGATCAACCTGCTCCCAGCAGCCACTCCACCTAGGTGCAGTTTGTTCTCCCTGTGGCCCCCAGAACACAAAGACATGGATGAGTTTATTAAAGAGGTTTTGTCTTTGGGTTTCATCTGCCCATTGGGCTCTGCCCATCAATGCACATTGGGGTGGGATTGTTATTTTTTTGTTAAAGAAAAGCGCCTGCAGCCCTGCATTGTTTACTGTGGGCCTTATACAGTCACCCAGAAGAACAAACACTCTTGCATTTGATGAAATCCGCATTTGAGGTCCTGCAGTGAGAGGGATTTTTTTTTTCAAAATCGGATATACACAGTGCATACAATCTGATCTACATCAGAGCAGGGGATAAGTGGAATACTGTGTTCATCATGCTGTCAGGGAACTATGAATATTTGGCGATTCCCTTTGGCTTAATGAATGCTCCAGCTGTCTTCCAGCGGTTTATCAACGAGATACTCAGGAGACCCTGAAACATTACTCCTTTGTCTATTTAGATGACATTTTGTTTTTTAGCAGCTTAGAGGAGAAACATATTCTTCACTAGTGCTGGGTCATTCAGCTCCTACTTCAGAACCATGTCAAATTCTTATTTAACAAAGAGTTCATTTTCTTTTCTTATTTTTTAAAATAAAAGTGTGTATTTATGGGCATTTTTTAGGTAGTATGGAATCGATACAATATCTATAGTAATCAAATATTGTTTTTTAGCACAAGCTGAAGTTGTGCTGAAAAAAATATATCAAGCACTTGAGGTAAAACCATTTGTAATGTGGTTTAATACAGCAGACAAAATTTATGACAAAACATTTTTTTCATAGGGTTAAGCAGCTATTGAGAAGCAATGAAGCTGAAAATTAATCCTTAACATGTCAGGATATTTATAAGTGAACAGATTGACTGTAAACAGCAGTTGGATGTGTGAATATCATGTGTATGTCTATTATTAGGCTGCAACCTCATGAGGATTCATGGCATTGAGAAATTTCTGCATGATGTCGCAAAACGTTTGGATCTTTTTCTGCCATGCTACCCTATTATAGTAACCTTTCTCATATCTATAGATTTAATAGCAAGACACATATAATAAATAAATAACGATGTACAATAAATGTATAGTTGTTATGAGACTGGAATGGAAGCAAGTGCAGGTTAAAGTCTTTATTGTGCAAACACAAGGTCAATAAACATGAGCAGTGATATGCCATCTTAAACATGAAGTGAGATTCAAGGCATGAAACATAAACAGAACACAAGCACATGACCGCTTAGGTGACTAACACATACATAATGAACTTAAACATATTTCAATATATTTAATACTGAACAAAGTGCACAGAAACATGAGGGGTTTAAATAACACATGTAATCAACCTTGAACTCAGACAGCTGGAAACTATAATGACACATCACCTCGAAAATCAACCAATACCTGGAGGAGGACAAAAACCAAAACAAAGGCACATGTCCATAGGAAACAGTCCTCATTACGTAATCTCAATCTCAGCTGTAGCGCCATCTGCAGGGGACATAGTGACAACAGTAAAATTAAAAAATAAATAAAATAGGCAAGCATTTTTTGTCAAATGCTACAAAACCTTACTTATTTTGTAGTCATGGATTAATATAACATTTAAAAAATTGTTCTCATGTATGTGTGGTTCTCCCAACCAAACTGTGCTGTGCTGTGAAAAATAACTTAACTGGGGTGTTATGATTCCCCCGTGCAGCAGCGTGCAACCTGGTGCGCATGCTGCTTGCGGGTTGACATCATGTCTTCGTCCCGTCTCGTCATGTGTCACGTGTGTTGTTGAATTGCCCGCAGCTGTTAGCGGTTGTGGGGCTAAGGACTATGTGTATATATTTTTGCTTAGTTTATGGGTTAGTTATGTTCCTATGTTTGTTTTGTTTGCTCTCCTCGTTTTCCAATAAAACCCCCGTTCATACTGCGATTGCATCCGTCTGATCTCCTTTACGTCATGCTCTGTGACAGATTTAACCGCCGACCCATGGATGCAGCACGAGAACGGAGAGGATGAAGAACCTGGGAATCCATGCCTAGTATCCCCGCCTTGGATTCTATGAGGTTTAAACAGAGGACTTTTGAGGATATACCTGACCGGTACGATGGTTTTTTCGGGTACCCGGATTATTTTGTGGTGTACTGTCAATACTATTTCTCCAGCCCATGCGACCCAAAGTCAACCGAAGGACAATTCATTCAGTTTATCTTGTCTGGTTTTTTCGGCCCAGCTCGCACATGGGCACAGCGAATAGCGGCCGCAAGACCCTGGGTGCTTGAGGATATTAGGCAGTTTTTGGATCTGTTTTTGGAGGAGTTCGGAGAACCAGGGCAGAACTACGAACTGGATAAATTGCTGGAGGGCTAATTGGGGTCTAGTGTGGATCTCCCATTCCATGTGCACTATGAGCGGGTGAGACATCAAGAGAAAATGGACAGGACTGTCACCGCTCATCCAGTGAGTTCCGCTCATCTATATGTCTCTAGACCAAGCTAAGTCTCCAGTCCCAGCCACGTCAAAATCTCAAGTCCCTACTATGTCTCAAGTCCATGTCCCTGCTAGGTCTCAAGTCCATGTCCCTGCCAGGTCTCAAGTCCATGTCCCTGCCATGTCTCAAGTCCCAGCCACAGCCAGTCTAAAGTCCCTGTCACGCCTCCAGTCCAAGCCACAGTCACGCCTCCAGTCCAAGCCACAGTCACACCTCCAGTCCAAGCCCCAGCCCCGGCTCACGTCCAAGTCACAGCTCACATCCTGGCCATGGCCCACATCCAAGCCCCGGCCACGGTCCACGGCCAAGCCTCAAGTTCCTACCTAAGCCAAGCCTCAAACTTCAGTCCAGGCCATATCTCCAATCCAAGTCCAAGCCCAGTCTCAAGTCCACAATGTCCAAGTCCAAACCCAGTCTCAAGTGCCTGACATCCAAGCCATGTCTCTAGTCCAAGCAATGTCTCAAGTCTTAGCAGGCCAAGCCCAAGTCCTGTCCCGAGTTCCTGACGTCTTGTCCCAGCCGGCTGTTCCAAAAGATCCGGTTCAGTTCAGGCCAGAGTCTGCTAAGGCTAGCCCAGAAACTTTTTTGTTTGAGGGGGGGGGCAACGAGGACAGCCTGAGGCCTATGGGAAGGTCTCAGCGGTGGAGCTCCTGCCAGCAAAGGAAACTGTCCTGCTGTCCAGCACAGCCGAGGAAAATGTCCGGCTGTACAGCCCAGATGAGGAGGCTATCCTGCTTCCCTGCTCAGCCGAGGAGGCTGTCCTGCTGCCCAGCACAGCCCAGGAAGCTATCCTGCTGTCCCGCCCAGCTGAGGATGTCACTCAGCCACACCGCTCAGCTGTGGTCGTTGTTCAGCCTCCATGTTCAGCTGAGGACGTCGCTCAGCCTCACTACTCAGCTGAGGTCGTCGATCAGCCTCTACGTCCAGTTCAGGCCGTCGCTTAGCTTCCACGTCCAGCTGAGGATGTTGCCCAGCAGTCCTGTCCAGCTGGGGTCGTTGCTCAGCAGTCCTGTCCAGCTGAGGACGTGGCACCGCTCCTAAGCACCGCTGAGGATGTGGCACCGCTCCCAAGTGCCGCTGAGGACGTGGCACCGCTCCCAAGCGCCTCCGAGGACATTGAACCACTCCCAAGCGCCGCCGAGGACATCACTACAGCATGTCTGCCCGGCTGTAGTCCTTGCTCTTCCTCTCTGTTCAGCCGGGGACCTTGCTTTTCCCTACTCCACCAGGAACAGCGTGTGGTTTCCTGGCTCTGCATGGTACATTCGGCCCAGGGGCCCGAGGCCGCCAGCGAAGGGGGAGGGCTCTTGGCACACCGGGAGGAGTGCATTTGGGGGGGGGGGGTATTCTGTCATGATTCCCCGTGCAGCAGCGCTGGTGCGCATGCTGCTTCCGGGTTGACGTCATGTCTTCGTCCCGTCTCGTGTCACATGTGTTGTTGAATTGCCTGCAGCTGTTAGCAGTTGTGGGGCTAAGGACTATGTGTATATATGCCGTGAGCCGTGCTTCACATGGCATGGTTAAATGAATGAATCTATCGATATAGAACTAGAGTGCGACTATAGCGTGTTTTCGTTTCAAGTCATGTTTATGCCATAGCCATAGCCATAACCTTAGCTTTAGCATTAGCCCTTGTCATAGTTAGTTAGCTTAGCTTAGTTTATAGGTTAATTATGTTCCTATTTTTGTTTTGTTTGCTCTCCTCGTTTTCCAATAAAACCCCCGTTTATACTGCATTACATCTGTCTGATCTCCTTCACGTCACGGTCCGTGACATGGGGTGGTAACTGTGAGACTCTGCTTCATGACAATTCCCCATTGTTGATTAATTTCTTATAAGAACACACTTAAATTCTTTTATTCACTACATGTAAAATCTTAAAATCTATCCAATTATTCTGATAATAATTAATTAAATAATAAATAAACGAATCAGCTATAAATAAGGTATTATTTGGTTATAATTTATAATTTGGTCATATTTTAGAATTTTCCTATCTTAAAATCTTACATGTCTATTTTCCTACATGTGACATTACTGAATGTTAAAAGCCTTAACATTTCTAATGTACTGTTGTTTATGCTAAATTGAAGTTAACTGAATGAGTGGTATTACATTTTTAAGCTAAAAGGGTTAAACTGAATGAGTGCTACACATCTGTTAAGCAGAAATGACTATTTTGTTTATAAACCGAATGCTATAGAGTAGTCATGCATTATTTTGTAATGGCCAATGCTGATATCTACAAAACAGTGTGGGTGATTGCTCGACATGAGGCCGATATAACAGAAATTTAATTACATGGACTGTAGAGAGAATTGCTGAAACTAAATGACCATTTATTGTGTATAATATGTATGTAAGGGCAGTGGTAGGTTAGTGGTTAAGATATTGAACTACTGCTCAGAAGGTCATTAATTCAAATCCCTGCACTGCCTAGCTTCCACCACTGGGCCTTTGAGCAAGGCCCTTAACCCTCAACTGCTCAGCTGTATAAATACAATAAATGAAAGTCACTCTGTATAAGGGTGTCTGCCAAATGCCGTAATTCTTTGAAGAACTTCAAAAACATTCACTAAGGAAATACAAATTAAAATAAAAATAAAAACTTACAAATAAAAATAAGTTTTAGTCCCACCTTTTATCCTTACCGTTTCTACACAGCACTGTGCACTTTTTCTCATTTACCCATTCACCCACACACTCACACACAAATGGCAGCAGAGCTACCATCAAGGCACTTTCCTGCCATTTGGAGAAACTTGGTGTTCAGTGTCTTGCCCAAGGATACTTTGGCATGTGGAGTTACGTTGTCAGGGATCACACCGCCAACCCTGCGATAAATGGACTTGTGTATAATATGCTTTTAGCATCATAAAAACAATTAGTGCTTCTTTAATCCAATAGCAGGTTATACATAACATTTGTAATTAATTTAACTATGAAATTTGACCAACAGTCATTATAAGATGTATTTTATCTACAAAGCATAGTTATTCATATATTTCATGTAATTAATTAATTCAACATGATGTTTTACTTTCTTAAGGCAAAGTATAGTATGATATTTAAATAATAAAAATTTTTTTTTTGTTTTTTTTTTTTTTTTTTTTTTTTTTTTAAAAAAAAAAAAAAAACACCCCAAAAAAAAAAAATATATATTTTTTTTCTTTCTTTTCACAAAAAAAAAAAAAAAAAAAAAAAATACAAAAATAAAAAAAAAATTAATAAAAAAAAAATGTGGACGGAAATCACGGCGCACATGAATTTAAAATGTAGGAATTCAAACCAAATTGAAATATGTTGCCTACAATGTTTCATATGGGGTACACAGCCTTTTGAGTCCACAGTAAAACACCATCATGCTTAAAATTTAAGACGATACACATGTCTGAGGTAGAACCACTTTGGGATTTGTGATTGTTTGTAAGTTAAATCGTTTTCAGTTTTGTTTGAATTCATTTATTGAACATCTGTGTTCCCGCCGAGAGCTCACCATGAGCTTGTTTGCTTCCACTGGGCTGTAGATCTGACATCTCACTGTTTGAATAAGACTTTGTTGCATGCCTGACTGTGGTTGTGTGCAACTGTCTGTCAGATGTTCGCTTCATCTCTGAGTGGGCGTTTTGAAGCCAGAATAAGGAAGAATGTGCTTATGTGATATATGAAGATTTATCGGCCAATGCCAGTGAAATTTAAAAAATGCTGAATATTGGCCGATATATCGGCCGTCCACTACTTTAGAGCATAACTATTGTGGACTCACAAGATGGCAGATGTAAGGTTCCTTATATATATAAAAAAAATTCTCAGGGCTGGAGTACAAAACTTCAATTTATGAGTAACATTAACCAAAGAGGTGTGTTTATGCCCAGCATATCCCCATATGTCATAAATGATGCTAATATGTATTTATTTATTTCTAATAATGCATAAGCACAATAGAGCTAGATATATAGCTTGTAGAAAAACAGATTTTTTAGGACAGCAGTGTATGTACAGCTTTTCTTAATTGGTAGAAAATGGAACTGGTTAAAAATACATCATCTATACTGAACTTATGATATTTTTTTTTGGTTCCACTGTGCAAGTGTAAAGATGAGTTTCTTCCTCAGTGTGTAATCTACATTTAATAATAGCTTCAAGTTACACTCACTTATGATTTTCACGTATTAACGTTTCACTTGTTGGTTACACTTTCATTTACTAATAAAATTTCTGCTTACTAGGCTTATTTTTCCCTGCTAGCTTGGTTTGCACTTAATTAAATTAGTTTAGCTTTCTCTCACAAGGTTGGTTTTCACTCAATATGTAACTGAGAGAGGTTGCAAATGCATAAACTCAATAAGAGCTTTAATTGGTCCTAGAATCACATCTCCAAGTCCATATTGACTGTCAAAACACAGACAGGCAACGTTAAACAAGGATAATCCATAATCAGGCAAGGATCAAATACAGAAGTACAACCCCTATCAAAAAAGTATGGAATCACCACACTTAGATGTTCACCCAGCTTTTTTACTTCATAGCAAATAAACAAATCTCACATATGACACAACTCATTTTTTTTTTTGTTTAAAAGCTCAACATTCTGGCTTTGTGAAGCAAGTCAAACAAATTAAATGAAATTATTAAAATTAATGGTATACTTTTTCCAGATCAAGTAAATTTTGGAATCACCATGTTGAGTGAAAATCACCACAACCACCAGCATCAACAAAATAAAACACAATTAGTACTTTGCTGCTACTCCTATGCCTTTTATGACGATCTGAATTCATTGAGAAATGCACTAATAATTTGTGGGAGCTTCATGCTTTGGAAATGAGAATATCACTCCATCATACTGAGGGCATGGCGTGTTCAAAAGATCTGAGCCTGAGGGTCACTGAAGACACTCGAGCACATGGTAGAATATATGTCCCGACTGTAAAATTGAATGAATGTGTATGGTGTGGATCACCCTGCCACAGCACACACATCCTGTAACGGTACCCCTTTGGATATAGCCTTAGAGGAGGTGACCTCCGTAGTGGAATGAGCCCTTATGCCCAGAGGCATAGTCAGACCGCATGCCTCATAAGTGATAGAGACTGCTTACACTGTCTAATTAGAGATGCACTGCTTCAACACAGCATCACCTCTACTGTCGCCGCCAAGCAGACCAGCAGCGGCACCAACTTACGCCACTGCCCGGTGGACATTAGCACAGAGAGCCCTTACTGGACACAGCAGGTGCATTCACTCTTTTTCCGTTGTGAAGAACAGAGAAGGGCATAAAGCCTGGAACACTACTGGCTGGGCAGAAGTCGTAGTCACTTTTGACATGTAGACCCCAATTGTAGAAGGAGTCAAACCTGCTGAGAAACATCCCTGTAAGAACTCCAGGACTGTAGCTATTGTGCAGTTCACTGGATCTAGCTGATATTCCTCACATCATGAGACAAAACATCTCGACTTGAGCGCATACAATTTCCTTGTGGATGCTGCTCTAGAATTCAACATGGTCTCTACAACTTCAGTTGTGAGACCAGAATCTATGAGCTGGTGCCACTCAGGGGCAAGACCCACAGTTTACAAAGTTCTGGCTAAGGGTGATAAAGCAGCATTCCAGCTTGAGACAGTAGATCCTGCCAAAGGGAATCGCCCAAGGAATGCCATCTAGCAGATATATTATCTCTGAGTACCATAATCGAGCTGGTCAATAAGATTCTACCAGCAGCAGACATAGACTTCTTGGCAAACTCTTGCTAGAACTTATGGGAGCAGAGTGATTGGGTGAAAAGCATACAGATGTGTGCCCCATAGCATTCAGTGGTAATGGTGCGGGAGTAGTTAGGGTGATCAACAGCGGGCAGCTTTGTTGAACCTTCGCCATACAGACTCCACCATTTCAGCCCCTGCCTCGACAGGATGTCTGCCCCCAGTTACCTGTGGCCCGGAATGTACATCGCACTCACTGATAAGAACTTTCCCTCTGCCCAGAGACAAATTACTTGCACCTGTCTGAGTGTGGGTGTGAACTTAACCCTCTCTATTGGTTGATATATGAGACTGGTGTGTTGTCTGTCACAACTAACACATGGTGACATCTAAATTAAGGAAGAAAGAATTTCAGTGTTAGAACTACGGCTTGCATTTCAAGGCAATTTATCTGCCACTCCAGCTGATGGCTGCTCCAAAGACCCTGAGCTGGACAGCCATCTAAGACCATGCCACAGTCCATAGGGAGGCATCTGGCATTACCATCTTGCAATAAGGAGATGACCCTAAAGTGTGACCCAAGGTAAGAAACCGGGGACAACTCTAAATTCTCAGAGCATGTCGGCATCACCGTGTGACACTAATTAACCTCAGAGGTTTTGTCCTCTGATGAAACCCCGACTTTTCAGCCACCACTGATATGGCTTCATGTGCAACAGGCCCAATGGTATGACATTGGCTGCTGCTGCCATATGCACTAACAGTCTCTCATAGAGGCTGGAGGGGATGCCCAGATCCAGCTTTATCTTGCTCAATGTTGATCAGATTGACACTAGGCATGTTGGGGATAGAAATGCCCTTATCATAATAGAATCCCATATAACCACTTGAAAAAGAAAAGTTGTCCTCTGCACTGGAGAAAGCATAGTTTTCTTTAGGTTTAACCTGAGCCCCAAGCTCTTCATATGGGCGAGAACAACATCTCAATGTTGAATCACCAATTCTCTGCATTGTGCTATAATTAGTCAGTCAGCAAGGCCATTTAGTACACAGATTCAGTACATGGTTCAGATAACGCAGATCTAATGGCCACATACTCCCATCTTTTTTACGGACCAGGAAATAATGGCCATAGAAACCTCCTTCCCACAGGGAATGGGGTACATGTTCTATGGCTACTTTGTCCAAGAAGGGTCCTACTTCCTGCACTAATGTCAGGCTCTGATCTGTGCTGACTACTGTGGTGAGCACACCTCTGAAACGGGGGGGCTCTGAACTGGACCCAGTAACCCTTTTCTATGAAAGACAAAACATATAAAGACACATTTGGCACTAGTTTCCATGCTGCCAGATGGTATTTTGGTGCAGTTAACTTTTCCACATACTGTTGGATGGAAAGCACCAGATTTTCATTGCCCTGTGTCAGCTTGCTTACCAGAGAACACTGAAAACTTGAGACATCCTTGATTAGGGGAGGCCCTACATTACTACTAGGAGCTAATTGCCATAACAACCGCATGCCCCCTAATATGTCTTTCTGTGGCCCCTCAGGACTGCTCCTTCTTTGTCTGTTTGGCCTTTATAACCATTCTCACATCAGAACTATTAGCAGGTTGCAACTGTGTTGTGACTGATTAGTGGACAACCTGGTTCCTCTGGCTTTCCGCGGGGGGAGGTGGCTACCACACTGGCCTTCTGTGCCTCCCTTGAACTAGCGGTGACCTGGACTCCACTCATGGATGCCCAGGCGAACTCAACACGAGGGGGAAGGAACTGGGTGAATGCTGCCGTATGTCAAGCTCACTCAGCAGGTCTGCTTGGTAGACCTGCAATACTGCCATTCTATGCAGTGACCCACAAGCAATACCCACTGCCACATACGCCTTGCTCACCAGCTCCGAGGTGGCCTTACATGGCTTGGATTGAAAAGTCGACCCCACTAAAATACCTGCCATCAAGCGCCTAATCCACCTTCAGCATAGCTAAACTGCCATGCCATTCATTCCATTCCATGTCTTTATGATGATACCAAGCTTGTTTATCTCTCTGCTTGTGGTTCTGTTCTTGACCCAGTTTTGCATAGTATTTTTTTATTATTGTCTTGATATTGCCTCTGATATTCTGTTTGTTGATAACCTGACCATTACTTGTTTTCTGGATCTGATTATTGCCTGATTATATGTTTTGGATTCGTCTTCACTAATCTTACTAAACTCCTCTATCTGCATCTGCATCTGTCTGCATTTCATCACATCACAAAAATGAAAGCAGAACTACTTACTAACTCAAATTAAACTGAAAATGAAAACCAAAATACAAAATTAAATACAAATAAAAATAAAAACTGGAATGTCAATCCATTTCTTGTGCTATACACCAAAGACATTTGTGTAGACATTTCTCCCTTTAGTCTCCTCTTCAGGAGTTAAAATGCATTGTCGATTGGATTAAGGTTTTCATTTGGCCAGTCTTAAGTCTTCCATTTTTCTTCCTGATAAAGTCCTATGTTGAGTTGGCAGAGTGTTTTGGCTTATTGTCTTGCTGCATGATATAGTTCTATCTGATTAATTTGTATGCATTTCTCAGTAAACTGACAGAATGTTTTTTTCATGTAAACTTCTGAATTTGCTTTGCTGCTACCATCATTAGTTATACATACATTATAGATCATCAATAAAGATTAGTGAGCTTGCTCCAGAAACAGTCATGCAAGCTCACGCCATGACACTGCATGGGTAACATGCATCACAACTCATTCTTTAATAAATAAAATGACTGCAACAGTTTGGGACCTGTAGTTATATGACAATGATCACCTTCAGTTTAGCATCTCCACTTCATGTTTGGTTGCTTGAGAACACCCTGTCAGTTAAAAAAATTCCTGTAGCACCACACCCAAATTTTTTATACCTAACATATTAGATAATCTAGGAATTCTTGTTTATTTAGGATTTGAAGGTAATAGTTATCAATAAGGACACCATTATAGTAATTAGGACAAGAGTTGGCATGAATTTAACTGTAGCTATAAATTGATAATTCTCAGTATTCAATATACTTTAAAATATTATGCTTATTACTGGTTATGTTTTTTCTAATGCTTCATAGATCATAATACTCCATCAGAAATCTGCAGAAAAATAACCTTTCCTTTATTTTTTAAATTGGCATACATTGCCTGCTTCTCTCATAAGTAACACACTGCACCATATGTGGTCTTCTCATCTACCATAATCAAACATTCAACATTTACTGTAGCACCCCCTGCACATGTAGCATCAACCCCAGATCAGCACATGGGCCAGAGTTCAAAACAAATAAAATGCACATGTGCCAAAAGTGACAAGCCTGAAGCATGCATGGCGAGAGGACAATGAGTGCACCAAGCCTCTCCACCTGGCAGCTCATCAAGTGGAACACAAAAGAACAGCTAGCCATGGGAGAAATTTCTTTCTGACTGCTTTGTGGTGCAGAATTCTACAGGAAGGTTTCCTGCCAGCTTGCTGCTGAGTTGCTTCTTGGCAGAGCCATACATAATATTGTATGTGAAGCACCTTGCAACATGCTACACGTTGTATACAGCGTCTTGCATTAGTATTCACGTCCATTCCATTTCCACATTTTGTTGTGTTTCAACCTGGAACTGAATTGGACATAATTGGGAATGTACAGTGATGCTTGAATGTTACAATTTTCTATATTTCTGCATAAATATGACCTAAAACCTCATCAGATTTTCACACGTCCTAAATGTAGACAAAGAGAACCAAATAAAAAAAATGACAAAAATTATATTCATATTTGTGAGTGGCAAAAGTATGTGAACTTTGTATGTGAACGGATTAGCAGTTAATTTTAAGGTGAAATAAGAGTCAGGTGTTTTCAATCAATGTGATGACAATCACATGGGAGTGAGCATCCTATTTTATTTAAAGAATAGGAATCTATCAAAGTCTGATCTTTGCAACACATGTTTGTGGAAGTGGATCATGACATGAACAAAGGAGATTTCTGAGTACTTTAGAAAAATAATTCTTGATGCTCATCAAGTTGGAAATTGTTCCAAAACCAGTAGTATCATGGTCTGGGCTTTTTTTTTTTTAAGGGTGGGGTTTTGTAGTGGTGAACTTACTTTTTCTATGTGACTGAAGTTTTTATACACTCTATTTGACAGAGTGTATAAACTTTATTAATAGGCACTGTTTAAAAGAGGATAAAATATGACAAAAAAACCAACAATTTCCATGGGATGTATTTTACATGATGGTAAGTATACACCCCTATTTCTTTGAACCCCTTATTTTGTTCTAGTGCAGTCACAAGTCCCATAATTAGATAAATGAAGTCTATCTGTGTGCAATAAATGTGTCACATGATTTCAATATAAACAAACATTGTGCATTAACATCAGGTTATCAAAGCAATTCTGGACAAAGATCTAGAAAAGTATGAAGCAGGGGTTAATAATATGGAAATAATATGGCACAACCACAACAGTGCTGAAGGAGGCCATACACCAACAGTCAGTGCTTGGGTCAGAGAAGCAACCAAGCTGATGAAGAGAACCACAGCTCAGATGTGAAAAGCTGTTCACAAGAGAATAATACCCTGGACACTCTACAAAGTTGTGCTTCGTGAAGAAAACCATTATGCGGGGAGGGGGTATCCTATATTGGAGACTCAGCAAAGTTGTGGAAAGTTTCTTTGGTGTAATGAGATCAAAATGTAACTTTTTGGCCTTGAACCCAACTCTGCTCATCACATTCATATCACCATCACCACATTTGAAACATAATCATCATCTTGACAGTTACCCATGGCTTCTGTGTATTACTTGGTTTTCAATTATATTTATTATATTATTTACAACCTGTGAAAGTAACATTCACTGTGGGATCATTTGTTTATCACATTCTCTTCTCCTTTTCACATCAGCTTTTATACATGAACATCTCTAACCTCTTCTACACACACTACAATGCAAAAAGGCATGGATCTAAAAATCCCCATTACACTTCATCACTTCCAGATCTGCCTACAAAAATAACAATCATTTTTCTTCCTCTTTTCCTAAATTCGTTTATGAAAAGAAAATGATGTGTCATCGTAATTGCATAGCTGAAATAAAATTAGATGCAAATTAGGCCTGCTGGTGTGTGTACGTGTGTGTGTCTTGTGTTAATGGATGTCTTACAGAATAATGTGCTAAATGTAGCTTTTTAGACAAGAATGAGAATATAGACTCTACTACAGACACAACTGAAAACACACCTACATGCAACAAAATCTATAAGATACAAACAAATAATAGTCAGGAATGTAAAATTACAATGAGAGCTAAAATTTGGTGCATTTCCTTTAACAGTGTACTATAGTTATGCAATAGTTAGTTATATAATATAGTTATATAATAACCAGTATACTGTATACTCTAATAAAAAAAAAAGTAAATAATTCAATATATAAAACGCTTAATTAAATTGGTTTCCACTGTATGAAGTGTTTTGACAAACAAGTAAATAAATGATATTGTCAGGTTTATGCTGAATTGGTGCTGGACTACATCACCCATCAGATCCAGCATCTCATATGACCCAGTCACATGTCTCAATCAGCCTCACCTGCATCTTGTTTTCACCCTGATTATCACGGGTTTGTAATTCCCTTTGTTACAGCACCTTCTTGTCAACGTTTGTTGTTGTTTCTGTTGTTGTGTTTCTGCATTACTTATTATACTATAGCCTTACTCTTGCTCTGTATGTTTAGCCGTGTAGTTCCTGTTTTCATTTGTGTTTCTTATTTTCTCACTATTTAACTTGTTTACACTTTCTTAATATAAGGTATGCACTTTAGTTTATATGACAGATACTTTTTTTTTTCTTTCCAAAATGTGTTAATATTTTTGCATAAACACATGTGTGAACATATGTTAACATACTTGTGCTTCAATAAAAAAAAAAATATACATGAAACAATTGTGGTGCCTAAAATTTAATTAACTAGTATTTCTAAATATGAACATAATAGGGCAGCATGGTTGTTCAGCAGGTAGCTTTGGCACCTATAAGCTCCAGGGTCCCCAGTTCAACCAGACCTCGAGTTTCCTCCCACTTTACAAAAATGTGCAGATGGGCAGTTTGAGGGAAATTATTAATTTTTACTTTGTAATAATTCTGTTCTTGTTCTGTTCATGTTCATCAGTGGATAATGCCTAAGAAGGTCATGTCATTTAGATAAGTACAGAAGGTTTATCTGCATACAGAGACACAAACGGGTTTTTCTGTTCAAGGTTCATCTGCACATTTGCTAAGACCCTGAAACAAAGCCTGTTTGAAATGCCTCAAACTGCTCCTTATTGGTACATAGAAGTGTATTGTGCCTGCACTTCATATACAGTATCTCAGAAAAGTGAGTATACCCATACATTTTTGTAAATATTTGATTAAAACTTTTCATGTGACAACACTGAAGAAATGACACTTTGCTACAATGTAAAGTAGTGAGTGTACAGCTTGTGTAACAGTGTAAATTTGATGTCCCCTCAAACTAACTCAACATACAGCCATTAATGTCTAAACAGCTGGCAACAAATGTGAGTACACCCCTAAGTGAAAATGTCCAAATTGGGCCCAAAGTGTCAATATTTTGTGTGGCCACCATTATTTTCCAGCACTGCCTTAACCTTCTTGGGCATGGAGTTCACCAGAGCTTCACAGGTGGCGTCCTCTTCCACTCCTCCATGACGACATCAAGGAGCTGGTGGATGTTCGAGACCTTGTGCTCCTCCACCTTCCGTTTGAGGATGGTCCACAGTTGCTCAATAGGGTTTAGGTCTAGCGACATGCTTGGCCAGTCCATCACCTACGTTTTTGCAAGTGTTTTCTAATTTCCATGATAGAAGATTGGCTATGCCACATTGTCCTAGGTTTTAAAGAATGTTTGTGTTTGAATGTGTGTGTGTGGTGCCCTGTTCTTGCTTGTGACTTATGTCCCATTCATGGTGTATTTCCACCTTTCATACAATGTATACATGATAGTCTAGGACAGACAGGATATATCTAATATGTAGAGAAAATTAGCTTTTCCTCTTGTTAGATCGAGCTAAAAACAGGGGAAATGTGCAAACAAAATATTTCAACAGCTGCTCAACTATTCGTCCACTCATGAGTTGAACTTAATGCATCATATTAAGTCTGGTTAAGATATTATTCCCATGCTCACCGGTAGTAATATCCTGATGTTGAGCATGAATTATGAGCACATTAACAATCAAGATTGAACAACTCTAATACAAAGAAACTAATCTAACACATAAGCCCCCCCCCACACACACACAAACAAAGGGAGTGAAAGTAGCTTTGACGGAGAATTAATGACTTCCTAATTTTAACACCATACGCCGTTCTTAGACCTCGACCTGAACGAACCATCAACAATTTTCGCTTAATTTTAAAAGGGATCCATTAAGTCTACCAACTTTGATTGAGACCTGTAGGTGCTTACTTACATTTTCTGTTGGTGGGGATTCGTCAGAGGTCTGGTTGCTTTTGAGCGGTGTCTAGGAGGACCAATCAGAATGGTGAATTTAGTTAAGTATCATAGGGTTGGTGACGGTTCTTCTGATTCTTTTACGATGAAAGTCAGGAACGCTTTGCATGAACCATTTCACGCAGATGGTTATTGCAGAGCCCTCTTGCATGATTATTAGTTTAAGAGAGAAGAGGTTGAGTGGAGAACTCCTGGAAGATGCTGGTTGAAGAGAAGTTCAAGTTAAGCTTGAACTCCGTAAGATCTGTGTTTGAAGAAGACTCTTGCAGCTGTTGTTAGTTGATGAGAACTCCCTGAATATGTTGATTGGGCAGTACCTTTACTGAGTCCAATATCTTTGCGGTCACATAATTTCATGCCTTCTCATTTCTTCTTTTTATAGAGTGTGGGTCAAACGTTTAGTCCCAACTGTTGGTATCTATACCTAACAACGTTCTACTCAATCTGTCCTTATTTTCATCTTTCAGGAACTCACTCAAGGAACCCACATATACCAAACAAGACATATGGTGCCTGCTGTTAACACATTAATAATAATTAATCACATACCTATATCCATAATCAATCATATTCATGCATGTTAAACAATCAAATGTCTAAATGCAACTTTGAGGTTACAAGCATGAACTTTACAGGGCAATACATAGAAGAAAATAGGCAACTTCAGATGTTATTGTATTATTCTTGCAATCCTTGGTCTTTTAGAATATATGAGGTGTCCTGATACAGTTAGTGTGACCGGTGTGATAAAGACTGTTATAAATAAAATGAAATGGATAAGAGAATAAAGGAACTCACCTGTGTTGATTGTCCTTTGGACCTGTTTTGTTGAGTCATCTTCCTTTACCCAAAATTATCAGCTGAGTTACAGGGCTTTCATTTTGTAGGCCAGCCAGTGGTCTTAGTTTTAAGAGAGGTTTGCTGATCTGTGAGGGATCATCCATTGTTCACAGGACAGTGAAAATCCAGCAATCAGCCATGAGCTTGTATTGGCCATGTATAGGTTTGGTGCTCCAAAGTCTGCCGACAGTGGCTCATGATTTAAGGCTCATGTGATGGGTGATCATTTTCTCTTTTGCTTATCTTTTGCTTATGATCTTGTGTGCTGAGGTCCTACAGAAATTTTTAGATATCCTGGATTTTTTAGAATGAGATATTTCCCCATTAGGGACTAATTATTTATTGTACAATACTTGCCAGATTTCACATAAGTTACTATGGAGTACTTAAATATTCAAGAAGTAGGTTATGTATTACTTTAACCTTCTAGGGAAAATTCCTTCGGAACTAGTGGAGACTGAATATCAAAATCATCAACTTCATAACATGTCCTGACAGGGCTCCTCCCAGAGAATAATGGACAGCATTCATAAATAGTGTGTATATCATTATTAATTGAAGATGGGGATCGATCAAAGTTTGCAGATCTAGATTCCTTAAAGAGTAAACCAGACGCAACAAAGACAAACTTAACACAAGGGAGGATTAGAAATCATTACAGTATACAGATGTAGAAGAATAACAACAAACAGTACTACGTGTATTGACAGGATCTTTTTGTATGAGCAGACTATGAATAAAAGTTCTGGAATAAGCACTGGAGAGTCTTTATAATTGCAGCAGCAGTTCCTAGGTGCAACTCTACAGTATCACTGTGAAATGATCCCCTAAATCATATGTGAGACTTGAGCATAAATTAATTTTGGGAAGTGCACATCTTTAGTGTTTCAATGTGGGACCATCCACAGCAGACAGTGAGTCACAAGTGCAGAAGCTCCATGTAAAGTATAAAGATTAATTAACAGATCGAAAGGGTTGTACATTAAGATCAAAGAGCAAGTGGGGTCTCTGGTAAGCCTAACTATGACACCATAACTAAAAGGGAGACACAGTTAATATAATTCAGTTCATACAGGAACCATCAAACACACTCCACACAAGAGATGCATAGACTTGCTTTATCATCTTACTAGTTTTGCTGTAGTTACTAAAGACTTCATAGTACATATGGAATGATATTCTTTAAGATGAATAACTGAATATTAAATATAGAGTTTACAAGGTTAACATCCCATGTTGATTTTCTTAATACAATTTAAAATGCAACTAAAGCCGTTACCTAAAAAATACGAATAAACGTTGCTGCATTATTGCATTGATTAATTTAGCCCATATTTACATAGGCTAATACCTGACACTCAGAGCAAGCTGCAGTTTTTCTCCACCATATGGCTCTGTGACAGTGTTCCTCTGCTCATTATTGCCTTACACATATCAGAGCCCTCATCTCTTTAATTCTGCAGAAATACTTGATACTCCCTTCTGACTATTAAAAGTAAGGAGCAAATTGGATCCAAGCTACTATTTGTTCATGGAATTAATACCACATTGTTGATTAATTCTCAATTCTTATTGGTCAAAAGATAATAAATTTTCTTTAACAGAGGCAATGATAGTAATTCCTGTAAAAATCACAGGTTTATAATACTCATTCTAATACATTTTAGTTTTGATATTAATACCTCATTCACAGGCAATTGTATGGTGGATGGTCTGCATAATCAAAGTTCAGGCTATGGGAAGTCTTCAGGACTATGCATTTTTTGGTTTCTTGATAACAAAAGGTGCATTTTTTTTCATTAAAAAAAGAGAGGCTGATGAGGTAATGATTGTTTATAGCTGCTATAATGTAAGTGGTGACAGGAACTGACTTGACACAATATTAAATGTAAAAAAAAAAAAAAAAGAAAAGCATGATGTTCATTAATCAATGAAGATATTTTTTGGAAACATTGTGGTTGTATAAGATAAGTATCATACTTAAAGGGCAAATAATCAACTCCAGGGTTTTACCAGTAATTCTTCCAGTCGAGCAACTTCACATCAGACAGTCAATGATTATTTTACTGTAACAACACATCCTGTCATGTTTTATTCCTTACTGTAGCTACACTTTCAAAAACTGATCCCTTTTCTTTTATCCCAAGTGAATACTTCACTACTTTAACAATACTAAAATCCCATGCATACCTTTGTCACCGACCAAGTGCAAACTACACTATTTTAAAATCCTAGCATTATGTTTATGCTGATTGTTTGTTGTATTACATGCTCAAAATCTTAAGTATTTACTTATTTAAGTGTCCTGATAGTAATTCCCCCTCTCCTTCCTCCCTTCTCTTTTTTTATAAGTTGAAAGCTTCTCTTAATTTTACTCTGTTGCATTTCATAGAGACATAAGTATGTTAATGAAGCATGTAATTAAGCATTAAATAAGTGTACTTTCTCCACTGTTGACAGAGGCCATCTGGAATGAACGTTATGGCTAATCCTTGTGGCATTATCTTTAGTGAAGGTTAAGGGTCCAAACAACACTTTTCCACCCTCCACACTTCATTCACATAACCTTGAGAAAGTTTTAGGGGACAAAATGCACAAGTCTAAAATGTGTGTTCCTACTGCAGGGACAGCAGGGAGCAAAATGCATAACCAACAAATATGTGTACTAATTCTGCTTATCAGGTGTTAGTCATAAATTGATTGAACCAACTGTTTCAATAAAATACAGTACGGGAGAGCGGGGTGAGCTGAGCCAGTTTTTACTTCGGGTGTTTTTAAAATGAGGACATAACAGTAATGTCGCCAACTAGAATATATACATAAATTTCAGGATGTGGTGCATCCCTAGCAATAATCACCTTGTACCTAAAATAAACTGTTTTTTGACTTTCCAAACAAAAGTGGTCCCTTAACTCAATTTTCCCTTAATAAGGGGTAAATTGAACCTAGGGAGAGGATATGTTGAGCCACAATGGTTTAAATTGTGCTATTGATTATGTTGAAGTAAAACTGAACATTCTGACCTTGTATGCTTTTTCACAACAAGACAAATTCCATGCCAAAGTACTTCATACTGTAAATGTTTTATTTAAAGATACATTTTACAACTTTAAAAGCCAATTTTCTTCAACAAGGCCTATTGTAAGATTTGAACTGGAAAGGTTTAAATAATGTTAGATTGTATGCACGATATTGCGAGGGGAGGAAAATGGAGTGAGCATGAACAGGAAGAGAGTAAGAGAGAGAGGTGGGAATGCACAAGGTAATCAGGTGGAATGAGGCAGAGTTAATGTTAAGAAATGTAAAAATAAACCATGAGTTCTGAGCACAGAAGTCTTGGTCTGACTCCTCAATTCAGTGACCATAACAGACTAGAAAAAAGCTCCGGACATCTCCCTACCATGCCCAATGCAATGGTACTGTGAAGCAGTTCAATCACACCTTGAAAGATGAGGGTCGCAAATACCGCTTTGAGACTGGTTGAGTATGGGATGAACACCTTCCACACGTCGCATTAGCCTACAACACCATCAACCATTCCAGTACCGCGTTGTCGCAATTTTTTTTAGCACAAAGGCATGAGGCCCATGTTCCCTTGTACGTACTGTTTCAAGACACCACCGCCATCACTTCAGCCACAACAGGTACACCCGCAGTGTTTGTAAACTCGCTTTCACAAAGATTCTCTGCCATTTAACAGTTGGCAACTGCCTTCTGCTACAAACCACAAGGACAACAGTGACTTTACTATTATCACTATTTAAAGTAAACCCTGTACAAGGCGGGCAAACTAGGACTCATTGATTACCCAGTCAACAAGCATTACAAACCAGGTCCCCTGCTGGGTGCATCCTTATAAGGTTTTACATTCAATAACACCCATTTGTAGTCCCCCATGGATTTAGCAGTTCATGATTCGTCCAAAGCACACGCCAAAATGAAGTCATTCACTATGACTGCATGAAGCCATATATCACTGATGTTTCACAAACACACACTTTCCCCTCACCTCGGCTAACCATCAAACCAAACATCCTGAATACCCTATCAGGTCTCCTCCCAGCCAATTTCACACCAATGACCTCGGTACCCGCCAGGCCATATTTACCGCCAACACCCCAGCCTTTGTCGCAGCACAGACCTTTACCAGATGTTTCAATGCAAGAGACATTTGCCCAACACTGTCCTTGGTACAGTCCCCCCAAAATGCCAACTTCCATGGTAGTGTACCCAAGGTAAATCCTACATTATTATATCAAAACTGAAAACAAAAATATAATACGTTGTTTTCAAAACATAATGTTAACCAAAACATTTGTTTGGCTTATTGTCATGTTAGAATTACAGCTAGCAAGCATCACTGGGTTGCTAACTCCCTCAACGTTTATGCCTCTTTTTTACTGTTAGAAGATGGTACATAATTTTTCCTACATTTCTGGCACCCCATAACCAAACCGAAAAGAAGTGAGAATAAAACTAGAAATTCTAATCTGTCCAAATGTGTTTAATAGCAATTCATCAAACAAATGCTGAACAAACAGAACATAAACTTTAATACAGTAATTTTGACTTCCAGCAGTCAACTCCCCTCTCATCCACACCCACTATATTTTAAACATTAGGATTTATTGGAAGATTGTTGTGACGTTTGCATCTTTTCAGTTCTTTGTCATAAATGCATGTGATTTGACTGTGAAAAAGGGAATAATAAAAAAAAGAGTGGCAAAAATGGTTGACACATTTATTTTCTCTTTTTAAAGGGGACAGAGGAGTGAGGGGCTGCACTACTTTTTTGTTGTTTTTTAATTTAATTTTTTTTGGAACACAGAGTATTCAGATATGAACAGTACAAGTTCAAATCAGGCAGTAGCTTCACTGCATTTTTCTTTTTTTGAAATACTTTACAAGTTTTCAAAAGTTGTTTATAAGTTATTATAATTATGTACAAATTATTCTCACTAAAACCTTGCTAAATAAAGTAAAGCATGGACTACTGGTCTCTCTTCATTGAAGCAATACATTTTACATTGTGTACTTTAGTTGGCTAAATGTAATATTTGTATTTAGGGATTTACTATAAAATAAGGTAAACCAACCAGACAAATATGGTAGCCCATCTATATAACTGTTGTGGCCCATAAGAGCACTAGATAAAATATAGTTGGGTCCCCTCATCAAACCATGTAAGCAGACTCCTGTATTCTCCAAATGGAAGAAACATGGGCTACCCGTATGGGCCCTATATGGAGTCCATCAAGGGCCCACCCCATGGGCTAACCCATTCGGTAACATAGGTAAAATTCCATTAGTAATTCATAACAATGGGTAAGACCAAGGAATTTAACTGTGGTTTGCAGCAAAAGGTTGCTGAGCTTCACAAAATGTGAAGTGACTATAAGAATATAGCAAAAGCATTTTAAATTCCCATTTCCACCATCAGGACAATAATTAAGAAGTTCCAGTCAACTGGAAATGTTATGAATCAACCTGGAAGAGGACGTGTGTCTATATTGTCTCAACACACTGTGAAGAGGATGGTTCAAGTAGCCAAAAAATCTCCAAGGATCACACCTGGAGAATTGTAGAAGTTAGTTGCGTCTTTGGTTCAGAAAGTCACCAAAACTGCAATCCAAAATAACTTACATCACCACAAGTTTTATGAAAGGGTTTAAAGAAAAAAAGCTTCTTTTCATCCAAAAACAAACTCAAGCATCTTCAGTTTGCCAGACACTACTGGAAATTCAAATGGGATTGGTTTCTATGGTCAGATAAAAACAAAATAGAGTTTTTTGGCAATGCACACAGAGGTGGTAGAAATATGGAAAAAGTCCCTCATATACATGGTTAAATATGTGGTGGTACTTTAATGCTTTGGGGCTGTTTTTCTGCCACAGGACCTGGACGTTTTGTTAGTGTGGCATTCCCAAGTGAGGGGAAACTTTTATACCAAACTACACCACCCTGGGGGAGAACCAGGGAAATACTCCCAAATAAAGGAAAAAAAATTTCAAAAAAAAAGAAAAAAAAAAAAAAGAAAAAGGGAGAAAAAAAAATAAAATATTATTTAACAAAAAAAAAAAAAAAGGTAAAAATTTCGGAAAAAAAAAAAAAAAAATAAAATTTCTCTCCCATGAAGCACAATAAATATTTTTATTCAAGGCAGGCCAGCTACAGCTCTGAAGGTAATCCAAACCAACTGCAAGTCATACCAAAATCATCAAACACTACTTACACCATAAGGAAGTTGTTGTGATGGCACACTGAGCAGGCGGTGAAGCACATACCACCGAATAAATGCAGCTAGCCTACGCTGTCCCACCAAGACTCACTGGCTCCTGGAGAGAAAGAAGACACGCTTAACACAAAATTACACAACGCTAAACAATAAACAAAAATAAACAAATTACAGACAACGTGGGGTGGTGGCTAGATCTCCCAGGCCAAGTGACACCACCACATGAAATAGATGCAGTTAACAGAACTTAAGCAGGATCAAAATTATGGTAAACAGTAAATGAAATTAAACGTATAGCAACTATAGCACTGGAGACAGTAAGGCTTAACATACACCCTCTCAATAGTAAGGTGGTTGTGTGGAACAACAAACCTGAAACAGGTTCGAGGCTGGAAAACATTAATTTACCACTTAGCCTCTCAGATTAAGTGGTTGCAGAACATAAGCCAAACATACATCCAAAACTAAAGTCAACAAAACCGACACTAGCACAATGAACAATACTAGACAAAGCAAGACAATGAATAAATACATGAAGATCAAGAAAATGATCGTAAAACAAAACAAATCAGGTTAACCAAAACAAGAAACCGATCAAACAAAACAGATTGGGTGAAACAAAACTGTAAAGTAAAGCAAAACAATGAAGTAAAGCAAAACAGATTGGATGAAACAAAACAGCAGCAGCGGCATCACATGTAGCATCTTCACATATAGTGTCTTCTGCTAGGGATTTGTCATAGAGAAGATTTAGATGCTCAACTTCCCACTCTCACCACTGGGTTGAACAAACACCAGACGAGAAGCTATATGAATACTGTCGGGTACTGCGGCTCGACATACATATACATATTATGCAGCCACCAGCTAATGTTGCGATCACTGTATGCGATCTCCGACGCAAACTTGCCACAATGCATGCACCACCAGCGCCGCTCTAAGACTGAATGGAAATGGGAACCGGTAATGCCAGGGGAGCGAGTAACTTAGAATCACCAAGACACCTATGCACCTACCAAAATAAGGGACCTTAAATAATCGGGTAGCTCCCACCCTATTGGTCTCCTGGAGCCATACCCTGAGCAGAGCCAGTAGTTAAATCACTTACCCTACCACATTAGGATACATGGCATCATGGATTCTATCAAATATCAACAGATAATGAATGAAAACCTGACTGTCTCTGCCAGAAAACTCAAAATTGGTGGTTATTGGATCTACCAGCAGGTATATAACATACATAAAAATCAACATAAAAATTGTTTACTTATTACAAAATCAAGGTCCTGCCATGGCCACCCCAGTCCCCTGCCTTGAAATCCATAGATCCATAACCTGTGGGATGAACTGAAGAGGACAATTCACCAGTGTGGATCTCAAAATTGTAAGGATCTGTAGAGATTCTGTATGGAGGAATGCTCTCAGATCCCTTGCCATGCATTATAGGAGAAGACTCATAGCTGTTATCTTGACAAAGGGATCTGGGCAAAGTATTGACTAAAAAGGTACCAATAATTGGCACACATATATTTAACAAATATATTTTTGTTGTTTGCAATTGTTTGATATCCATGAGTGCAGAGTATTTTTTAAAACAAAAGATCAAAAGATTAAACAATAAAGACAATTTTTCACAGACTTCTTTGCACATATTTACCATGGGTGCCAATATTAGTGTAGGACACTGTATATCCAAAAAATGCACATGCAAACATCATCTGCATAATATGTTGTAACCATGTCCTACATGTTGTAGGACCTCAACACACAAGCATCATAAGATCAGCTGTCACATAAGCCTTAAATCATGATCCCCCATGTGCAGACTTTGGGGCACCAAGGTAATTTCAGCTCATGGCTGATTGCTGGGTTCTCACTGTACTGTGAACAATGGATGAACCCTCACAGATTAGCAAACCTCTCTTAAAACTTATTGATCTAGGCCACTGGCCAAGACGTGGTGGCTGGCCTACAGGATGAAAGCCCTGACTCTCAGCTGATAACTTTTGAAAAAAGGGGGTGACTCACCCAGACGGGCGCCAAGGACAATCAACACAGGTTAGGCCCTTTTTTCTCTTACATATTTCACCTTTGTCACAATGGACAATCAAAACAAACAAACAAACAAACAAACAAACAAATAAATAAATACATTTCCTTACAATATTAAACATGTGGCAATAAATGAATACATGAATTAAAAAAAATTCACGTAAAAATAAATAAATAAATAAATAAATAAATAAATAAAATGAGTCATGCTTTTAAAAAAATAACTCTCACATTTAAAAAATCATGTGTGAAATCACATGGGAAAGAAAATGAATAATTTGCAAAGAATCATGTGAAAATAAATTAACTGTATAAAAAACACATGGAAATAGATAAATCACGTTAAAAAAAAACTGAGTAAAATAACAGTTTGGTCTTGATAACAGTAGTTATTGGTAGTGTGATTACACTTTTTCCATTTTACGGTAAGATTTAAAAGTAGGACGAGTCAAGTCTTTATTTAATCAAGATCAAAGCTTGAGGTATCACGGTGCTCAGAGGATTGTAATGAATTATGAAGCAAAAGGGTCCGATCTAACTAAAGACTTTTAAGAAATAAAATTGGAATTCCATTGGTTTTCCAGAAAGGACATTGGTCATTATGAATATTTATGCTCAGTTGAAATAACATTGCATATTACACAAAAGGACAAGTATTTGCATAAATGCACATTTCTTTCGCTACAACAGCTGTTTAATCATTCAGCCAAAGTTTTCCTCTCACAGGACACGTTCTTATGAAATTACCGAAATGCAGTTTACACACGAGGTTTCCTGATTTTTCTTGGGTCAGGAGTTTTTCCATTTTCTTTTAAACCAGAAAAAATCACGGGATAAAAATGCAGATGTACATTGACAAAGCAGATAGCACTGTTTCCCTTTGCTGTCCATTGTAATAAAATGTAGTATAAAACATTCTTGAGACAGAACGATGATTTTTCTCCATCTAAAAAGGGCTGCAAAAACAATACCCTCTGAAACTCTTGGAACAGCAAGGACAATTCATTTTTTTTTGCTGTAGACTGAATACATTTGGGTTTTAGTTCAAAAGATGAATATGAGAAGGGAGTTTATAAATTCAGCTTTTCTTCATTGGTATTTCTATGTAGCTGTGTTAAACAACATAGAACATATCACATTTTGTGTCATACCACCTAATTTGTAGGTGGGCAAAACTATTGGAACACGTGACTGACAGGTGTTTCTTGTTATCAAGGTGTGTCCTATTAGATTGATTGTTTAAATGTTAAACTGATGTTATATCATCTACCCTTGGGTTTAGCTTTCATTTTCAACTGTGAAGTCTGCATTTGTTGTTACAAGGAATAAGCCAGCATGAAGATCAGAGAGCTGTCTATGGGAGAAATGGAAGCTATTTTGAAGCTGAGAAAGTGGGAAAAATCAATCAGAGCCATTGCACAAACAATGGGCATAACCAATACAACAATTTGAATAAATTAAAAACAAAGAAAGTAAGAACAGAACCACTGGTGTACTGAGAAACAGACAGTGAATGGGTCAGCCAAGGAAAACAACAACAGCTGACCACAGAGATATTGTGAGAGCTGTGAAGAAAAACCCGAAAACAACAGTCAGTGACATCATTGCTATATTCTTGTCTGATACTAGTCAGAACCAAAATTTGAAACCTGCTCTGGCTGATTTCTTCTCGTCTGGGCCCAGGAAGAAGTCACACTGACACCATCATTCAGTGAAAGCTCCACAGTTTTAATATTAAGAATGCATAGTATATATACACTCACAAATATTGTTAAAGAATGACAAATGTCAATTTGAACAGTTCACAGATATAATCAGAACATCTATTACATAGGTTCAAGTGATATAAGAACTAAAGACAATTATTCTACCAGAGGCAAAGAAGAAAAGAACCAAAAGAGAGTGAAGGCAAAAGGCGGGGTGATTAGGAATGTTAAAAACAACACACTGCAAGATGGTACATTGGTTCTTCAGAGAGATGCCTGAAACTAATCAATCACCAATAACCTCCACAAGGCAGGTGTGAATGTATCACAATCCACCATTTAAAGAAGACTTTGAGAACATAAAAATAGAAGCCATACCACAAGATGCAAACCACTCATCAGCAGTAAGTATCCAAATTATATTTAGCACATCTGTCTTGGGTGCAATATTGTATTTCAATGAACATTTCCTTCTATATGTGCAAAGGAGAAATGTAAAACCAAATGGAAAAAAAAGACTTGTGACAGGATGTGTATTAGCTTCTTGAGCTGTGAGGTTTCTCGAGTCTGTTTGAAAATGGCAGAGAATTGGCCTGTCATGAGAGAAGCATTGATTATTTGAGTGTAGGGTCGAGGATAGAGTCCAGAGGACAGGTTGTGGGACTGGTAAGGGGAAGCTTAGATGCTTCAATATAACTGAGAGAGAAGAGAACAGATCTCAGAAACACTAAATAAATAAATAAATAAATAAATACACATTAATCTGCACATTTCCTTGTTGCTGGGGTACTGCTATATTGTGGGGTGTTTTTTTACGATTAAATCTTTAAAGTTACATCTAAAGCTACTGAATACTGTCCACACTTCTTGAGTCAATTTCTGTCTGTGATTAGGAAAATATAAATTGTTAATCACCTTTAAATCACTTATGACCATTACAAAAAAAATGTGTGAATTGTATAACCCATTAGTTATAATAATTTTACAACTTTTTTTAACATTAAACATATAATAGTTTTACCAAGTTATCCTTTACAGCAGTCCAAATTCATATCAACATTAAATATTTTAGACCTAATGTTAACAATTAAATTAATATTATTATTATTATTATTATTATTATTATTATTATTATTATTATTATTATTATTATTATTATTATTATTATTATTATTATTACAATGAACATTCCAATTTTAAGTTAAAAATAAAATTAAGTAAAAAATTATTCTTTTATTTTTAATATTAATTTTTAAAATCTAGTTCTAATCTGTGTTCATGTTAAATGCAGATACACATACACACTTTACACATTCAATGTGGCTCCCAGCTTCAATTTCCTCCACTTTATCCCTTAAATTCATTTGATCCACAGCCAAACTAATAGTCACTCTTCATTAGTGCTAGTTTCAATGTTATAAAGAACTCAATACCATTGACTGTATATATCGATTATGTCTCAGCTTCAAACTTACACCCAGAGACTCACTTAAATGCTAAAAGACATTTGAGCCACAGTCCTGGTGGAGAAGAACTGGTTAAGCTGACAGTCACTTTTGATTAGTGGTTACAATAGAACTTGATATTACTGTAACAAAGAGATTGATCTGATTCGTATTACTGAACAGAGATGTGTCTCCATGGAGAGAGTTTTTTGTTTTGTCTTTGCTTCGCTTATCTACAATTGTGTTGTGATCTGGGAAAAACCTGTCAGACTGTTATGAGTGAATTATTAAAAACAGAAAAAAAATGAAAAAAAATAAATAAACAAATAAATGTTTATGACCAGAATATATATATATATATATATATATATATATATATATATATATATATATATATATATATATATATATATATATATATATATATAGTTTGTTTGTTTGTTTACTTAATAATAAAATAACTTAATAAATAATATATATATATATATATATATATATATATATATATATATATATATATATATATATATATATATATATATATATATATATATATATATATATATATGTTGTGAAAATTATGTGGTATTGTTTTCTGTTAGGCTACATTCTAAGCATGCCTGCAAATATGTGCACTTTTCTCACACAGTGAATTTAAGTTTTTGGATAAGATTCTTCATAATCACTGGTCAAAATGTCCACAGTGCTCCTGGGTAATCACATCATTATCAAAACAGAGAAGAGCACATACACACTATGTACAAATGACAGTGGACAAAGATTGGCAGATGACAAAGATGATCTACAGATTGAAGGAGTGAAGAGATGATGACGAGGCTTGTGTTTAAAAGCCACGAGTGACATTTACCTCAGATGATGAGACAAAGATTGATCACAAACACACACACACACACACACACACACACACACACACACACACAAATTGAGTTGAGCAGAAAGTAGAAACCGAGATTATTTCAGTGCACATATCTGTGGTTTCAGTAACAATAGAAATATACAGTAATATGCCACAATTTATATGTCAGTGCCTTTTAAAAAAGTTTAAAATATCCAATAGATTTCGTTCCACTTCACAATTGTGCCCCACTTGTTGGTGATTCTTTACAAAAAATTAAAATTTTATATCTTTATGTTTGAAGCCTGAAATGTGGCAAAAGGTTGAAAAGTTCAAGGGGGCTGAATACTTTTGCAAGGCACTGTAAATCTGGAATCAGCTTGCACTGAGTTGCCAGGAACGTTTATTTTCTGTTTACACTCACTGCCCATTTTTATCAAGAATGCCTATAATATAGGTTCACTTTGGATGTATAGTTCCTTACTTTAGCAATCTGTTGCTCTGTCCAATTTATTTTCATTAATAAAACAGGATCAACACTGACAAGAACAACTCTTCCGAGTTGAGAAAGAGTCCTAAAAAATCCACAGCTAACAGCAATGCTGTGGTCAAAAAACTGACCCTGATGAAAGCAAGAGGAATATTAACACAAACTGTACATGGAAAAAAAAGTTTGGCTATAGACTCTCACTTTGTATCTACAAATTGTGTCAAATATATAAGATATAGAAATATTTGTAATTGGAAAGAAATATATTAAAATGTTATGAAATCACAAGTTACGAATTCAAGCTGCAAGGTGCGATAAATGGGCCCTCTTGCACCAGTGCATGTTGGGGCTGCTCTGCCTGGGGAGCGCCATTCCATTTTGTTTAGCAATTTATAGCACTTATATGTTGTTAGGAGTGTACCACATTGTAAAGCATGTAATTTCCTGTGGCCAGCAGCTGGTACTATGACTGTAACTGAATATTGGCATGTAGATGACCTCAAGCCTGGATTCATATCCAACATGAAGTTTGGTGGAGATTGAACATTGAATTTATGAGAAATAACAACTTCCTGTTTCATAGCCGTAATAGCATGCTTCAGCAATTAGCTAAGTATTGCTAGCATATACATATTTTGACACGTTTCTAGTATGTTGCTAGCATGTTTAGAATTTGCTGGCATATTTTTATATGTTGCTAAGAATACATCTGTTTAAAACATGTCACTTCCTGTTACCAGTAGGTGGCACTATGTTTATTTCTGAGTATTGGCATGAAGATGTCTTCAAGCCAGGACTTTAATCAAACATGTTAACTTTGGGGCGGATTGGACATTGTATGTTTGAGTTATAACAACTTCCTGTTTTGTGGCATTAATAGCATGCTTTAGCACTTTGCTAAGTGTTGCTAATATGGCGTGACATGTTTATTGCATGTTGTTAACATATTTACCACTTGTTGGCATATTTTAAATAGTTGATAGGAGTGCATCACAGTGTAAACCATGTTACTTCCTGTTGCCAGTAGGTGGCGCTATAACTATATCTGAATATTGGCATGTAGATATCTCCAGTCCATGACTTTTATTTAACATGTGAACTTTGTGGTTGATTTCACATTGTATGTTTGAATTATTACAGCTTCCTTTATCATGGCGAAACAGCGAAGTTTGTGAGACCGCCACGCCCATGCTGTGCAGCGAAAACTCAAAAGCTTCGCAATTTAGCATCGTCAAGGCCATTCAATTAGACAGACCGAATATGATATTAATCGGATGAAATCTCTAGGAGGAGTTCATTTAAATGGCACAAACAGAGCAAAAACTGAAAATAAAAATCTAAATGACCTGTTGAGTTTAAGGTATGGGTTCAAGATACTTTTTTGTACGTATTGGCATGTTACACATTTGTACCGAATTCCCTACATGTAGGTGAAACGTAACGCGAGGCGCACATCATTTGAAATTTTGTAGGAGGCTCTATCAATCCATTTTGCCACCCTCAATTCAGGAACCCTTCAGATGTAAATTTTCACCGATTCTGTCACATGTGCAAAGTTCATGAGTTTTTGGGTTTGCTTAGGCCCTCGAATGCGATTCATTTGGGAGAAGATGAAGAATAATATAATAATAATAATAATAATAATAATAATAATAATAATAATAAATGGAGCAGATCTAATAGGGCTTCGCACCAGCGCTGCTGAGGCCCTAATAATAAATGGACCAGATCCAATAGGACCACACCATCAGTGCTCTGGTCCTAATTATGCCATATATGTAAATGTCCACAAGGTGGCAAAATAATGCTATAAATGAGCTCTAAGCAATGCTCAGATTTCTTCATGAATGTGTGGTCCATGCATTATGATTAAAATATATTTAAATATATGTAATGCATTTGGAAATCTAGAGTAAAAACTGTTTCCTGAATCCTGTTTTGTATAGACTGTTAACACGTTGCTTTGGATTTCTAGCTTTATTTTGATGTTCTAATGTACAACTCTTTTAGTAAATTAATTATAGAGCATTAAAAATAGACTACCACATAGTCAAAATAATAAAAATAAATGAATAAAATAATATTTGACATCTTTTTTTGAAACCACATTGAATTTGATAGCACCTATGTGACATTATGATTGAATTTGAAATGTACAGAGATAAGAAAGTGTGAGAAAGAGGACATAATGGTTTCAGTATTCAAACATTTTGGATTTTTATTTATTTTATTTTTTTCCAATTGCATGGTGGAATAAAATTATTTAAGCAAAGATGTTTCTTTGTCATAATTAAGTGTATGCGTTAATGTACTGTAGTAATAATAATAATAATAATAATAATAATAATAATAATAATAATAATAATAATAATAATAATAATAATAATAATAATAATAATAATAATACAGAGCTCAAATAAGGTTTGTCAACCATTCTCCTATCTGCCCCCTTTCTAAAAATGGCTCAAAGCCACAACACAGTGCAGCTCTTTGCACAAATTCATTGTTCGTAGAGACAGAAATGTGCGTGCACACACACACACACACACACACACACACACACACACACAGGTCTTCGGGTGCCCACGCTTTGTGAGGGGCTGATAAAGGCTTGTCTCACTGTGAGAGTGAAGATGAAGTGGGTAGAAGAATAACTCTCACATCTGTTTATGCTTATTGCTCCATTCTCACACAACAGAACCCAACATTAAAATGGAGCTTTTTTAATGCACATACCGATACAAGAATGAATATTGGAATAATAATTTAAACCTTAGTTGTGCTTGCTTTTTTTTTCCAGATTTAGCTTGTCATTAGCTAAAAGTGATTAAAGGTTGGGCTGTCACCTGGATCAATCCACAACACTCTGTGTGTATGTACACTGACTTATCACATATGGTTGAGTTCATCAACAGTATGTTAGCTCTAGGCGTTAAGTTTACCAGATTTTCACCACACTGTTGCTTCATACAGGCAGTCGTTGTTGCACATGCTTTTGTAGAGAATGTCGGAATAACATTAAGCAACAGTAAAAAAAACCCCAAAAAACTGCAAGACAAAATAATGGCAGGAGACTATCAAAATTCACCTAGATAAAGCTGAAGTGAACACTTTTTTACCTTCACTGAACTAGCTTTTTACTGGGCTAATTTGATTCAGATGATGGTGTGACCACTGCTTCACTTGAAAAACCTGAAAAGCATAGTTTTCAGATGGTCCCCTTATCACTACAGAAAGTGATTAAAATGTGTAAATGCTAGAGATAAACCATAAATGTTGGCACCACCTTGAACATTGTGTGAAACAGAAAAGCAAGAGGATGATCCAGGGATGGTTCAGTGTCTAGGCTTTCAAGGGAGGTTGATGCTATAGCAATAGTGGGTTGTTTGAGGCATGACACATGTCACAGAGGTGACCAGATGGTAATTTCACTTTCTAACCAGGAGATTCAAGGTTATAGTTTGTAAGTCATGGCAGACCCAGGGTGAAGAGTTAGTTAGGAATTCCGTTTCTTAGTGATACATAAGACTTGTTTCTATATCAGGAATGTAAAATCTGCCAGTCCTTCACTCCTACCCCTATTCCTACACTACACGTTCAGGTTTCCCATCTTCTTTCTTTTCTCATTTATCAACAGAAGAGATTCTGCAGATTATCTTCTCTTGTCATAACACCATCTGCCCACCGGATCCCATCCCTTCCACAATGCTCCAAACCATTTCACAAGACCTCATCCCTTTCATCCCTCCTATCATTAATTACTCCATAACATCTGGTCATTTACCAACTGCATTCAAGGGTGTGGCCAAGCATCAACTGCAGACAGAGAGGAGGCAGGTTGAACCAGTGGTTAACGTGTGATGATTCTCACCTGTGTCTTATTACCAACCAGTTTTCTTATGTATGTTTTATTGTGCTTTCAGTAAGAGAGAGAAAGTGGGTGTTATAGCTAAAAGCATGTGCAACACACACACACACACACACACAAACACCTGTGGAGCGTGAACTTGAACTTTGAACTTGAACAGGTTGTGTGATGATCCTTTTCTGTTGGCTTATACTTTTCGGTTGAAGTTTGAAAGTTTGCTGAAAAATGCAGTAGAAATAAACACAAGCACGGAGCTTTGCTGAAATTATTCCTGCCTCACAAGTCTTCCTCAACACTCATACATTCCGGGCATACCCTGAAGACATCCATTCTGGATACCTCAGTCATCAGCAATTAATGACTACTTTTCTCTATTCTTTCTAAAATCCTTGAATGTACTGTATTACCTACAATCAACTGTCACTCTATTTCACCCAGAATAAACTCAGAGATCATGAACAGTCTGGCTTCAAAGTTGTACACTCCACATAAACTGCACATATGGCTATCACTGAGAAGCTTCACACTGCTAGATCAGCCAAACTGCTATAATAAACATACACAACTCATCATCTTCCTTCCTCCCTCAGACACTCATGTTTGTGCATGGATCTCTGCTGGTCTGGCAGACATCCTGTCATGGATGGCAGCTCATCAGCTGAGACTAAATCCCAGCAAAACTAAGCTGCTGTGCATCTCTGGGGATGCATCACCATGTCAAGATCATGTGATCTCTCAAGACCACTCTCAGATCTCAACATCACCACCAATGTTGGGCCTGGAAGCTGAATAACTTTAATTAGATTTTTGTCTGAGGTAAAGAAGCAGATCTGCTGTTCACGGGCATAACGAATTTTGGTGTGAAATGTTTTGATGGTGATACACCGCATATCTTAATTAGAAGTCCTGATCATGTATCATGTGATCGGCCATGTGAAACAGTTTCTATTTCTTGATTCTAGCTCATGTGATTGGTCATGTGAAACAGTTTGTAGTTCTTGAACCTAGCTCATGTGATCAGTCATGAGAGACAGTTTGTAGCTCTTGATCCTAGCTCTGGATCATGGGATTAAAAATTTTTCAGCGTCAGCAGTGACAGGTGATGTCAAATCTGATCAGTAGCATGCAGCTTTAACTTTTGCCCCAGTACAGTTATCACTCATGTACCACCCACAGCATTTGACTGACTTGCTTAGTGTATTGACAGTTATAATGCAAATGAGATTGCAAAGGCATTTTAACTTTGGACGAGGTATAGCTTGAGGACGAGAAACTACACTAGCAAAAAAAAAAAAAAAGGATTGCTATTGTTTGTTTTTTTTCACCATGGCACAAGCAGACCAGTTTAGACATTGACAATGAATGTTCATTTGGGCTCTGCATTTGCATTGTAATATTGCCAGCCATTGTACAGTACATTGATGTGCACAAAAATGAAAATGCAAATATATGTCTTACAAATGAATTTGAATTATGTTTCTGATTATGTTCACTAAATGCAAATGGGCTGAATGATCATCATCCTGGAAATTTATCAAATTGTTACACACAGTCTAAATGCGGACAATTGATTTCATTTCATTTAAGTAAATCCAATCTCATTTTCTTTCCCTCGTTGCATATCATTTTCTTTATTCAAAATATTTCTAATTCACCTCAAGACTTGTTTCCAACTTAAATGATTTTCTAGATGAGATTTTAATCGGTTTCATTTTGAGTCAGACACACACCACACACACACACACACACACACACACACACACACACACAAACACACTCAGATGAAATTATACAACTTGGGGATGTATTCCACATTCCAAAATTTTATAGTACCCGGCTGAACCTCTTCTCAGATAATTGACAGCCAATAGTGTTTTGGGATAAGTCACCTTTGAATTTATGATAGAGGGGGTTATGATCATTCAACTTTACATAATTACTCTATTAGTTAGTTCAAGAACAGCAGTGGTGGTTTTTTTGGGATGTTGTCACATACATTTAAAGGACATTTATTTTTTTTGCATTTTTGCAAATACAATTATTGACCTGTGCATCTTGCAACTTTACAGTCATAGTCATGACCTCACAGTCATTTCTTTGTCATTTTTGTACACTTTATTAAAGTTTTAAATGACAAAAATGTAGTTCGTCATGCTACCGAGTGAAAGTTACAATTTTAGCTCTGACTGTTACAAAGTGTTAACAGAGACTTCTTCTTAAACATAAACTAAAATTTAAAAAATGTTAAATGAACTCATTATGTTCCTTGCGGACAGCACTACTGTTTAAGCTACTTTTAAAAACATATCAATCAACACCTCCTGACAGAAAAGAGAATTGAATGGCTCTGTGGTACAAAAATATTTAAATCATGTATATAGGCTTTTGAATGACTTTAGATATGATTATTTTTTTTTATTATTATTGGAGCATTAACTCATGAGTTAATTTTAAGAAACTGATGTTTATTTCAGTTTAATTACTGTGCCTAATTTAATCAACAAAGAACAGCAAAGTCGCACATTATACGTAAACTTTTACAAAAGGAAAAAAAAAGGCCAACTTTATTAAACAAAGCAGATCCAGTTGCTAGGTGCCCTTTTTTCAGGCAATATATATTTCTATATTGCAATATAGAATCTGCCAATATAATGGTTCTTTGGATATAATGGAATATGAGTTTCTCAGAATTGTTTTAAATTTCAAACCTGTCAGTATTCTGATCTGTCTGGTGTTGTTAGCATTAACCTTTTATCCAATGTGTGTCCACCATTTTATCCACAATCTCAGCGCACGAAATTGAGTGTTCCCATGTAGTAAGAGTTGTTTAATCATTATAATCAGCCTTTTTTCTAATAAAATCCAAGGTGCAATTCATTATTTGTGTGATTCCTCACAGGAAGATCTGACTCTGATGAGCTTTTCTTCTCTCCAGGGTACCCCATCATACAGTAAGTGTGTGTGTGCATGCGTGTGTGTGTGTGTGTGTGTGTATGTGCGTGTGGGTGTGTGTGTGGGTGTGTGTGTGTGTGTGTGTGTGTGTGTGTGCATAAACTGCACTGCACTGTCCATTGCAGTTAAAGTGATACAGAAATTTAGAATCTCTCTCCCTGAACTAAATAAACACAAATTTCTGAATTGACTTCTGTGACTCGGAATTACACATCTGGAAAAAAATGAATTTAGAACCTCATTGCACATTATTTTGCAACATTTTTAGAATAAAGTCAAAATAGAAGTGTGTGTGTGTGTGTGTGTGTGTGTATCATCTTTCTTTTCAAAGATCAAACTTGTGAGAATCTTAGTTCTGACAGTCCCTCTGATCTACAACTTATGTAGCTCGTGAGTAACAAGATGAATTTAAGATTTAACACGACAGGCATCAAGAAGAGTATGCGTGGTTGTGTTGAGAAAGTCCAGTACAATATTTACGTGGTCAATATTTGGTCTTTTGACATTTTTCTGAAAGTGTAAGGCCTTGAAACTTGTTCCATTATAAATGAGGGCATTTCATTTATTTATAATTATTATTGTTATTTAATGTTTATTTATTTATTTTTAAGATATGTGAGGTAATAGTACATCGTTAATAGTGGGCATAGGGTATGGGGTAACACTCTAACTTTAATTAATGCATCAAATGTACACACATGCCCCCCCAAATTTCCCCTTCTTTTTACTCTTTGGTTTATTGCACATCATTCATGCCACACAATTTCTCCACCCAACACAACCCACTGCCACTCAATCAACATTCTTTTTGTAGAATGACCTGCTTAACCAGTTCAGCTTCAGGGTCAGCCACTCCAAAATAGTCTACCCTACCCTTACCTATAACTCTGCTATCTGCAACAGCATACAAAAGGTATTTTATTGACTGAATCTATCAGCAAATTTTGTTACAATAAACCATTATGTTGTTCCGATGATGCCCCAATCTTGACACTATAAAAAAATTCCCTTTGAAGATCCTACAAGATTTTCTGGAGGGGCAAGAAATCCACCAAGTATGAATCAATTTAAGTCCAACAATGGGTCAACTGGGGCACAACATTCAGCTAAGAAGAGTGCGCTGTAGGCGAAACTTGCCCCAAGACTATGCAGCCACAGTTACAGTAGGTTTTCAAAACATTTTTATTCTGGAGCCAAAATGGTCTAAGGCAAGCCAATGGTATATACTGTAACATATGTGGAACTTCAGTTCTACTTTGACTGTGGCCCATCTTACATCTTAGAACTTAGAGCTAGCATTTGTACTGCTATAATGCATAAAAGGCCAAATTAATCAGTTAAAGATTAGTAAAAGAAGTCACTTTTTTTCTGGGTCTGGTGGAGATATAAGCATGTAGAAAAAATAGCTTCCATTGTACAGATATCTACGTATCTAACATGATTCAAATTTTCTCCCAACAGATGGCTTGTGTTTCCAACTGGGTAGTTATTGCTGTTGCTTACAGCTATTTGCTTTCAAAGTACAAAATGAAGCAATTTGGCCCACTATTAGCATATGTTCACTGGCGTAAACTGTTTTTATTTTATTATATATTAAAACTAATATGAATATATGTGACAAGTTGAAATGTGATATGCTCTATGCTGTAACAAGGTATCGCAGATTCAAATACATGATCAGTAATGGAAAAAAAATGGTTAAATGAAATAGTCAAATGTTTAAAATAAGTTAAAATGAGTTTTCATTTTTCACTGTTATTGCATTTTATTGTGTTAATACATTGATAATTCAAGTACGTATAACGTTGATCAGTCATCTGTTAGGATGGTCTGAACCCTGCACTCTGGGATTGATTGGATTAGTCTCTGCTCACATACCTGGAGGAAATGTGGTATTTTTCCATTCGAGTAAAGCTCTTGTGGAAGTAACACCAACCGTCATATTTGTGACTTCCTTCTCCTCTATACAGGTACAGTGCATCCAGAAAGTATTCACGGCGCTTCATTTTTTCCACATTGTGATGTGTTACACCCTTATTCAAAAATGGATTAAATTCATTATTTTCCTCAAAATTCTACAAACAACACCCCATAATGACAACATGAAAGAAGTTTGTTTGAAATCATTTCAAATTTATTAAAAATAAAAAACTAAAAAAGCACATGTACGTAAGTATTCACAGCCTTTGCTCAATACTTTTGGCACCAATTACAGCCCCAAGTCTTTTTGAGAATGATGCTACAAGCTGGGCATACCTATTTTTGGGCAGTTTCTCCCATTCTTCTTTTCAGGACCTCTCAAGCACCATCAGGTTGGATGTGGAGCGTCGGTGCCCAGACATTTTCAGATCTCTCCAGAGATGTTCAATCGGGTTCCAGTCTGGGCTCTGGCTGGGCCACTCTAAGACATTCATAGAGTTGTCCTGTAGCCACTCCTTTGTTATCTTGGCTGTGTGCTTAGGGTCGTTGTCCTGTTGGAAGATGAACCTTCGCCCCAGTCTGAGGTCCAGAGTGCTCTGGAGCAGGATTTCATCAAGCATGTCTTGCTACATTGCTGCATTCATTTTTTTTCATCTGTATGCTGTGCATGTTTAACTCAACTGTTTTATACGTGTTAACTTGCTGACACATTGAGACGTACTGATATTTTGTTTCTGATAGTTTTGAATGTGTGTGTAGAAAGTTTTATCGTGTATGTGTATGTGTGCGCGCGCACGTGCATGTCCTCGCCTTGTACATAAACCAGAAAAGCGTTAGCTTGTGTTTACCCATAATTTAGACATGTGGACATGAAATACACATATTTTGTACTTTTATTTAAACAATGTGTTAATGTACTTTAGGTTTACTGTTTTGTACAACTGTTTATGTGTATTTTATTGTATTTTCGACAATTAATTCGAGTAAAGGTCTCGTGGGAGTAACACCAACCATCATGCTTGTGACT
This sequence comes from Ameiurus melas, assembly GCA_012411365.1. Lineage (NCBI taxonomy): Eukaryota > Metazoa > Chordata > Actinopteri > Siluriformes > Ictaluridae > Ameiurus > Ameiurus melas. The sequence goes on from CM022767.1 coordinate 6,115,545, forward strand.
TATTTCTCCTCTATATAGATAGGGGGACCACATATACAGGTGCATCTCAAAAAATTTTAATATCTTGGAAAAGTGTATTTTTTTTCCGTAATATATTTCAAGAAGTGGAACTTTCATACATTCTCGATTCATTCTCGATTCATTCTCGATTCATATATATATATCTTTTTTTGAGTCTTGCAAATTGGTATATGTAAAAATTTGCAACACTGGAATTCTGACATAGTGAATTAAAGCTGAAATAAATCTGTCTTTAATTATTTTAACATGGCCTCTGAAGTAAACAAAGTAGATGCTCTAATTGTGGGGAAAAAAATAGCCTTGGTGTATGTAAACATTTGGCCTCTATGTGATCATTAGGGGACTTATTGTAGTAAGGAGATCCATTATGGAAGGAGATTCATTGTGTAGGAGGCCTGTATGCATGGTTAGTGGGGTGCTGTTTTGCATTATACTTCCCTTTCTCAGAGGACTTTCATCAAGATAAGCTTGTTGAAGAGCTACTTAATTATCATACACACAGTTGCCCAGTCCAGTGCTATTGTACTGAGCAATTTTTCCTGAAGATTCATATTTCTGGGATTTCAGATTGCATAGGGGAACTCACAGCTATTTCTGAGGCATGAGCTCAAAGCTAGAGTTGGTTTTGTGTGTGTGTGTGCGTGTGTGTGAGTGAAAACTCTAATTTATATGTGAATAATAAATGTATAGCACATCCTAAATATGGAATATGATATATGCTATAGCATTTGTGGTGGGCTCTGTGAAGAAAATGCTTATATGCTTCACGAACGCACTAAACACTTTTTATTTTTTGCTCTAGCATGATAAATGTGAGCTACAAACAAACCTTTCACAGAAAACTGTCCTTTGAGATGCTCAGCAAGTGATATGCTTCTGTTTGTGAGTTCTAAAACATTATTTTATTTTTCTTTCAAAGTAGACACATATTCCCTCACCACATGTCAGCATTGTGTTTTGATGTGAGAATTGTCCAGAGGCAAGCAAAAAAAGAGGAAAGAAACAACAGTTACACCATTTTTGTCTCTCTTTTTTGCCTGGCTGTTTTATTATTGTATGTCATTTCCTTATTATCACCTATGCATTTTTACCACAGCATATTTTTTTATTATTAAAATTAATATTTATTGGCTTAATAATCTGCATTTAATCATAAAACATTAATAGAGCAATTAACTTAATTAAATAAGCACAAATAATGTTGTATTTGGAGGTCTGTAGACCAGAAAGTAGAGATCAGAATTGGAGAGTGAGAAAGGTGAGTAATTTGTCTTTTTCAAAGCAGTCAGGTTGTCTCTCACCCCTTTGCTTGTTGTCATATTACAATATATGTGGTATTACACTTCATCAGTAAAGCATATAGTATTATAATATGCAGGCAGAAATCTATTGGGTCTGATTCTGAAGGTCATTGTTAGGCTATATACAACAGTTCTCTCATCATCTTGCAGAATTGTTTGGACAACTTTCCATAATGTTGTTGTTGCAATGTCTCCAGGTGTTTTAGTCCATTTGAGATAAATAACCATTTCAAGTAAACAATAAGCACAGGATGAGAAATCAGCATATTAGATGATAATACGAGAAAACTGTACATAAGAAGCCACTGAGTGTTATTTGTTATTGATATTATTTTTTGTACATTTTTCAATGAAACCATAGCAAACATATATAACTGTTTTGGATTTGATTCGTTATAGATATAGTTCCCTCTGAAAGAATTGGAATGGCAATGCCAATTCTACTGTTTTTGTTATACACTGAAGATATTTGGGTTTGAGATCAAAAAATGAATGTGAGATGATGGATTAGAATATCAGCTTTAATTTCCTGATATTTAAATCTAAATGCATTAAACAACTTGGAACTTTACACTCTTGGTTACAGATCAGCCATTTTTAGGTGAGGAAAAGCATATGAACAGATAAGTATTAAGTAAATTAAACTTTACTTAATATTTAATATTTAATAGTTTAATATTTGCAATAATTGCATCATGGTCTCAAACCAAGAAAATACATTGGAGTTATTAATTGTTTAAACTATAAAACTAGCTGTAAATATCAGGAAAGCTGGCTTTCTGATCTATTAGGTCTTATTCATCATTTTATCTCAAACCAATCTTCACCCATCTTCAGTGTTTAGCATATACATTGGGAAGGAACTGTACACGTGTACTCTCACATTTACAGCCACACATAGCTTATCTTGGGCTGCTCTGTGCACATCAGTGCTCTCTGGTATGAATTGTTTTCTGCACAGAGCCCCCACAGGAAATGACAAGAAACTGCAAGGTCCATAAACACCAGTTGATCATGTTCAGCAATGTACAGCTTGAACCAAATCATCAAGTTCGCTGATGACATGACCATGGTGGTTCTCATCAGCAAGAATGACAAGTCAGCATACAGAGAGGAGATGCAGTGTTTAACAAACTGGTGCAGAGCCAACAGCCTGTATCTGAATGTGGACAATACAAAAGAGATGGTTCTTGACTTCAGGAGAGCACGGAGCGACGTCTCTCTGCTGAACAGCGACAGCTCCTCCATGGAGATTGTCAAGAGCACCAAATTCATTGGTGTCCATTTGATGGATAAGTGCACCTGGTCCCTCAGCACCAGCTCCATATCCAAAAAAGCTCTGCAGCATCTCTACTTTCAACAAAGGCTGAAAAAAGCCCATCTCCCATACCTCATCCTCACCACATTCTATGGAAGAAATGGTTGAGAGTATCATGATTAGCTGCATCACTGTCTGGTTCAGAAATTGCACCTTATCGGATCACAAGACCCTGCGAAGAAACCCCTCACACACACTCTTCACCCTCCTGCCATGAGGAAAAAGGTACAGAAGCATTCAGGCTCTCACAGCCAGACTATGTAACACCTTCTTACCCCAAGATATCAGACTCCTCAATACTCAGAGAATGGACTGACACACACAAACTGAATTGAACACCATCCCAGTCCCATTGCATGGTTGCCCATTCCTGCATCAACTCTATTGCATTATTGCTGCTTTTGTATTTAATTTCTTTAATTTCTTGTCACTAGTATACACTTTACCTGGCTCCTACTGCAATAACTGCTATGTCCATATTTGGTATAAGCTAATCTGCTCAATGCTAAGTCATAGCATGTTATGTTTACATTCATACAAATTTTAAAATATATTGTTACTCTAAAATTTTAAACGATATTGTTACACTATCTGTTATATCGGACACTTCTAAGCTAAAACTGTGTACTGGTCAGCTCTACACTATCACTCACTGTGCCTATTGTCCTTCTTTAGTAGTACTGTCCTGTGTTGTTAGCACACCTTTGTACATGCCCTTTATGTAAAACTGTTTACTGTCATCTCATGTGGTTAATGTCTTGTTTTATGTAGTGCCATGGTCCTGGAGGAACATGGTTTCATTTCACTGTATACTGTTCCTGTTGTATATGGCTGAAATGACAATAAAGTCACCTGAAACTGAACTTGAACAGACACATACAGACTCTTTCCCTAATTGCAGCTTGATGCTATTAGCGACACATTAATTGTACCTCACCAGCTATGGAAATACTGCTGGCTATTTATTACTTTCCTCTGGTTGTGTGCAGCTGCAGGAAGAAGTGGACAGATATGGAGTTGAACAGCTGTAGAGCCCATTGGGAAGACAAAATTAAGTTCCTTTACTACATTGCAGTGTAGTGGCAGGAACTGAAATGGGCAGAAGAATCTGCTGATCAGAAAAAGACCACTTCAGCCCAATCATAAAAAAGCTGACATGTTGGTTTGCAAAACCTTTGATAAACTGTTAAGGGTACATTATATCCTCAAAATATAGGTACAGTAGAATAGTTACTCCTGGAAATAACTCACAGGGACATAAATCCTACAGGCAGCACTTCAGGCTGTGGGAGTCCTATCAACATTTTTTGGTGAATCACTGGGGCTGTTAACACAGACAACTCGCATGTTACCTAGAACCGGAGTCCCATTTTAAGCCTGGATCTTCTATGTCTATTGTCAAGCTTTAATCTTTATACAAATGACACTGAATTGAATTGAAGTTTGACTGTCTCAAATGTCATTGGCAGAGCCTGGTAGAACACATAGGCAAGCACAAAGGACCAGGAGGCATTAAATGATCACAAAATTATGCAAAAACACATGACACAATATATTGCCTTTAGGCACTCATCTGCACCAGCACATAAATCCCACTGAGGTTGGTATCAATAGCAGATAGAGGGAGACCAAAAATACAGATTAGTACCAGGGCAGAGCATGATCAAGCCTAATGATTTACTAAAAGTGATGGCCAATCTCAGGATTGGATCTGAAATTGGTTCTCGTCTCTGCGATTGAAGAATTAGAGCTTGATAACCACACATCAAAGAGCTGGTGTGAATCCCTGCTATGACAGGATATGTGTACTCGACTATCTGTTTGACTAGCTTCCATGGTCACCGTCCCAAAAACTACTATAAGTTAAATTAAGTGATATTAAACACGGGATGTCAGCTATTTTTTTATTTTTTATTTAACTAAACAGTGCAAAGACGTAAATCCTTATTACTGGAACAAAGGCTGCTCTATGTAAGGTTAATGGCCTCTGTCTCACCATTGATGGGACTGACATATTTCCAGCTGACACAGTTCATAACCTTGGCATTACTTTTGACTCATCACTGAACTTTATTTCTCATATTTCATCTGTCTTCTTTCATCTTCGTAATACTGCTCATCTCCATTCTTCCCTTAGCTTTTGTGCCATTGAAACCCTGCTCCATTCTTTCATTTCCCCACTTTTGATTACTGCAATTCTCTGTTTATTATATTCAATTCCATGGATAAGCTACAGTATGTTTAAAAATCAGAAGCTCGGTTACTGACTCTCACTAAAACATCTACCCAAATAAACCTGAACCTGTACCATTTGCACTGACTACCCATAACTGTCCACATTCAGTTTAAACTTCTTTTTTTTAACATGTAAATCACTGCATGGTCTTGCTCTTGTCTATCTTTCTGAATTTCTCCATCCCTACCTACCATTTTACTTTCTCTGTTCCTCTGATACTGGTCAGCTCTCTATTCTTCACGCATCCACGTCTTCCATGGATGACTCTTCATTTATTGCTGCTGCTCTCAAAGTCTGGAATGCCTTGCCTCAACAACTCTGTGAATGTTCAACTCTTTCACTGTTTCCATATAAGCTCAAGGCCCACCTATTTACACTACAATACCATACCACCTTCTAGACCTCGGTAAACCCTCAGTTCCACTTTCTTCACTCGTTTTCTTTATTATTTGTATTTTAAGCTTTAGATTTGTTATTTTGTTTTTACTGGGCAAGTTATCATGTTTTCATTTAGATGGGGTTTCAAAACTATGAATTTCTTTTGTTTTTAGGCTGTTTCTTTATATTGTATTTTCATGGTTTGCTTATGATGTTTTCTGCTTATAATATGTTATTGTGTAAAGTGTAAAAAAAAATCTTGAAAGGCTGAGAAAGGCAGTATATAAAATTTATTATTATTGTTATTATTATTATACACGAATTTAACTCAACAGACCCCCCAATTTCATATGTGTAATCTCTAGGACCGAAAGTTAATGAAGAGTCAATTAATACAAGCACAGACTTGAAGCTTTTGGATTTTACACAGAGTTATTTCAATTATGAATACAGTCCTAAAATAGCAAGTTGCATTATTTATATCATTTTGAAAACCTGGCAAGGACATTAACAGCAGGAACCTCTGTTATGAAACTGGAAGTGCTGTCCCTCAGACCATTTCAGTGTGACTGAATGGACAGCAAATATCAATCATATTGAAAAAGCATGTTTCAGTATTAGTGATAAGAGCTTGTGCGGGTATGCTGGTGTGTTTGAGAAGCCATATGACAACCCTGAAATAGGTTGCATGTAGTAGTGCAGACCAACACCACTGTGGTATTTTAAATGAACAAGTGAGCACCTTTAAAAATAAAATTGTTAGATTTAGCCAAGATGATCTAGAGTGCTAATATTGTGACACTAATATTGTCATCATTGGTAAATATGAGCAAAAAAATTGTTTAACCTTTTGATCTTTTGTTAAAAAAAAAAAAAACACAAAATGACTCTGCACACAAACAAGCGCAAACACAAAAACAGGTCTATCAAAAAATAAATCATACAGTGGGGGAAAAAAGTATTTGATCCCCTGCTGATTTTGTACGTTTGCCCACTAACAAAGAAATGATTCGTCTATAATTTTAATGGTAGATTTATTTGAACAGTGAGAGACAGAATAACAACAAAAAAATCCAGAAAAACGCATGTCTAAAATGTTATAAATCGATTTGCATTTTAATGAGGGAAATATGTATTTGACCCCTCTGCAAAACATGATTTAGTACTTGGTAATGACTTAGTAATTACTTTTAATTTTCATTGCCCTGGCTGAGAGAAGGAGGTTCTCACCCAAGATTTGACAGTACATGACCCCGTCCATCGTCCCTATGATGCGGTGAAGTTGTCCTGTCCCTTTAGCAGAAAAATACCACCAAAGCATAATGTTTCCACCTCCATGTTTGACGGTGGGGATGGTGTTCTTGGGGTCATAGGCAGCATTCCTTGTCCTCCAAACATGGCGAGTTGAGTCGATGCCATAGAGCTCCATTTTGGTCTCATCTGACCACAACACTTTCACCCAGTTGTCCTCTGGTGGTCAGATGAGACCAAAATGGAGCTTTTTGGCATCGACTCAACATCGGCATCGACTCATTTGAAAAAAATATATTTGAAGCATATTCCCACTGATATTTAAAATACAGTATTTAATACACCTGGGTAACTATGAACAGGGAAGTGCGTGTTCAATACTTTTTCAAGTGTCATTCATTCTTTATTACACATAACTTTATTTTATGGATTTTAATGCTGTGAATTCTTTATATGTCCAGATTTCTTGAGTTGATGCTGATGTCTGGTGAAAATTTCATGTTGTAGCCTCATTGGAAATATATTTACTGAAAAAAATGTTGACGCATCCAATACTTATTTTCCCGAATATATATATATATATATATTGGGGAAAATAAGTATATATATATATACACACACACACACACACACATTAGGGCAGGTGTAAACAATGCCGAACACACAGTCTGTGTATGAGAGAGAGAGAAAGATCGACATGGTAGTGAATATCCTGAGCACACTGTTGGGAGATTGTTATGTCCTTCAGTCTGAAAACAGAAACACTTTTACCATCAATCATTGATAAGTGTGAGATAATGGGTATTCCCCCTACACACACACACACACACACACACTATTTCACATTCATAGTCTCACCGTCTAAATGATTTGTGTTTCTACTATGAGGGTAATGATGTGCATAGCCAGACCAAGCGATATAAAAAAGTACTTTAATCCTGTGTACTGCTGTCTACATTAGCAGGATTAATGTAGAGTTCTTGTTCATATATTATGGAATCGTGGCAAAGTAAACTTCTTTCCTGGTCAATTCACATCATGTAAAGTTTGAATTTAAAACATTGGAATCACATTAGGATAAGATTATTAGTATGCAAACATGTGACATTTATTCAAGGAAACATTTTTTTTTGAACAGATTTCCTTACTGCAAACACAGTGAACCTCAAATCCGCAGTGCTGCCCAAAGCATTTTGTTTACAAGAAAACTCACTAAAATGTCACTTATTTAATTAATGCCAATTCAGCTTTAAAAATATGACTCATTCAATTAACAGCTTTTAAGCCAGAAAGTTGCATTATTCATTTACTTATGCTTCAATGCGGACGGCAATTATAATTTTTCACATATTTGTCACTCTGCCTCTCTCTCTCTCTCTCTCTCTCTCTCTCTCTCTCTCTCTCTCTCTCTCTGCTAGAGCACTGATAATACAGACTTGATGTGGAGAGATAGATTTAGCGAGTACATTCATTAAAAAAAAACCTAACTAAATCTCCTAAATGCTATCAGTGTAAATGTAAACAAATCCCCACATGTTGGAAATGAGTGCTCTGTACTTGTGCTGTTTTTGTCATAGGTTAAGTGCTGTTTGGTATAAATTTACTATAGGCATTGAGCACTTTTAGAACAAGATACACATTATTGTCATCTATACAACAGTATACAACTGTGATTTTTTTTTTTTGTTTGCTTAGCCCAACTTGTTAGGAAGATGGAGAATGCACAGTCAGTTAAGATGAAGGAGAGAGGCTCATGGCCCCAGCAGTGGCAGCTTGCAGTGCACGGCATGAACTCATGACATTTTTATCTCTATACTGCTTTTTTTTCTGCTAGTTGCTACACAAGAACACAAAATCAACCTACTTATTTGGCCATTCGGTGTTTGGTCTGCCATTGGCTTGGTGGCTTTGTTTATATTACAGTTCCAGATAGCATCCTTTTTTATGCTGTTAATTATTAATGAATAATTAATCGATATTATTATTATTATTATTATTATTATTATTATTATTATTATATTTAAAAAAAAATAACTTTTGCTGTTCATTGACTGCAGTTTTACATCATTCTTATTGTTTTGGTGGCTTTGTTGAAGATATGAAGTTGTTATGAGTTTTCAAATCAGCAAACAAAGCATCAAACATGTCAAAATGTGGTTTCTATATCATTATATCGCTCATTTCTCACATTCTATTTCAGGAGCTCTTTATCTTTTCTTCCACCTTTAATCCACTCACGGTATGCTGAAGTTTTGCTATATGTATGCTGGCTTGGGGAGTAACAGAATACATGTAACGGTGTTATGTAATCCAGATACAATAAACTGGTAACTGTAACTGTAAATTTATCCATTACAGTTGCATCAAAAAACAATGTAATCAGATTACAGGTACATTTTGTAAAAAAATAAAAAATAAAAAAATGGAATGCTAGCAGGATTTAAATTTTGTTCATTTACAACCAAAGAAATTAAACTTATGCAGGGCTTCCGTCTGCCCCTAAAACGGTCTCATTTGCGACCAAAAATATTAATTTGCGAATTATATTTTTTCTGAGATCACCACTGGTGACAATATAAACTTTCATGTTATGATTTAAACATTTGCATGTAATTTATTTTTTATTGTGTGTTCTGTGAGGAATAACCTGACGCATAATTTGTTGTGTTAGCACCAAAATACACACGGTGAAAGCGAGGATCAGCTTTCTGGGTCAGAAAGACATGTCAAAACATAAAATATCAGAAATTTTCAAGCAATCCTCATCTCTGTCAAGCACCAATGCTGATGGCACACCTGCTAATAAAAAAGCAGGCACCAGCAAACATGAGAGAGAGAGAAAAAAGATGTGGACACAAAGGATCATTTTTCCATGTCAATCAATGAACGCCCAAGTAAAAGTGTTCAGGTATCACTCAAGCAGTTTGATCCTGAACCATGTGTCAAATGCTGGGTTTCTGCAAAACAGAGGAGGAGGATGAGGCCAAACTACGCTCAATGGCCAAGTGATGCTGACATAATTATAATCTTTGATACTGGCTCAGATTCTGTGTAAAGAACAATTATTTTTGACTGTATATAATTCTCAAGTTCAAAAAGACGTTCAGTTCCCACTTTAAGTGAACTTGATTGAAAATGCTGACACTTGAAAAGTGAGGCACTTGACCACTGTCGCACTTAAAACAATCATTTGGCACCTGTTTTTTTTTCTTTCTTTTTCTTATAGGAACCAATGGCTTCTTAATAATTATTTTTTTTCTTTTTCTTTTTTTTTATCTGGAGCTCTGCTTTTGACATAACACAATATAGACAGCTGCATGATTATATTGTCCTCTCCTGCCAGTTGTGACTCACATGAGCAATTTATCACATTTATTTATTTTATTAAAAAAGGTCAGAACATTGAGCATGTTTTTATGCTCTAAAATATGTTCTAAATAAAAGTATTTTTGACCATATTGCCTTTCGATTAACTTTATTTACATATGGGTCCTCGAAGTAATCCAGAAATAATCAGATTACATTACCTTCACATTGTGATACTTGGGTTATGTTACTGAATAATTTTCTGTGAAATAATTTGTAACTGTAAAGGTATATATTTTTAAAGTAACCAACCCTGTATGTCTGCTTTTATTTATGTACATGAGAGAGAGAGAGAGAGAGAGAGAGAGAGAGAGCATGCTTACGACCCTATATTGATAGTATTAGATGAGAATTTTGAAATTATGATGATATTTTGCTGCTTAAGAAAAAAAAACTGTGGAGAAAACTAAAATCAGAGTTTTCATTTTATTTAATAAGGTAATGAATACGACTGCTTGTGTGCAAACAAGCTTTTGTTGGGCCATCAATACTTATTTAGGTCCTCAATGGTTTGTGTAACTAGTCTGTTTGTGTGAATCCATATTAAATCAGTTTGAACCACACTTGCAATTAAATAATTGGTTGTGTAAAATCAAAGTTTCTATACAAGCAATTGAATCTTTGCTTCAGTAACTTACTGTTCCTTTCATATACTTTGCGTTCATTTTAAATACTTTCCTGTGTCCTTGCTAAGCTTATCGTACATGTGCAGTGATTAATTACCAGTATTCATCAAATGTAATTGCAGATTACTGGGATCCATAAATCACAGAGCTGTCGTATTATTCCTTATCTTTCTCTGATAATACCCTGATCAGATGATCATCCATTTTTTAAAGGAAGTGTGGCTGGAAGAACAGATTACCATCCCCTCCAAAATAACCAATACATCATTTACATATTTAATCACATTTCAGCTCAGATGAAGAAGAGAACTATTAGTTAAAAGAAGGAGCCTGTGTGGACGTATACACATGTAATTGATCTTCAATTCTCTTATGGAGTTGCTTGCTTTTAAACATTTAACCTTATTATTATTATAATAAATGTTTTGTGCAATTAAGCATTAAGCATGTGTATGTGTACTTCTTCCTGGGAGACAGAAACTCCCAGAAACCATCTGGACAAAATTGTTGGTGCAAGTAAAGTTTCAGTGGAGGTCAAGGGTTTATACATCACCTTTTCATAAACACCTGAATGTTTTCCACACAGCTTGGCAGAATGTTTATGGGGCAGCTAAACAATAGAGCCTTATCCATGCACTTCTCTTCTACTTAACATTTCAACGTCCACTAAGGTAGAGCTTATAATCATGCAGTGTCTTCATCCTTCATGCTTGATAGCTGTTCAGTTGTTCATTAATGTAGACATTTTGAAATTTGTCATCTGGAGACCTCACATTTCGAGTGCGTGTCTGTATTTTTCATGATCTGGGGCCAGCCAGCTCTCCCATGTAATAAAACAACTACCAGTGATGGAGGGTAAAGGCTAACACATGCTTGCAGCTCAACACACTCATACATACATACATACATACATACATACTCTAAGCTCACAGATGCACAGACTTACCAGTGTGGATCTGATAGACAGGGGAGAGAGAGTATAAATTGACAGCATCCAGCCATCCAACATACAAAACAGTCAATTATTATGTCTTGATTCTTTTTCCTTAAGTAATTTGATGCAGAGAACTCTTTTACAGAGTTCGTTTATCAAAATTCAGGCACTTTGCAGCGTGTTGTCGAAGTAACACTGGGCTCAATCACCTATTTAATTCAGTAACCTATTTAGCTCCACCCAGCCTCTATCTGTTAAAAAAAAGTTAAAGCTGAGTTAAATCACAAATCTTGCCCAGAATAAAGAGTCTGGAGACTGACACGTTGACTTCACTGCTGAAATGTGTTAAAGTTCTCTAATAACCACACATGCCCATGAGTGGAATACAAGCTACACAACTGTATATAACTGAGCACAGAAAGAGTAAACAGCTTTCTGTTTGTTTGTTGAGGTTAAGTCATAATCCGTACTGAGCTTCCATCACTTCAGCACATCTTCACCACCAAATTCTGGACAAGTGCTCAGTCCATCAGCTTATGTTCTGTTCTTAACTCTCTCCTCTGGCAAACGCTTCTGCAGCATCAAGTCAAACACCACTCAACTAAAATACAAAACAGTTTTGTCCCAAAGGCTAAACAGAGTCTCAACAGCCGAGAATAAAGACCATCTCCATGCCATCTCTCTCCACTAGCATACTGTACTTTACTATAGCTAATTGAAAAGCATGCATGCTTAGCAGCCAACGTATTCAACTAATAAATAACAATTAGTATTGTTATATATGAATTGTTAGTAATCTTGCCACAGATTATGTTTTGTTTATTTCAGTATACAATTTGGATCCCCTAGTCCAATATAGTGCTCTTTCAATCCTGCATTCTGCAGTTCATTATCACTCCATCCATTTCTCTCAGACTGCAGGAGTTTAAGCTGATAACCAATGAAAGAACTGCACAGATTTTCTCTGTGAGCTTATAACAATACAGCCTGGGAGAGAAATTATAATATATTAGAATAGTTGTGTCCTCAAAACATGAAACTCTTCAGGCATAAGAAAAAAACAAAACATTCAGGATATGCTGTTATAGGACATTAATATACCCTGGGGTGGTGTGAAATGCTGTTTTATTTCTTACTTATGCAACATTTGGAAACTTACATCAGTGGTTATGTTGAGATAAGTTCTAAAAGCTCATGACAAATGTTGCTCAAAATTCACGTAAAATGACGTGCCAACTGATGTCTGTTATGAGAGTTGTCCTGATGCATGAGTAATAACATCTGCCACAATACATATGTTATCTAACTTAGAGTTAGAAACTTCTACTTCTAAAAAGGTCAATGGGTACAGCTACTAGAAGAGAAACCTAATAATACATTTACAGTAATAACATAAACACTTCAGTAATAACCACAACGTTTTTTATTTATTTATTTTATTTATTTTTGACATCCTATGTATCATCTCCAAAAACATAAAAATGTGTTTCTGAACCCCCCCCCCCCCTTTTCATTTATAACTATAACATTGCTTGCTCGTTATAGTAATACTAGCTGATCAGGTTGGGCTATAAGCTCCTTATACGTCTATAAATAAAATGTTAGTTTGTACTGTGCAATGTTTCTTATTAATAACCCCATATGAGCGTTATCTGATTAATATCTGTTCTTTAGTTTTATTCAGAAATGAATAAGTAACGTATGAGATCTCATACATCAATATATTTAACTCAGTTAAACTATTTGGTGTAAATGGAGTCTGGGCAGTTTATGGAAGTATGGCTGGATAGTGACAACGATTAAAAATGCACTGTAACCCTTTACTGTAAATTTACAGGTCATTTCTGACAGCATTTTACTGCATTTACATAAAACAGTAGCATGCTGTATCCCTTACAAAATGACTGTAAATATACAACAGTTTATATATAGAAGTTTATAGCTCTAGCAAATATTGTAACTTCTCTACCAACATATTAAGTGTTTTATTTCTACTCTTCAGGGTTTAATCTGTTGATGGGAACATTCATTTGTGCCTGCACTTCAGCCAAACTTGATGTGTAAGTGGGACTTTAATAAACAAAACCCAGAAATAAGTATCCATGTTAATAAGATGTGGCAGTGGTGTGAGAATTTGTATGTAGTTTTTAAGCTTTTGTGAGCTTCGGTTAATTTTTGATGCATTAGTTTGCATCTGATGCGTCCAGTTCCTAAGGATCTCTCAATGCCGTTCAATTCCTGGGCAGAGAACCAACCCAGCCACAGGGTTGCACTCATTGCTGGTTATAAGCCCAGATATGTGAGAGTTGCTACTTTCTGTTTCTACTTTCTGTATTTGACTGTACTTTATGTTTCTACTTTGTTTCCATGAAAGGTTTGAGCTTGAGAACAGGAAGCTTTTTGCACTTTTGCTTAGTCCCAAGGAAACCATCCACTCTGTTCTGAACTCTTCAACCAATAACTTTGACATTGCATAGTATATGGAAAAAAGTTGTAATAGAAAATATGTACAATTTGGTTTTACTAAAAGTTTTTTTTTTTTTTTTTTTTTTTTGCCATTTCAAGCTGAATAGTCTGATGAAGATCCAATGCTAGCATAAGTCCACTGTGCTCAATTTCACCAATAATGTAATTAGATTTAGGGCAAACAATTCAATGACTGAATGATTTTAATTTGTCAGTATGTGAATTCATTATAAAAATAATAAATAATCATTATTTTTGAATGTGTTCTTTTTTTTCCTGAAGTGTAACAGGAAACATGACCTAATCTTACTGGATTCACATCACATAATCTTACTGGATTCACACAGCAATTAATATAGTGGGCATTCAGCATTGTGACATATTAACGATGATACATTTTTGCAATGTGTAAAAGACCATAAGAAGACTAAAATATACTGCTATGTTATTTTTTTTTTTTACCAATTTAAATATTTTAAGATTTAAGATTGTTTCCTGTCGCCCTGTCTATCGATGACACATGCTTTACACCCTCACCTGTCTGATAATATTAATACTGGAGATATGCACAATATTCTGATGTTTTGTATTGAATTTACTGCAGATGAACACCATGTCCAAATAACAGCTATAGATGGAACCTTTTCATTCACACTCTACAGGCTACACCGAGAGTGCCATGTCATGGCAAACAAGCAACTAAATTTCTCAGAATGCACCACAAACTACAAACATGGCAGACAACCACAACTCCTAATGGAACACAAAGACATGACACCTTCTCCTGAGGACTAGTCACACACACCTGTTCCCAATTACACTGACAATCACAAAACACTACTTAAAAGAGTGCTCATTCACAAGGTTTTTCACAAAGTAATATGTTCAGTTGCCATAAACTCTGTAGAGTACCAAGCCGGGCCATTGTTTTGTCTATTCTTATCATGATTCTACTTTGCTTTTGATGTTGATTTCTGCCTTACCTGCTCTAGCCTGTTTGCCTGATCACCTGACCACTGCTTGTCTTTGTTTATGTATTTTGCCTTGCTCTCCGGATATTATAATCTTCATTAAAGCTCTTAACTGCAATTGAATCTTTCCTAACCCTCATTACATGACAGAGAGAAACATTGCTAAAGTTGTCATATCTCCTTACATGCTAATATGGTTTGTCTTTGTTACTAAAAAAAATAAATAAATAAAAGTGTTGATTTATTCTGTTGTTAAACCGCAGTAATGGAATGCCTAAATAGATAAGACTTGCTGTAGTGTAACAGTTTGAAGTGTTCTGTAATATGAAAACCACTTCTCTACCTAAGTGCCCTTCACCCGACATTTTATGTGATATTTTCCCACCTACTGTGTTTAGAACATAGCAATGTTTTGCACCATTTACCCAGAAAATGTCTTTATATTTTATAGCAAATGTAATATCTGTTTCAAAAATCCCCATGGTACTTCTTTTCATCCACGCAATAAGAGTATTCGATGTCAATAGATCTTAGGTTACATTTTACAGAGTAAGATGAATCATTATGAAACAAGCACTCCAGGTAGTAAATGGTGTACTGCATCAGGTTGGATTAAAATTGTTTTTAATTTTGGTACAATACATCATTTTTAACTGAGCAGAATATATGTAAACGTGTCATCCACATCACTATCAGAGTTTTTATTTCTTTTTTCTGTCTCTGTGTAAGAGTTTATAATCATAGTGGGATTCATCATGACACATAATTAACATATGAAGATTAGAAGAGAAATCTTCAGGGGGCACTATCCTGCCTGCACATGCTCTGTGGCCTCCTGACTTAATTTTTTTTCTGGCGCTCAACAATCATTTGAGCCTTAAATGACATTTAAGACATTTAAGTGAAACTGACAGCAGTCATTGATAGTAGCGACACCTTTATAAATCCCTTGGCAAATTTTCTCCATATGATCACATGAGCTATAATAGACATCTGAGACACAGACTTAAGTAACCCGACAGTCTTCATTAATGGTTCCATATTTATAATATTATAGAACAAAACCCATTTAATCTAGTGCAATCTTTGACCAGTCACAGATGTCTAAAACATTCACATCATTCTTTTTCAGATTTATTTTCTTACATATTTATGACTCAAAGACCACTAACATCCAGAATAAACAGCAGTAAATTATGTGTGCAGTTTTAAACGTGGTTTACCATGAATAATTGGATTATTTACATTAGACAGCAAAATCACCAGTGTTGATTTAATACCCACAGTGTTGAATTCACACCCTACAGTGTTTATATAAGTCCATTGGACTCAAATAAACAATCTGGGTGTTAATTCAACACTTGGGATTTTACTGTGTACTTTCAAAATAGCTGAAGAAAAAAACAAACAAAAAAAACATTTATTCACCAGCAAGAAACCAGAAACTGCAAACTCCTCTGTCCTGAAGAATTTCCTATGGTAGAAAAGTACTAACTATTCCAAAGTACCGACACTGGAGGTTCCTTCTATTAATCTTAAATAAACCTCTCCTCACAGAAAATATCACCATATTGATGGATATTCATTTTCTATTTTTTTTTTTAAATAACAACATCTTTATATTAGTTGTGTAGATGTAGACCTTCTACCGTACAAGTGCTGATGAATGAGCTGTTACAATAGATGCTAACATATTACAACAAGCACATTAATATAAACCGGTGATTTGAAGTACACCTGCCATTGTTGCTGCTACAGATACTACTAGTCATAGCTGCTGTTATAGAAAATTAGTCATCACATTCAGCTTTTAGAAATCTACAGCATCGGGATCTCAAAGAGAAATTTAGAAGAGTTTGACAAAATACTTAAATAAAATATAATGTTCTTGCATGAACTGAATTCTCACCTCTAGTTGTTTAGACAGCCTGTTGCATTGATTATTCTAAAATTATACAGCTTGAATAAATGACACAATGTCAATTACACAGAGGCGATTTGAATACCTGAGTGGCTTTTATTTGCATCCTTGAGTGCTGTTCACTTTTTGGACCCTTTGGTAGTGTACAGGTGAAATTGACCCCGGGACATTATTGACATTATTGTTTTAAAAGTAATACAGAGATAAAAAAAATAAAAAATAAAAAAATACAAAAACAAACAAACAAAAAAAAACTCCTTAACATATATTGTCTATCTCAATTCCAAACAATATAGATATCATATATGATTAATGTTTGCAATTAATCTCTGCTATATAACATTTAACAATGGAAGTGTCATTCATTGCTTGTGATAAAATTATAATTTATGTAAAAAAAAAAAAATCCACCACAATAAAGACTTGGATGTCCTAAATTATGTTTATCTAGGAAAAATATAAATGAAAGATTGTTTTCATTGATATTTATTATTTTGAATTGATATTCTCAATTGTTTAGCACATTTGTCTTATTATAATCAAAGCAGTAAGACAAATACAGGTGATGAACAACACATAGAAACACAAGACCTGAACAAAATGTAAACTGTTTTAGTCACTGTTGATGAAAGGCTGTACATAAAACCATTCTGAAATAACATTGGATAAAATTGGGTGTGCACATGGGCATGCCTGTCTACACAACACATGATTTGAGAGTATGTGTAATACAGATGTAATTTTTTCAGTTGCTGCATGTGGTCTGTGTCTTTGAGTTCTTTTGAGGGTCCACACACTTCACAGCGCTTCCTCTTGTTGCTGCAATATAGAATAATAAAGACATTCTAGAAAGAATGTTCTTTTTTTTTTTCTTTTTTTCTTTTTACCACCACACACACACACACACACACACACATACACACACACACACACACACACAACAACAACAACATCAACAACAACAACAACAACAACAGGACACATACTTCAGGCACTGAAGGTTGTGGTTGTGTGGGTCACGAAGTTGAAAGAGTAGGACCCTCCAAAATCCTCCTCACTATGTTTGGAGAAGCTGGGGACCTGGGTACATGCTTTCTCCTCTGTCTGTGCAGTGTTACCAATGCCTTGTCTTCTTTGGAGCTTCCTTTAGCTCCAGTCTGGCTTAATTGCCAACCGGATTATAACTGTGGGTAACACTTTCTATGAAGCCCATACTTATATTGAATAATAGCCCCATATATAATTATTTATAAGCAAGTATTACCATTCTAAAATACATTTACAATGGCACATACAAATATATACTTCATTATAATAACAGTTATAGCTAAATTTATATTATTGGTATAATTGCTTATAAGTGATACATTTGCTTTTTCAATGTCCACGCTCATAATGCATTATACACCACTTTATATGTATAAATTAGTCAGTCTTATGGTTCCATTAATTATGGTTCCATTAATATATTCATACAAATGCATACAAATGCAAATAAGTGAATTATTTTATATTTTTGTTGACAGTTATGTTGCCTTCTAAATACTTATTGTGAGTTATAATACAATTATTAACTTTTATAAATACATAATTGGAGGCTTTAAGTAAAGTGAAAGCATAGGATGCAGTTTCCATAATGCAAATGCTCAAAATCATGAAGATGTGCATATTATGCATTAGAAATGTAACTACTGAACAATAATGGTTTTAATAAAGTAATGAAAAAACAGAAATCATATTAATGCAAACAGTTTTTTTTGTATTACATACCATCAAAACATTGTAACATTAATTTTTGAAGTATAATGTAAAATCGGAATATGTATTTCCGTACATATGACTGAGGAGCTATAGATTTTAACAACTCAAACTTTCTAGGTAAATACTTGACAAACAAATTTTTCAAGAAATGCCTGAGATGACAAAGTGCATTAAGAACAAATGGCTGACACACTGTGTCTCAGAAGGTGCTGGCTACTGGCAAAAGTTCTCATTCAATTTTCATCTGGGAGATTGTCTTTTTGATGGCACTGCTGATTGCAGCAGGACGTCTATCAGTAAATGAGGAGAGTTTCTCCACACACTAATTCCATGGAGTGATCATGTCAAAGACCTCAGGAGCAGCTCATTTCAGTTAATAAATGTGATTTGATGCATTAATATGTGTTTTTCATTATTTCATTAAAACCATTATTTTTCAGTAGTTACATTCTACAAAAAAAAATTGTAACCAGATTTGATCAGTACACTAGTGTTCCGGCGACGGAATGGAAACTGACTTATCGGATATTTTCAATCGGTATAAAGAAATAAATTATTTTATCGCCGCAATACTGTTATAAGTTTGGCTTTCTGTATGTGCAGTGTCATGATAGGCTCATACTAGGCTAATCATGCATATTTTTGTCCGTTGCCCTTGCAAATATGGGCGGGAACAGGATTTGACATGATCCGTCAAAACCAGGCAGAGTCTCTTTATAAGTTGTTTTAATAATCTTAAAATATTGTTTTGTATAGGATAGTGCTAAAATTAGCACTTCCATTTTGTAATATATATATATATATATATATATATATATATATATATATATATATATATATATATATATATATATATATATATATATATTTTATTTTCATTAAAAAGGTCACAAGTCTTCACTTGATACAATTACACAGGTCAAAGTTCACCAAATTTAAAATTCCATCATGCAGCTAGCTTGCATTTCTGGTCTGTGGTTTCTGGATGTGTTTGTGTTCCAAAATCCTAGTGTGACCACCCCATGACTCTGGTGAGGAATTTTTTTTTTTTTTTTGAGGAAGACAGCATGTATTGGGCAAAGGAGCATTCCAGCATGGATTGCTTGAAAATTAAATTATGTTGCTTTCTACTTTTAA
Source organism: Ameiurus melas (assembly GCA_012411365.1). Classification (NCBI taxonomy): domain Eukaryota; kingdom Metazoa; phylum Chordata; class Actinopteri; order Siluriformes; family Ictaluridae; genus Ameiurus; species Ameiurus melas. The sequence continues at coordinate 6,135,232 of CM022767.1, forward strand.
TTGTTGTGTGGAAATTTTTTTAAATTGTTGTGTGGAAGTTTTTTGCAGGTAGTATGGAACTATATTTTTCAACATGTAGCATGGCAAATATTTTTTGTCACATGTAGCATGGCACACATGTAGCATGCATTTTTTTAAATAATAATAATAAACAACAGCATATGCACCAGCATGGGTTATTTGGTAGATAAATAGAAAAAAATATTGTTATTTTATAAATATAAAAGACAATTTAGCATTTACTGTGGGTGATTGTACGGTACTTATTCATGATTATTTATTGTTCCAGAGAAGAAGAAAATGTTCCTGGTCATCCTCACACTTCTTCTGAGGCCTTCTCAACACCCACATAGAGGTTTCCACTGCAAAACTGATAGCTCCATCTACCCCACAGAGAAGTTAGAGAAGAGGGGTCACTCGTGTGTCACTCATTTGAGCCATTAGGAGAGCCAGTGCACCTACAATACAACCTGAACAGGACAGGTGGCACAATATTAATGATGATGATGTGTCTTCCATACATAACTTTTTTCCTGCCCACACTCCTGGAATACAGGCTGATAGCTACCCGTACCACACTTCTTGAGAGCTGTTCTAGTTATTTTTTTGGTAAAGCCACAGGCTCTGCAACACCACTGTATGCAGAGAAAACAGCAGAAGGTTATGTAGACACCATGGAGTCCTCTAACTAGCCTGAAGATGTGCAGATTCCTGGGCCTAGTCTTTACTGTGGCCAAATAAAGTCAACAAGAGTTTGAGATTTGTGGAGAAAAAATAAGCTACATTATTTTCCATTCCCAACCGCTGTCCTAGCATTCTACAGATTTGAGGCTATATTCTGGACTCTGTACAAGAGCAACATCAAAGATGATGAGCAGAATGACCGGCTAAAACACACCACTGGCAATGATTGGCTCTTTTATGTGAAGCCCACCAGGAAGCAGCTCTTATTTATATGCAGGGTATACAACCAGTCTCAACAGAACCTGGCCATCAATGAAAGAATGGTAGCTACAAGGTAAAGAATTGTGGATTTTGGGAGTAATGAAGCCATAAGTTCAGTGTGTCTGAGCCAGTTATGGCTGCAGTGACATGTCACAGGTGGCAGATCCATGCTGTCCAGTGACAATTATAAACACCTTAACACATTTCATTTAGTGCTATTGGGATACATTTTTTGTGTATTTTGTTGGTAGTTTGTGCAATCTGTACATGTTCTCTTTGTGTCATAAGCTCATCTTCATGATATCTTAACATTTGCATCATGGAAACTACATCCTATGCATTCACTTTACGCAAAGCCATCAATTACTATGTTTACATAGACAGCAGTAATCTAATAATTGACCTTATTCTGAATAAGACAATATTCTGATTAAGGGGTTTACATGAGTTGCCTTTAGAACATTCCTTTCATGTTCCCGTTTTACATGTTATAGAACATAGAGCGATTAATGGTGCATGCCATTATGCCCCCATGCCACGCCGTCCAACGTTCCCTCCACAATTTCACATATCAAGATACAGTTTATCTTCATTATGGTACCATATACAGTTTTTGGTGTTTCATTTTTAATTTTATGAAAGCTTCACATGCAGTTAATTATTTGTCATGCTGTACATGCAAATAGATATATACATACATGTTTGAAGCCATGGGCTGCGTCCAAAACTGCATACATACCTACTATATACTATCCAAAATACATGTACTTCTTCTACTATATAATAGGTAATTACTCCTTTTCACATGCAGCCATGCTCTCTTGTCGTCGTCAAACGGTTGATCACTGCCCTGTGTGTATGTGTCCTGTCACAAAATGTAGTGAAAATTCTCGAGACACTTATGACAAAAAGTTATTCACAGAATTTTGATAAAACATACTATTTTCAAATGGGCTTCAATGAATTAAATGGTGAGCATGCCAAAATGGACATGAGGGTATATCTCTGTAATGCTGTGAGAGATTGTGACAAACCTTTGTATAATTCATCAGCATTAGGCTCTGAGGTTAGCTGCAATGTTTTGGAACAGAACCCGCTACTGGTCAGGAGAGAGTATGCATGGCTTTTAGGGCTTATACAGTGCCTTGCGAAAGTATTCGGCCCCCTTGAACTTTTCAACCTTTTGCCATATTTCAGGCATCAAACATAAAGATATTAAATTTATTTTTTTTTTGTGAAGAATCAAGTGGGACACAATTGTGAAGTGGAACGAAATCTATTGGATATTTTAAACTTTTTTAGCAAATAAAAAACTGAAAAGTGGTGCGTGCAAAATTATTTGGCTCCTTTACTTTCAGTGCAGCAAACTCACTCCAGAAGTTCAGCGAGGATCTCTGAATGATCCAATGTTGTCCTAAATGACTGATGGTGATAAATAGAATCCACCTGTGTGTAATCAAGTCTCTGTATAAATGCACCTGCTCTGTGATAGTCTCAGGGTTCTGTTGAAAGCGCAGAGAGCATCATGAAGACCAAGGAAAACACCAGGCAGGTCCGTAATACTGTTCTGGAGAAGTTTAAAGCCGGATTTGGATACAAAAAGATTTCCCAAGCTTTAAACATCCCAAGGAGCACTGTGCAAGCGATCATTTTGAAATGGAAGGAGTATCAGACCACTGCAAATCTACCAAGACCTGGCCGTCCCTCTAAACTTTCAGCTCAGACAAGGAGAAGACTGATCAGAGATGCAGCCAAGAGGCCCATGATCACTCTGGATGAACTGCAGAGAACTACAGCTGAGGTGGGAGAGTCTGTCCATAGGACAACAATCAGTCGTACACTGCACAAATCTGGCCTTTATGGAAGAGTGGCAAGAAGAAAGCCATTTCTCAACGTTTTGTGTGACGTTTGGTGTGTCTCCCAGGTGGCTTGTGGCAAACTTTAGATGAGACTTTTTATGGATATCTTTGAGAAATGGCTTTCTTCTTGCCACTCTTCCATAAAGGCCAGATTTGTGCAGTGTACGACTCTTTCTTCTCTTTGCCACTCTTCTCTTTAGCTGAACTTCTGGAGTGAGTTTGCTGCACTGAAAGTAAAGGAGCCAAATAATTTTGCACGCACCACTTTTTAGTTTTTTATTTGCTAAAAAAGTTTAAAATATCCAATAGATTTCGTTCCACTTCACAATTGTGTCCCACTTGTTGGTGATTCTTCACAAAAAATTAAAATTTTATATCTTTATGTTTGAAGCCTGAAATGTGGCAAAAGGTTGAAAAGTTCAAGGGGGCCGAATACTTTCGCAAGGCACTGTAACTTTTTAACACTTTCCTGCATGATAACTATCATGCCCAGATGCTACCTTCGCAGTTTCAGAACAACACCAGATACTGAACAAATTACGTCAAAGAAGTATCTATTTTTTGTTATTTTTAAAATATATAAATATATATTTTTTATGATTGAAAGTTTACATTTCCTAAATCTTCATGCACTGTTCTAATCAAAAACATGCTATGCCACAGCCGGCAGATGGCACTGCAGTGCAGTTTCGGACTATACACGTGACTCTTGTTTTGATTCGTTTGCTTCCTGCTTAGACATTGGCTTATGTAGCTTGATTTGAGCCAGGTGTCTGTGTTTAGTTTAATTATGTAGGCTATTTAAACCACTCTCTAAACCACTCAAGCACTTAGCGCAGTATTATTAGTTGTAACGTTCTTAATGTTTAGCGTGTATAGCTATAGCTCAGTGTGTTAGTGCAGTAGCTAATGCATGTAGTATGCTAGCAGTCTCATGTCCCTGTTCTGTTCTTGAGTAATGCCTAGACTATAGTCCCATGTTTGATCCAAGTAGTCCTGTCCAACATAGACTGCGTTTGTTTATTAATAAAGACAGCGCTCCTGCGCTTACTTCCTGTATTGCTGCTTGCAGCTATTATTATTATTATTATTATTATTATTATTATTATTATTATTATTATTATCTCCCTACAGTGCCCATTAACTCAAAATCTGAATGGTAAAAAAATTTCAAATTTGGCACATTGATACTACAGGCCACGAGTAACTCCCACATCACAAATGGTCCACATGACTCCATAGGTGTTGCTACAGGCCACGCCCAAACTCTACGTGATTTTCTCTCCGCCCCAAAAGTTGAAAATGTCTGAAAATTGGTATACAAATTGGCATTATTTCTAATGGGGAACAAAAAAGCTTTGGGGACTCATAAAGTCCACAATGATAGATTTTCCAGTACATTAAAAATGTGTCCAAATCTACAAAAATCTTCTCCTCATGTAGGTCTGATTGACTTGAACTGTGGTACATATGTGGTTGATAAAAAATCTCTAAAAACAATTATATTCAAATAGTAATTATTTTTGATATTATCAGTTTTATATTATGTTTAACAATGTCTTTATCATCAAATCAAATTAATGTTATAGCAGCAGGAATAAATTCAAAATATTGTTAAAGTAGTGTTGTATCAGCTCAAAGTAATTCTCCAAAATTCTCACTGACTCCTGATTCTTCTCTAAAATGATAATTTATGGAAAACCACAAAAATTAACTTAAAATCTGGCACTGATCCAAATAGATTGAAATGTTGCATCTGTCTCATACATTTCTCTACCATGTCAATTTTTAAATTGTCCAGAATATTGAGCAGGAATCTGCCATTGGTGCTTGCAGCTATGGTCATTATTATTATTATTATTATTATTATTATTATTATTCTCCTCAAAAGGAGTCTATGGCAGCCCAATGAACCATAAGTAGGAAAATGATTACATTTGTCACACTCGTAGATATGACCATGAATAGTATCTAAACCAATTATGGGCTCTATAGTGCCACCACTAGTTAAAAACAAAATCACTATTGATATAGTTATAATTCTTGAACACTTTGTCCTAGAGAAAAGAAATTTAGTTAATCAGATTACTCTCCTCATGCTGATCACAATTCATATCTTAAGTCAAGACTACACCCATTACAGTATTCACACTTTTGAAATGTACAGTATTAAATCTTTCACTATTCCACTATACCAATGCAATATAACTCAAAATATATCATTTCAAGCCCTTCTCCATCTTACTGTTGGTATAACAGCTGACTACCTCACAATACGATTAACATAATGAACGGTAATCTTTAAACAGCGAATGTAATATGTCATACACTCCAGTTATTGTCAATAACGAAAATGGCTTCCAGTGTACCATCGGATGTAACTGAGCTGGCTGAGACAAAACATGGAAGTGATCAAAGTGTGACTTGAGTCCAAGTCACAGACTTGAGTTTCCTCCCACTTGTATGTGTGTTTGCTCGCTCTCTCTCTCTCTCTCTCTCTCTCTGTCTGTGTGTGTGTGTGTGTGTGTGCGTGTTTGTGTATGTTTCTGTGTGCCTTTGTGTGGGATCATTGTCTGGTCAAATAAGTGGGAGCATTGTAGAATGTGTACTCAATTAATCTTTTGTTTTGTTTACATATTTACACGTTCTTCACAAAAAATAATCGAAGGCCATGAAGTTCCGGATTGAGATATATATATATATATTATATTATATATATATATAATTTTTCTTTTATTAAAAATTTTTAATGGGTCAATTTGACTCAAACACTACACAATTAAGGCAAGTAGAAATAAAGTGACAGGTGAAGTGCAGGTCTGATTAGCATGTTCATAGTGCTTCACATATTTTCTCACTCCATGTGATGGCACACTACAGCTCAGCTGCTAGCCACCTTCTGTAAAATGTGTGTCAAAGATGATATTAGTGCATGCGTCCTGTCCTCCTTTTTCCCCTGGCAAACCATACTTTTGTGGTCCTCTTGATGAGATGTCAGTGGGAGAGTCTATAGCACACAATGTTCTCTGTCTTTGTGTGCTGGAGTTCTGCATGTGTTTTTATAATGGTGACTGTTCATGATGATGCTGCCTTGACCTGACACTAAAATGAGATTTCATGTACTGAACGCTACTTTCTTCAGCAAACATGACAATGTGGTAACCCTTCCCATGCTTATGAATCCTGATAGCAAGTGTGGGTTCAACTGGAAGCTGAACTCAGAGGTAGTGAGAATGGGTTGGCCGTTAATGTTATTTTTTTTTTTTTTGTAAATAGACTCAAGATGACTAAAATGTAATTTCACGCTGCAGCTGTGAAGCAGGATTTTCGGCGTCAACTCAAAAAACATTTTTTTTGCCACACTGAATTAAAGCGCCAGTACATCATTGAACGATTTAAATGAAGATGAGTTGAGAAAAAAGTATATATTGCACAGAAAAATATATTTCTAGAGTAGTATATTTCATAACCAGTTAATGTTAATATATAAAAATGTTTATATTATATATTACAGATTTTATGTTCAATGATGAAGTATTGTTTGTGGTGAATGAATGTGATCCTTTCGGGAGGTTTTTTAGATTTCAGTCAATGTTCATATGAATTAATAACATTCAATAAGTTAAGAAATCTTACTTTAATCTTCTGAATTTAAATTTAGTTCATGTGTTAATGTTAATTTGAGTAATATGTTTTCTGTTTATTACACCAGTTACTGTTAAACAACGTGTTGCAATAGAGAGAATAAAGTTTTTATTTGCATTTCTTTCTCAATTGTGGAATTAATGATTATTCATTTAAAAGAAGACATAAAAAAAACAGAACTATCGGTATAAGAATCGGTAGATATCACTCTGTGATAATAATCGGTTATCCGTATCGGCTGAGACATTTAGTATCAGCGCATCTCTACTCAGAATACCATTTTCTGAAGGGAGTTCTAAAATCTCATGACTATCACGAGAGTATCATGCTCAGGTATCATGAGCAGTTAGAGTAATATCCAAGACCAACCATATTCAATTAAACTATTTTTATAGGTGGACTAATAATAAATCCATAGCTAGCTCACTGAGAGTAAATTTGTGCTCCCAGTTCCATGATTTGTTTTCCGGGTGTATGTACTTTGCCAGTGATATGAGCTTTCCTGTGTAACACCAACCATACCAATAAAGTTTAACAAAGAGTTAAGACAGACACTTCTTTATATAAACTCTATTTTCTGCCTGCCTGGGATGGTCATGAATGCCTTTGAAACCTATGTGACATTATCTTTAGATCTTGCTAGAGGATTGCCACCAAACACCCAAGACTACAAGCTTCTCTACTCAATAAAAGCTGGACTGTGATTTCTGCTGAAAACCATCCACATAGAGCCATAATTTTCAACCTTATCAAATTTCCCATTAATGTCATAATTAGATCCTACAAAAGACTGTATCTCAGTAGCTAAGCTCAAACTTCCATAGGAATCATATCCATTAAATTCACTCAGTAGTTAAGCCTCATCATAGCACTGAGAAAGCACTGGATAAAGTAGTAAATGACATGCTCCTGGCCTCCGATCAGGATTGAATCAATTTCCTGGTATTATTGAGAGCATAGTCAGAAAATACTGTTGGAGTAAAGTGGAAAGTCTTGTCTTGTTCTACGACTACTGCTTTTCCACAAGTAAAAAAAAACGTTGCCAAACTTATATATTATACTCCCCCTACTCCTTGCCAAATTGACTTATTTTGCAAATGAATATTGATGATACCATGAAAAAAAGAGCTCTATCACATCCTTGCACTCTCCAAATCCCCTGCTACACACTTCTCAAAGTGTCCACAGTAAAATAGGTAAATATCTCCTCAGTCTGTATCCAACAGAGGGGGAAGACAAGGAAAGAACATTGTGGATATGGAAAATAGAACAGGGCTCAGCAATGGGCTGTAGCAATTTGGTGGGGTGACAACAGCGTTAACTTGTTTTGTCAGAGCAAGAGCATGAATCCCTCAGCAAACAGTGGCCTAAAGATAACAAAGCCAACAGCATTTCTGCTCAGTGAAGCAGCTGAACCAGGCAGACCCAGACGGCCTCATCTCTTAGATATTTCTTTCTTTCTTTTCTCTTTCTTTCAAACTAATCCACCATTTCCCATCCTGTTCACTGAGATCATGGATCTGTCCAAAATTATAGAATTTATGCTGAGTTCGTGTACTTAAGCCAGCTTTATACAATACGTTTTTAAGCCTTATATATATATTGCATATCACAAAACAAATCTTTAATTGTAAGTTGACATCACCATTCTTAGAATGCATAATGTCTATTTACCATGACTAGACTTTCTTTTACACAAAGTACACAGCCTTACGCATTATGGGATAAGTAAGCATACCTAACAATTTAACCCTCTCTCCTTCTGCTGAGATACACATTATTTTATGGAGATGCCAGTGATCCTGATCCTTTCTGCTCTCTGGACCTGCCTGAACCATCTGGATGCCCTACCTCTGGATGGAACTCTCATCAACTGGAGGCTACATTCGGCTACTGAGGACGCCCCCAAGCAGTGCAGCCTGGATATTGCCGAGGACGGTGCCTCTTGAAGTACAATGGAAATAGTTTTGGACCTCAATTTCACATGAACAGTTGTGCTGTGGTGTTGGAACTATGGTCTCTAAAGCTTTGGCTTTAGGACTGCAATTACCACATACAATATTGCACTCAAATATCCTTTAGTGAACAATGGATTAGTTTAACAAAACAGACTTCATATAAAAACCATAATGATCTTCACTTTAGTTTCACACTATCCATTGTTGCCTAGATGAGGATGGGTTCCCTTTTGAGTATGGTTCTTCTCAAGCTTTCTTCCTCATATCACCTTAGGGAGATTTTCTTTGCCAACGTTGCCACCGTCTTGCTCATTATTGATGAATTCACACCACTAAAATCTGTATTCTGTGTTTATATGTTTCTGTAAAGCTGCTTTGCGACAATATAAATTGTTAAAAGTGCTATACATACATACATTGTGCTACGCAATAGCCAATATAGTATGACCAAATTCTGGAAGTATCAGAAATTTTATACAAAATATGCACACAACTTTTTAAGATAACTGCAAATATAGTGGTGTCAATGTCAAAACATTTAATTAATTACTATAAAACATCATATTATTTAATATAACCAATATATATTACCAGCCAACATGCTTGGCTCTTAGTACAATAAGTTGCAAAGCTACCATATACGTATACAAAATAAATAAATAAATAATAAAAAATACAGCCGTATTTACTCATAATGAAATATACAAATTTTCTTGTCTTGGTGGAGACAGTTGAACCTTACCAAAACAAACAAATGCTCAGGAAAGCCATGGGTGGTTCATGATGGGTTACAACACAAGATTAACAGCTTTTAAAATGGAAATGGAGAGCAGAGTGGCTTAGCCTATTGCTGGTCTATTTTAGGGACATTTTTCAAGTCAATATGATTTACACCAGTTTATCTGTAAATAATGTCACATAAACCTCATCTACTAATTGATAATACATCAAAACAACATCACTGTTTCGTCAAACATGCTTGAATGTGTGTAATTTAAACTCATTACTGTTGTAAGGCAGCAGCCTCTCTTCACGATAATTCATTAAAATTATGTGTTCTTTCTCCCATTCCTTGTTGCAACACTTTCATTCAAACAAAAAACACTGAATTTATAATTCTGTCATCTGTCTTTTTGTGTAATTATTATTATTATTATTATTTATTATTATTATTATTATTATTATTATTATTATTATTATTTTTACAGTGTGTGCTTAGTCTATCAATCCTTAATTTCTCATCCATAGGGATTTTTATTGGGGGAAAAGGATGGTACACTAAATAAACCAACTTGGTTGAATTCATTACATGCACTACGATGCCTTCTCAATCACTGCTGATGACATGTATGGAAGTGTTTATCATCCCATATGGTTGCATCAAGGGGGCATTTCATTGTATAATCATCTGACCACGCTTGTCACTGATATGCTGCATGAATCTACAGTGTCTGTGTAGAAAGAAATCTGACTCCAAGGAGCCAGAGGGGGAGCCATAGAGAAGGAGAGCACTCCCTCGCTGCAGAAAAAATGCCCCCTTTATTCCCGGAAGAGCACCATGAAGTATCATTCTTCTGGGAAAAGCTGTGTTTGTAACCCCATGACATCATTTTATTAAGCCATCATGGAGGTTTATGCATGGTTTGGCTGAGGACCTTTCTGTTGGTCAGGTCAAGTGCCCAATTTGAGCAATTGAAGTCAGCTTCAGAGAAGCTTCTGACCCTAAAGTAGTTCTTTTGGCTGGCATCTCTGTTGGCCCTTCCTGCCTTGACTTTGCCCGTGGGTTAGCCAAGGCCTCCCTACATCCTAGGTCAGATTATTTCCTAAGTGCCTACATCTGCTACCCAGCCAGTAGTGTTGCAGGCTTTCAGAACTCATCCGTTCCTTACACAGGAGGATTGCACCTACTGATTACAGTGAGGGCTCTTTGTACTTACATCCACCATTCCAGCCAGTGGTGCAAGTCAGAGCAGTTGCTTGTCTGCTTGGCAGTGACAGTAGAGGTGATACTGTGGCAAAGCAGCGCATCTCTATTTGGATAGTGGAAGCTATCTCTATTACTCTATTACTTACTTTCCTCAAAGGTTATACAGTGAGGGAAAAAAAAGTATTTGATCCCCTGCTGATTTTGTACGTTTTCCCACTAACAAAGAAATGACCCATCCATCGTCCATTTGATGCGGTGAAGTTGTCCTGTCCACTTAGCAGAAAAAACCCCCAAAGAATAATGTTTCCACCTCCATGTTTGACGGTGGGGATGGTTCCTTGGGGTCATAGGCAGGATTCCTCCTCCACCAAACATGGCGAGTTGAGTTGATGCCAAAGAGCTCCATTTCGGTTTCATCTGATCACAACACTTTCACCCAGTTTTCCTCTGGTGGTCGATGGACGGGGTCATGTACTGTCAAATCTTGGGTGAGAACCTCTTTCCCTCAACCAGGGCATTGAAAATTAAAAGTAATTACTAAGTCATTACCAAGTACGAAGTCATGTTTTGCAGAGGGGTCAAATACATATTTCCCTCATTAAAATGCAAATCAATTTAGTATGATTAGTATGATGGAGTGGGTATACTTGTTCTCACAATGTGAAGCTCAAGCAACATCTGGGTTACACATGTAACCCTGTTCCCTGAGAAGGGAATGAAATGTTGCATAGCTTTGTCATACTGGGGTATGCCTGTTAATCGCCTCTTCAGACAAAGAGAAGCTGATTATATGGTTTACAAGTGCCATTTTATAGTCACATGATGCAGAAAATGCCACATCACCTGTCCACAGTAGACCTATAAATAGGCATGATTTTACACAGACTTCAGACACTGGTCATGCACAAGGGCACTTCGCATAGCATGAAGCTCAAGTTACATTCCCTTCTCATGGCAAAGGGTTACATGAGTAACCCGGACATTTTATTTTGTTGTACACTAATGTGCTTTTCCCCCTTCTGGCTCTTTAGTGATTTCAGCTATTTACAATCCCCTCCAAACATATTGGACAGCACGGGCAATTATATTATTTTAAGTGTACATTGAAGAAATTTAGGTTTGAGATCAAAATATTAATATACGACAACAGATCAGAATTTCAGCTGCCATTTTTTCAAAAGTACATCTAGATGTGTTAAACAACTTAGAGCATGGCACTTTTGTATGAACCCACCCATTATTTTCAAGCGATTAAAAATATTGAACCTGACTGATAGGTGATTCTTGCTGCCCAGATGTGCCCTGTTAAATCGATCATTTAAAAAAATCAATAGCTCTGAATGCGTACCCTTGGATTGAGTCCTACATTTTGCCTGTGAAGACTGTTTTTTTTTTTTAACCATCATGACCAGACAGCTGTCTATGGGAGAAAAGTAAGCCATTTTGAGGCTGAGAAAAGAGAAAAAATCCATCAGAGTCACTGCACAAGTATTGGGCTTAGCCAAAAAAACAAACATTTGGAATGCCTTGAATAAGAAAGAAATCATTGGTGCACTAACAACCAGATATGGAATGGGTCAGCCAAGGAAAACAAAAGCAGTTGATTCCAGAAATAGTGTGAAAGCTGTGAATAAAAAACCAAAAAACTACAGTTAGGTTGAAGGTATCACAATCCACCAGTCCTAGAAGACTTCAAGTGCAGAAATTTAGAGCCCATACCACAAGATGCAAAGCAATCGTCAGCCATAAGATTCAGAAGGCCAGATTTGAATTTGCAAAGAAATAAAGAGATTAGCCACAAAAGTTCTGAAACTAAGATTAACCTCCACCAAAGTCATGGAGAGCCCAAAATGTGGTGAAAGAAAGCCTCTGCTCATGATCCAAAATGCAGAAGCTCGTCAGTCAAATATGGTAGTGGTAGTGTTATGGCTTGGGCTTGCGTGGCTGCTTCTGGAATAGAATCACTAATCTGTATTGATGATGTAACTCATGATGGTAACAGCAGAATGAATTCAATAATTTACAGGAACATTTTGCCTCTCAGTTTACAGAGAGATGCATACAAAATGATGTTTAATGATTTACATCTAGATGTAAATCCTAAATCTTCATAACATATCCATCTTTTGATCTGAAACCCAATGCCTTTAGTGCATATCACCAAAAAAAATAAAAAAAAATAAATGGCCTTCCTGTTCCAATAGTTTCAGAAAGGACTGCAACATTTTCTGTAATGTTCATACTGTTTTATGTAATCGTAAGTCAGCTTATAATTTTTTTTTTTTAATATTTATTTATTTTCTCCCCCTGGGATTTATCAAAAATTCTACAATAAATATGGAACCTTAAAAATGTTTCATATTTAATGAGGAGAATAAGCAGGGAAGTGGAATAAAAGACATTTATTTGCTTTAACTTGTTATTAATTTTCTCCCTGAGCCTTGAGATAATTATATTATAGCCATCACACACACACACACACACACACACACACACACACACACACACGAATTATATATATATATATATATATATATATATATATATATATATATATATATATATATATATATATATATATATATATATATATATATATATATATATATATATATATATATATATATATAATGCATGTTGCACCTCCCACATGTACCCAGGCCTGGTGTGTGTGCTATTCTATTACTATTTTTTAGCGATTTTTTAAAAATCTACTTTTGAAAATATTGTGTGTGTCCACAATTTGTTCGATGCGGGGGACATGGGGGAACCAGGGTTGGATTAACACACTTCCTCTCATGCCATACATAAAAGACCTTTATTTTTCTTTACAGAAATACATAGTAGAGAAAAATTGTTGAAATTAAACTTTACTATTGAATTTAATGTAAATTGGCGTATTGTGAATTGGCGTGCAGGAGCGTGGTCAAAAAAAGGTGTGCTTCCCAGCTCTCCATTTCCATCCGCCTGTTGGAAGGTTAACCCACGTTATATGCACCTCCCACACCACACGTGACCCATGATCCAGGAGCAAATGCACCACCAAACCTCACATAACACAACACAATCCCAAACAAACAGATCAAAACAGCCCAAAATTCCAACTCCACAACAAAATGACAAAATGGCTGTAACATACCGGCCCCTAATTTTTGTGTAACAAACAATTATAAAACATACATTTATAGCCATTCAAATGTCAACATGCATTATCCATGAACAAACATGAATCATTTGAGTATTATGTAACAACCAGTCAGTACAGATTAATGGCTAACAGATTTTGGTTGAATTTTAGAGTCCATTCAATTGCATGTGCCTAAGGGTGCGAAAAATATTTCATCAAAAAGAGGGAATGCCAGCAAAAAGAATGTTCCTTCAAATAGTCCATGTTGGCAAAACCTTGTGACCAGCATTCAAAATGCATAGACTGAGTAAATGTTATTATCCATTACAGGATACATTATTATGCATCTTCTGTAAGTCATCATATTTACATACAATTTATTCTGCCTTGAGCAAAAGACATAACTTAGTAATAGGCCTTTCAAGCTCGTTGGTTTGTGTCTTAAACACGTACTTTACGTACAAACCCCTTGGAGTCTTCCATAGTTTCTATAATGCACCCCATAGACCACGAGTTCCTGGGGGCAGAGTCATCGATAATAAGCACCAGGTCTCCGACTGAGAAACTTCGATGGGGCTAATTCCATTTCTGACACTGTTGCATAATGGGGAGATATTCTTTGGTCCATCTTTTCCAGAATATGTCGCTGAGGTATTGTACTTGCTTCTAGTGTCTTTTTCCGTAGGTTTCTTGTTTATTAAACAAGCCTGGTGGTAGAGTGGGCTTTCCTTTTAATAGTAAAAGGTGATTTGGTGTTAACGCTTCGAGATCCTTAGGATCATCAATGGAAGGTGTCATTGGCCGGTCGTTCAAAATAGCCTCAACTTCACAAAATAGGGTACTGAGGGCTTCGTTGTCAACCACTTGTTGCCCAGTGATCGAGCAAAGGATCCTTTTAGTCTGTTGCACGGAGACGTTCCCAGACACCACCATGGTGAGCTCTGTAGGGTTGGTTAAAGGTCCATTTTATTCCATCCAGCAAGAGAGTGTTCTGTAGTTTGGCTTGATTCAAGCTTTGTAGTGCCTGCTTCAATTCTTGGTTAGTTCCATTATCTGATCTTATTTCTTTGACTTGTCCTCTTCGATAGATAAACCTTCTTATAGCATGAATGCAGGAATCTGTGTCGAGTGTATAGGCCACTTCAAGATGAACGGCACGACACATTAGACAAGTAAACATGGCGCCATACCTTTTAACAGTATTCCTTCCCCTTCTTACCTCAATAGGTCCAAAATAATCCATTCCCACGAGAGTAAATAAAGGGAGGTATCTTGATATTCTGTCAAAAGGGAGATCGGACATATTCTGTTCTCCATGCCTTTGATGCTGATGGCGACATGTCATGCATTCTCTAATAATCTTTCTAGCCAATGAATTGGCACGAGGAATCCAAAACTGTCGTTGAAGTGTGGAAAGCATATAATGTCTTCCAGTATGTCCAACCTTTTCATGTATGAAACAAAGGATGAGTTCTGAGACGTTGCTACCCTTTGGCAGGATAGCAGGATGTTTTGCCTCTTCGGGCAATGCAGACTTGCTTAACCGACCACCTACTCTTATAATGCCATCGACAATTGTTGGATCCAGTTTGTATAGTGACAACTTTTCCTTTATTCAAGCATGAGATTTCCTCAGGAAAGTGCAGCTGTTGCACAAAACTAACAATTGCCTTTTCGGCTTTATCGAGATCCACCACTGAGAGTCTGTGAGTCGACGCTTTCTTTTGGATGGTTTTATCAGATTGTGTGTTGTTCGTCTTTTCATCACATCTTCGTTTAAGTGTCTCTTTGACCTTCAAAAGCCATGCCACGGCTCTTTTGAGGTCTTTCCATTTGAAAAAGTATGAACGCAACTTGCTAGTAGGACAAGATTCTTCCACTGGCTTGGCAGATGTGACATTGCTTGCTGCTTTAACTCAGGGCCATCGCTTGAGATGATATCCATGCCTCCAAGTGTTTTTGGCCACTGAGATCATTTGCGAAGGATTTCCGGATCCATGTCTTATACTGAAGAAAAGCTTTGACCGATATGCCACGTGAAGCTGCATGGGCAGGATTCTCCTTTGAAGAGACGTGCTGCCTTTGCTCTACCTTTGATAGAGAGTGAATTATTGAAATTCGATTTGCAACGTACGTCTTAAATCTTTTACTTGTGTTTGCGATATATTGCAAAACTGTCATACTGTCTGACCAGAAGATGGAATTTCGATAATGAGAGTTGCAACTCTGTCTTCAGCATGTGATCCATTCATACAGCCAAGACTGCTGCTGCCAATTCCATTCTGGGGATGGTAATACACATACAGTGGTGTGAAAAAGTGTTTGCCCCCTTCCTCATTTCCTGTTCCTTTGCATGTTTGTCACACTTAAGTGTTTCGGAACATCAAACCAATTTAAACAATAGTCAAGGACAACACAAGTAAACACAAAATGCAATTTGTAAATGAAGGTGTTTATTATTAAAGGTGAAAAAAAATCCAAACCATCATGGCCCTGTGTGAAAAAGTGATTGCCCCCCTTGTTAAAACATACTATAACTGTGGTTGTCCACACCTGAGTTCAATTTCTCTAGCCACACCCAGGCCTGATTATTGCCACACCTGTTCACAATCAAGGCATCACTTAAATAGGAGCTGCTTGACACAGTAAGGTCCACCAGAAGATCCTTAAAAGCTACACATCATGCCGAGACCCAAAGAAATTCAGGAACAATTGAGAAAGAAAGTAATTGAGATCTATCAGTCTGGAAAGGGTTATAAAGCCATTTCCAAAGCTTTGGGAATCCAGCGAACCACAGTGAGAGCCATTATCCACAAATGGCGAAGACATGGAACAGTGGTGAACCTTCCCAGGAGTGGCCGGCCGCCCAAAATTACCCCAAGAGCGCAGCGACGACTCATCCAAGAGGTCACAAAAGACCCCACAACAACGTCCAAAGAACTGCAGGCCTCACTTGCCTCAGTTAAGGTCAGCGTTCATGCCTCCACCATCAGGAAAAGACTGGGCAAAAATGGCCTGCATGGCAGAGTTCCAAGGAGAAAACCACTGCTGAACAAAAAGAACATCAAAGCTCGTCTCAATTTCTCCACAATACATCTTGATGATCCCCAAGACTTTTGGGACAACATTCTGTGGACCGATGAGACAAAAGTGGAACTCTTTGGAAGGTGTGTGTCCAAGTATATCTGGCGTAGAAGGAACACTGCATTTCATAAAAAGAACATTATACCAACAGTAAAATATGGTGGTGGTAGTGTGATGGTCTGGGGCTGTTTTGCTGCTTCAGGACCTGGAAGACTTGCTGTGATAAAAGGAACTATGAATTCTGCTGTCTACCAAGAGATCCTGAAGGAGAATGTCCGACCATCTGTTCGTGTACTCAAGCTGAAACGAACTTGGGTTCTGCAGCAGGACAATGATCCTAAACACACCAGCAATTCCACCACCGAATGGCTGAAGAAAAGCAAAATGAAGACTTTGGAGTGGCCTAGCCAAAGTCCTGACCTGAATCCTATTGAGATGTTGTGGTATGACCTTAAAAAGGCCGTTCATGCTCGAAAACCCTCTAATGTAACTGAATTAGGACAATTCTGCAAAGATGAGTGGGCCAAAATTCCTCCAGGACGCTGTAAAAGCCTCATTGCACGTTATCGCAAACGCTTGGTTGCAGTTGTTTCTGCTAAGGGTGGCCCAACAGTTATTAGGTTAGGGGGCAATCACTTTTTCACACAGGGCCATGATGGTTTGGATTTTTTTTCACCTTTAATAATAAACACCTTCATTTACAAATTGCATTTTGTGTTTACTTGTGTTGTCCTTGACTATTGTTTAAATTGGTTTGATGTTCCGAAACACTTAAGTGTGACAAACATGCAAAGGAACAGGAAATGAGGAAGGGGGCAAACACTTTTTCACACCACTGTAAGAGGTGCAACTTTAGCTTTTCCAAAGGCAAAGGACACACAGACTTCGCCCATACCATTTGTGGACCAAAGGTAGGATAGGGCGCCATAACCTACTTCACTAGCATCACCTAAGTGGTGCAGCTGTGCAGATTTAAAGTCTTCAAAGCCCTTAGGAATAAAGTTTCGGTTTACCTTGAAAGTGTCCAGTAGATGGAGTGAGCGAGCCCATTCTTCCCAGGTTTGTGCTACGCCGAAAGGGATCTTTTCATCCCACCTCAATTTCATCTTACATAGGCTTTGCAAGAGCCTCTTTGCCACGAGAATAATAGGAGCCAAAAAGCCCAAAGGGTCATAGATTGGACAAATGATGGATAAAATGTCACTCCGGACATCTCTTTCGACATCCCATTGGGTACCAAGAGCTCTTTCCATTGGTAACTGCTCCTTATTTAAATCCAGAGCTCTCACTTCTTTTGCTCTATCTTCTTCAGGAATTACAGAGAGCATGGCACGATTATTACTGATCCATTTGTTTAAGTGGAAACCACCATTTGAGCATACTTCTGTTAGCTGTTGATACAGAAATATTGCTTTATCTGTACTGTTAACTGCTTTCAGGCAGTCATGTGGCTTCGCTGAAGACAAAGAACAACTGATGACGTGGTTTACAGGCGCCATCTTATAGTCAGATGACACACAAAATGCCATGTCATCTGACCACAGCAGGCCTATAAATAGGCGTAATTTTACCTGGATTTCAGATACTGGTTGCGCGCAAAGGTGCTTCCCACAGCGTGAAGCTCACACAACATTGAGCTCCCTTTGAATGAGAGCAGGCCAGACACAAAGTAAGAAGTCAAACTGAGAGAAAAAAGGCAAATTAAAATGCAAAGTAAAATGCAAGTCCTCAGGAGGCATAGTCAAACACTCAGCAGTGAGCCAGATATTTGCTATGAGACACTAAATGAGTTAATTTAATTTAAAAGATAAATCAACAAAGCTTAAAGTGAACTTGCTCATAAAAAGTAATTTAGGCAGAATGAGGTTAAATGAGTAGAATTCAAAAATGCCTTTAAAATGGATAAATAAAGCATAAAAAGGCCACATTAGTTTGTAAAGGGGCACCTAAGTGGTAGCAGTATACTGTTGACTGATAAATGAATACGGAGTTCAGTGATGCCACTTGCCTTGGAAAAAAGCTTCTTTTTTTTACGTCAATTATTAATACACCCATTTTCCCAGACCCTGAATCTTGCTCTGTGTAAGAAACTGAGAACTGAAAAACATAACCATTAGCATGAAAACAAGCAGTCTTATACTTAAAAGATGAGGATATTTGAAGGTATTTTTACAATACAAAACAAAATGGATGACCTAAATGCATTGCGGTCTGGAACATTTGCTGTCTCTACTTATTCTACAATGCAGGTCTCATTAATATGACATGGAACATATGGGGCAGTGGTGGCTTGATGGTTAAGGCTCTGGGTTGCTTGTCAGAAGGTTAGGGGTTCAAGCCCAAGCACTGCCAGGCTCTGAGTTACTGATCAGAAAGGTATGGGTTCAAACCCTGATGGAGCCAAGCTGCTACTTAACCCCATCTGCTCCAGGGAGCTGTATCATATTTGACATCAACTTCCTGATTAAGAAAAGTGTTTTACTGTGCTGTAATGTCACTTACACGTTGCTCAATAACATGTGACCAATAAAGACTCATTATCAGTAACAGTGGGAAATGTCCTTTTATTTGACCCAACAGTGAAATTCCCTATATTTGATATGTTTTTCTGCTATTAAACATTAAACAGCACTGGCAAAGTCTGCTTTCACCAGTGTGAAATATAACCACTACCTTCTCACAGGAATAAACAACAAAATATTAGCAAATGTCCACCAGAATCACAAACAAGTATTTCAATACAAACATATTTAAATGTTTTTCAGGGAGGAGATTACTAAGGTAACAAAGGTAAATATGCAAAAACAAACACACACATTTTAGACATTGTATTAGATAGGCATGTGTGTCCAGAGCACAAAGACGCCTGTGGTGATTTTCTATCTTTCTCATTTCCTCTGCATCATGATTAGTTGGTATTAGTTGCTGAAGCTTCTCTGTTTCTCGAAGCAAACAGTCTTTCCACATGACAGTATCCCTCTGGAGGCTGTGTGGAGACATTTTGGATCCTCTGAGCGACTTGTCTCATCACGCATCCCTTTTTTACACATCCTCCTTACTCTCTCTTCAGTTACTCCTATCCCTCCCATCTTCACCTTCTAACAAACTCCCCATTTTGAGTATTTCCTCAGGCAGACAGCACTAATTATTCCCTCTCCCCCCATATTCACCCTTAAGCTCCCTGCAGGGTTCATTCAGGCATCTATAGTGGAAATTTTCATTTGTCAGTCAAAACCTCTGCAACAGTATAATGAAACAGAAAATATTATTGCACCGTTTCTCTTTATCAGTATCGACAACTGTCAGCCAAAGCTCACTTTTATTGATTTTCCTCTTTTTATTTTGTCCCCAGGTTGTTTTTGTGTATCGTAAAATTTACTGAGGAGCGCAAAAATGCTTCAGCACACAATAAAAAGTACTCAGCGCAGCAGGACCGAGTTTAATGACTGATTTACTTTGACATGAGTTTTAGATTCTGTCAAACTGAAACTGGCTAATTAGAAATGTGAAGGTTCTAATATATGGTTCTACACTCAGCATGCTTTTGCCAATTGCAGACAGGGGAAAAGAAAATGGTGAAAGGAGAAACTTGGTCTAGAAGACTAGATGGTCTGTTGTAGGAAAATATGAGAAATATGTGAAAATTATTATGGGGTATTAAAACCTTCCAAAGGTTTAGGAAATATTAAATTGTACATACAGTTACAAGTAAAAAAAAAAAGACTGCGACCAAATAATTCATATTTGGTGAAGCCTTCTTTCAGAGACAGAACACCAGAAATAAGTCTTCATTTCTAACAAGGTCTAATATCTGGGATCCCTAGTCCATGCATAACATTTTATTCTCCTTTATATTATCAAGCGTATGCACAGTATGATCTGCTTTGTTTAATTCAAACCACAGGTTTTGATAGGGATCAAATTAGGTGACTGAAATGCCAAGTAAAAACTATTATTTTTCGTAATGAAATTGGAGAGAATTCGTTGAACACTTGGAAACTTTTCGTTTTTCATTATATCAGGCTTTAGTTACTATATGGGACACATGTGCCTGAAGTAAAAGAAAAAAAAAAGACACATTTACACTTTTATAGATTCTTTTGAAATCCTGAAAATGGGACAGTGTTACATTTGTTCTCATAAAAAAAAATCGAAACAACGAAAGAAACAGCTTGATTTACCAACACAAAACAATGAGTCATAAAAGAGAGTTCAGGGAAGTGTATGCACATGTGCCTATGGTTGAGTATGAGAGAATGAGAGAGAGAAAAAAAAAAAAAAAAAAAAAAAAAAAAGAAAGAAAAAAAAAAAAAAGGGGGTGTTTAGTATTTCTCCTATAGTAGTTCAGTAACATGCATGAATATACTATTTATTTGTAGCTTTTCTTTAAGAATTTCTGAGCCCTTATTCTATGAAATTGTAATGGTAAATTGAATCATAAATAGATGACATGGTCTCATACGTTCTCTCTCCATTACTTTCCCCCCTCTTTTTCCCCTTTTTTTCTCACTGCATTTCTTTAATCCCTATAAATCCCCAGCAAAGTGCACATGAGCTACAAGAATTACAACTGGAACAGGGCCAGAGAAGTGTCCATGGAGTCCAGGCAAAGAGCACTTCATAAATGTTTGAAAACACACACACACACAGCATACCATCACATCTGTATGTGGGCCTTTGTCAATCTTTTCTGCAATGTTTAATGCACACAGTAGTATAGTATGTATTTGTATTCTTTCCCTTCACTAGAACTAAGGGACACGATTTGCCAAGGTTGGAGTGGAGCAACTCAAGTGGCCTGCACAGAGCCCTGACCTCAACCCCACTGAATACCTATGGGATGAATTGCAAAGCCAATTAGACCCCAGGCCTCCTCACCCAACATCAGTGTCTGACCTCACTAATGCTCTTGAGGAAAAATGTGCAAACCCCTACAGCCACAATCCAAAATTCCAGAAGATGTAATTGGAGGTTCAACAAGCACGTATGGGTATTAATTCCAGGTGTCTACTAAACTTTTTGCATATATGTATGTACAGTGTTGTGAAGTATTTGTTGATTTCTGATCTCATACTAAATAGTTTTAGATCTTCAAATAAAATGCAACAAAAAACAAAGGCAACCTGAGTTAACACACAATTCAGATTTTAATTATTTATTTCTTGCATTGAAGCAAGAAAAGTGATTCAACACCTATCACCAATGTGAAACACTACGTGCTCCTTTAAATTTAATATCTGGTTGTGCTACCTTTAGCAGCAATAACTGCAACAAAACGCTTGTGATAACTGGAGATCAGTCTTTCACAGCACCGTGGTGGAATTTTGGCCCACTCTTCTTTGCAGAACTGCTTTAGTTTAGTAACACTGGAGGGTTTTTGAGCATGAGCTGCCCAGTGTCTTTCTGACAGAGGAATCACAAAGAGTGACCTTTATTGATGCAAGAGAGGCTTGTAGTTCCTTTGATGTTGTCCTTCACTCTTGTGTGACATGCTGGATGAATTGTTGCTGTGATCTTGGAGGAATTTTGGAAGGTCAGCCACTTCTGGGATGGTTCATTACCAAGCCAAGTTTTTCCATTTGGAAATAATGGCTCTCACTGTGATTCTTTGGAGTCCCAGAGTTTTTGAAATAGCTTTGTAACCCTTCCCAGACTGATATATTTTAATCACCTTCTTCCTCATCATTTCTGGAATGTCTTATAACTCTGTTAGTGTATTACTGGGTAAGACCTTTTAACTAAATACATGTTGTTGAAAAATATATATTTAAGTGCTAATTTAGTTGAACAAAGTTTGCAGTAATCAGGCCTGGTTGTGTCTAGTCCAGCTGAACCCCATTATCAATGCAGTTTCTGTCACGCCACAGCCACCAGAGGCCGCTGTGGCGCTTCATTTGAAAGGACTTTGGGTTGGGCGCGCACTTCCGGGATAAGGGCTATCTTAACCACCGTAATCTAGCACAGGTGTTTTGTGTGCTAGGTCTAATTATGATGGCTATTTAAACGCCTGGTTTTCAGAACACGGCGCTTGTTATTATTTACGTGTTTATCAGTTAGTAGTAGAAGGGAAATCTGTTTGTTTGTAGCTCTATTATTTATGCCAAGAAAGATATGCTCTATACTCTGTTTACTTTGAGTTTGTGTTCTGCTTTGAATAAAGCGTTCTGATCTGCATCCGACTTCCATCCACTACGTTCCGTAACAGAATAGCGAGCCATTATATGGATGCAGCAGATCGAACCGCCTTACCCATGGGTGCAGCACGCAAACGGAGAGGACGCGGTGCCTGGGAGACTATGCCACGTATCCCTGCCTTGGATTCTATGAGTTTTGCACAACGGACTAATGAGGGCATACCGGATCGGTATGACAGCTGCTTTGGTTACCCGGATTTTTTCCTACAAGATTGCCAAAGCTATTTCTCAAGTCTGTGTGAACTGACACCTTGGGAGAAACAGTGGATCCAGTTCATGGTGTCCCGATTTTATGGCCCAGCCCGTACGTGGGTGCTGCAAGTAGCGGCCACGAGACCCTGGTTAATGGAGGACAGCAGGAAGTTCTCTGACCTGTTTCGGGGAGAGCTTGGAGCACCAGAAGTGAGCTACAACTTGGATGAGCTATTGGAGGGAGTTAATGTGGCGAATAGTGCGGCTCTCCCATTCCATGTGTATTATGAGCAGGCGAGACACCAAGGTGAAGTTAAACCAGACACCCAGGTCCAGGCCCCTGCCACATCCCAGGTCCAGGCCACTGCCACGTCCCAGGTCCAAGTCCCTGTCCGAGACAAATCTCTAGTCCCTGTCCAGGCCAAAGCTCAAAATCAACCTCCAGACAAGATCAAGCCTCAAGTGCCTATCCAAGCCCTGCCTCAAGCTCCAATCACAGCCAAGCCTCATGTTCCAGTCACAGTCTCTCAGAGTAAAGAAGATTCTGAATCGCGCAGGAAGAAATGCGAGGCTCCGCTGCAGGAGCCCCAACCAAAGTACAGCGAGAGCAAGAACCGAGAGCAAGAAAGGAAGGAAATGGCGGAAAAAATTAGCAAAATGCAGTTGGAGAGTTTGAGCAGCACTGTCTGAAATGGAGAAGAAATACATCAAAGCTACTAAAGAATGCTCATCTGTGGAGTCGCAACTACAGGAAACGCAGGTTTTGCTGCAAGAGGAGACACTCCGGAAACGGGTTATGCGCATACGGCTTTTTCAGAGAACGAGAACTAGAGAACGAACGAAATCGACTAAGGCAGCTTCTGTATGAGGAAAAGGAGAGAAGGAAATGTGCACAGAACCAGCTTCACCCCGTTCAGATGCAAATGTCAGAATCGGAAAAGAAATTGGAACAGGTGAAAGAAATGAGGGCAGAGATGGATGATAAGAGGAAATGGAAAGCTCTGGCTGTAGCAGCAAAAGAGAAACTGCAGCTTGACCTGTCTGAGCGGGAAGCTCAACTCATCCAGACCATTAACGCTCGAGTTGAAGCAGAGGGACAGATGAAGGTACAGACTCGGTTGAAGGAACAGTTGCGGGAGGTGGATGAACTCCGAGCAGTGAGAGATACTGCACGGGGTAGTGCCGAAGAGAGTGAACGCAAAGTCGAGTCTGGAGTCTGAAAATGTGTGGTTACACAAGGATCTGTCTGCAGCTGATCGCAGTCAGAAGCAGGTTCTGCAGGAGAGAAATGAGCTGTATGATGAAGTGACCTGCTGTAACTCCAAGATATCTGCTTTGAATGGTGAGAAGCGGAGGTTGGAGGCTCGTATTTCACAGCTGGAGGAGGAACTTGATGAGGAACAAGTCAACATTGAACTCGTTAATGACCAATTGAAGAAGGCAAATGCACAAGTGGACACGCTGAGCACAGAGCTAGCGGATGAGCGCCGAGTGAGACTGCTCGACAGCAGCTAGAGAGACAGAATAAGGATCTAACTGCCAAAATGCAGGAGCTGGAAGGCTCAGTCAAATCGAAGTCTCAAGTCCACAACGTCCAAGTCCAGATCCAGTCCCAAGCTCCCGACGTCCACGAGCGGCCTCCAGCTCCCGACGTCCACGAGCGGCCTCCAGCTCCCGACGTCCACGAGCGGCCTCCAGCACCCGACGTCCCAGTCCTGTCTCAAGTCCCTGAGTGCCCCGCCTGCCCAGCCGAGGAAGCTGTCCCTGAGATTTTTTTGGGGGGGCAGGGACGACAACAGAGCTCCAGCCTGAGGCCTGCACCATTGAGGACGTCGCTCTGCCCGAGTACCCTTTGAAGGGGGGTTATGTCACGCCATGGCTGCAGTGACGGTGCATGGACTCTGGACAATCTCTGGACACGGACATCTCCGTCAACCTTGTGAGTGAGTTTGTTTTGTTTTGTTGCGCGATTCGCGTGAAGTGGCCGGTACAGTTTTCAGGCCTCAACGTCCCCGAGCTACGATTCAGTCCTGCATCGGTAACGCATACAAGGGGTTTATAGAAAGTTTGGTGTGCCGGCTTAGGTAGACTATTGTTTTGGGCCCATAGGTTAAAGGGTGGGACTGAAAACTGCTTGTTCTATGCATGTACATGGTTTTATACCTAACCTGTTGAGTTGATATGGTATTGACTTAAAAACCTTAGAAAAAGGGATAACATGCGTACAACTTTGAATACATTTTATTTCTAAGTTGATTTATGCATATAATTGTTTTTTTTAAATACATATACCTAAACTCTACCTGGTTGTTGGGTGTTCCTTTAACACCATTCATCTAGTCAGTGACACTGTAGGACATTGAAACACATACCAGGGGAATTGCAACCATAGTCTTTGAAGTTGAATCTTTTTGCTGCACTAATTATATAGGCAAAAGTCCACTACATAGGCAAGATTACACTTTTTATTCTTGTTTATCAATTTAATAAAATAACGTGAAGTGTATCTGGAACAGTAGAACTGCTGTATATTGAAGGTTGAATTGCCAGCTGAGAACTGTGACTCAGAAGTCCAGGAAACACTAGGAAATAATATATCTTTAGACATAAGAATTTCTATGATTGGTTTTCACTTTCAGCTAAAAGCATTGTGGAGACTACAACTTTCAAAGAAGGTGATCATGCTTGATGTTTCTTGCTATACCTAGTATGTGCTTTACAGTGTTTTATTTAGATGAGACTGTTGCTGTCCGAGACTTAGATCATCTGGTCATCTGTTATGAAGGAACGTGATGAGTGGCTCCTTTTATCTAAGCAGAGGGTGACCCAATGGGCGATTCACATCATTACTGTGGTTTGTAGTTGGGCAACCCACATTTCCTACGGTTTTATTTCCTGCAATTATGAATTCACAATTTCTCATTAAATGAGGGACTTTCAGGTGATTGTATGAGTTTACCAACATGTGTATGTGATAGACATCTGGCACAACTCAAGAAAGCAGACCCTGGGAGTGGCAACAGTAAGGTTTATTTTAAATTTGAAATGGGGAACTAGTGATGACAGACATAAGTTTGGCTGCTTTCCAGTGGAAATTCTCTGCCTCCTTTTTTCTGAGAGACAGACCGACAGACAGAGAGAGAAGCAGATTGTTTAATATAAGCTACCAAATTATAAGCTACAGTTGTGCCATGGTAATCAGCTATACCCTCATACTACTGCTGCAGACTCTCACTAACCATGCCCTCACCTGCCACAGGTAACATTTACAGTGGTGTGAAAAAGTGTTTGCCCCCTTCCTCATTTCCTGTTCCTTTGCATATTTGTCACACTTAAGTGTTTCGGAACATCAAACCAATTTAAACAATAGTCAAGGACAACACAAGTAAACACAAAATGCAATTTGTAAATGAAGGTGTTTATTATTAAAGGTGAAAAAAAATCCAAACCATCATGGCCCTGTGTGAAAAAGTGATTGCCCCCCTTGTTAAAACATACTATAACTGTGGTTGTCCACACCTGAGTTCAATTTCTCTAGCCACACCCAGGCCTGATTATTGCCACACCTGTTCACAATCAAGGCATCACTTAAATAGGAGCTGCTTGACACAGTAAGGTCCACCAAAAGATCCTTAAAAGCTACACATCACGCCGAGACCCAAAGAAATTCAGGAACAATTGAGAAAGAAAGTAATTGAGATCTATCAGTCTGGAAAGGGTTATAAAGCCATTTCCAAAGCTTTGGGAATCCAGCGAACCACAGTGAGAGCCATTATCCACAAATGGCGAAGACATGGAACAGTGGTGAACCTTCCCAGGAGTGGCCGGCCGCCCAAAATTACCCCAAGAGCGCAGCGACGACTCATCCAAGAGGTCACAAAAGACCCCACAACAACGTCCAAAGAACTGCAGGCCTCACTTGCCTCAGTTAAGGTCAGCGTTCATGCCTCCACCATCAGGAAAAGACTGGGCAAAAATGGCCTGCATGGCAGAGTTCCAAGGAGAAAACCACTGCTGAGCAAAAAGAACATCAAAGCTCATCTCAATTTCTCCACAACACATCTTGATGATCCCCAAGACTTTTGGGACAACATTCTGTGGACCGATGAGACAAAAGTGGAACTCTTTGGAAGGTGTGTGTCCAAGTATATCTGGCGTGGAAGGAACACTGCATTTCATAAAAAGAACATTATACCAACAGTAAAATATGGTGGTGGTAGTGTGATGGTCTGGGGCTGTTTTGCTGCTTCAGGACCTGGAAGACTTGCCGTGATAAAAGGAACTATGAATTCTGCTGTCTACCAAGAGATCCTGAAGGAGAATGTCCGACCATCTGTTCGTGTACTCAAGCTGAAACGAACTTGGGTTCTGCAGCAGGACAATGATCCTAAACACACCAGCAAGTCCACCACCGAATGGCTGAAGAAAAACAAAATGAAGACTTTGGAGTGGCCTAGCCAAAGTCCTGACATGAATCCTATTGAGATGTTGTGGTATGACCTTAAAAAGGCCGTTCATGCTCGAAAACCCTCTAATTTAACTGAATTAGGACAATTCTGCAAAGATGAGTGGGCCAAAATTCCTCCAGGACGCTGTAAAAGCATCATTGCACGTTATCGCAAACGCTTGGTTGCAGTTGTTGCTGCTAAGGGTGGCCCAACCAGTTATTAGGTTTAGGGGGCAATCACTTTTTCACACAGGGCCATGATGGTTTGGATTTTTTTCACCTTTAATAATAAACACCTTCATTTACAAATTGCATTTTGTGTTTACTTGTGTTTTCCTTGACTATTGTTTAAATTGGTTTGATGTTCCGAAACACTTAAGTGTGGCAAACATGCAAAGGAACAGGAAATGAGGAAGGGGGCAAACACTTTTTCACACCACTGTATATCAAGTACAATGTAATAGTACACTTACAGTTATGGGTGATTTCACTGGTTATACATATCAAAACAGGTCAAGTTTGACCCAAACAATTTAATTGAGTGCAATTTAATCATGCAGTGCAACAACACAACTACTGAAACATTAATCAAGGACATGTATCAGGTTTATGATTATGAAGACCCAGAAAAATACCTTGAATTAAAATGCATTATTTAGATGGAGTGAACAGATACTATGTTCTAAACAGATGCAAACACAGTGAGGGGAAAAAAGTATTTGATCCCCTGCTGATTTTGTAGGTTTGCCCACTGACAAAGAAATGATCAGTCTAGAATTTTAATGGTAGACTTATTTGAACAGTGAGAGACAGGATAACAACAAGAAAATCCAGAAAACTGCATGTCAAAAATGTTATAAATTAATTTTAATTTTAATGAGGGAAATAAGTATTTGACCCCCTCTCAATCAGAAAGATTTCTGGCTCCCAGGTGTCTTTTATACAGGTAACGAGCGTGATTGCCAACAATGGTTTTGCCACCAAGTACTAAGTCATGTTTTGCAGAGGGGTCAAATACATATTTCCCTCATTAAAATGCAAATCAATTTATAACATTTTTGACATGTGTTTTTCTGGATTTTTTTGTTGTTATTCTGTCTCTCACTGTTCGAATAAACATACCATTAAAATTATAGACTGATCATGTCTTTGTCAGTGGGCAAACGTACAAAATCAGCAGGGGATCAAATACATTTTTCCCTCACTGTACAGATAAAAAAAAAAAAAAAAAAAAGGAATGTTCACAGGGCATCTGGTTGAAACAACAATTATGTCACATTATTGAGAGAGTTTTACACTTGTGTGAGCAGCCATTTATGACACTCACCAGTATGGACAAACACCAGTGTTCATTGACACAAGCATGCAGCATTTAAACATACATGCTTAGTAATGCCACCTGGTTATGGAGGTTTCATTTAGGCTATGATTTTGTTTCTTCCAGAATTCATTATAAAGTATTGTCAGCACGTATAAATAAAAATAAAACATTGTATATTTAAAAAATCCTAATCTCTCAGCAATTGTTTATTTATTTATTGTGTGTACGTGAGGTATGTGATGTATGGGGAGAGATTATCCCAAACCACAGTTGGATTGAGTATGCATTGAAAGACAAACACGTCAGAAATAGACATAATGTTCATGACAAATAAGATTTATTTAAATGAATAAAAAAATTGTAAGCACATTCACACAAGAAATACACACATACATTCTGAAAAAGGAGCAACACAATGGTGAGTCGTACTCTTCTTACCTCCACCTTTGTATCCTCTCTTACCTTCAGTCTTCCCTAGCTGGCAAAGTTTTTTTTTTTTTTTTTTTTTTTTTTTTAGTGAAGCATCCATCCACTCTAATGAGCATGACTCACTGTGGATGTCAAACACTCATTCACACTTTCTCTCTCATTTTCTTTCTCTTTTTGTATCTGTCACTCCACTGTTTTGACAGCAGACACCTCTGTCTTTTTTCTGCTCACAATTACTGTCCTTGGGTGTCACCTGCTGGGCTAAAGAAAAGAAGGAGAAGAAGAATGAATAGCACCACTTGCACACTCTCGGTCTCTCTTTATCTGTGGTGTTGAGACCATTGCCCTCAGTCTTGAAAATGACCAGACAGTGGCTCAAGGTGTTCACGGAGTGGTGTATCAGCTGACAGAGAGAGAAGCTGATGCTCACTCTGGCTTATTTTGGAGGCTTGAGCACTGCATTTCAGGGACATAATGCAAAATAAAATTTTTATAAGTAATAAATAAATAAATAGCCTCTGAATACATGATTCATCTAATACAAATGTACAAAAATCAAATGAGCTTCCAAATTCAAATAGCAAACCAGGTTTCACACAAAGGGCTTGAAAGTCTTCAAGTACTAGATTGAAGCTTTTCAAAGAGGTAAGTTAAGAAGTAGTTAAAATGCTACATGAATAAAAGTCAAACACAGTGAGTACAAATTAAATGACCTGTTTAAGAAATGCAGATATGTTTAGTTTTTTTTTAGACACCTACACAAATGTCATTCAAATATATTTGACCATAGCTTTGTTGTTTGTGCCAGACCAAGCCAGCCTGGTTTGAGTCTCTAGAGTTTACACTGAACGTTGTGAAAAACAAAACAAAAAGATCCAGTAAGCAGCAGTTCTCTGTGTGGAAATGCATTGTTGATCAGAGAGGTCAGAAAAGAAAGGCCAGACTGGTTCAAGCTGGCAGAAAGGTTACAGTGATTCAAATACCCACTCTTTATTAACCATCACAGAACACACCACATTGAACACTGAGGCAGATGGGCTACAAACAACTGGAGACCACACAAGGTTCCCCTCCTATCAGCCAAGAACAGGATTCTGATGCTTAACAGGCTCCGTGGGCACAGGCTCACCATAACTGGAAAGATACAAATATAGATAAGGATCTTCAATATTATCATTTTGTTTTAACATGATCTTGCTACCTCTTAAATAGCAATTTAGTGAAGTCTAGTTTAGTCTAGTTTCATCTATTGCTGCTTTAATTCCCTGACCTTTGCTGCAGTCCAGACCTTAAGCCTGGTGTTGGGTCTGGAAATTGTTTGTTGTCAGCTTTTGTTTGTTGATCTCTAATACTGTGAGCACAGCTAAACAATTTTCAGTGGTTAGCATCAGGTTTCAAGGTTTTCCATTTACTCCTGGTCTGCATGTTCTCCCTGTGTCCGTTTGGGTTTCCTCCAAGTACTCTAGTTTTCTATTCACCTACTTACACTGTCCAGATACATGCTTTTAGATTGATAGGAGATTCTAAATTGATGAAGAATAAGTCTGGAAATGTTTTTATCTTTCATCACCTCTGAGTGACATGCCATCCATGTTGTATTCCTGCCTCATGCAGAGTATTCTCAGGTGAGGCTCTGGGTGCATTCTGACCAGGATAAAGCAGTTATGTAATTTCATTCATTAATAAATTAATGAATGAACATTAAGTACTGATCTAAATGAGATCAAAATAATTTCTTTATTTATTCATTCACTTACTTACATACAGCATTATGTACTTATGTAAACCAGTCCTATGAGTTTAAATGAGTTTAATTTATTTAATTTATATAATAATTTACATTTATATTCAGACATATCATAAGATTTAAGTATTTCCTTTATAGTTCTTTAGATCCATTGTACCATACATATAATATACCACACATTATGCATTGCACCATATTTGTGTTATACATTGCTCTATAAATCAGGGGCTTAGAGACCGTTCACCTCACACCTCCAGTGTCCGGGTTCGATTCCCGCCGGGGCCGTGTGTGCGGAGTTTGCATGTTCTCCCCGTGCTGCAGGGGGTTTCCTCCGGGTACTCCGGTTTCCTCCCCAGTCCAAAGACATGCATGGTTGGCTGATTGGTGTGTCTAAAATGTCTGTAGTGTATGGATGGGTGTGTGAGTGTGTGATTGTGCCCTGCGATGGACTGATACCCTGTCCAGGGTGTACCCCGATGCTCCTTGGCATAGGCTCCAGGTTCCCCTGCGACCCTGAAGAAGAAGTAAGCGGTAGAAGATGGATGGATGCTCTATAAATCTCTGGTAAATGCTTGTTGGAAATTGAAAGTGTGATTATAATTATCAGAAGTTCATTTGAAAAGGTTAGTCATGTTACAGGGAAATCAAAAGCCCCCTGTCCCGAAGATTGAAGATGTAAAGATATAGCTTTACCTCTGGCTGAGTTGTTATTATAGAAATGTAACCTAGTAGAACAAGTCCATTAATATAAACCCATGATTTTCCTTGCAGCCTGAACCATTGTCAGATCTGCTGCACTAGAAAATGAATCAACACCTTCTAACCAATGATAACCAAATATCTAACATCACTGTGGTAGAATAAATGCTATTTACCAACAGAGATAACAAAACACTGAAATGCAACAGTTCACTTTAATGGTTTCTAAAGATCTGTTTATGGTTTCAAATTCATTTGTAACAAATTGGGGAAATTGAGTACACTTGCATGCCAAAAGAATGAGTAATGTCCATCCTGTTTTGCTTCTTTGAGCCCTGAATCTAGGAAATCTAATTTCATGGTTTCTTGGCTTATGGATTAATTTTCAAGCAGTCAATACTAAGGTTTAAACCTAGATACTTATTTAACTCCTGTTCTGTTTTCAGACTTTAACTTAAAACTTTACCGTCTTAATATTATCCATCCAAAATAACACTGCATTAAGCCTACAGATTATCTTCTATGTGTATGCATGTGCGGTGTGTGTGTGTGTGTGTGTGTGTGTGTGTGTGTGTGTGTGTGTGTGTGCGATATCCTGAAAATTGAATGACTAAGTTTAGAGTGAAATATTATTTAGAATAATGACCTTTAGCCAGGCAACTGTGGATATTTTATACCAAACATGCCCTTGATGGCCATTTAGTATTGCTCTCTCCATCTGTCTCTCTTCCTATCTTTCTCAGATGTGATGACATTACCATCCATCTTGAGAAAGTGCCAGTGACCTAAAAATAGAAGCTCCAGGCATAAATGGACACTGTCTGTATAGCTCTCCCGCTCCTTCACTGATTCCTCCTGATCAGTTAAGTGCCTGCGTCCTTGTAATGCCTGACTTTGATGAACTCTTGAATGCATTGAGAGCATTACAATCTGCTCATTTGTCCCTGCTGTACTTTTATCAGGGCTTTTAGCTCAAAGCAGGAAAAAACAAAAGTGCTTCCTGTGATTATCTATCCATCCATCCATCCATCCATGTGGTGGTCTAGGAAAGCCTTTCACATGGTGAATTTTTGAAATGTTCTATTATCTGAAGTTATAGAAACTGCACGATTGGCTGTATTCTCAAGTCTGGTCTCCCTAGAAGTGAAATTTTAATTCCAGATTCCATAAAATTAAAGATTCCATTCAAGCTCCACTGAAAGCCACCAATACACTGATTGTATACAAATTACTTTTGTAAAAATTTATTAAATTTAATTAAAATTCAATATGTAATAAATCCAGTACAGTACATACATCAACAATAAATATGCCGGAAAACTGGCTTTCAACTTCCATGACATTTTCTACTAGCCATTATCCCTATTCTACAGAATGATATGGAAGTATTCAGAAACCTCACCCATGAATCATATTTCCTTCTTTAATAATAATGTCCTTTAAAAATTTAAAATGCAAATAACATTTATAGGTGATTCTTACAAAAATCGGCATAATTTTATATAATTATTTAATATTATTTTTTATAATAATGTATATTATTGTTGTTGTTGTCAAAATTTTGTCCCACCTGTACACTTTTTCGTTCTTCGTTTTAAACTCTCTTCTTGGTTATATTTCCAAGTATTCCTACCCCTCATTTATTGGACTGTTTTGATGGTTAATATGTTTGGTGTTGCTGTGTTTATGTTTTCTACGCACCCATGGTGGAAACTATTTTCTTCTTTGAGGACAAATAAGTTATCCATCTAATAAAAGTGAGTTTTTTTCATTTGTAACCATCTCTTTCATGACTATTTCTGAAATGCTCACTACTAGTGCTTCATGTTGTATAGATTCTTGAAATTAGTTATTTTGTGAATACATGTAATACCAAATATGTCTGTACAAAATGAGTGATCTTTTATGTTCTATTCTTATTAAAATCTATTGTACTGTATTCTATTCTATTATATTACTTTTCTTGTTTTGATATTCATGTGATCATGGCCATCCCCCCAAAAATATGCAATTTAGCCAATTTCATCATCTAGTCACATTTTGAGTCTAAATTAGCTACATTCCCCGCAAAAGAGTTGGCAAAACTGTTTGTATGCTCTAATTATAAGATCCCTAAATAATCACCAAGCGATTCAAACTGCATTTGGATGTAATGTAGGAATTCTTAACCTAACTCTTAAATGTATTGTCATTAAACAGTTATAAGGCTAGAATCTGGCAATGTCTTGATCTCGGTATAATCGAGGATTTATGCCATCATATTCTAGCGCATATTTATTGAAGATAGGCTGCCTTCTGTGTATGAAAAGAGCAAAGTTTTGGAATCATTCATCATCATTTCTCTCTCCTGACGAAAGTCATCTGATCTGTCCATCACACAGCTCCAGTGATATCTGTAAGGAATGAGAGATGAGATGCATATCGCCTGTGGCAACTGTTTAAAGTGATGTAAGTGCTGAAAAGTCCTGTGTCTCGCCTCCCTGGTTTCTCAGTAAAAGGGAACAGCACTTTGATTTCTGTGTCTTTTATCATTGCATCATCTATCACCATCTTTCACAAGGACTAACTGATGACACAGTGACAACTGTGAGTTGTAAAATTGGCTAAATAATTGTAAAAAGTCAGGCATTCTGCACAACTTTGTGATTTTCCTTTTTCTTTTATCACAGCCATATTATTTTGTTTAAAGTTCTTTTTTTTGTCATTTGGTTCTGCCCCTGAGATGCTAAGTAAGATAGTTACAGAAGACTATCAGAAGACAAAATACTAATAATTTACATTGATCATCCTGTTCAAAAGTTTACACCCCCCTGGCTCTTAATGTATCATGTTACCTTCTTGAGCATCAGTGAATGTTTGCACCTTATATAATAGTTGTATATGAGTCCCTCATTTGTCCTCAGTGTGAAAAGATGGATTTCAACATCAGATAGCCACTGTAAGAAAGGGGTCAAATATGCAGAATATGCTGGAAAAGTAACGAATGTGCAGGACCTGGAGGATGTTTCTGAAGAACAGTGGGCAGTTTAACTGCTCAGGACAAACAAGGGACTCATGAACAACTATCACCAAGCAATGAACAGTTCATTAAAGGATCATCCAGGTAACCACACACAGTATTAAGACTCAAGGGTAAACTTTTGGACTTTTGTCCTTTTTATAAATTCAGCTTTTATCTTGTCTTGTATACTATATGTAAACATCTGTTGTGTGAAATAGCTTATTCAGGACAGAACTAGATAAAAAAAAAATAGCATGGAATTTTTATGATCCTTATTTTAATAGTATTTAGATTTAGCAGATTCTGCATGGGGTATGCAAACGTATGTGAACAACTGTAGAAGTATACACCAGAATGAAATAGTGTACCCCTAGGTCATGTTATAACAAATTATAGAAAAGTGACAACAGTTCAGTGCAAGATATTCACCAGGCAGTATGCAGTGCAAATTAGTGAATGTTACAGTGCTAACAGATAAGACAATAAATATACACTGTGCAAATGCACCCAGAACATGGTAAATACAACACAAGCTGACAGTTATAACAGCTAGTGGCATGGCAGTGTAGAACATACGGAATGGTGAATGATCAATGAATCGCCTCCCTGGTTCATCCCATCCTCTGTTTTTGGGTTCCACTTTCAATATTTGGTCAGAACTTCTTGTGCTTATTTTCCCCCATTCTCACTCACCAACTGGCTTAGTCTCTCATTTTCCAGACTCCATTTTGTTTTTGTTTGTTTCTGTAGTCCTGTGTGTCAACAGTCTCTAGATTTTATTTGGTACTTCAAAATTATGATTTGTTTTTATCCTAATATATCCTTGTTCCTTACGTAAGCTGTAGATCTACCTTGGTTTAATGTACTGTGCCAAAGATTTTAGTAAGCAATGCTAACATATCTGCATTTGGATGTTTCTCTCCTCTGTCTTCCATTTAATACATGTCACAATTTCCCCTCACGCTTAGCGCTTGAGCACGCAGCACGCTCAAAAGAGCAAGTACCCCCTTTCGGGTGTTCAGTGACATTGACTTTATTTACTGTCTCTGCCCCTGTATTATCATTGGTTGTTTCCCGTATGTGTCATCATTAGTCTCAATTGTTTTGTGTTCAGCTTGATTAAGTTTGTCATTTAAAGCCATACTGTCTCTTTGTACTTGGTGAAGTATTGCGTGAGTTTTCCATGTACTAAGTCTTTGTTCATTATGTTCGTCTCATAATTTTGATCTTGTTCTTGCCCTCGTTGTTTGATTCTGTTTTGCCTTGTTTATGCCTGTTTGCCAATTGCCTGACCTTTTGGACCACGCTTTTGATTCATGATTTGGATTTGTTTGCCTGCCTCTCGTGAATACAGCTCTTATCTGAATTTGCATCCATCCTAACCTCAATTACGTGCATTACGTGAATTACATGACAATACAGTCCTGATAGATATCCCCAAAGTCGTCCTCACACACTGGGCTCCGCCTGATGGCAGGTGTGTGCACAGATGGGAGTGGAAATAAGAGCTGGAGGTAATGGGATGCCACAAATGTTACCTGTTTTTGCCATAGATGTATAAGCACCAGTCCTTTAGTTTCCACTAAGTTCGCCTACACACACTCAAACTGGAGTAGATTGAGTGGTGGTGTTTTTTTGTTTTTGTTTTTGTTTTGTTTTTATATATACCTAAATTACCTTATAATATATATATATATATATATATATATATATATATATATATATATATATATATATATATATATATATATATATATATATACCTAAATTAGAACAATACCGTTGTGATATTTCACAAAGTGAGATAGAAATAGTCAGCTACACCATTTTACCCAACATGACTATGAACCTCTCTCTCTCTCTCTCTCTCTCTCTCTCTCTCTCTTTTTCTCACATGCACAGACACACACACAGGCTGCTGCTTCCATTTCCCTTGGGGTGAAACACCTGTATGTGAACAGATTGCCATCATTGGTAATTGAGATTGTGGGTGAAAAAAAGACAAACAAAAGAAACCCCACATAATAGGCAGATACTCTCTCTCTCACACACACACACACACACTCATATTAAAAAGGTTAAGGAAGGAAAGGATCTCTTCTTTAGTAATACGATGGATGAAGTGCAATTACTGTGTTAATCAAACATTGAACCCTGGCTCGATTTGTGGATTAGTAGCAATCCTGTACCCTGGTTATTCTCTTACCATCAAGACCAAAGTACTTTAGTTTCTATAATAATATTAAGAGTGGTGCTTGTAATTTTTGCTAGCTTAACTTGAATTTTTATATATACTTTATTGACATTCACACGCAAGCAAACGAAGCTGGAAATGCTTATTATAGAACCCAAGGTTCTCATTTATCACATAGTTTCATGTATAATAAGTACATACTCACATTGCTACACAGAGAAAGTGATTTATCAAGTTATTCTTGTACATATGGATGTGTGTATATTAAGAACCTGATTATGGATATTTGCCGTTAAACTGATTGGGGCACTCTCACCACACATATTGTCCATCATGTCTGCATAACTGACATTAATTCCTGATTATGGTGCTCGCGACAAGGTGTAGACAGGTGACAGATGAAATGTAAAATAAAATCGTATAAAAAGGAAATCTAAATTGATTGCTCTAAGATTTGGCACATTCAGCTTTGCATAGGGAATGGGTTTTTAAGGAGCGCAGGATGCTCTTTGCTGAGAGTGAGCAGAGGCTCATCAGTCGATTTCATTTGCCCGGTGCAATATTAGTTGATCTCTGTCAGCGCTTTTGGAGAGCCTAAAATACAGTAATAGCATTCCAGTGCATACTCAAGTCCTTTCTACTCTAGGGTTTTTATCCACAGGGATATTTCAATGAGAAATTGGAAACAAGTTTGGCATTCCCTAACCAACTGTGAGTTGAATAATTGCATATGTCTTATATAATGGCATGTATTCATATCGCTCATGTTGCATTACATTTCCGAATACTGCAGCAGAAAAGACTACAATAGTAAGGGATTTTCATCACATCACAAGTTTTCCCACTACATTGAACATACATAACCATATAATCACCCTATTAAAAAGACATTTACCATATACAGTGATTTGTGGGCGTGTCTTTATGTAAATATGCGTGCATGAGCAGAGCAATTTAAAATGTGTAGGATGGATCCCTGTTTATTGACTACAGCTGTGCACATGCATATGTGATCAATTGTAATTTTTTAGTCCATACTGGTGGTTCTTATGAACAGAATTGGACCTTGTTCTACACATGCTTTGAGAAGTAAGATCCCAGTTAAACAAACTCTTCATGTGTAGCACAGTGTTGGTAATAGCAAGTTGTGGGGCTACTGGTCAGGGCTGATGGCACAAATTCAATAATATTTTATTTAATAAAACTTTCTTCATATAGCGCACTTAACAGTGGACATTTTCACAAAGCGGCTTCACAGAAATCTGTGTCTTCAAAGCGTCAAATTTTTTAAACATCGAGGCGTTCATTTTTTTTTTTGACCTGACATGCTTTAGCCAGTTTGCGAAAAGTGTGTGAACGGCTTAACTATGTAAATACTGACTCTCTTCTTCTTCTCAGTAATAAGCGGGTGTCAGAAATGGAAAGTTCTGCAGCGCCACCTTGTGTACCGTGGTATTTCTGCTTTTCAATAAGCGCCATCCACAGTCAGGGAGTGAATTTGCACTTTCATTCAGCTCATCACCTGTGTTTAACATGTGTATATGAACTCAAAAAAGCGTAAAACGGACCATTTAACGCATTATGAAAAATGTTCCGGTGTGAACAGGCCCTTACACTGGAGGTAGGATTATGAATCATTATTCATCCACAAATGTATACTACTGTATAAAGTCAAACAATGCTACATGTATTGAAAGGATGTTCAGGACCAGCAATAGACTTTTTTTTTTTTACTTCATTAGTATTATTAGCTTAAGTCTGTAGTATCCAAGAAATTATGCACTGAATAATGAATGACACTTGAGCGTAAACAGATTTCAGTAAGTGTAACTTTTCACTATTGAAGTTAGACCATCCACAGCCATTTTAACAGTGGCCATGTGCTGCTATCCACAGCAAACTTTAGGCTATCCATGTGGAGCCATCCTCAGCTGCATTGAGTGATTCTCGGGTAAAGGAGGCTCCAAGCAGAATAGAGCATCAGGAATGGACCAGGCAGGAGAGAGAGTGAGAGAGAGAGAACAAAGATTATTAGGTATGCTATTGTCCTCTAGTGGTTTACGATGAAGTAGATTGTGCAAGAAAGTGCAAGCAGGCAGGACTAGCTATGACAGCATAAGTAAATGGAGAGCCAGAAGGTAACACAGGCATGAGGGCACTCTGGGACATAAAGCAGTCAGCCACTCCATCGTCAACAAACCTGTGTGAACACTGGAGAATGGAGGGGCAACAGCATCCAAACATCCTAGTTTAACAGAACTCTTTATTCCCATGAACCCTCCAGGTCTGCGCCTTTTCAGCTAAGAGAAAAGCTATTAACAAAAAGACTGACTAAACAAATTCTGTAGGTTTCAGCTTGGACTTAAAGTGTGAGACATCAACTCAAGGCGGTTCCATGACTGTGGGGGTCTACAGACTTTAATTGAAGCAGATGTGACAGATCATTAAAGACCAAACGTTAGCTCGGGTACTGTAGCGCAAGACAACTCAGTGCTTTATGCAATGCAAAATCATACTGGTAACCAAGCTTGTTTTTTTTGTTTGTTTAGGGGCTTTTTTCCCATCTATACAGATAGCAAGGCATTACAATAATCCAACCACTAGGCAACAAAAGCATGAACTATTTTTTTCTGCATCGTGCAATGACATTATGTGTCTTATCTTAGTAATATTTCTGAGATTAAAAAGGCTATCCTTTTAGTATTATGTATATGAGATTTGAATGAGAGACTGGATAATCAATAATCACACCAAGGTCTTTCACTGCTGCACATGATGTAAACCGAAGGCTATATATACAGTGCTTTTTTACGAAGTCATTCGCCCCTTTGACTTCAGCCTTTTGCTACATTTCAGGCTTCAAACATAAAGATATAAAATTTAAATTTTTTGGTGAAACAACAAGTGGGACACAATTGTGAAGTGGAACGAAATCTATTGGATATTTTAAACTTTTTAGCAAATAAAAAACTGAAAGGTGGTGCGTGCAAAATTATTGGGCCCCTTTACTTTCAGTGCAGCAAACTCACTCCAGAAGTTCAGCGAGGATCTCTGAATGATCCAGTGTTGTCCTAAATGACTGATGGTGATAAATAGAATCCACCTGTGTGTAATCAAGTCTCTGTATAAATGCACCTGCTCTGTGATAGTCTCAGGGTTTTGTTGAAAGCGCAGAGAGCATCATGAAGACCAAGGAACACACCAGGCAGGTCCGTAATACTGTTGTGGAGAAGTTTAAAGCCGGATTTGGATACAAAAAGATTTCCCAAGCTTTAAACATCCCAAGGAGCACTGTGCAAGCGATCATTTTGAAATGGAAGGAGTATCAGACCACTGCAAATCTACCAAGACCTGGCTGTCCCTCTAAACTTTCAGCTCAGACAACGAGAAGACTGATCAGAGATGCAGCCAAGAGGCCCATGATCACTCTGGATGAACTGCAGAGAACTACAGCTGAGGTGGGAGAGTCTGTCCATAGGACAGCAATCAGTCGTACACTGCACAAATCTGGCCTTTATGGAAGAGTGGCAAGAAGAAAGCCATTTCTCAACGTTTGGTGTAACGTTTGGTGTGTCTCCCAGGTGGCTTGTGGCAAACTTTAGATGAGACTTTTTATGGATATCTTTGAGAAATGGCTGAGACTATCACAGAGCAGGTGCATTTATACAGAGACTTGATTACACACAGGTGGATTCTATTTATCACCATCAGTCATTTAGGACAACATTGGATCATTCAGAGATCCTCGCTGAACTTCTGGAGTGAGTTTGCTGCACTGAAAGTAAAGAGGCCGAATAATTTTGCACGCACCACTTTTCAGTTTTTTATTTGCTAAAAAAGTTTAAAATATACAATAGATTTCGTTCCACTTCACAATTGTGTCCCACTTGTTGGTGATTCTTCACAATAAAATAAAATTTTATATCTTTATGTTTGAAGCCTGAAATGTTGCAAAAGGTTGAAAAGTTCAAGGGGGCCGAATACTTTCGCAAGTATTAAATGCAATCAGTGTTGAAGTATTTTTTATATATATATATATATATATATATATATATATATATATAAATTGCTCCTGAGAGTTTTAAGAGATCCAAGCCTATATTATTTAAAACAATGATATTTCTAAAATAAATGATTATACATAAAACATTGTGTGTGTGTGTGTGATGAAAATGTTCATGGCTCAGAATAGCAGAAAGTCCATTATTACACTACACATTTTTTTTTTTTTTTACACCCACACATTTGGGCCAAAAACGGCTTCTGTGTAATCTAGGACTATTAAAGGTAATATGATATAAAATAATAAAGTAATGTTATAGATCAGTGTCTGCTTCAGATTTAAATATAGCTCTTAATGATCATTTCAATAAAATGGTACTTTGCAGCTAAACTCTAGATAGAACGTTATCATTAAAAATTAACCACACTAGAAAAGAAAATGCATTTGCATGCATTCCATCATTCTTCACTATTATAGGTCCAGAACTGTGTGTTCCTACTGGTTGAAACTGGTAGGGATGATGATTGCAAATCACATGGAGGATTGTCTTAAAAAAGGCAATATCAGGTGGTGGAAAAAAGTTTGACTGAAATTTGTTTTAAATAATAGATTGTTCAACAGGAACAACTGACTAAAATTCATGATTAATGCATGATAACTTTTGAAATATTAACATATCCTGGTCATTCAACCCATCATCTGGTCATGAATGTAAGTGATGTAACATTCTGTCATCTTTCCTTGTTAAATTTTTAAACAGTGTGATATGCTCTGTTATGTCTATTTTGCTTAAGTTTTGTAAAGCTTTCATTTGTCCTTCAGTTGTCCTTAAAATCAAATGGAAGAAGAAGCATTTCCGTGACTATGTTCCTGTGCTCAAAATATTCTTCAAGAATGTTGAATACTAAAAGTGCATGCAATCACTTCACTGGCTTGTTTAACTTTTGTCTAGTGTCACTGCTTATAAAACTAAAAACTTACACACTCTTAAGATATTTGTCAGGAAAACAGAGGTGTTTTCATCTCTCAGTACTCAATAAAAGTATACACTGGATATGCTTTATTCATCATCTATTCTAAAATCAGATTGCAAGTAATAGAATACTTAATCCACATTCTTCATATTAATATTAATCAGTAGTTATCCAAAACAATTATTTAACATTTGAAAATTGTGTGTGTGTGTATATATATATATATATATATATATATATATACTCTTAATTTAGTGTTGAAATAATCGCTAATTAATTCAGACTGATTAATATAAACATTTTTTAAATGCTGTTGTCAGAGTGTGTAAGCACTCATCTGTTTATTGATGATTGCCCTGATGATTGGAGGGCACAGGAGAATCACAGATATTTTGACAGCTGGGATCTGACTACAAATTAAATTTTACTTAAATAAAATGTCCACTTCACTTCAGC
This sequence comes from Ameiurus melas, assembly GCA_012411365.1. Lineage (NCBI taxonomy): Eukaryota > Metazoa > Chordata > Actinopteri > Siluriformes > Ictaluridae > Ameiurus > Ameiurus melas. The sequence goes on from CM022767.1 coordinate 6,177,434, forward strand.
AAGGATGTAACTATCCAAATTTTTATTTTTTATTTTTTTATCAAACTGTGACATTAACTGTGAGGAAATCACATGTAGCTAGCAAGGGTTTAGACGTCTTAATACACACTGTTGTTGTTTTGTTTTGTTTTTTTTACCACTGCCACTGGCTCCTTACACAACATGATGTTAGCAGGAAGCCTAGGAAACTATATAAAAATAAAGATTTCCTTTTTTTTTTTGTTAAATCTATTTATATTTTCGTAAAGTATAGGTTAAAATTGGCTGTTTTCAAGAATTCAGCCACAGCAACAACTGATGGTTTTTTTTTTTAGACCACACAGTATGTGCTTAAAAGGAAACCAGGCAGAGAAACCTTCACTGTCACTGTCATGAGAGCAAGCAATGACAGACTGAGGATAAAGGAAGACAGGAATGGAAAAAGGGGAAGAGGTCATCCATAGATGACAGACAGATGAAGCAGAAGCAGGAGTTTCTGTCATAACTAATGCTCAAAGAACACAACTCAAATCAAAGTGAAAGAGCAAAATGATTCCTCAGTGACTATAGCAGGTGAAGACACAAAAGAAATACCAGTAGTAAACCATTTTTTTAGGTTGTACTGCTTCTGTTTACTGCTTTGCAGAGCAGCTGAGTGAGAAATTGCAGTACCCTTTGGGTAATTATGAAGTGTACTCTGATGTCAAAACTCTTAACTTTAGTTCAGTGGATTGGTCTGGATGATTGCACATGGATACCATAATGATTTTCACTTCCCAAAAACAGTTTATGCCCAAGTCTCAGCCTTTCTTCATTGTATAGTAGATACTATAGATATATAGGTAATATAAACATTAGAAACATATATGTCCAAATAGAAAATTCTTGTTCTAAGGGGGTACTTGTTCCCTATAGGAACTGAGTAACACAAGATACTAAGAAACTGTGAAAAAATATATGGCTCATGATTCCTCATTCAGCGCTATGATCTGTATCTCTATGATCTGACTATTTCAAGAAATAAAACAACTGAGCGCAATGTCTTCAACCTTTGCAGCCTTTAATGTACATTTAACCATGTATTCTGCGCAATATAAAATGTATCTATAAGGAGATGACATGCTGACAGTCCCTCTGATCCACTCTGCTGGGGAGTCACATGAATTTTACATTATCTCCACTGTGAGAAAAGGCTATTAGGGAATATCAAAAGACAAGAAAGGAGTTTGTGTGATAGGAAAGGAGAGAGAACTGTTCTCTAAAAGGGTTTCGGGGGTTTAATATCAGGGAGATGTCAAACATGACTGGAGATGGCTTCATTCTGTCTAAGATCACCAGGGAAAAGCTATTTGTGTGTGTGTGTGTGAGAGAGAGAGAGAGAGAGAGAGAGAGAGAGAGAGAGAGGCATTATCACAAAGTTGATTGATATTTAAATTTACATTTAAAAGTCCCTTTATCAAAAAGTGATACAATAAAGTCATAAAAGAACACATACTTTGACATACTCCCTGACCTGGATGAGAAATGTTATTCAAGCTTGATCACATTAGAGGGTAGTGCTGAGCTAATATAATTATAATTATGACTTGAGAAGTAAATGAAAGAAATATCTGAATCAAGTATGGTGTAAGAGAAGAAAACTAAAATTGGACAACGCCTTTGTAACAATTTTAGTTATAGGTTGAATATAAATTGCAGCAAACCGAGCAATAATACAGTCCAAATCAGTCAGGCAGACAAAGGTCAAAACAGTCATAAACAAGTAATTCAAACTCTAATCCAAAGACAAATACTAAGCAAAGTTTTTGATAGTCGGCGTACACAAGTCACAGAACTTTCTCAAAGACATGGAAAGGTTTCGCAAAGAATGAATGTCTGTGAACAGTTTATATACTCTAAAACCACAGCGTGAACAGGAAGTGAACGTCAGAGACCAGTATTCTGGTGAGTACAATTTCTGCCGGTGGGCAGGGGAAGTGTCTTGAGTCCTTTGTTAGAACCTTCACTCCATAGTTTTGTCAAGAATCTTATATACTATCTTTTATGTAATTCATATATTTTTCAAACGTCAAACCCATTCATCAAATTAAGCAACCACTAAAGTGTTTAATAATCCAAATAAACAGTTAGAATTATAACATTTTTAGAACTCTATATATAAAAAACCCACTAAAGGCAAAAAGTAAAAGTCTTTCAGAAAGCAAGGCAATGTGTGGCATTTGTCTTGTTAAGGTTAATGGACGGTAAGTTAATGAATAATGTCATAATTTTCAGTGACTGTTTTTTTGTTTTTGAGGATGGTTTCATGTGGATCTGAAATCTACAGGGATAACTGTAATGTCACTATAACTTTCATTGTTAACACCATCAAATAGAGGCAGTACAGTTATTATGTAGTATATGAAGTCTATGAATAATGGCCTGTGCAGAGTGTAAGGGAAAGATGATGTGAAAGTGTTCAACCCCCAATAAATCAAATGAGACACAGTCAATCTGCACCTTAACCCAAACACAGTCAAGAATGATGAAAGAGCACTCTCATCTTATTTGAGACTTCATCATGTGGAGCTTTAAGAGGGAAGAAAGTACATCTTAGTACTGAAAGAGAAATCAGGATCTGTATCTTTTTTCCACAGTTCCTCGATTTCTTGTATTACTCAGTTCCCAACCTTCTTATTACAAGAATTTACTATTGTTCTGAATGTGGTCTTCATTTTTTTAATCAACATAAAAATGTATTAAGAATTTACAGATCAGTCCCAGGTTTGATCTTGCTGTTGAGTTACTGTCTGTGTGAAGTTTCTTTGCATGGTCTCGTCATGTACGGCGAGTGCAGATGGATAAATATGCAGCAAAAAGCTTTTGTTAAGAGAAGCAGGCTGACAAATTCAAAACAAAAGGCATGGGTCAGGTGATCAGCAAACAGGGTGAACAGGGAAAGGTAGAAAACAAAAACTGAGACACAAAGCCGATTCCAAAAACCAGAACAACAAACACAGAACTAAGACTTGATAGTGTTCAGGAAGCAAAACACTGAATCAACACCTCATGCTTTACAAAGACAAACAAGGAGTTTAAATACATAAACGACTCAAAGGGGAAACAGAAACAGCTGTGGACAATGATGACACATTAGGGAAACAACCAATGACAATACAGGAGCAGAAACAAGACAGAAACCATAACAAAAACACACGTAGAAACATAAATAAAGTCAGTGACAACCCAGAAGCACGCTTTGTTGCACTTCAGGCAGTTCATGCACGATGAATTTGAGCATTTGTGGAGAAATTCGTGACAGGTCTGGGTTTTATAGTTTACTCCTATCTCCCAACATCATTTTGGTAGGTGTATTTACTACACAAAATTACCTCAGTGTGTGTGTGTGTGTGTGTGTGTGTGTGTGTGCATGGTATCCTGTGTGGACTGGCATCCCATCTAGAGTGTATTCCCACCTTATGCACCTTCACTAACCTTCACCCTGATCAATATACAGTAACATGGTTACTGAAGAAAGAATGCATTATAGGGACATACAGTATAATGAATAAATTACTGACGTTTAAATCTACTCAAATAGTTCAATTAAGTCTAGTTCAATACATGTTCTAAATTCCCATTACTCAATTACACAGCTAAACCTTGCAAAAGACCACTCTCTCAATTATAATTTTGATAAAGAAATCGTCATTAGGTTTGTCATAAAGAACGTGTTACAGTATTGACAAATAATTTAACTCATTCTATATAAACACTGAAAACAAAGAGGAATCTACACATGCTTCAGTTTGAATAAGAATGCTGTCAGCTTTAATGTGTGTGTCAAATATTTAAATACAAATTCAAATAAACCAACGGCAACTATCAGAATCAGTAGACAGGCAAACGGTCAGGTGATCTACAGACAGGTTGGATGAGGCATGGATAGAAACTATAACAGGGAAGACAGAAGCATAGATGAGAGGCTGATCAAAACCGCAGAATATTTGAATGCAAGGATTAATAAAGTCACTGACTAGAGCAGGAGCAAGACCTTTCAAAGACCTGTTGAGAGTCCAGATTATTGGTCATGTGTGTCACTGTGAAGAGATATATGTCATGCTATCAATCATATAATGTGGTTTGTAATTTATTGGCTAGCTGAGGATCATAAGAAGTGTGATCCATTGGAGAGAAATGAAGACAGTGATGCAACAGTGAGTGTAGTAAGGTTACAAGGAAGGTAGGGGTTAGCATGTGTAAATTTAATTCTTACCTCTTTCATATCAAACACATTCATTCCGACCTCATTCACATCAAACATTTCATTACCCTTCAACAGTATGTCCCCTTTGATTTTCAGAATATCACGTTTGAGCAACTGAAAGCACTTTCACTCTAGTGATAAATAATAGACAAGACCTCCCCCTACATCTAATGTGTAAAATTAATGCTATCTGACATCTTCCTTTCTGACCTTCCTGCTTGCTGCTTGGTATTCATGATGCTGATTGTTTAGATATGTTCTCTAACAAAATCTTCCAGGCAGAAAAAAAAGATTTGTTTTTATATTGAGATTAGGTGACAATTTAATTGCACATAGGTAAACACGAATCAGATAATTATGTGACTACTGAAGGCAATTCCAAGTTATAAAACATAAGAAAACTTAATAGGGGGTGAATACTTATGCATGGCATGGTAGTAATTTTTCAGTTGTGCCATGTGTACAACTGATTTAAAGACAATGTTTAAACGCCATTAGTGCCAGATTTACTGCCTGTAATTACGTCAGTGGCGTTCAACCACTAAAACTCACTTAATTTAATTTATCTGCCAGTATGCTTTATAGAAGTATGCATGTTGGGCATTTTCCACAGATCAAATACTCGACAGAGTATAAATGGGTAAGTCCATTCATTCCCAGGAGCTGCTCACAACTATATAAAGCCTTTTGTGTTTGTACCATGGGGACTAATATGGCAGAAAGTCTTTGGATGGTCTATAACACAGGTTGTGTTGGGTCGTTGTTTTTATTCTGCAAATGCTTTAAAGTGAAGGGATGAAGTACTGACAAGAAGGTGTTTTTTTTTGTTGTTGTTGTTTTTGTACTTTTGTTTATATGCTGTCACATGCCCTGTCTTTGTCCCTTTCTCATTATTGTACTGTTTACTGATTGTTACGCTACGGCCAGCAGAAGGGACTGTGGCTCGGCTCCGGATCACTCATGTGACTTTGTTTTTGTCCGCTCGCTTTCGGATTGAGCGTTAGCTTTAACGCTGATTTGTCACAGGTGTTTGTGTTTTGAGTTGATGATACTTTGTATTTAAATGCCTGGGTTACTGAGCACATCGCTCAGTATTATTAGTTGATGTGTTTATAGCGGTCGTGTCGTTTGTCTCCATGCCCTGAAGGATATTATTCTATCCCACGTTTCCCGGTGAGGACCGCGTTTACCTGTGTTTTGAGTTTCATGATCAATAAAGACCTTGACCTGCACCTGCATCCGCCTCCAGTCTATGTGGCGTAACAAAATACTCAGCCCAGGATACGGAAGCAGCAGGTCACCATGCGCGCCATGTCGTCCCATCCCCGCCGCCGAAGAGCTACGCTGCGCCATGTAGCCAGCAGAGTGAGCTGAGCATCTGGGGCTTCCCAATGAAGGAGAGCTGTACAGTGCCACATAGCCCACAAGGCGAGCTGAGCATCTGGGGCTTTCTAATGAAGGAGAGTTGTACAGCGCCATATAGCCGCAAAGCGAGCTGAGCATCTGGGGATTCCCACTTATGGAGAGCTGTACAGCACCACTGTCAGCACTGTCCAGAGGTGAAGGCTGGCCCAGAAATTTTTTTGTGGGGTGGGCAATGAAGACAGCACCTACCCTGAGCTCCAGTCCCGCTGGGGACGCCGCCCAGCTCTCTAGTCCCGCTGAGGGTCCTGCTTCCAGTGCCGTCGGGGGTGGCGCCCTGCGTTCCAGTTCTAGCACCACCAGGGGCGGTGCCCTGACTTGCAACCTCAAAAGGGGGTGCTGCTCCACCCATCCTCTGCCCGACGGAGGCTGCCTTGTTTCAGGTGAGTGGCAGGGAGGGGGGGGTGGGGAGGGGGGGGGGAGGGGGGGGGGGGGGGGGGGTTGCTCTCCCCCCCCGCGGGGGGGGGGGGGGGGGGCGGCCGGGGGGGCGGGCCGTTCTGTTTTTGTCTACTCACTTCCGGATTGGGCGTTAGTTTTAGCTCTGATTTGTCACAGGTGTTTGTGTTTTGAGTTGATGATACTTTGTATTTAAATGCCTGGGATACTGAGCACGTCGCTCAGTATTATTAGTTTATGTGTTTATATTATTAGTTGATGTTGTTTGTCTCCATGCCCTGAAGGATATTATTCTATGCCACGTTTCCCGGTGAGGACCGCGTTTACCTGTGTTTTGAGTTTCATGATCAATAAAGACCTTGACCTGCACCTGCATCTGCCTCCAGTCTACGTGGCGTAACACTGATTGTCTTCACCTGTTCTCTGTTCACTGTTCTTGAATGTTATTGTACTTTTCAAAAAAAAAAAAAAAAAAAGGAATAAATAAAATCCTAGTCCCTTGTGATATAGTTTCATGTTTCCTGGCTTTGACTCGCTTCTGGTTACTCCTATTATTATAATGGATTATTTGTGTTTAAGATTGTCCATAATAAAGAAAATGTTGAATTCACACATAGTGAGAGAGCAGGGAAATTAAGTGCTCCATTAAAATGAATTAAATCCCAGCCAGAGTGAACTGAATACATGTATGCATATACATCCTTTTTTCCCTCACGGTATTTGATTTTGTACATTTGCCCACTGACAAAGAAATGATCAGTCTATAATTTTAATGGTAGGTTTATTTGAACAGTGAGAGACAAAATAACAACAAGAAAATCCAGAAAAACGCATGTCAAAAATGTTATAAATTGATTTGCATTTTAATGAGGGAAATAAGTATTTGACCCCCCGTCAATCAGAAAGATTTCTGGCTCCCAGGTGTCTTTTATACAGGTAACAAGCTGAGATTAGGAGCACTCCCTTTAAGAGTGTTTTCCTAATCTCAGCATGTTACCTGTATAATAGACACCTGTCCACAGAAGCAATCAATCAATCAGATTGCAAACTCTCCACCTATAGACAAGTCTGGAATGGGCTACAAGACCATTGGTAGCAGCTTGGTGAGAAGGTGACAACAGTTGGTGCGATTATTCGCAAATGGAAGAAACATAAAAGAACTGTCAATCTCCCTCGGCCTGAGGCTCCATGCAAGATCTCTCCTCGTGGAGTTGCAATGATCATGAGAACAGTGAGGAATCAGCCCAGAACTACACGGGAGGATCTTGCCAATGTTCTCAAGGCAGCTGGGACCATAGTCACCAAGAAAACAATTGGTAACACATTACGCTGTGAAGGACTGAAATCCTGCAGCACCCACAAGGTCCCTCTGCTCAAGAAAGCACATACACATGCTCGTCTGATGTTTGCCAATGAATATCTGAATGATTCAGAGGACAACTGGGTGAAAGTGTTGTGGTCAGATGAGAGCAAAATGGAGCTCTTTGGCATCAACTCAACTCAACTCGCCGTGTTTGGAGGAGGTGGAATGATGCCTATGACCCCAAGAACACCATCCCCACCGTCAAACATGGAGGTGGAAACATTATGCTTTGGGGGTGTTTTTCTACTAATGAACCAAGACAACTTCACCGCACCAAAGGGACGATGGACGGGGCCATGTACAGTCAAATGGGTCGTGGATGTGTATTCCAGCATGAAAATGACCCAAAACACACGGCCAAGGCAACAAAGGACTGGCTCAAGAAGAAGCACATTAAGGTCCTGGAGTGGCCTAGCCAGTCTCCAGACCTTAATCCCATAGAAAATCTGTGGAGGGAGCTGAAGGTTCGAGTTGCCAAATGTTGATGACTTGGAGACGATCTGTAAAGAGGAGTGGGACAAAATCCCTCCTGAGATCTGTGCAAACCTGGTGGCCAACTACAATAAATGTCTGACCTCTGTGATTGCCAACAAGGGTTTTGCCACCAAGTACTAAGTCATGATTTGCAGAGGGGTCAAATACATATTTCCCTCATTAAAATGCAAATTAATTTATAACATTTTTGACATGTGTTTTTCTGGATTTTTTTCTGTTGTTATTCTGTCTCTCACTGTTCAAATAAATCTACCACTAAAATTATAGACTGATCATTTCTTTGTCAGTGGGCAAACGTACAAAATCAGCAGGGGATCAAATACTTTTTTCCCTCACTGTATATATTGAAAAGCTTAGTACTTCCCAAAATGAAACAAACATATATAAAACTACGTACAAAAAATGAATAAAAAACAGCCTTCAGCCTACAAAAACTACAGACGCAGCCACAATACCTTTTCAAATGTTATATATATTAAAAAACAAAAAAAAGAAATGGTTGGAAACATGATTTAAAAAGATTCTTTAGATTTTCATTCATAACATATCAGACCTACCTACCCACCTATACCAGACTTTTAAAACTCTACATTTACGATGCTGATATTCAGTGATCTGTAACTAGTCAGATTGCAAGTGTATTTGTGTCAGATGTGTTTTGAGAGCATGGAATTGAAATTAGCCCCACTTCCTCACCTAATTTCTAAAATCACTGTTTTTTTTTGTTTTTTTTGTTTGTTGTTTTCCTAAAATATACTAGAAAGGAGCTGCTGCAGGTATCATTGTTGCTTCACAACTTCAGGGTCTTCCAGTTTGATCCAGAGCTAAGATTTGTGTCTTTCTGGAGTTCTCCATGTGTCCATATGGGTTTCCTCTGGGATCTACAATTTCCCCTCATGTCACATTCAGGGTGTATTCCTGTCTCTCACCCAGTGTTCCTGCAATAGGCTGCGTACCTGCCACACCCCTGACCAGGATAAAGAAATTGCTGGAGATGAATGAATAAATTCTTATGCATAAACTTACACTCAGGAGCAGGAGTAAGTGCACAGATGTTTTTTTTTCAGAATTTACTGGATTTTAATTTTTTTTTAGTAAAAACTCACACATATGATTTAAATTAATAAATCTATTTGTAACCAGCTAGATACACGAGGCCCAATGTTTTTTTGTGAAAAGTTGAATTAGCACTAAATGTGCAGATAAGATTATACAGCCATGTGAAAGGTGACAAGAAAACAAAGAAATTCAAACTGATTTATCTCATACCCTTCAGTGCTCTGGGCCAAGAAGGCAGTTTATTTTACCACATTGTGAAGAGACTATTACAGTTATTGGACAAAATGATCTATATTCTATTTTGCTTCAAATCCTCATGTAGACACTTTTTTCCTGCTGCAATAAAACTGTGATTTTTATTTGCCCCGCTCTTATATTGGATGGCTTTAACGATGGTCAGCTGAGTGTGGTTTGGCAGGGTAGAAATGTTTTGGAGGCTTTATGCTAACAAGACTGTGTGGATTCGCTCCAGTAAGACTGTAAATGCTCTGGCCAAAGAAGCTGTGGAGGTACCAATCAGCACTGTCTTTATAAAGTCATGTATGGTTGAAATGCAGAAAGCACGGTGGTCTTGTATATTTTCTGGACAAGAGGTAGATAGACACAAATTGGACCAGGCCAACTGAAATTACAGTAGACTCCATTTAAAATCCTTTCAAAGCCAATATCCTGTGGATATAAAGCACACATATCAAATCGACACAATGACTGGGAGCTGTTTAGGTAATGACCGCTACTGGTTGAAAATCAATATAACAATGTATACATATCTGTATAATTTTAACAAGTATTTTGGATTTAGTTTAGATGATGTTGATGAAATATGTGCTATGGATGCATGGAAAAAATACTCATATCACATAATTATTTCTCATATCACAATTGCTGTTGTTATAATAATAATAAGAAGAAGAGGAAGAAGAAGAAGAAGAAGTAGTAGTAGTAGTATTTCACCATATTTTATACCACAAACTGTGAAACTGTATTTGAATTAATATAAGGAGAGAGAGAGAGAGAGAGAGAGAGAGAGAGAGAGATGTCTGAACAGATATGACTAAGTACACAAATAAATCTAAAATTAACACTTCCTGCATTGTATGTACAGTATTTCTACTAATTAAAAATAGTGGCAATGTACATATGGTACATATTATTATTTCTTCTTGTTCTTCTTGTTTTTGTTAATGCAAATGTGGAGGTTTGAGCCAAACATGGCTGTGATTTATAGATTTATGAGGGAAAACATAGGAAAGAGCTGCTTTAATTGCCCCGTCAGGAGTGAGAACACCACAGCAGCACCTAAGGAAAGGTAGAGTGTATTTTTTTTTCTTTTCTTCTGCTCTTTATATTTAATGTCTGCATTTTTCTGTAGTCCATATGACACTCTTCACACCTGTCTTCTATTTTCTTCTCTGTCTATCCTCCATGTTCTGTCTGTGCGCAGTGATAATTGGGTACTTTATTAAGGTTTCCTATCTTCAGAATGCTGGTGTTCCCTGTCTCCAAGTAAGACTCTGCTCATCTGTAAACTGTAAATAACACAGGTCTCTTTGTCTTCATTGTGACAAAATGTTTTGAAAATTTCACAGGATTCACATAAAGATCAGCAGGATGAGGTTTGAACAGATCCATTGTTTTAATCTTTATTCATCCACGGTCATGTTTCTTCAATCATCTTCACAGTCATTTCATGAAACCCATTTTCACCAGAAGACAAATTTATGCAATTTACCTTCTCTTAATATTGAGTATGTTTATGTAAATTATGCTGTACTATAATAACCAGAACTTTTTTCTTAATACAAAAATGTCAACATTTCCCACCAATTTTAAAGTTCAACTTTAGAGCATTTCAGCTTCAAGCTCTGTTTATCTTCTCAGAGTACATTTACAATTTGCAATCACTGTAAATCTAAGCCAGCATTTGCATATTTTATTTATTTATACTTACTGTGTTTTTACCTCCACATGTTTATTTTGAATTATGACTATGGATTGCCCTATATTAAGCCTGTCTTTTGAGTTTACGCACTCACATTCTTAAACTGGACTTCACATTCACTATTTGCCTGCATAAATCATGCCTTTGCACAAACAAATAAGCATAAATGTTTTGCATCTGAGTATATCAGGGCCTCCAGTGTTCTCCAAGTTCTCTAGTTTGCACTCTCCCAATTTGTTGTGTTCTCTGTTTCCTGGATTTCTTGTGCATTAGAATAAACAAAAAAAAAAAGCAAACTGGTTAATTTTATCAGCAAAGCCCGAGTTAAAGCATGCACTATGACCAGGTTGCTTCTCACTTTCGTTTGAAAGGAAGATTAGAATTTATCAGGATTGGACACGAGAGAGGGTGAAACAGATGTGAGTTCAATGCAGAATTCCCTAATTAGAGTTTAATCTGACATGAAGAAGAGGAATATTTGAGCAAACAGATGGTTCGCGTGTGTCCTCTGTGTTTTTATGACATGACCTTGAGTGTGATCTCTTTCTACCTCTGTATAAATTTCTTCATGCTTTTTAATCTGTAAAAGGAGCTGTGGGATAAAGAATTCAACTATTTAAAATTCAGAAGAAAAATGTGTCATACGTATAGATTGATTGATAGATAGATCTACACTTTCTTATCAGTTATTAATATGTATGCATCATGTTTCTCATTACATACTACGGTGTATCATCTAATTAACTATGCGCACACACACACACGCACCAAGATATTTCACACACTCTTATACCTACAAATACCCCTCAAGGATTTCATAAACCAGCCAAATAACCATTGACTGACAATATTAAGCATTAAATATAATCATATCCAAAGTTTCTTTAGGGTGTGTGTGTGTGTGTGTGTGTGTGTGTGTGTGTGTGTGTGTGTGTGTGTGTGTGTGTGTGTGTGTGTGTGTGTGTGTGTGGCGAAGTGAACAGATGTTCAGGAACAGAACACATGTACTAGCTGCTACACAAATCCCACAGCTACAAACTTTGAACTTTGTTCAATTCACTCCCTCAACCTGCAGTCATAGAACTCGGAGTCTTTAACACTCAGATACTTTAAATAAACATGAATAAATAAATTAATTTAAAGTAAAAGTCCCATTCACTGCCAGACGTGAAGTTAAGTTGGCTGTATTAGTATTCTGATTTTTTTTTTTTTTTTTAGTGCGAAGTGGACTGAAGGTTGGTTGTGGAATTGAATAAGATGATTTGCTATGTAAGGAATAACAGATTTGAATAGAATAGTGTTTATTGTCATTATAGAGTGTACAATGAAACTGTGTTTGGCTTCTCCCCAATAATTAAATAAATGAAATACAGATATGAAAAATAGATAAAACAATTATTTTAATCATTTTAAAAATAGTACAAAACCATTGCAGCATATAAAAAGACAGCAATAGCAGCTATGACCTTAAAGTGACATTAGTGATCAATAATGCACATGTGTGCCAAAAATCCTTATTGTTTGTTTATGAACACTTGTATAGATATATTTTATAGAGCATGTATGTTTGTGTAATAGAAAGTTCACAGTGTCTTTTTAGGGTATGAAACAGGTGTAATGGAGGCCACAGCTCTGGCATAGAATCTATTCCTTAGTCTATTTGTTCTTGGTTTTATTATTCTGTAACATTTTCCAGATGGCAGCAGTTCAAAAATAGAATAGCCAGGGTGTGTTGTGTCTCTGATTATCCTGCATGCTTTCTTTCTCAGTCTGCTGGCATAGATGGTATCCAGTTCTGGGAGCTCTGTGCCGATGATGTGCTGGGCCGCCTTCACCACACGATGCAGATCTTTCCGCTTGGCGTCTGTGCAGCTGGCATACAACACTGTGGCACAGTTTGTCAGAATGGTTTCTATTGTGCTCCTATAGAAATTCAGCAGCAATTTCTGTGGGAGGTGTGCCTGCTTCAGCTACCTTGGGGAAAAAAAAAAAATCTTTGTTGAGCCTTGTTTTTTTTTTTTTACCAGTGCTGAAGTGCTTGATACCAAGGAACTTCAGGCTCCAAGGAACTTTAGGCTTTCCACACTCTCCACTTCTTCTCCATGTATATAGAGGGGGAGGTGTATTTTATAATTTGTTCTACTGAAGTCAATGATCATCTCCTTTGTATTTGAGGTATTAAGAACCAAGTCATTGTATTTACACCACCTAACCAGATGATCCATGTCTATTTTGTATGCCGTTTCGTGATCGTCCGGAATCAGGCTGGGGACCATAGTGTCATCTGCACATTTAATTATGGAAATTGAATTGTTAATGAGGATGCAGTCATGAGTGAAGAGTGTGAAGAGCATAGGGCTCAGCACACAGCCTTGTGCATTGTGTAGGTATATATATATATATATATATATATATATATATATATATATATATATATATATATATACACATATATATACAAATATATATATATATGTGTGTGTGTGTGTGTGTGTGTGTGTGTGTGTGTGTGTGTGTATGTGGGTAGTCTGTTTTGTGTGTGCATTTGCAAACCATCAATGCTAATTCCAATGGTTCCTCAGTCTGTCAGTCTTCATCCAGGAAGATGACGCTCCGGTTCACGCCGCCAATCAGCTTACGCCACCCATTTTAAATACCTGTATTTCCTCCATGCTGGCATCTTTTTTCTCACTTTGCTGTTGTTTGTTGGCTGTTGCTATTACATTCCCCATTAGTGCTGTTTATGATTATTGTTTGTGATTATTGTGATTATTAAGTCCTTGTGTATTGTGTGTTTATAGTAATCAGAACGTTCTTGATTAGTGTTGTGTCTGCCAAGTGTGTAACGTATACTGACCTGTTCTCCTCAAACCTCATTGTGTGTGTGAGGCTGGGAAGTAAATTGCATTCATACTCTGTGCACCAAGTAGGATGGTCGTTGTATTAAACACACTAGGTTTAGGAGAGAGTGCCATCCCCTGTATGTTTTGTTATCTCAGTGGTCAGCGTAGTTTAGCTAGGGCATTTTATCCGCCAAAGACTTTTCTTTTCTGTAGAGTTGCTGATATATGTTAGTTAGCTGTCTTTTGTTTTATTTAGTTCTTTTCTTTGGCACTTCTTGTGCTCATCTTCCCACCTCATTATTGTTAAGTGTATTGTGAGTGTATTGTTATAGGTTCTTTGTAAATACTGTAAATATTGGTTTCTTTTCAACTTTGTACTGTTTGCACTGACACTGTGGAAAATAAAACTGGTAAGTAGATTTTGTCCTATATCCTTTTCTTTTATTGCCCTACCTTCATGGTGAGATACGCACACACTTATTTTCATGTTATACTCCCGTGTACCCGTAGTCAAATATTCTGTACCATCTAGGGACGTAACAGGACCCAAGGCCCAGATTATTCAGCTTACTGACCAGTTTGGAGGCAATGGCTGTATTAAATGCAGAGCTGAAATCAATGAAAAGCATCCGCACATACCTGTTTGGTTTTTCTAAGTGTGTCAGAGTGGTGTGAAGGGCTGTTATAATGGCACCTTCTGTGGAGCAGTTAGTTGGATAGGCAAACTGGTACATGTCGAGACAAGGTGGGATGATTGTTTTGAGATGGGTCAGCCCTTAATATTTCAAAGCACTACATAATTATGGGAGTAAGTGCGACAGGGCGGTAGTCACTCAGGTCCTTCACAACAGATTTTTTACACTGGAATAATGATGGAGGATTTGAGACAACACGTAGGGACAACACATACTTTAAATATCTATCCAGCACTCCATCTAGACCAGTTGCCTTGACTTTCTTCAAAGTGGCCCTCACCTGGTGAAGCTGCAGAGATGATGGTCCATCAGATGGCTTAACAACTGGGGCAGCCTCCTCCCTATGAACATCAAAATGAGCAGAGAACTGGTTCAGGACATCAGGCAATGTGGCGTCATCACCTGGCAGCCGATTATTGGTCCTATAGTCTGTCAGTGCCTTGATATTATTACACATACTGTGGAGGTTGTTGTTAACAAATTACTATTTAATGCACTGTTTATATTTATGCTTTGCATCCCTGATTTCCTTGTGCTTCACTGTAAACTTGTCTATCACCAGTCCTGAAGGCTTCATCTCGCTCTCTGTGTAGTGCACTCACATTACTCTTGATCCATGGCTTTTGGTTGGGGACTTGTGTGTTGCCACATTTTCAGTGAAAAAATATAAGTATCCAAGGACTGAGCCAGCATATCCCTCCAAATCTGCGAACAAATCCCAGTCTGTTATCAAAGCAGTCTTGCAGCATTGAGGTGGCTTCCTCATTCCACACTTTTACTTCCTTGATAACCGGTTTTGCTCTGCAGATCTGTGGACTATAAGCTACAGTCAGAGTGAGGCAGACATGTTTAGATTGTCCTAAATGTGCAGATGGATTTTCTTTAAACACTTCAGGGATATTAGTGTAGACTTGATCTAAAAGGTTGTTTTCTCTTGTGGGGTAATTCACACTTTTGTAAAATGTTGCCAAGACGAGTTTAAGATCTCAAAGTCCCATGCTACAGTGATTACACCGTCCGGGAGCAGCATCAACTGTTTATTAATGCTGCCAGGCAACTTTTCCAATAGTAGCTAGATAGCAGTGTCTGGTACGCTTTGGTTCAACCAAGTCTCTGTTATAATAATTGCACAGTGAAACATGGAATGCACTCTGATCTAACCCATCGTGTTGGTGAGAGACATGGAATTGGCGAGGTAGTGCCAGTCTATAAGGGTTGGCCTTTAGCCTACCTCATAGCATGATATTATGTGAAAATTATAAACAAAAGGGTGGTGTGAGAGTCAATCACCAGTCCTGTCCATCCTCAAGAGTCTTGGAATTTGCTACCCAACATTACAATGGTTCCCTACATGGAGGACCCTACATATCATCTGACATAGAGGGGATCCACATGTTTTCCATGCAAACTTTCCACTGGTGTCCCACAAGGCTCAATGCTGCATCCTCTTATGTTATCCCTCTATACCTGCTTGCTTGGTTAGGTCTCTTTTTTGAAGTCCTCACATTGTTTTTTTATATCACTGCTATGCTGATGACACTCAACTTATACTATTCCCTTCCTCTTTCTCACACTCTTGTTTCTGCATGGATCTCAGCAGACATTTCATCATGCATGGCAGCTCATCAGCAAAACTGCACTGTTGTTCATCCCAGGCAATGTGTCCCTTGTCAAGCTCTTGTGATCTACCCTGTCACCAGTGTTGGTTAAGTTATTCAAAAAAGTAATCGACTTGATATTACTAATTACTGCTTAGGGGTTCAGGTGTTTAGTGCTGTAACCCTATTGTAATTGTTAAGATTTTTATTATAATTCTTATGAAACGCTATGATACCGCAGACCAAACCATATTGCCTAGAGACTTGGTCTGGTATGTATGGTAGATGGTAGTAGTATTGCTCGCTGCTCAGAAACACGGACTCCGCCAAATCAGTCAATAGGGGATGCTACAGCAATCAAAAATGCAAAACTGGTCATAACTCCTAGACCTTTTGTCATAGACACAAGTGCTTTATCTATCGGAATCCATGGCTCAAACCAAAGAAAACTTATATCTCCAATTTAATTTACACTGTAGGGATTCACACACTGGTCCAACAACGCTATCCACTGATGTATTTGAATTCCTGTGTGTTTCTGTCTTTTTGTAGCGATGTGGATATATTTACATTACTAAATTTGTTATTCCAATACTGTTTGGCTGAAATTAAATCTGACTCCAATTGTTAAACCCTCAATGTTGTTGTATTTCCTAGTTATTTGTAGATCACAGATTTGTAAATCCTTTTGATCTTTAACATTTGATAAATTCCAGTTTATTCCATACTTTAGATTGTGCTCATTCATTTGGATTCCATGTCGCGCAGAGTCTTGCGCCAGCCGTGTACTTGGATCTCACGGTCACAAACTCGCCCGTCTCGGTCATTAGACAGAGGTAATTGAGTAATACTATTTTAGATGGCTGCCCATGCTTGTCCTTTTATCTAAAAATTACTTGATTTAGTCTCCTTAGACAGTAACACTTAATTATAGAAACATTATTTCTAGACAGAGGTCATGACCGCTAAGATTTACAGAGATAGATCAACATTTCCCAAATTAAAATTAGCTTTATATAATCATGCCATAGCTTCCTATATACACTTAACTAGAAGAATAGAAAAAATATCCAGAGGTTTAGACTTCACCTTATTTAGGTTGGTCAATCAACTTTATGTTGTCCTAAATGGAAAATCCATATCGAGCCTGTACACCCTACTTACACTTAGCCTGGACTCAAAAATCTCAGTTGGTGTGCCCAAATGCTCCACCTAATCTTGGATTTTAGCCTATATTAACCTGGTTACAGATTTGTGGTAACTATGACTTAATGTAATCTACTAGAGACAATAATTTCAGAATAAGTCAGAATGTAATCAAGTCTAATAATTTATTTAACTAGGAATGAACAGATCCAAATCGAATAATATTAATTATAATAATAAGAATGAATTAGATTCAGATTAGATTATTACTCAACATTAGTCAGAACTTGCGTACCTGGTAGAGAAAAACTACACAAAGCAATTATACCCAAATACTCTGTAGGTCCACCAAATGGAGTTGTTTGTGACTAGAATTGGAATTTGGGCCAGTTGGCATTTTGGATATCTTTGATGTCTGAAGGATGCACCTTATTTACATACAGGGGGTAATTTTTGTGAGGTACCTGGGGAGGGGTATAACTTTAATGTCATGCATTATTTTTTTCCAGATCGTAATATTGATTTTAACATGTGCTGAGGGAATGAGACCATATTTCCGGATGCACTGAGCCCTTTTGATTGTTAGAAAACATAAATGTTCACATTAAACATGTTATGTGATATAAATCTTGGGTGTGTTTAAGGTGATCTCAACACAGAGATAGAGAAGGGTGTGAGAAGAGAGGACGATCTGAGAGTGTGAGAGTGTGATCTGCTAAGGTGTAAGTATGGTGTGATCTTCTCGTCTCCACTCAGCGTGATGTTATCTCGGGTGAAGATGCTAATTCTGTGGTAGAGAGTTCAAGTGTTAATTCTCATGAGAGTCCTTTTTTCCTCAGAGAGCAATTCTCTCCAGGTTCAGATATTTTGGTACCAGCCCTACACCAAATATAAAAATTTTCCTTTTTCTTGATTTTTTGTGAAACCTACTTTTGCAAACTAGTCCTAGCTTTTTCATCCGATCAGGACCAAACCAGTGCCAAATGATTCTATGGAGTATCAAAAATGATCAAAAAAATAATTAAAAGTTTGAATTTTGGACGTCTAGCTAGAGTATGTGAACAAATAAGGTATGGCCAATATTATGTAAATGGCTATAACTCTTGAATGAAATGAGATATTCTCACCAAACGTGATTGACTTATATATGAGGTCAATCTATGGTCGCCCAAACAAATTTGTGCGGTTCTGCCACATGGTTGTGCAATAATACTGAAAAAAACATGAAATTGGCTGTAACTATGGGACCGTTGATCCAACTGAGTTCAACATTTGCGTAGTGTCTTTGTCTCAGGTGCCATCATATTCTATGAGGACATTCATGCATGTTGAAAAACATAGCCGCCATAGCTCAATCAAATTTCAGCACCTTAACAGTGGTCAATTGGGACAAAACTTGGTGGACCTCTATCACTCTTGGTCTAAGTTAAGGTTAGTTAATGGTTTTTAAAAAATCAGCCTCTAGGTGGCCCTATCATGATTTGTGTAGGTTTTAATGGTTGTATATAATGCAGAGTTGTCAAAATACGGAAGTATTATATATTGTATGATAGCTCTTCTCATTTGAAACAGCCATTGGTGTCCGTAAAGCTGTTCGGTAAATATTTCAGATAATGTTAAAAACCTACTTTTGCAAACTAGGTATAGTTTTTTGCTCAATATCAAATAAACAAGTGCTAAAAGATTCTCTTGAGTCTATTCATGAATAATTATCAAAAAAAACTGTAATTTTTACATTTCGACCGCATGACAAAATAAAGGTAGTGGACTTGGCCACATTAGTTACATAGTAATAACTCTTAAAGAGATTGAGCTATTTTAACCAAACATGATAAGGCTTCAATCTGAGCTGTATGTAAGGCTTCAATCTGAGCTCACTTGAAAAATATTGCAGAGTTTGGCCATTTGGTGGCGCTATAATAGTAAAAAAAAACATGAACTGTACAATGACTGTACAAATGGTGTGTATGTGATTGTAGATTATCTGATTTTCAAAGATACACATGTTCTTTGTAAACTATATTAGACCTCCTGGTGCTGAACAAATTTGCCTCTAGGATCACTGCTGTTAACCAAATAATTCATTAAATATTAAGTATTTCGCTCAATTGAAATACAACTATTGCAGAACAATTCTTTGGATGCCTTAGATCAACAATGATACCAGTCAAAAAAAGTTGAAATTTTGACTGGTATTTCGTCTACAACATTATGAGGGTATAGCCACTCAGATGCTTGTTGAGTCACTTGGCATTTAGAGACTTAGTGGTGTGTGTGTTTAGTGAACATATGTTCAGGAACAGAAGCAAACACGTTCTGTCCACTACACAAATCCCATAGATACACATTTTGAGCAGTGTTCAATTAATTCCCTCAACCTGACACTTTAAATAAACATGAATAATTAATGAAAACTAAAAGTCCGATTCATTGCCAAATTAAGTGGGTTCTATTGTTATTCTGTTTATTTAAAAACCATTAAGTGTGCAGCAATCTGATGTTTGGGTGTGGAATTGAATTAGATGTTTTGCTATGTGAGGAATTAAATACCACGGAGTGTGGTATTATGGGAAAATGATCAACAAATGGTGATTCAGTATTCACTATTAACATTTAGTAACATGCTGTGATGTTTTTTTTTTTTTTATGTGGACATTTAGTCATGGATTGAATAACCATTAGCCAGTGCAGGTGTATTTCATTAACATGAATGGGGACATGAATGTAAGATGTGTCCTTGTCTTCTTTGATTAAACTAGTGTGAGTTCTTTGATAGAATTTAGTAAATTTTGAGATGTGATCACAGGGATTTTGTTGTTTGATGCATTTTGGACACGCCATATCACAGCAAACCAGTGCCTCCATTTACCAAGATGCACCACCAACTACAAACATGGCTGAAGAGGACTACACTTGTTTTAAAAGCTGTTAACCCTCTTCATATGTTTACAGCTTATCCTTCCTGTTGTTGTCTCATTTATTTTTCTTTGCATGGCTTTTTACTGGTTAAAAATTTTTCTCTGTATTCCCTGAATAACTTCATCTCTCATAAGCATTATTATTTCTTTTTATCACTGCTGGCAGCGTAGACTTATTCGAATGTTCACTACTGAATGATGACCTCATCCGGCATGTACAATTTTGAATATTTAAAATGTTACACATGGGAGAAATTGACATTATCCGCAGTAACAAATACTACATTATTAAGACAAGAATCTGAGATTCTGCTCTTAAAGTAATTTTGAAATAATGTACGACTCACTGATCGAATAATACATCTAGCAGATCTAAATAGAATTGAATTTCATAACCATGGTTTTTGATAAAAAATTTGCATTTGACAAAACATGAGTGTCAATTGCACCTATTATTTAAAGGAGTTCATTGAAAAAAAGAAGTCCATTTTCTGCTGCCTCTAACTTCTAGGTCATTTTTTTCTCACAATCGCATCTCGTTTCCCTGCCAATTATCAGCGTATAACTTATAGCAACAGAGATTAATGGGTGATGGATGGACAAGAATTCTAATCAGATGGAGAAGGGAGAAGGGATATGATGATATTCTTTTGAGTGCATACTTATATTGAGACTGATATGAGTGTTATATCCACTTTGAATGAGGAGTACTGAAAGGGGCCTTCATTTTCTGACACTGGAGCCTCAGTTATCTATTCATATAGGTCAGGAACAGAAAGTAAAATTATTACAACCACAATACTGAAAAAGTTGGCACAGTATGAAAAATGCTAATAAAAACAAAGAGGAGTGATCTGTAAATGTACTTTGAATTGTATTTAAATAAAAAAATTATAAAGGCAAAGTATTTGATGATTTTCCCAATCAACTGCATAGTGAAGATAAACATTTATTTTGAAATTGATGCATGCAACACGTTCCAAAAAAGTTGCGAAGGGGCAATTTAGGACTAATAGCGATGTGACAAGTTGAAATATTGTGGGGGAAATAAGTATTGGACGTGTCAACATTTTTATTCAGTAAATATATTTCCAATGAGGCTATTCACATGAAATTTTCACCAGACATCAGTATTAACTCAAGTAATCTGGAAATATAAAGAATCCACAACATTAAAGTCCATAAATAAAGTTGTGTAAAAAAAAAAAAAGTGGCACAGGAAAAAAAGGCTTTTCATTACCAAGGTGTCACACAAGAAACATCTCATGATGGGTAAATGCAAAGAGCTCTCCCAAGACCTTCGCAAACTTATTGTTGCGAAACATATTGAAGGAATCAGATACAGATGTATTTCAAAACTTCTGAATCCTTCAGTAAGCACCATTAGGACAATTATCCACAAGTGGAAGCAACATCACTCTGTCATCAATCGGCCATGCACAGGAGCTCCTCGCAAAATTTATGACCAGAGAGTCAGAAGATTAGTCAGAAGAGTACCTCAAGAGCCAAGGATCATTTGGAAAAAGCTCCAGAAACACTTTGAGGCAGTAGGTATCATCATCAGAGAGAAAACAATAGGCAAGACTCCATTACTATAGAAAATGTATGTCAAAGCTCATTTAACGTTTGTTACAACTCATTTGGACAAGCCTATGAAATACTGGGAGAGTGTAGTCTGGTCAGACAAGAGCAAGATTTAACTTTGTGGCATACTACACACCATGTTTGGAGCAGAAATGGCACGACACATTACCTTAAAAACACTATATCAACAGTGAAGTTTGCAGGTGGAAGCATCATGGTGTGGGGATGTCTTTCATTGGATTGCACTGGCAGACTTCATATAATTGAAGGAACAATGAATGGAACCCTTTTCTGGGAGATTCTTGAGAAGAATCTGCTGTCATCCACCAGGATGATGAAGATGAGACGTGGGTGGACCTTCCAGCAGCACAATCCAAAGCATAGAGCAAAAGAAACTCTCTCTTGGTTTCATAGAAAAATAATCAAGGTGTTAGAATGGCCCAGTCAATCACCTGACTTGAATCCAATTGAACAAGTTTTAAAAACAATACGTTCAGAAGAATGTGCCAAAATCACACCTGAATACTGCGGCCCATTAACTTCTTTATACAGGAAGCATCTTGAAACTGTGATTACAAACAAAGGCTTGTCCACTAAGTATTAAAAAAGTTAAATTTAGTGTGGTCAGTACTTTTTTCCTGTGCCATAATGATAATGATATCAATTCTTTATTGGTCGCATAGACCATACAGCACAGTGAAATTCTTTTTTTTTTTTCTTCGCATACAGCACCCCTTTAGCAGAGAGGGTTTAGGGCCTTGCTCAATGGCCCAACAGTGGCAGCTTGGCAGTCCTGGGGCTTGAACCCTCAACCTTCTGATCAGTAAAGTCTCTCTTTATTACAGATCATTTTACTGTTTAGATTTCTTTATATGTGTGGATTTCTTCAGTCAATACCAAGGTCTGGTAGAATTTCATGTGAATAGCCTCATTGTAAATATATTTAGTGAATTTTTTTTTACTCTTTCAATTCTTATTTTCTCCACTGTAAGAAGGTGATGTGAAACAGGTGAGGCAATCGTCTAATCATAGTATACAAGGAGCCTCCAAAAAAGGCCTAGTCCTTCAAGAGCAATTATGGGTTGAGGCTTGCCAATCTACAAACACTTTGAGAACAACATTCCCCAAAGAAAAAATCTATAGGATTCGGGGCATTTCACCTTCTACAGTGCACAATATAATTGTGCCATCCACCATACAGGTCCCAGTGAAATAGCTGTTACTATAAATTAATACCTTATTAGAATGAGCACATTAAAATAAACCTGTAATTTAAATTACAGCTGGCATGACTATCAGAACATTAATTAACACCTCTTGACCAATCAGATTCTAGAATTCAATAGTGCTATAATATAGATTTCTGATTTTTCATTGGAAAGTAAGTCCCTGGTATTACAGACCTCAGCATGTTCCCGAGTTATGAAATTGAAAAGACTAAGTGCATAAATGGCCACCAATTGCATTCATCAGGTTTTAAGGGTTAACTTGGTGAAATGTAATGTCTGATTTTTTTTCAAGCTTCATAAAAATACAGAGTGTGTTACCCTTCACTCTGCTGACTCTTACTGACTCTACATTTCCTTTTCCTCCTAATATTAGTGCTCACCCACCAGCATCAGTAGCTCAGCTTGCTCATCCATTGATCCTTCACTCTGCTTAAGCAAACAAGCCAAAGCCCACACTTGTAACACTTGTGTCCACTTTGCATATGCACCCATAACAACTGATAGTGTTTATTTATTTTTTTATTTTTTTTAACACAGGCTCAGTGTTCAATTCTTCACTGTCACCTTTTTCGATTTAGCGAAAAAATTTAATCATGAGAGCAGATAATTTACTAGCTTACTGTGCTCTGGTGTTTCTGTAACAGGAAAATAAACCGAGTGCAAAGGTAATGTTTCTACATACACTATATGGCCAACGGTTTGTGGACACCTGACCATCATACCAATATGTGGCCTTTCCCGAAGCTGTTGTCACAAAACATACAGTTTTCTAGAATGTCTTAAATGACCCTGTAGGATAAGCAAGTATAGAAAATGGATGGATGGATGGAATTAACATTAATATACTGCTCAAGAAAATAAAGGGAACACTTAAACAGCACAATGTAACTCCAAGTGTTCCCTTTATTTTTTTGAGCAGTATATAAACATGTTTCAGCATGACAACACCTCTATGCATAAAGCAAGGTCCATGAAGACATGGTTTGCCAAGATTGGAGTGAAATAACTTGAATGGCCTGAACAGAACCCTGACCTCAATCTCGCTGACCCCCTTTTGAGATTAATTAAGACACAGACTACACACCAGGATTCCTCACCCAACATCAGTGCATGACCTCATTAATACTCTTATGGTTGAAAGAGAAAATCCACACAGCCATGTGCCAAAATCTAGTGGCAATTCTTCCCCTAATAGTGACAAAATCTGGAAGGGAATGTTTAAAAATCATATGTGGGTGTGATGTTCAGGTGTCCACAAACTTATGGCCATATAGTGTATATTTCACAAGAGCGACTGATGTTAAGACAAACTACATACGACAACTACATGTAAAGTGCCAGTGCTTCCATTATTATAAGATGCAGAATCTGCTGTACTGTCTAGTATATTGCAGTGCAGTGGATGACACCCTGAGCATATGCCACCATGCTTTCCTTTCTGACCAACATCCCAGGGCTCTTTCAGGCACAGAAAGAAACAGCAGTCTTACACATCTCTCCCAGCTGGTGCCAGAGGTCTTTGGCCTGCAATGGGACAGTATACATGCAAGGGTTCATTTGTTGGAGTCACATGGTTTTTATGCATTGTTAGTATGACTATTTCTTTCCACCATGTCATCTCTGAGAAATAAAGTGGGTGAACTACAAATTTGGACAGCAAGAAAGATGAATTACGTCCTCATTTTTCAATTTTATTTTGAAGTGGCTCCATAGTTATACACCAAACTGAGCATTAGATCTCCCCAGAATACATGTGTTGAGATATTGAACACAGCAACAAAACCAAAGGCAGTGGGGTATGCTACCACGCTATGAATCATGCTGTCCTGCAGATCTACAACTTCTATTCATAATTTGCAAACATTTTTACTTTCCAAGAGAGTTTCCTTCCTAATTCTGGTTGGTTTGTATATTTCTCCTCAAGCAAATACCATGGATGGTGCACATGCTGCTGTCAGATTAAATCACACCCCTCGGAAATAGTCATCCCAACTCTCATTTTATTATCCTGGGTGGTATCACTACCCTATTCCTGCAGTCATTCTGCTGGCGGAATAGGCTCACCTCTTTATTTAGAACACAGCTACTGCACTGTTCTTTGAGCACAAGAAATGATATTCTTTGCTCTGAAACTAGAGACACCAAGCTAACAAGTAAATGTCAGTTTGACAGCATAAACTATTGCTTTCTGTCAACAAACTGCCATGTAAATTTATATTTAAAAAAGGATAGGATGGCTTGCTGCCTGGTGCATTGTGTACACTGTTTGGTATATAGATCACTTTAAGTCTGCCATCTTTGACGATGTAACAGGATGAAAACCAGAGGCATTTTTTAGTGACAGGAGAAATTTAGTCTGGTTGCTTCTGTGAGTATATCTGCCTTCACCTATATAAAGTACAAATCCATAATCAGATTTTTATGTTATGTTCTATGTATTTTTCGTTCTGTGTATTTTGTTCTGTGTACTTATTGTCTTGCGTTTGTCTCACACTATTGTGTATTTGCACTTAATGTAACCTTGTGTACTGTACTGCTGTACTGCTATGTGTTGCATTATGATCCTAGAGCAATAACATTTTGCGCTGGTGTATGCTAGCTTTATAGAGAAGTGAAAATAAAAACACACTTGACTTGACTAGCTGTGACTTTGGACTAGGGTTGAGGTTGCTTGATTAAATACAAAAGAAAAGTGTTTCACCAATTAGGGGCATGGGAGCAATAGATGAGTCATATAGTAACTGGAATAGCACCATTTTGCTTGTGCCTAACCCAGATGAGTGAGTTTGTTTCTGGATTTCCACAAGGTGAATACATTTCTGAAATCTGCTGCCTATCCAATTCCATGTGTTGAGCTCCTGGATCAGTTAGGACTGGCTCATTTTTATTCTATCATGGATTTTACCAAGGGCTATTTGCAGACTCCATTATCATCAAAGTGATAAAGAAGAGTCACACAAAGACTAGAACAGCCCCGTTGTGCTTGCACCTAAGCTGGCTGAGTCAGTTTGTTTCTGTGTGGACATCTGCAAGGTGAATACTTTTATGCAATTCGATGCATATCTCATGCCTTGTATTAATGAGATCCTGGATGGGCTAGGTGTGGCTTGTTTTTATTCTATCTTGGATTTTACTAAGGACTATTGGCAGGTTATTTTATCACCAATGTCCAAGAAAAAAAGCCCTTGCTTTTCGTGGCCAGACGCATAGTGACACCACTGTGTTCCAGTCGAGGTATGTTTCCGCTTGGATCACAGGCAGGTGTGTCCCCATAGACGGTTGATCAAGACCAAAGACCAAAAAGGGACGTAAGGCAGAAGTGAAGCAGGTGGGATATTATCCCTGACTGATCTGGGATGGCCAGATCTGGCCCAGTGGTCTGAGTAGTGCCAGAAAACTTTGGTGAGTGTTAAAGTCGCTCTCTGTGGGAACCCAATTTTCCTCCCCTGATTTTTTCTCTCCTTTTTGGGTTGCAGACTTACAAGTCAGACAGAAGTCTGGGAACTCATTATGTTCAAGATTGTGGAGACAGAACACCGCAAAGTACCGTACATAGCTGAAAGTACAGCATTGAAAAAGAGTGTCTGGCTAGTGAGCAGTCATCACTCTCCGATACTACTTATTTGCCCTTTCATCGTCTATTCATACCACACTTCCCTGCAGTGGCACCACCGCATGAAGCATGCCAATGATCATTGCTATCTGCTGTTACAGCATAATAAGTTTACAGTGTCCCAGGGCGCAGATGTTTGCAGACTTCCTACTTTCTCTCTCATCAAGGAGGGTGGGTTAGTCACAGACCAGATGACAGCACGTTTTAAACAGGGTTTAGCATGGGTCTGCAGTGGGTGGGAGGTGTTTGGGGATGACCTAGAGAGGAAATGACTAACATGGCACATCTGCGCCCTGTTTTCTGATTAATATTCATGCAATTTTGCTCTCACTCACTTTTTGAGCACTGGGTGTGTGTGGTAGTGAGTAGGTGAAGCAAAGACGTGACGAGCGAGCTGTTTTCCTTAGAGTTTACGTTAATTGACTGTGCTAAGGGGCATGAGATAAAAATAAATGCTCAGATGCATTTTTACCCAAGGTCTTCTGTGTTCTCTGAGCAGCATGCTACCAAAATTGTTCCTCAGTCTTTCTTCAAAGAATTACTATGAATTATTTTTGCGAATGAACTGCACAATTTTGATATGATTATGCAGTCTTATCTCTCTTTGAGCATAATTCATAATTCTAATTATATAAAAGTGGATGGTGATCACACTCAGTTGATGGTTTGATAAATGACTCCCTGATCTCCATTTCAGATGTTTTTTTTTTTTAGAGTGTCACCTTTCCATTCCTCAATCACCATCATATACTTTCGATTTCCTTTAGTGTTTAATGGGAAAAGTAAGAGCGAATTCATCACACAATTCTCTTTTATTACTCTTCTAGACATGATGATTTCAGATACACTCTCTCTCACTCTCTCTCTCACACATACACACACCACTGAGTCACATGAGATGTTGAATATGTATAGAGGAGAATGCTGATCAAACTTGTGTTAAGAAAGTGCTTGATAGATGCATTATTTTACCAAAACCATCCAGTGTGTGTAGTTAACTTTGAAACTGTTCAAAGAGACTATCAGAAAGACAAGCTGAAGTGATTGTAGTTTGTAATGAATTTGTGAAGGAAAGATATCTTATGAATGTTTCAGAGCTACATCAATAGTTGAGATTTAAATATGATTTAATCTAGCGCACATACAGCAGCTCTTCATAAAGATGTATTTTGTTCTTTACTTTGGTGAAAGGAATGTACTAGAAAGAAAGCGAATATATATATATATATATATATATATATATATATATATATATATATATATATATATATATATATATATATATATATATATATATATATATATATATGTATATGTATAGTAAAATATCTCTTCACAATGCATTCTCAAACAGCTTTACAGACTCCAGGAGTCTAGTTTCCTGTTTACCACAACATGCTGACTAGTAATCAAATGACATTTGCTGTCAAATGACATTTGCTTATGCCACCCGGATACTTAGTCAGTATAACCTGTTTTATTTATTTATATACATTTTATTTATATAAATTATATTAATTTATATATATATATATATATATATATATATATATATATATATATATATATATATATATATATATATATATATAATTTAAGTTTACATGATGTGTCAATTGGGTTTGGTGCAGCTGCTTCATTTTCCCAACGTTTTAACCCTTATAAAACAATTTAAGATATGATAAGATGTACATTTAGTGATCCCTCAAAGGGGAAATTCAAATTGACACATCAGCATAAGTAGGAGGAGTAAAATCAAAGAAAGAAAATAATTTCCATTAATTATACAATATACGACAGAAATGATAGAAATAATAGAAATTATAGACATGATAGACACAGTCAAATAGATGTGTGTATGAGCATATGCTACAGTTTTATTTGTATATGTACATGTGCAGTATCCGTGGTATTTGTATGCATGTGAAATGACAATTAACTGTTAAGTGTGTGTTTCTGTAAGGGGCAGTCAGTGGAGTAAGAGGTATTGGGTGTTCATCCTAAATTTCAATTCGAGACCCATATAAATATCACTATGATTATCTGTCCTACATCCCAATCACATCCAAAATGGCTCCATCAGCATGAACCTGTACCCTAAAGCCCTTCATCTGTGTGCTTCTCCATTTTAGATACTATTCCATCTTTCACCTGTGTGCAAGTGCTCTATGTAACTGTAGTAAATTTACAGTGCTTTAACAATGCTTACACACTGTTACATCAGAGTCACTAAAGGCTAAACCATAAACATGGGTATCTATCAATATGTTTGCTCGATGGCTTTGTTCTAAAAATGAACTGAAATTTTCTATTACTTGTAAAAGTTTGTAGACCAAGATTGATTACTGATTGTTACATCTGATATGTAAATCTGGCTCAGATCCTGAGTTCTACACATGTGCATGTTGTGTTTGTGCAACCGAATCGCATTGATATATTGGAGTTAACAGATAATGCAGCAGTAAATTACTATACTGTGTACAATCTGCAATATTTTCAATTAATTACAATTTAACCATAAACTAAAAGCCCCTGGCTGCTGTCTCTCAGTTTTGGCATGTGACCTGCAATTGTCCTACGATGACAACCTACTATCTTACATTTGTGCTCTGATTAGCAAAGTGGAGATGGTGAATCTGTTGTCTTTAAAATAAGTAACTTTTAATGTTGTATTTATAATGTTACACTACATATGCAGTATACTTAGCATACTTAGTATGGCTGCTTGCATTACAATTACATTCACATAGCATTTTTTGACAATGGACATGGTCACAAAGCAGTAGAGAAATGCAAATGTAGATCTGGATCCCTGATGAGCAAGCTAGATGAAAAAGTGGCAAGGAAACACTCCCTGACCTTACATTCACATTATCAAGCAACAGTGTAACAGGTGACATTTTCTATGTGCGTGACATGAGTGACTTGTTGCTTGCTAGAAGAAAGCTTGAGAGGACACATAATCAAAAGGGAACCAATCTTCTGGGTAATACCAGATAGTGGGATTATAAATCATTACAGTATTCACTTGTAGAAAAAAGCAAACAGTAGTATGTTATAGTATTACAACAGCACATGGTATAGAGTGCTCGAATCCTAGGGCAGCTTGGCAGTGCTAGGAATTTAATTCTCTGATCAGTAGCCCACCTACTTAAGCATCACACCTATTACTCCATTTGCAGTGTCTGAATAAGAGTAGACTTGATACTTTTGGTTGATCTTCAAAAAAAAAGATTTTTGTAGTGTTGAAAACAAATGTGTAAAATCTTTACTGGTACACAAACCTTTGTTAAAAATGCAGTGATAAGTGCACAAAAATCACACAAGCAGAGAGAACACAGAGACAGATGTTGAGATAATTATACAAATAACTACTTTAAAACAGTTGTCACTTAGATTGGGTCAGAGAGTACCTTTCTAAGATGCTCTCAGAACTGTGTGTTATTAGTAGGCTACATTTACGGGCCACTTTAATAGGTACACCTGCACAAGAATGCAATTATCAAGTCAGTCAATCATGTGGCACAAGTGCACTGTATAAAATAATGCTGAGCAAACATCAGAGTGGGGAAAAATTTTACATCAGCGACTTTGGCCACGGCATGGTCGTTGGTATCAGATAGGCCGGTTTGCATATTTCAGAAACTGCTAGACTGCTGGAATTTTCATGCAGTAGTCTTTAGAGTTTACACAGAATTGTGCGAAAAACAAAAAACATCCAGTCAATCGTAGTAGCACCTTGGTGTTCATCCACATTATCCACAGTGACATTAAGGCCGCATGTGTGCGTATGCAGGTTGGCACACCATTTGCACATTTCCTCATAATGAGCAGAGATAATAGACCGCTTATAGAATCATATTTTCTGTGAAAGGAAAATATACAATTCACAATTCCATGGATGGTGGATTCAATGTCAAGTCACACATACAGTATGTTGACTGGCAAACAGGGGCACTGCTAGGGTTTCTGGGGCCCCCTGGCTAATTTGTACTCCGAGCCCTAAGTCCCCACACCATGATTATCTTTTCTTATTGCCACATGTAAAAACAACCATTGTCAATAAGCATTACAATTGTTGCATATTCAATAAGAGATTATAAAGAACTAAATTTGAACAGTTTATTAAATTAACTGAAATTATATGTTTATAACTATATACAAATAACCATATATGCAGTACAAGTAATTTACACCATTGTAGTCTTTCCCTCTCTCTTTCTCTCTCTCTCTCTCTCTCTCTCTCTCTCTCTCTCATTATTATTATTATTATTATTATTATTATTATTATTATTATTATTAATAATAATAATAATAATAATAATAATAATAATAATATTATTATTATTATTATTATTATTATTATTATTATTCATTGAGTGGATAATATGTCTCACCACCAGCAGCGCCAGAAGAAATGTGAAAATTTGCTAAAACAGTGACGGGATCACTTAATCAATGAGTTGAACTTGAGAAGTTGAACATTGAAATGAACGACTTAAACAAACGATTCACTCATGAATCTGACATCATAACAACACTTCTCCCATAAGCTCACTCAGGACAATTAAAGCAGATCTAAATGATTACACTGAATTTCGATCAATTCCTCACAGAAACCTGATGCAAGGCTTCGGAAAGCTTGAATATATACAACACTGGACTAGCTGTATTGTCACTTGATGTTTTTCCGTCCTTTTTGAAACTCAATGCTCCATTACTGTTGCTCAATTGTGTGGAAAAACATACATTCTTGGAAATATTGTCTTCTAACTTCCAAGGATAAACATCAGCGTGAGTAACTGACAGAATTGCTATTTTATGATAATTACAACAGCTTCAGATGGACTAGCTTCAGAATCATAGCACAAAACAGGGAACATAAATCATTTTTATTTTTTGAAAAACTGGGTGACTAGCTAGCTGTCTTCCTCGTCTTGCTCTTTTGGTATCCTGATTTTGTTTGTGCCATCTCTTGCCATCTACCTGATGCACGTAAAAAGTGCCACATTTCTGAATAATCCGTGAACGTCTTAAGGGGACACACATGCACTTGGTACAGTCAGAGGGCATTCCATTTAAATACCAAAACCATACAGGAACGTATAGGGTTCTACTGGGCCCCCTGTGTGACAAGGGCCCTTAGAATCATTCTAATCTTCCGCCTTGTTATGGCGCTCCGGCTAGCAAAAGAAGAATGTAATTTAGTTCCCTTTCAAAGGGAACTTCGACATTGCATTTAGCATAACAGTATGGGGGAGTGCCTTGCGCGCGTGACCGGTATCTGAAGCTTGTGTAAAATCATGCCTCTACTTATAGGCCTGCCATGATCAGGTGACGTGGCAATTAAGCACGTCGCATGATATATATATGGCACCTGTGAACCCCGCCGCCAGCCTTATTATCTTCAGCGAGACTGCATGTCTGTGGTTTGTGGTAAAGAAAAGAAACGCTTCATTTCTCCTCGGTATTTCTCAAAATATCTCAACTTTTCTATCCCTTTTTTAAAAAAAGTAAAGGAAAGAGCAAAAAATGAGCGAGGGAAAGTTCAGAGAGTTGTTACGCCTTGCCCCGTTTCATCACGGGGAGACGGACACGCTTTCGCGCGTGAAGTGTTTGGGCAGCATGCGCTACAGCAGCCCTCGAGGGGTCTGACTGTCAGCATTGTGAACTTTCATGATTAGGCAACTACGTTCTCGGCTCGCTCTCTTCTCACCTGATGGGAGTTGGGTCTCAGAGCCTCGCGGGTCTGGGCCGGCCGCTGTCGAGGCAGCCAGCCGTCTCAGGTCCTGGGGTTCATGTATGGATTTGGAAGAGGAGCCTGAGACGAGCGCAGCTCTATCTCTTGCTCTGTCTTCCGGGTCCGGCTCTCCGCCTGACTTTGGAGCTCGCCCTGCGACTCCTCCTTCCCCTATGCAAAGCCAAAACACCCTCGCTGACTCTGAGGAGGCGGTAGAGGGCGCCTTTTCCCCAATAACTGACAGCAGCTCTCAGGCATATAAAGAGCTGCTTGAGGTGATCACTAGGGCAGTCCAGAAGTTGAATCTAGACTGGCCTGGGGAAGAGGAAGTGGCTCGTAGCAGGCTGGATGAGCGTTTCCTCTCCAGTGAACGTAAACACAAAGCTCCCTCACACTACAGAAAACTCCCCTTTTTCCCAGAAGTGCATGATGAGATTTCACGCTTCTGGAGAAAACCTTACATTAGCCGTGTTTATAACCCCGCAAAGTCTGATTACTCAGCCATCGTGGTGGGTGCGCAGCACAGCTATGCGGTCATGCCAAAGGTGGAGGAGGCGCTTGCGAGCCACCTCTCTCCGTCTACGGCAGGTAATTTAGGGAGGCCAACCTTATCGTCTAAACCGTGTAAAGTCACTTCGGGGTTGGTGGGCAAAGCCTATGAGGCGGCGGGTCTTGCATGTGGGTCCCTGCATACAATGGCAGTGTTGCAGACCTACCAGGCAGACCTGCTGAGTGAGCTGGATACTGGTGAGGGAATTGGGCCAGAGGCAGTGGCAGAGCTGCGCCACGCCACAGATTTATCTCTTCGGGCGACCAAGCAAACGGCTCGTCATATCAGCCGTTCAATGGGTAGCCTGGTTGTGGCGGAGAGGCACCTATGGCTCAACCTGTCAGGGATGGGGGACAAGGATAGGGTCTCCTTGCTGAACGCCCCTGTTGAGCCTTCCGGCCTGTTTGGTGGCGCAGTCAATGCCATCTCCGACAGGTTTCGCGATGCAAGACAGCAAACGGCGGCGTTCAGCCGGTTCCTTCCCCGTCGTGTCGAGTTCGCACGGGCCTCCATGAGTGGAGCCCGGGCCAGTGTTGGCGCGAGGGAGATGCAGAAGACGAGTGTGGCGACCCGCCTCCCCCCGCAGAAAGCCAGGGTGACCGGCCGGCCACAGCCACAGCCTGCTGGGAGGCCTGATCTGAGAATGATCATAAAGGCAAGGCAGGCACGGAAGGAACGGTCCTGATGGGTCATGGAGGGACATATCAGGGGACATGAGGCGGCCGGGACATCCAGCCCCCAGTGCTACTGTAGGGCCTGCCCTGGCCGAGCCCGTCCCACATTTCCAGCCTTCTCTGGTCAGCGAGCTGTCACAGGGCGGCGGAAATCTGATGCTTTCCCTCCAACAAAATGCGTAAAAGCTGACATCACTGAAGGACCATATGGCAGCGTGGAAACTACTGCCAAATGTGTCCCCATGGGTTCTGTCTACCATAGAAAAGGGCTACCGGGTCCAGTTCAGAGCTCGACCCCCCCGGTTCAGTGGTGTGCTCACGACATCTGTCAGCACAGAGCAGAGCCCAACGTTAGCAAAGGAAATAAGCTCCCTTTTGGACAAAGGGGCCATAGAACGTGTACCACATTCTCTAAGGGAGGGAGGTTTTACCGCCGTTATTTCCTGGTCCGCCAAAAAGATGGGAGTATGCGGCCAATTTTGGATCTGCGTCATCTGAACCGTACTCTTCGGACATACAGGTTCAAGATGCTGACGCTCAAACTTTTCGGTGGCACAGATTCAGTCCGAGGACTGGTTTGTGACGATAGATCTGAAAGACGCATATTTCCACATAGGAATATCGCCCAGTCACAGGAAGTTCCTGAGGTTTGCGTTTGGAGAAAACACATACCAATTTCGGGTTCTTCCTTTCGGGCTGACTTTATCCTCGCACCTTCACAAAGTGCATGGATGCTGCTCTGGCTCCCTTTGGCGACTCCAGGGCATCCGTGTACTAAACTACCTGGACGACTGGTTAATTCTGGCACGATCCAGGGAACAGGCGGTTTAACATCGAGATGTTGTTCTCGCCCACATGAGGAGCTTGGGGCTCAGGTTGAACCTCAAGAAAAGTATGCTTTCCCCAGTGCAGA
Organism: Ameiurus melas; assembly: GCA_012411365.1. Taxonomy (NCBI): domain Eukaryota; kingdom Metazoa; phylum Chordata; class Actinopteri; order Siluriformes; family Ictaluridae; genus Ameiurus; species Ameiurus melas. The sequence continues at coordinate 6,211,839 of CM022767.1, forward strand.
GGACAACTTTTCTAGGGGTCATGGGCTTCTACTACGATGAGGGCGCTTATCCCCAACACACGTACAATCGATCCTATCAACCTTGAGCAAGATAAAGCGGGGTCGCATCCCCTCCATCTTTTACGAGCGCTGTTGGGCCTTATGGCAGCAGCGAGCCAACGTTACACCATTGGGCCTATTGCACATGAGACCGTTTCAGTGGTGGCTGAAGAGTCCGGGGTTTCATCCGAGGATGAAACCGCGCAGAGTAATCAGAGTCAGCGCGGCGCCTCACGCGTTCTGTGTGTTTGGAGGTGCCCGCAGTTCCTAGCCTCGGGTCACACTCTAGGGCGTCCCCTTACCGCAAGACGGTAATGACAGACGCGTCCCTCACAGGCTGGGGGCGCGTCTTAAATGGCTGTCCAGCTCACGGGTTTTTGGAGCGCCCCTCATCTGAAGTGGCATATAAATCGCACGAGATGCGGGCGTATTCACTAGATGAAATTCTTTCTCTCTCAGTTGAGAGGTCACAGTGTGAGTAGTTGTATCGACAACACAGCTGTGGTCTCGTATTATCAACCACCAGGGAGGGTTACGTTACGTTCCCCCTGTTCAGGCAGGCGCAACTAATCCTCCTGTGGGGGCGGGGAAGTTCTTGTCAGTGAGTGCAATGTATATTCCGGGCAGTCGGAATGTGGGGGCAAACATCCTGTCGAGGCAGGGGCTGAGCCCGGGGGTGGAGGCTCCATCCACAAGTGGTGGAGTCCATATGGCGGAGGTTCGGACGAGCGGAAGTGGATGTGTTTGCCTTCGGAGACAACACACTGCTCCGCTCGGTGGCCCGTCCCACCCTCCTGCCCCATTGGGACTGGGCACGCCATGGTACACACGTGGCTGAGGTCACGTCTATATGCTTTCCCCGATTGCTCTGCTGCCACAAGTTCTAGCGAGAGTTCGCCAAGACCGCTCACGTCTGCTGCTAGTAGCACCGTTTTGGCCAGCTCGAATTTGGTTCTCGGAGATAATGTCCCTGCTCGACGGCACTCCTTGGGAGATTCCCATCCGCAGGGACCTACTGTCTCAAGCCGGAGGGCTGATCTATCACCCTCGGCCAGAACTATGGAAACTGTGGGTCTGGCCCCTGAGGGGCACCAGCTCATAGATTCTGGTCTCACAACTGAGGTTGTAGAGACCATTTTAAACGCTAGAGCACCATCCACAAGGAAATTGTATGCGCTCAAGTGGCGGCTTTTTGTCTTGTGGTGTGAAGAACGTCAGTTAGACCCAGTGAACTCGCGCGTGCGCGGCTACAGTCCTGGAGTTTCTGCAAGAATGGTTTTTAGCAGGGTTGGCGCCTTCTACAAACGGGGTTTTTGTGGACGCCATTTCGGCCAGCCATGCCCCTGTTAATGGAGCCGTCTGGGGCGGCGGGGCGCATCCTCTAACTTCAAGCTTCATGCACGGTGTCAGACGGTTGAGGCCCATCTGCAGGCCGCAGGTACCTTCTTGGGACCTTTCTGTGGTCTTGGAAGGTCTGTCGGGAGCCCCATTTGAGCCCTTAGAGACAGCCTCCGAGAAGCTTCTGACTCTAAAGGTAGCTCTCTACTGGCCCTGACATCTCTCAAGCGAGTGGGGGATCTACAAGGTCTCTCGGTTCCCCCCTGCCTTGACTTCGCCCCGGACTGGCCAAGGCCTTCCTGTACCCTAGGCCGGATTATATTCCTAAAGTGCCTACATCGGCTGCCCACCCTGTGGTGTTGCAGGCCTTCTGCCCTCCCTCCGTTCCTCACACCGGAGAGGTTGCACCTGCTGTGTCCGGTAGGGCCCTCTGCACTTACGTCCACCGGCCTCCGCCAGTGGCGTAAGTCCGAGCAGCTGCTGGTCTGCTTTGGTGGCGACAGTAGGGGTGACGCTGTGTCAAAACAGCGCATTCTACTTGGATAGTGGAAGCAATCTCTATCGCTTATGAGGCGCGCGTGGTCTGCCGCCACCCTAGGCATAAGAGCTCATTCCACTAGGACGGCCGCCTCCTTGAAGGCTCTGTCGAAAGGGTGTGTGTTTTGACCGATGGTGTGTGGCGGCCGCAGGGTGGTCTACGCACACGTTCATTCGTTATTACAGCCTGGATGTTCATTCCACCCGGGCTCGAGTGTCTTGTAGTGGACCCTGCGGGCGCATTTTTGTATTTTACAGGCCGTAACCCTTCGTATGACGGAGTGGGTATTCCGTTCCCCATACTGTTATGCTAAATGCAACGTCGAAGTTCCCTTTTGCGGGGGACGTCGGGATATGTAACCCTGTTTCCTGAGAAGGGAACGACGCGTTATAGCATTGTCACACCAGGGCAGGCCGTGAATTGGCGTCTTCGCTTCAGATAATAGAGGCGGGCGCGGGGTTCACAGGTGCCATATATATTATCATGCGCCGCTTAATTGCCAGCGTCACCTGGACATGGCCAGGCCTATAAGTAGAGGCATGATTTTACTCAAGCTTCAGATACCGGTCACGCGCGCAAGGCGCTCCCCCATACTGTTATGCTAAATGCAACGTCTCGTTCCCTTCTCAGGGAACAGGGTTACATACGTAACCCCGACGTTTTCCACTGTGGCAGCTTCTAGCCAACTCGAACGTCAATGTTATCACGTTCAAGGATAACATCTGATAAAGTGTCTTTATGGCTTTGTAATTTTCTCCTGTTGGTATTTATGTGATATCTGGTTTTGTCTTCTGTTGCAAGTTAAAGGGTCTGTTGGATTTGCAGTGTTACTGAAGAGAGAGAGAGAGAGAGAGAGAGAGAGAGAGAAAGCTGTATCTCTTTGAAATAAACTTAAACACTAAGTCTGTGTGAGTGTACAGTATTGTACACAATCCCAAGCTCATTTTTTATGTATGCTTCCAAATGGAGTGGAAAACCTTGTGTTCTGTCGCTGTCTCTGTGTGTGTTTGTCAGCCAACTTTTTTTTTCTCTCTTCCCAAAAAAATAACAGACAAAGCCAAAGCACAATACGACTCGGGCGACTGATTCATTCACAGCGTGCATAGAGAGAACCACGCGCACACACACACAGACGCACTCTGTCAGACACACATACTGTGTCTGTGTCCTGTGAAGGGATGATAAAGAATGGTGTCAGTGTGTGAGGAGAGAAGAGAGGATTATCCTCACTGCATAAAAATCCTTGGAAATAATTGTTACATTACATTAATTCAATAAAATTTCTCCTGTATTAAGTACAGCGCTACTGTGTCCCATGTGAATTATCATTTACTTATTCTGTCTGTAAATAACAGTTCATGAAACACAGGGAAATAAAATAAGTGTCTGAGCTGAAATATTTTAGTGGATCTGATTAGCAATGCCATGCACACATACACAAGAGAATTTATGAAATCTACTTTGCACATGTGAATAGTATTTATGGCTATTTATATATTACGCTTACACTTTGCAACAGTCTCGCCCTTGTTATCAGATTCAGCGAGCATTTTTAACAAATTGTCTTAAAGCCCACTTTTATTGAGGTAGGAGGAAACCAGAGACCCAGTGGAAACCCACATGTTCTCCCCATGCCTGCTTTTGTTTCCACTGGGTTCCCCAGCTTCATTCAACCTTCCAAAAACATGCTGGTATTGTCTGTGTTTAATATTTATTTTATTTTTTATTTTTTTTCTTTGTTGCAAAGTGATTGTATAAATATAACATAAAACTATAATATATGATTCTTGTCTGGTGTAAAATGTGCCTCACTGAACACACATTCATCATTTCACTACCACTGCTATGGTGGTAGCATTCCTTTACCAAATATTGAAAAGTTCGTCACGGTTCTGCTTTGACCACAGAATAAAAAAAAAATTGACCTCATTCCATTGGAGATCAGTGAAAATCTGTGGTATTACCTATGTCCCCATTCCTGTGGAGCTTTCTATACTTGAATGCCAATAGCTCGATCTTGTGAAAAATCTTCAGCCCGAAAAACATGAGTGAGTCAGTGAGAGTGAGTGAGTTTGAATGAGACAAGAAGTGAGTGAGTTAGGTAATATGTGAGTAGGTGAGTGAGTAAATGAGTCATTGGCTCCATCTGAAATCGCATACTGTGACAATACCTACTGCTTGACCATTGACATAGTATGTACTGATCAGTATAAATGGTAAGCATGAATACAGTCTGGACTTACTACAGCCTCCATGTTGGTACTGAAAGCCGACACACCATTTTTGATTCTGATAGCCCTTCCATACCAGCCCATTGCCTTATGGGATGGCACAGTATCCGTAGTGTGCACGGTTCCAAAGTACAGAATCTCGGCTGAAGCTGTAGGTCTAGGTATTTTCATGTATGTATTTCTCGCATACTGTAGTATAATTCTGACGTACTACTACTTTGGTGTTCTGCCTACTGTACCCAAGGGTTGTAGGTGTATTTGGTCAGTGAGTGGGTGAACGAGTGAGTGAGTTAGCAAGTTGGTGAATGAGAGTGTACACACTGGGTGAGTGAATGAGCAAGCCAGTAAGCGAGTGTGTGAGTCAACGAGTATGTAGTAGGTGAGGGAGTGAACAAGGTCGATGAGGCACTTCACATCCAAAAATGAATCGAACATGTCAGCAGTAACGTACAATATTAACTCATTATATTTACTCACACAAACTTTGTGGACTAGCTTGTAATTGTTCAGCGTAAAATTCCCTTTTTTTTAAACAAATAAACCACAGAAAGATGGGAGCTGATCTCTCCCACTCTCTCTCAAGGAATATCTACCATGGGTGCCTTCATTTCACAGGATGGATCCAGAGGAGAAACACACACACACAGAGACAAGTGAGCTGAGCCTATTTTCAAAAGTGCAACAGCAACCCCAAGTGGAAGTATCTGAGAAATCCATGAAACACTATAATCTAGCACAGTTTACTCGCTGACTGAGTGCAAGATAAAAATATTGATAATGTTTGAATCATAAAAGGAGATTTTCTGCTATTCACTATGTTACACTGGAGGCATGGTTACAGATTAATATAATGGATTTGCATACCTTGAAAAAAGATATGATAAACAAATGTATATTTATTCCCACAAAACATTTAGTGTATTAGGCTTCACATAATACGTAATTACTGATATGGTAAACATTTTTTTTAGGTTTATTTAGTGTTTATGGAAGGAGCCTCTAGTGTCGGTTATTTGTAATAGTCAGTAACAGTATTTTACAAGGGAGAGTCTTCAAGAGGTACAGCTCTGTGTTCATTTTTTAATGAATGAAAAAAAAAAGATATCCTAGTTGAAAATGACTGTGATATAAGAGAAATAAAACCAATAGTTTAGTGCAGTAACACCATAATACAAAACATTTAAAAAATAATAAAATAAATAAGTCATGGACTCACTTTCTTTTAGTGAGATCTGATGGAAGAAGGCAGTTGGAGCAGATATGTTAAGATGAATGAGATCACACCCACAAGTTAGGAAACAAAAGACACTGGACACCCATGTTATAAAGGCCAAAGACTGACCAGGAATAAAAATGCTTGAGTGCATGTTGTTTTAGGGAAAAAAAAGTCAGTGATAGGATGGTGTGACGTGGTCCTATGTGCAGTGGAGTTACCTTAACTACCCTGAAGTTGATTCTATAATCTCACATCCTGTAGGTTTTAACTATCGAGTTTGCTGGTCACTAGGTTCCTCTCACTCTCACTCTCTCTCTCTCTCTCACACACACTCACTCTCTCGCACAGATAGAAAGATTTAAACAGATGATAAATTACAATGTGTTAGGAACATCACTGAAGCCATCTATGATTTATTCGTGTTTATTTTCTTTTCACAGACAGGCAGCAGTGTAAAGAAAAAATAAAGCTATATGAAAAATGATGTACATTGAGCTTCACAGTCATAAGATTCAATATACACTATAACTAATGCTATTCACATTAACGATAAAGATGCAGAAAAATACACTCATTTTATTCTTTTATAATCTCATTTTCATTTACACAGACACAAATCAATGAAATAAACACTGCAGCAATGAGAACTAATAAAGCAGGGGAAAATGAAAATACAAAATCCATTTATTTTTAAGTGGATTTTTTCCTTAACACAATTGATTTAACACACACTGCAGTAACACAACAGCTTTGCGTAAACACATACACTCCATGCTGTTTATTCACTTGCATTCAAACACTGCTGCTCTTTATTCATCTTTATTCTTCACTCCATGGATCTTTGCCTGAATCCTGCAAAATAATGTTACAGCAATAAAATTAAACACTGAAGAATAAACCCCACACACACACACACACACACACACACACACCTATTCATATAAGTTTCTTTCAGTTTCTCCGTGTATGAATAATTGAAGTGAATGGTTTTATATAATAGAAAATGCATATACTGAATGTTTCAGTTCCTCTGTGAATGTTATCTGTGCAAAAGCATAAAATTCTAATATCTGTTCCGAGTCAGACATACATTAAAAGCCCAATATTTCACTTGGCCACTACACTAGGACTATTCATTTAACTTGCAAGCTGACAAGGAAGCCAAGTGACAGCCGGTGACAAGCCTGCACTTGCCTTTTTTCTTAACTACATTTGGTATACAGACAGGTGACATATTAAAGGGAAAAGAAAACATTATAAAGTGTTTTAGTGAGATGTTGGGCCACCATGAGACACCAGAGCAGCTTCAGCACATTTTTGCAATAATTCTACAAGTCTCTGGATCTGTACTAGAGTGACAAACACCTTTCTTCTACTGAATCGATTGATGCTTTGATGATGGTGTAGAGTGCTGGCCAAAAGTACTTTCACACATTGAGTGACTCGCAGCAAAAATGTGACCGAAGGCCATTCATTTTCAATGAGAGTTGGTGACTTCCGGCGACATGAGCCACAGCGACTGGATGTGGGCGTGTCCAGTGACTTAGAAAGTCGAGAAAAGTTTAACTTTATGCAAATCTGGAGCTACTTGGTGCAGCAACTACCAATGGGAGTGAAGACAGTAGAGCGCACGTCATCCCTGGCCACCCCCCGCTCACTAGCAGAAGCAGTGCCATTATGGCAGTAGCCAATTAGCTTAGCTTCGTGGAGCTTAGTTTAGGATCTTAGCAGATTAAAAAGCAGCTTAAAGCAAATAATAAATAAAATAAATAATAATGAAACTCACCTTTTGTTTCAATTGAGCAAAATCGCAGTGTAGCGCCTATCTTGGGTGAATTGTACGCTCACTTACTGAGATAGGAGCTACACTGAGATTTTGCTCAATTGCAACAAAAAGTAAAGGTGTTTCATAATTATTTTGCATTAAAAGCACTAAGGCTATAAGCTAAGCTAAGCTAATTGACGCTTGTGCTTTTGAAGATGGCCAAGCACACACTGCTTCTCCTTCATCTTGTAGAATATGATGCATATATACATTGGTGAATTTCTATCTAAGATCCTCTCCCTCCAGAATGTTTAATTAAAGCAGCAAGAAAACTGGTTTGTTGTCAAAAGTGGAAATGTTTGTAGCGCCACATGTTACTATGGCAACCAGTAGTAGGAACGCCTGTTGGCGACTTGTAGGTGTGAACGTAGCTTAACATTGCAAAATCTCCCATAGCTATTGAATCTGATTGAGATCTGGCGAGTGTGAAAGTTATAGCGATATGATTTACATCATTTTCACCTTCAACAATCATTCAGTGAGCCCTCAGGCCCTGTGAATGGAGGCAGAGTCACCCTGGAAGAGACCACGCCCCTTCAGGATAAAGGTGATCCAAACATGTACTATATACTTAAACTGTGATAATACGTGCACTGTTTCTCCTTTAATTTGTCACAAGTATGCAAATGGATCTTTTTCTTGTTGTTTTGGTTGCTATTATGGAATTCAATGCAGAACACTTTTCCCCTAGTTTGAGTGCACATATAGTAGAATCCTCATGTGGTTTGCAAATTTAGAGGCTTTGACAGTATCGTCAATTTGTGCTTAATAAAATTACTTCAGGGGGTACAGAAGTAGCTCGCTAATTAGAGTGTCAAGTGCCACGGAAGAGGCACCAGCTGTCATGCTGTAGAACTGCCCCTGCTGTTTGACATTGTGTGTGTCTGTACCACAAAAACCATTGAACTTAAAATAATTGACAGTGCAGTGGTCCATTTTTAGCAAATAATGTGAAATGCATGAACAAACCCATCCCTGTGGAAAAGAAATATTTTTGCAAATATACTGTCCGTTAAACTCAGAAATGACCGTTATAAGATTAACGTGATGATTTAGTGAGATAACTTTAATCCATGTATTCTGTTTAACTGTATCAATCTGCAGAAATGTCTTCTAATGCTTAAAAGAATTATAAACTAAAGCACCAATTGGTCTTCGCTCTTACTTTTTCACTACGTCTTGGAAGTGGCTGTTCACCAGTCCATAGTAATGATCAATCTGCGTCTACGTGAGATAAAACATGAAAATGAATTAAAATTCAATTTACTCAAGCTCAACCAATCAGTTTCTGATTGTATTCTTCACACACAACATACAAACTACAGTGGTGTGAAAAAGTGTTTGCCCCCTTCCTCATTTCCTGTTCCTTTGCATGTTTGTCACACTTAAGTGTTTCGGAACATCAAACCAATTTAAACAATAGTCAAGGACAACACAAGTAAACACAAAATGCAATTTGTAAATGAAGGTGTTTATTATTAAAGGTGAAAAAAAATCTAAACCATCATGGCCCTGTGTGAAAAAGTGATTGCCCCCCTTGTTAAAACATACTATAACTGTGGTTGTCCACACCTGAGTTCAATTTCTCTAGCCACACCCAGGCCTGATTATTGCCACACCTGTTCACAATCAAGGCATCACTTAAATAGGAGCTGCTTGACACAGTAAGGTCCACCAGAAGATCCTTAAAAGCTACACATCATGCCGAGACCCAAAGAAATTCAGGAACAATTGAGAAAGAAAGTAATTGAGATCTATCAGTCTGGAAAGGGTTATAAAGCCATTTCCAAAGCTTTGGGAATCCAGCAAACCACAGTGAGAGCCATTATCCACACAATGGCGAAGACACGGAACAATGGTGAACCTTCCCAGGAGTGGCCGGCCGCCCAAAATTACCCCAAGAGCGCGCGACGACTCATCCAAGAGGTCACAAAAGACCCCACAACGACGTCCAAAGAACTGCAGGCCTCACTTGCCTCAGTTAAGGTCAGCGTTCATGCCTCCACCATCAGGAAAAGACGGGCAAAAATGGCCTGCATGGGAGAGTTCCAAGGAGAAAACCACTGCTGAGCAAAAAGAACATCAAAGCTCGTCTCAATTTCTCCACAACACATCTTGATGATCCCGAAGACTTTTGGGACAACATTCTGTGGACCGATGAGACAAAAGTGGAACTCTTTGGAAGGTGTGTGTCCAAGTATATCTGGCGTAGAAGGAACACTGCATTTCATAAAAGAACATTATACCAACAGTAAAATATGGTGGTGGTAGTGTGATGGTCTGGGGCTGTTTTGCTGCTTCAGGACCTGGAAGACTTGCCGTGATAAAAGGAACTATGAATTCTGCTGTCTACCAAGAGATCCGAAGGAGAATGTCCGACCATCTGTTCGTATTCTCAAGCTGAAACGAACTTGGGTTCTGCAGCAGGACAATGATCCTAAACACACCAGCAAGTCCACCACCGAATGGCTGAAGAAGAAAAACAAAATGAAGACTTTGGAGTGGCCTAGCCAAGTCCTGACCTGAATCCTATTGAGATGTTGTGGTATGACCTTAAAAAGGCCGTTCATGCTCGAAAACCCTCTAATGTAACTGAATTAGGACAATTCTGCAAAGATGAGTGGGCCAAAATTCCTCCAGGACGCTGTAAAAGCCTCATTGCACGTTATCCGTAAACGCTTGGTTGCAATTGTTGCTGCCAAGGGGCGGCCCAACCAGTTATTAGGTTTAGGGGGCAATCACTTTTTCACACAGGACCATGATGGTTTGGATTTTTTTTCACCTTTAATAATAAACACCTTCATTTACAAATTGCATTTTGTGTTTACTTGTGTTGTCCTTGACTATTGTTTAAATTGGTTTGATGTTCCGAAACACTTAAGTGTGACAAACATGCAAAGGAACAGGAAATAAGGAAGGGGGCAAACACTTTTTCACACCACTGTATGTGATATTACTAGTGAAACTATTTAAAGAAATTCCTCTTAAATAAAACAGGCTAAATGACTAAGGCGGTGGAGACAGGTGCTTAACTTGTTTTACGGATGTTCCACATCATTAAATGTGACAATAAATGGATAAAAAAAAACCATGCGTCCTTCATTAACAATCAAAACATGGACAAATTGTTGTAGTACAAGAGGAATAAAACACAATGTGCTCTGATAGGACCAGCGCCTCAGGCCTCATCAGACCACCCGGTCAGTTATTCTCTTTCTATAATAACATACCATGTCATGGTCTAAACATTATGTGTTTTCATTGTCTTCAGACTCACCTTGTGTTTTTCATAGAGTACTGGACAGGTGAATGCTGCAACTTCACCTACAAGAGGAGAGAGAAATCAATGATCACTATTCCAAACTACCAGTCAGTTTCTCTAATGCATGATAGACATAAGGATGTGCCAATATTCATCTCTGACCAGATCAGATTTGGAGTAAGAGATATTGAGGAGCGTTCCCTGCTCCTCAACTTAGAACTGCTCACTGACTTTCTCTACCTTCTTGCTTATAAATGAGTGCTTTCTTGGAGAAAAAAAGAAAAAAAGCCACTGATAACCTTTGCTTCATGTTAACCACTTGTCTCTGTACCCCCCTGTCCTTTCTCCTTTAGATCAGGTCACACAGTAAACTCCAAACACATCTGAAGAGGAGTGTGTGAGTCAGAGCCTCCTCCTTTTGTAGCATCAAAACTGGTAAAGCCAGCTATTCTCAGTACAAAATTAACCCTAACACATCTACTAATACTACAACTACAACAACTGTAGCTGTCAAACAAGCCCAGAATGGCCACTGGGAGAGTTGACCTGTATGCTGAAGCCACGAGTAAAGTAACAAGAACAATGTAATGAAGTATTGTTCGAGGACAAGTCCACTGTTTTAGGTGAATGTTGGGAACTGATTTTCAAATAGCTGATTGCTGTTTATTTTATTTCGGTATATGTAGGCAATGCTCAATTCCTCTCGGGGAATTGGCTTTTTTCAAATTTGGTTTGACCACTGCTTTAGCTGAGAAAGTAAAGTTTTAAGGTGTCTATATACAGTCAAGGAAATATGTATTGGACGTGTCAACAATTTTTTTTTCAGTAAGTATATTTCCAATGAGGTTATTCACATGAAATTTTCACCAGACATCAGTATTAACTCAAGAAATCCACAAATATAAAGAATTCACAACATTAAAGTCCATAAATAAGGTTGTGTAATAAAGACACGAAAAAAAAAATATTGAACACACTAACTGAAATTTATTTAATACTTAGTGCAGAAGCCTTTGTTTGTAATAACAGCTTCAAGATGATTCCTGTATGAAGAAATTAATCAGCTGCAGTATTCAGGTGTAATTTTGGCCCATTCTTCTAAATATATTGTCTTTAAATCTTGTTCAGTTGGATTCGAGTCAGGTGATTGACTGGGCCATTCTAACACCTTGAATTTTTTCTCTGAAACCAGTTGAGAGTTTCCTTTGCTGTATGCTTTGGATCGTTACTACGTCATCTTCATCCTTCTGGTGGATGGCAGCAGATTCTTCTCAAGAATTTCCCGGTAAAGGGCTCCATTCATTCATTCATTGTTCATATGAAGTCTACCAGTACTATGCAATGAAAAACAGCCCCACACCATGATGCTTCCACCTCCAAACTTCACTGTTAGTATAGTGTTTTAAGGATTATGTGCAGTTTCATTTCGTCTCCAAACATGGTGTTCACTCTACACTCTCCCAGTATTTCATAAATTTGTCCATATGAGTTGTAGTAAACTTTAAACGGGCTTTGCATGCCTTTCTTTAGTAATGGAGTCTTGCGGGGTGAGTGTTAGCAGTGGACTGCATTGCCTATTTATTTCTCTGTTACGATGGCACCTGATCCCTCCAAGTGTTTCTGGAGCTCTTTCCGAGTGGTCCTTGGCTCTTGGGCTTCTCTTCTGACTATAATTCTGACTCCCTGGTCAGGAATCTTGTGAGGAGCTCCTGTGCATGGCCGGTTGATGACGGAGTGATGTTGCTACCACTGGCACCTTTTGAAATACGTCTGTATCCGATTCCATCAATATGTTTTGCAACAATAAGGTTTTGAAGGTCTTGGGAGAGTTCTTTGCTTTTACCCATCATGAGATGTTTCTTGAATGACACCTTGGTAACAAAAAGCCTTTTTATAGACCATCGATATACTAACCCAGCTAATTTGCACAGATAGGGGGTATAATTACTTACGGATTTCAGCTGGTTCCTTACGTTGCCTTGTAAAACTGCTTTTTCTTAGCATGTTCAATACTTGTGTAATTCCACTTTATTACACAACTTTATTTATGGACTTTAATGTTGTGAATTCTTTATATTTACTGATTTCTGGAGTTAATACTGATGTCTAGTGAAAATTTCATGTGAATAGCCTCATTGGAAATATATTTACTGAAAACAATTGACGCATCCAACTTATTTCCCTGACTGTATAACAGAGTATATAATAAAGTATATAAATATATTTTATTAATTTATTTCACTTACTTACATATTTTACTTTTAATATTTTTTTTACAGTGAAGGATAAATATCAGTGCTATGGCTAAACTGGTAACAAACTAACCTTTCTGAACCTTCTGTTAATTTCTTCTTTGTTACTGTAGGCTTTGTTCCTTGCTTTAATATATCAAAGGTATGGCCAACAGTGTTGAAAAAATAGCAAACTTTCTGAGGCATTTGAGATTTTACAGGGAAAAGAGGAACATACTCCTCGAGATAAAATTCTAGAGAATGTGGGCCAAGATCTACCTCCATAGATGCTAAACAAGTCAGGCTTTAAAAGCTACCAGTAAACCTTTAAAGGAGGTGCTGAGTATGCAAGCTTGGTTGTAAGGGTGTAAATACTCAACGACATAAAGTGGAATGTGACTATAAAGAACTTAAAATGTAAGTATCAGTAATTTGTGCTTAACTCAAGATGCCCCAGCCAGCCACAGGTGTAAACTGAGCTGAGCACTCGGTGGGTGTGAGATGAATTTGAATAAGTTGCAGTTTATTACACTTTATGCCAGATGAAACAGTTTTACTGACTGGGAAAACTAAAAAGAGGCTTAACAGTGATACCATGCCAATAGAAAATGTAGAGGTTCTATTAAGCAGGGCTTTGTGGTCGACAGGTAAAATTGCAGATTTCAAGTTTCAAGAACCATTCTTCTGAATCATGTATACATGTGGTCAATTATTTAAGATGCATTATTGTGGTTGACCAAGTGCCATTGTAAATCTGAGTGACATTTTGCATAACAGTGGAAGACAGTGTCGTCAAATTGTCCGACAGAAGAGGAGAAAATATAGGATGCAGACTGCGATCTGAACCATGAGGATATCTTCGTGACAGGGACAGCAAAGGATTTATGTTTGTCAATAGATAAAAAGTGGAGTCTGCCAGAGAGAGGCATGTAAACCATGCCAGACATTTCTTGGCGAGTGAGAAGAATTTCACTCCATCAAAGGCTGCACCAAGGTCTAAAAGAGGAAGAATATTGAGGGTACAAGAGTCAGAAGCCAGGAGAAGAGCATTAGTGAGCCTTACAAGAGCTGTGTCAGTGCTGTGCAGTGAAAGGAAACCAGACTGGAAAAGCTCAAAGGGGTTGTTATAGCAAGGTCATTCTGTAGCTGAATGGATAACACCCTTTCTAGCAATTTCAACAGAAATGGGAGATTAGAAACAAGCCCACAGTTTGTGATATAAAAGTGGATCAAAGCCAAGAACATCACAAAACTGATTTGATCCTATAGTGAGGGGAAAAAATTATTTGATCCCCTGCTGATTTTGTATGTTTGCCCACTGACAAAGAAATGATCAGTCTAGAATTTTAATGGTAGATTTATTCGAACAGTGAGAGACAGAATAACAACAAGAAAATCCAGAAAAATGCATGTCAAAAATGTTATAAATTAATTTGCATTTTAATGAGGGAAATATGTATTTGACCCCTCTGCAAAACATGACTTAGAACTTGGTGGCAAAACCCTTGTTGGCAATCACAGAGGTCAGACGTTTCTTGTAGTTGGCCACCAGGTTTGCACACATCTCAGGAGGGATTTTATACCACTCCTCTTTGCAGATCGTCTCCAAGTCATTAAGGTTTCGAGGCTGACATTTGGCAACTCGAACCTTCAGCTCCCTCCACATATTTTCTATGAGATTAAGGTCTGGATACTGGCTAGGCCACTCCAGGACCTTAATGTGCTTCTTCTTGAGCCACTCCTTTGTTGCCTTGGCCATGTGTTTTGGGTCATTGTCATGCTGGAATACCCATCCACGATCCATTTTCAATGCCCTGGCTGAGGGAAGGAGGTTCTCACCCAAGATTTGACGGTACATGGCCCTGTCCATCGTCCCTTTGATGCGGTGAAGTTGTCCTGTCCCCTTAGCTGAAAAACACCCCCAAACCATAATGTCTCCACCTCCATGTTTGACGGTGGGGATGGAGTTTTTGGGGTCATAGGCAGCATTCCTCCTCCTTCTCCAAACACGGCTAGTTGAGTTGATGCCAAAGAGCTCCATTTTGGTCTCATCTGACCACAACACTTTCACCTAGTTGTCCTCTGAATAATTCAGATGTTCATTGGCAAACTTCAGACGAGCATGTAGATGTGCTTTCTTGAGCAGGGGGACCTTGCGGGCGCTGCAGGATTTCAGTCCTTCATGGTGTAGTGTGTTACCAATTGTTTTCTTGGTGACTTTGGTCCCAGCTGCCTTGAGATCATTGAAACGATCCTCCCGTGTAGTTCTGGGCTGATTCCTCACTGCTCTCATGATCATTGCACCTCCACAAGGTGAGATCTTGCATGGAGCCCCAGGCCGAGGGAGATTGACAGTTCTTTTGTGTTTCTTCCATTGCGAACATAAACTGCTGTCATCTTCTAACCAAGCTGCTTGGCAGTGGTCTTGGAGCCCATTCCAGACTTGTGTAGGTCTACAATCTTGTCCCTGACATCCATGGAGAGCTCTTTGGTCTTGGCCATGGTGGAGAGTTTGGAATCTGATTGATTGATTGCCTCTGTGGACAGGTGTCTTTTAAACAGGTAACAAGTTGAGATTAGGAGCACTCCATTTAAGAGTGTGCTCCTAATCTCAGCTCGTTACCTGTATAAAAGACACCTGGGAGCCAGAAAGCTTTCTGATTGAGAGGGGGTCAAATACTTATTTCCCTCATTAAAATGCAAATCAATTTATAACATGCGTTTTTCTGGATTTTCTTGTTATTCTGTCTCTCACTGTTCAAATAAACCTACCATTACAATTCTAGACTGATCATTTTTTTGTCAGTGGGCAAACGTACAAAATCAGCAGGGGTCAAACACTTCTTTCCCTCACTGTAAATTCCAGGGTTGCTTATGTGACGTACAAATGTGAGTACAAACTTTTCTTAGGTGAGAATAAAGCCGGGGCCAAAGGAAGGACTAGCTCTGGTATCAGACTTCAGTCTGAAGTGAATGTACTGGCTATGACTGGACCGCGATTGCTTTTCAGTGTGGCCTGATTGTAACACACTGATGAAATAAGAACTACATTCATTCACTTCCGAAGGTCACTGTTTAATTCGTAAAAGAAAGAAGAAGAAAATAGCTATGCCCTGCTGAAGAGATCAAGCAATATAAGAGGAATGCAATGGAGGTTTTGCTTTTCACTGTAAGCACACCATCTGAAGGTCACTAATGAAAAACAATAAAGTTTGTGTATCATATTTCACATTTGATCACTGGTGTGTTTTTCACATTTGATCACTGCATTTTTGTGAAAATAGCCTTCCCTTTTAACGGTGCTAAGATGGACACTTACCGATAATGAGTAGGGTGAGTCCATTAAACACAGAACCGACGTACGTCAGAACCCACAGCAGCACTGCTAACTGTACACAATTAACACACAGAAACCAAACTCATTATTATTATTGTTGTGGTTATAATTATTATTATTATTATTACTAAATACCTTCAGAGAGTCAGTCAGATCCTCCACCAGGAAGAGACGCTTCAACTCATTAATAGTGGCATTGGTCTGTTTCAACAGCATGTCACTGTGTTTATGAATTAGATCAGCTGGCAGAGTAACATCCTGGTTCAGATACATTCTGAACACACAAGCACACACAAAGCCAAAGTCAGTATTTAACTGCTTTATTGCTCTAAAATGACACTTACAGGTTGTGTGTATGTGCATATTTCTCACTTAAACGGGTGTGTGTTTTCGCTCTTCTGTAGGGCATCAGTGATTCCTCTGTAGATTCGGAAGCAGATGGTGACAGATAACAGAGCCAGAGCAATGTATGAACACACACTGATGATGCTGAGCAGACTCAGAGAGATCAACAGTGACAGCGTCGCTCCGAACACACACGCCGTCTTCTGTACATCACGCCAGTACAGCAGATCCCACACTGAAACACAAACACACGCTGAAACTATTGACAGAGCGACACAGCAGATCTCTTATTGAAAACACATAAGCCAGTGTTCTACCTGATGCTTAACGAGAAGTACGACTGCACACATGCCGACTACTTGAGCAGGTGAGAACAAAAACCTTCTCTGGCTGCCAATTTTGGCTTTAATTTCCGATCTGTATGGCGCAGTACGAATGCAGAAAAGCTCGGTAGAACTAGGCGGGGTCTCAAATGGAATACTATGACTTTATCCCTAAAAGCATTCACTATATACTGATCGGCGAGAATGCACTTTCATGTTGACGCACAGAGATGTCGGTCAAATTAAACACATAATTAAGAAATGAAAATACTTGACATACAAATACGCAACAGAATATTCTAGAACAATATGAGGCTGTTTTTACTAAATGCAGCACTGATTAAATAAGTAAAATATTGAACTACTTTAAAAAGAATTTCAGCGTGTAATGTTTTATGAACGTTGTTAATGAAAAGCAATACTGTTTGCGTATTGTATTCCATGTTTTTTTTTAATAGAAGTGTGATTGCATTTCACTCTGGATCAAAATCTCCATAGTAACCACTCCAAAGTGATGGAAGCTATCTATAACCAGTTCCCACACCAGCCTCTCTTTTTTTAAATTTCTTCGAAAATCACTGACCGACACTGGAGACTCACATACAGCCAAAATCAAGGAGTGTGTCTCAATCAGCTCCCTAGTTCACCAGTCAATGCACTGATCAGGGAGTCGGCCATTTTAAGGGCTGTCTCAATCACAAAATCCTTCCAGTGCACTGGAACGTTCGCTCCATGAAAACAAACTCCCACAATGTTCCCTTTTCCCTGTTCGATGCTCTCTATGTTCCGTTTTACTGGAAATGACATCATATGATTGCTTACGTTAGCAATAAAAAAATAAATAAATAATAATTTTGATGTTCTATATACAGTCTGTTTTAATCTAACAACTTTTAAACGTTGAATGCTGTTTTTTTTGTTTGTTTTGTTTTCTTTAAATCCACTAGCTAGTATGATACTGCTTCACGTACCATGAGAGAAATGTGTGTGATTAAGCTAACAAATTCATATGAAATATAAAACTTAAATATTTTAGTTTTTAATTTTTGGTAACGTTTTAGAATGCGAGTACAGTCATGTCAACAGAAACGGAGTTAGCAGTGTCCCAGTGTCTAATCCTTACAAGACATACTCGGGTATAAAGGCCAACACATATGAATGAATGTTGCCACTTTTGTGTCCTTAACTATGCAAACTACATCAACATCTATTTAAATCATCCTTTCTTTATGCTCTGAACACTTTCATGATAGCTCAACCAGGACATAAAATCTTTGAATAAATAGTTTGCTTTTTTTTTTCCTGGTCTTCCAGGAAACGTATCACTGTCTCATGTCATGTTATGTTTTTTTTTTTTTTTTATTGAGCTGTGTTGTAATTACCTTAAGCCCAACTTTAGCTGTCCCCATCCACCATGTTTGTCGTCACATCAGTGTGACAGTTATGTATCTAAGCATTAATTTTTTTTGACTGCAAATTTACATTTGAGCCACTAGATGGCAGCAAAAACCTCTGAATAACGGCACACTGAGTCTCCAGTTTTTCAGGTCACGTTGTAGGTATACACACATCCTTGCACACTCTCTACCCCACACTTCAGACACAAAACATCATGAAACCATGGCTGACTGTTGGTATTATTTTGCTGGTGGCTCATTCTCGGATTACAGGTACATGAATGAGGCTGAGAACGATCCTCCATCCAAAGGGATCCATTACCCTGCTTTTACACTGGGCGGTTAAATTTCTTAACCTCTAGCAGTTATAAGACAGTCTGAATGCAGCCACTTTTTGAAAGGCGCTGCTGCTGACTGCGCTTTCACATTTTAGAAAATGTTCACATTTTCGGAAAAGCACTAGGTGATGACAAGCGCTTTTAACCTCCCGATCAAAACAGGTCACAAGTTGGTGAGAAAGTCAAACACAGAGTGGACAGAGTGCCAGTGAAAATATTTGGTAAGCAAATATAAAGAGAATTAAGACGTGTTGAATTGAAAATAGTTCATTGCCAATATTCCAATGTATTATACTATATTATAATTTAATATAATACTACTAGTTTAAATATACACAAGTTTAAATATCTAGGGCATACATATTTAAAAGAAAAAAAAAAAAAAAAAGGGAATAAATGAACAAAATGAGAATACATTGTAATTTAGGCCTAAGAGATAATCTGACTATACCCTTAGCAGAGACACCAAATAAACAAGCTTTAAAAGGTTTTAGATATATTTCTAAGCTGGGAAAAGTTCATGAAATTCTCAAATGTAATATTAGTTTTGAAATATCCTAAAATCAGTCCCTCCAGGATTTTCGGCGATCGCAGAAATGAACGCAAAAGCAAGGAAACTTAGCTCCTTCAAAAAAATATTTGAAGGAGCTTGCAATTTTTCACAATTCCTGAAGATGGTCCACAGATTTGGGCCAAGGTGCGTCATCAAATCAGATCATGTGACGTCATGACAACGTGCATTCAGCCAACACCCTGATTGATTCGAACGAGTACAGCTTATTTACCAACAAACATCACTGCGAAAGACAAACAATTTCATACAATTGCAATTCAAGTAGTTTTCTATAAAAAAAAATAATAATAAATAAACATTTTAAAAAGCACACAAAAAAAAACCTCTGCAAACTGCATCGCAAATGTAAAATAAATTTTAAAAAGCATGCGACAATCAAGCATTTTTGGTTTTAACAATCCACCCCTAAAAAATCCCATCTCTGTGAAATTCTGTACATACTGCTAAATTATGGGAATTTATATATAAAACCACAAATATGTTGACTAACAGTCTTTACAAACAGTGATTGTGTAACATCTTGTTTCTGGTCAATTTGCAGTTTCTTGACACACATCACATGACTGGAATGAACTTCCTGCTAATTTAAGAGATCTGAAAACCCTTGCTTACCACATACTTATGTACGTATGTACGTGTCTTTATTGCATCATGGACTGTGTTTTAAGCGTGTTCGATATGTTATGCATTGGTTCTACATGTGAGTAACCGTGTTCTTTTAGCATACTTCTGTGGCTGCTTTTTTTTTTCTTTTTCTTTCGTCAGCACATGTCAGCACATGTCAGCACAAAAACAGTCTCAATCAGCGCCTTCGTTTCTGTTTTAAGGAAAAAAAAAAAAAGTGTGAAAGCCTAGTGTGAAAGTAAAAGACTTGAAAGTAGAAGCAGCCCTGAGGTCAGATACTGTGAAAGGAAAAAAAAACAACAAGACACAGACTGTAACTGTATAAACACCAGTAAGGATAGATCAATCGTACACCCAGTATGTGGATCGTTTTGTTTTGGTGTTTTTCCCCCCTCATGGAAAATTATCTTTCAAGCACGGGATTCAGACATTCACGCAAACTAATAGCACATTGAAGTACTTTAATCTATTGTATTCCAAGGTAGTTTATGCTGGGCTGTGAAAAGGTTTTTAATTCATGTTTGAAGTTATTTACCTGAACTACACACATGGGGTGCTGTTGAGTACACTTCACACTGTACTGATAACATATTGACCTTTACATTACATGCAGATTTTAGTGGGGAACTAATGGCACCCCAATAGTCGATTGGAATCACCCTGAGAGCAAGGTGCCCTCTAGGTTGTGAACCGCGGACCCGGATGAGAAAGAGGCATCTGATTGGTCCGCTGGTGTACGGGACTTGTAGAGAAAAAAAACTCGTTCTAGAACTTTAGTTCTAGAACTACTTTAAGGTTGTATATACATGCGTTCATGATCAAGCGTGTCATGTGAGAAAAGGGGTAGGGAGAAACGGTAGTTAACGGTTCACCACTTACACTGAGACGATGGTGCTGTAGCTTCCGCATGAGCGTCCTCTTTTTCAGGGTGAGAGTTCGTGATCTTTACGTTTTTTATGTCCATGATCGGATCCTCCGATCGGTGTCTCTCGAGGGCGTCTTTTGCGCCTCCGGCCAAATCCAAAATATCGTCCATGTCGAAGTTCTTACAGTCGGAGAAATCGGACACCTCCTCCGTAAACTCTTCGGGGGCGAGTTTGGGTCGTGCCTGCTGCAGGTACTTCTGATCCTCGGTAGTGGAACTGATCTGATCATCCATCGCGGAAATACAAGATAACTCTCAGATCCTCAGGAACAAAAAAGATCTGCTCATTAGATTGATGTACATTATCGAACTAACCATTCCAGCTGAAACAGGTTTTTTTTTTTTTTTTTTTTTTTTGCTAAGCCGGAAGTTACTCAACTCGTCGTATCAACGCAACACCAGGGGGAGGGGCGTAGTGTTCCATTCTTACTCAAGGGGGCGTGGCTAATGGATAGCAGGAATGCATGTGTGAGGTATTAATGGGTTTAATTTTTTTGCAGCCAGGGACCCCTTCCAGAGGAATAATAATATAATAATAATAATAATAATAATAATCACAGTTCAGAGTTCATTTTAAGAATCATAAAAGAGCAAATATGTACCATCTTCTATACCACCTTACTCCTTTTCAGGGTTGAACCTGGAGCCTATCCCAGGGAGCATCGGGCCGGGTACACCCTGGACATTGTGCCAGTCCATCGCTTGGCACGAACACACGGACACACTCACACACACCCATTCATACACTTTAGACACGTCAATCAGCCTACCGTACATGTCTTTGGACTGGGGGAGGAAACCGGAGTACCCGGAGGAAACCCCCGCAGCACGGGGAGAACATGCAAACTCCGCACACCGACAGGGCCACAGTGGGAATCGAACCCCCGACCCTGGAGGTGTGAGACGAATATGTACCATCATATTAATTTACAGTGCTGTAAAAAAAAAAAAAGTCTGATTTCTTCTGTTTTTGTGTATATGTGTATCATACAAAATAGTTTTAGTGAAATACAACATGAAACAAAGGCAACCTCAGTAAACACACAATACAATTTTTATTTATTATTTATCTTTTGTTGAAGCAAAAAAAAAAAAAGAAAGTGATCGAACACCTATCACCCATGTGGAAAAATTAATTGCTTGCTAAAACCTAAATGCTGATTGTGCCATCTTTAGCAGCAATAACTGCAACCAAACGCTTCTGAGAACCGGAGATCAGATTCACAGCACTGTGGTGGAATTTTGGCCCACTCTTCTTTGCAGAATTGCTTTAGTTCAGCCACACTTTAGAACTGCCTGTTTAAATTCCTGCCAGAGCATCTCAATCGGTTCAAGTCAGGACTTTGACTAGGCCACTCATAAAGTTTAACTTAGCTTTTAGATCCATTTCGAGGTGGACTCCTATGCTTTGGATCATTGTCTTTATGCTTAATCCAGTTTCTTTGCTTGAGTTTCAATTTATGGACTGAAGACCGGACATGTTCTATGCTTGTACTGTTTTTTATAGCCACTTCTCATTTTGTGAAGCTCAACGACCTTTTGCCGCACATCACAGCTATATTCCTTGGTCTTACCCATTATTATGAATGACAGGGAATTTGGCCTATGTGTTACCTCAAATTTATACCCCTATGAAACAGGAAGACGTGGTTGAACAATTTCCAGTTCCTAATCACTCAGGTGTATTTAAAAAAAAAAAAAAAAACAACATATCAATATCAAATATATTTTTTTCTCATGTGAATTCATAGGGATGCCAATAATTGTTGCACAACTATATTTAACAAAGATATATATTTTTTCTATAGACCTGTGTTGTGCTTGAAATTGTTGGCTATCCATGAGAGCAGAGTATTTTTGTGATTTTATTTTTTTTTAAACAACATATCAAAAGCTTAAACAATAAACACAATTTTTCACAGCTTTCTTTGCAAATATTTACCAAGGGTGCCAATAGGAGAGCACTGTATTTTTAATGTATATGTTTATATTTTTATGCATTTGTTCAATGAAGAATAATCCAAATAACTCAATCCTTAAAGGAATTTGTGTATTGAGAAAAATGGTGTAGATGTTGAGCATGTTCTGTAAATAAGCATTTTTGTTTCACCATGTTTTTTTATTATTTGTTTCCTATTATGCTGGACCTATGGGGCATCCTGTATTCTGATTTATGTTTACATCCATTACAAAATCCAGACTAATCAGTTTTATAATATAAAATATAGCACATGTTTTATAGAGCCACGGTGACTCGAATGCCACTGACATTGTTCAAGCAGCTGTAACAGAGTAGGACATTTTAAATCTATTTAAGTTTGTGTATAGAACGACAAGGAACTTTAGCTTAAGTTATATCATTAATGCTCATTCTGCTTAACAGATAAGCTCCAGTGCCCTACTGCTGGCTTCTGTCTCTGCTGGTGTCAGGCACGGGCTCCTGGTGAGAGATTTGTTTATAGGACAACTCGGTTAGTTATCAGGCTGTAGGATGCTGTGGCAGAGAGCTAATGCAGCACAGGGAGGTCCTTAGATTCCTTACAGGGGATCACAATTAGTTATTGAAAATTGGGTAAATTGGGTAACCATTAATTAGCTTCCTCATCTGAAACACACCAGACGCGGAGCTGTGGATGCAGTCTTGATACATACAATGCTTTACAATTACTCCTGAAATGAAGAAATTGTTTAATAAACTGAAAATCTGTTCAGAACTATCCATCCATTCATTTTCAGTACCACTTATCCAACGCAGGGTCACAGGGGAGCTTGGAGCCTATCCCAGAGGACTTGGGGCACAAAGAGAGGGACACTTTTGGCGGGGTGCCAATCCATTTCAGGGCTCAGGTCACACACACACACACACCCATTCACACACTATGAACAGTTTGGAAATGCCAGTCAGTCTACAGCACGTCTTTAAATTGGAGCAGGAAACTGTGGTTTGTTTGGTTAAAATTGAGATTTTTCAGATTTTGCTAAGGTTAGAATAAATATGCAATAGTGACCCCGATGATATCAAAATACCACCACATCACCATATTGATGGTATCACATCACTCCTCGAAAACAATCATATTCAGCTTGCGTTAGACACCACATGGATAGTCAGACTTCAAATGTGTTTTGCAACACTGACACCAAGTGGCAAATATGGTGTAAATAAAAATAAAGTAAACTCCAGAAGCATGGGCTTCAATTAAGCTTCAAATGGGGTTTCAGTAAAAATAAATCTGTAAATGGAAACTGGCTGTATTCTTACTTATGTAATTATATTATATTGTATAGGGAGAGGAGAATTTATCATTATTGTAAAAGAAATCGCAGTGACCGAGACTGAGGCTTTAAAAGGTTACTAATTATATGATCATAATGAATGAACATAGATTCTTATACAGCACAGATTGTCTCAGAGTTGTGTTTATTTACTTGTTTGTTTATTCATTTATTCATTCACTCACCAGGAACAATACTTTAATTATAAATACATCATAATGTGTGGCGTGATGTGCAAGTAGCATTGCCACTTCACAACTCTAGTCAGTGTGTGTGTGTGTGTGTGTGGACGATGGACGCTGGATGCATCATGACCCTGACCACAACAAAGTGCTTTGTAATCTTGTATAAAGCACATGCATTAATAATGTTTTTCAGCCTCTTAATATTGCGACAATGCCATGCAGAACAGGATGGAAAGTCAAAGCAGTGTACACTATATGTCCAAATGTATGTGGACACCTGATGATCATACCCATAAATACTTGCTGAATATCCCATTTTAAAGTTGGTCTTCTCTTTGCTGCTATAATAACCTCCACTCTTCTGGGAAGGCTTTCCATTAGATTTTGGAGCGTGGCTGTGGGAATTTCTGCCCATTCACCTACAAGATAATTAGTGAGGTTGGGCACTGATGTTGGTTGAGGAGGCCTGGGGTGCAGTCAAAGTTCCACTTCATCCCAAAAGTGTTCAGAGGGGTTGAGGTCAGGACTCTGTGCAGGCCACTTGAGTTCTTCCCACTCCAAACTTGGCAAACCATGTCTTCATAGCGCTTGCTTTCTGTACATGTGCACTGTCATGCTGGAACATGACATTCAAGTAAAATTAAATCTTAAAACTACGGCATGCAAACACACTGTGGACAAATGGTTGCTTTCAACTCTGTTGTCAAAGACTGGTGTATGTGTGTGATGGTCCGGTGTCCACATACTTTTGGCCATAAAGTGTAGCACACATTCAACCATTGTTATATAATTACAAAAAATATAAATGAATGCTGAGAGGGAACAAGATCTATACTAAAAAGATATGTAAGCCTTGTTGATTAAAACCCATGAAATTAAATCTGGAGGAAATCAATACATAGTTTGCAAATTATTTACAAACTCTGCCTAGTGGAGGCTGTCCACCAAGCATCAGTGACCACATAAGGATGCATTAGTCAGAGAAGCAAACAAGAGGCAAAAAGATAACCCTGAAGGAAATTCCACAGCTCAGATAGAATAAGCTCTTCACAGCACAATGATAGCCTGAACACACAACAAAGATCTGTTTTATGTAATAGGCAGACACACACACACACACACACACACATAAATATTAGGGACCAATTAAATCAATTTCATTTTGTAAGACTATTAAATCTGAAAAAGTCCAATATGATGAATATTTAACCACATAACCACAGCCTCATAGAGCCACAGTCTCAGTTTCTTGAAGTGGTCTGAGTGTAATAGATTTAGTGTAGGAAAAGTGTGTGAGGTTGATAGTGCAATAAAGCTTTTCTCTTTCCTGGAGCAAACAATACAGTGAGTATGTGAACTTAACAATTACCACTGTACAGCAGATCTCTATTATCAACATTGTTGTGTAGGAAATCAACAAGGCTTTGCATGATATGTCTCTGTCTGCTGGTGGGGAGGAAAACAATCCAGAAGATGGATGATGAAAGTTCGAGGAATTAGTACACACAAATATCCTGAGTCTGGTGGAAGCTGGTCCTATAGTTGTTGTGGCCTCTGGACTTGTAACTGAAGTTGTTAAAGCTGTAGATGCTGTGGTTTGTTCTGTGGTTGGAGTAGTTGGTGGTGTGGTTGTTGCTATAGTGGTGGATACTGTAGGTGAAGTTGCAGTTGTAAGGATTTCTGTAGTTGTCATAAGAGCAGTTGTAGAAAAGGAAGTGGTAGCTGGTGTAGTTGTGGACTGAGTGGTTTGTAATGCAGTGGTAGGGGAAGGAGTGGTGAATGTTGTCATAAGAGCAGTTGTAGATAAGGAAGTGGTAGCTGGTGTAGTTGTGGACTGAGTGGTTTGTAATGCAGTGGTAGGGGAAGGAGTGGTGAATGTTGTCATAAGAGCAGTTGTAGAAAAGGAAGTGGTAGCTGGTGTAGTTGTGGACTGAGTGGTTTGTAATGCAGTGGTAGGGGAAGGAGTGCTGAGTGTTGTCGTTAGAGCAGTTGTAGAAAAGGAAGTGGTTGATGGTGTAGTTGTAGACTGAGTGGTTTGTAATGCAGTGGTAGGGGAAGGAGTGGTGAATGTTGTCATAAGAGCAGTTGTAGAAAAGGAAGTGGTTGATGGTGTAGTTGTAGACTGAGTGGTTTGTAATGCGGTGGTCGGGGAAGGAGTGGTGAGTGTTGTTGTTTGAGTGGTGATCTGTGTTGTTGTAGTCAGTGAAGTTGTTGCTGTACTTGTAGAGGCTACAGAAGTGGAAGTTCTTATTAGGGCAGATGTGGTTGGTGACAGAGTTGTTGGAATAGTTGGAGTTGTGGGACATATCAGTTGGTCTTCTTTTAAAGATTTGATTGATTTGCCTTTCAAGTCCTCAGGATACTCACAAACCACTGTAGAAGAAGACTGTATCTTAGACAGATTTTTCTTCATCCACTTGTACATGGGCAGCAGTTTACAGTCACAGTGCCATGGGTTGTTTCTGAGATATATCTTTTTGAGTTTTGGCAGAGAATCAAAGACATCTCTTGGAATTGTTCTCAGTTTATTGTTATCCAGTTTGAGGATAGAAACAGATTGTAGGTTTGTGAAGTCTTCAGACTTCAGAGATTCAATGAGATTATTCTGAAGATTGAGCTCAGAAAGTTGGTTAAGTCCATCAAAAAAATCTCCAGAAAGTGTTGAAAACCGATTTGAGGACAGGTCTAATTTCTTAAGCTGTTTCATTGACTGAAAAATCCCAGTAGGTAAGGATGTAAAATTGTTGTTGTTCAGAAATAAATCATTCATATTATGCGTTTCTGCGAAAAGTAGAGGGGGGAGATTGGTGAGCTGATTGTGATTCAGCTTTAACTTTTTAAGTGCAGAGAAACCCATAAATAGATCAGGTTGAAGTTCAGATAAGAGATTATTGTCTAATGACAGTGTTGTCAGTATGTTTTTATGTGGAAACAAATTTGGTTGTATGCTTGTGAATCTGTTGCCATTTATTTCTATTTCCTTCAGGTTTGGTAGATTATCAAAAATTCCATCAGGCATTGATGTCAGCTGGTTCTCATACAACCTAATTGTTTTCAGTTTATTGAGTTTTGAAAAAAGGGATGATGAGATGGAAGTAAGATTGTTCTTTGCCAGATTAAGCTCTGTGAGATCCTCCAAGTGATCAAATGTTCCCTCTTCAATTGTTGAAATCTTGTTTTCTTGCATCCGGAGTATTTCAAGATTTGTGGTATCATTAAACAGTCCCTTTTCTAGCCTCTGAATGTTATTTGATTTCAGAATCAATTTCCGAAGGCTGGTCAGATCCTTAAAAACACCAACAGGTAGAGATGTCACATGGGTATCTGCAATCTCGATGGTTTTCAGATGTTCTAAACCTTCAAATGCACCTTCCTCTATAGAAGTTGTAGGTGTCTGAAAAAACTCAATTAACTCTAGTTGAGGGTTTTTGGAAAATGCTTCTTTGGGTATGACACCAATCTGACTGCCAACAAAATAGACTTCTGTGGCTCCATCTTTCAGTGTTTCTGGAATTGCTGTCACATCTTCTTTGTAAATATCCGTAGTCACATTCTTCTCAGTGGCAGAGCAGCAGGTGAAATAGAGCAGAATGCAGACATATAGGAATATTGGCATGGTTATACCTGCAAATAAACCAATAAGCATTGAGTGAACATTAAAGGATGTAGAATGTTGCCCTGTGTGGTTTCTCTGTAACAAGCTGCATTTTTTTGTCTTATTAACCTCAAGAGAAAGTGAGAAGATGACTGTCTATAGATGTTATAATGGACATGATAACAGGATCTTGTTTCACAGACATTCCATGGCATTATGGAACAATAAATTACCACATGGTCATTAATAGTATATGACAAGTAATACACTTCAGGACATGCTATTATGTGAAAATAATCAATTTCAGAATCATATCACCGTATGGTCGATTTTTATTTTTATTTTATTTCTATCAAAATAAAACATGCACTATGGTGTTCTTTTCTTAGATAATATTGTCATAGTTTGTACTTGCAAATGAGAGACTAGACCTAACTATTTCACCAACCATACTATGTGTTCTTGTAATATAAAATAAGCTTAAAAATCTGACGCAAGTGGATACCGTCTAAAACACTTAACTATCAATGATTCTCAATATTAACTTCCTAATATTTGCATCTATTTAGCATGATAATTATCAACATAACAATAGAAATATTATGTGTCTACCAATAAGACATTGAAAATATTTACCTTATACTATGTTGCTCCAAAATATTGACTCGTGTCAGCACATACTGCAGTGTAATGTGTTTATCGTCTTGCCCCAGCATACATGAACACGCTACGAAATGTGGGCAGTCATTTTCTGTTTTCAGAGATAAGAGCTGGGCATTGAGAAACCCTGCTTGCATAAAACAGCATATTGGACTTCTTAAAAATAAAAGATATAAAATATAATAGAATTATAATAGAAATATTTAATGAAATGTACATTTTCAAAGTGCAAATACATTTTACAATAAAAAACTGAAATAAAAAAAACTTAAATACAAAATTTTATAATGCATGTAAACTATTCTTCTTCCTCTTTCTGTTCTTCTTCTTGGTCTTTTTCTTTTGCGTGTCATGGTGGTTCCAAGGACCCTGGTTTATCGTGAGCGCTGGTTACTGATTGGTTATCATTACCCACTTGCATCAATTAAAAGAAGGATTAGAGAAAACAAGACACGTAATAATAATAAACTTAAACCATATTTCAAGTTATATTACTAGTGTTCTTATTGATTGTTTACATTAAAATGTATAATTTGATAATAATAAAGTATGATAAGGTGAAAAACATGACAATTGAAGAGTAGAAAGTCACTTTTCATCAAATGTGCCCTAACAAAACTTGTTCACATTCCTCTTGTGTGTCCATACACACTGGTGCTCTTCAGACGCTGAAAACGCTATACAGCGGTTTTCAAGCGGCTGGGATCGAAGGAAAGTGTTTTTTCTAATAAACGCATATAATCAATTGTGTGCCGTCCTGCAATATGATATTTTTCACATAATATAGTACTATGACAGGCAGAAGTAAAGAAATGCTATAAAGATGCTATAAAAATAACACAGTTAAATGTTTTTGACAAAAAATAAAGCAGTAAATAACTTCAAACTAAACAAAGTCAATATTTAGCATGACAAGCCTTTGTTTTTAAAAGTGTCTGAGTAGTCTCAGGTACACTTTGTGCAGTTTTATAAGGAAACAGGCTGGTAAGTTCTGTTAAAGCGTCATTAGTTTGTTTTTTTTCTCTATTGATTTAACACAGCAAGACCTGTTTTTAACATGTGCCAATCTCAACGTTTTGTGAAAGGCAACTGTCAATAAGTACTTTTAAAATAGTACATATTTAATGTTAAATACATGATTTTTATTTTATAGTATCCCCATTTGCTAGCACATACGGTAACAAAAAGCAAACATGCAAGGAGAAGGATGCTGAGAGTTGGCGTAACTACTACAGACAAATCTCCTAAGGGCGGTGTTGTTTTCCTTATTTTGTGTGTCGTAAAGAGTGTAGTAGTTGTGGCCTCTGCAGTTGTAACTGAATCTGTTAAAGCTGTTGATACAGTGGTTGGTTGCTGTTATTCATAACTTTCACCTGTCGTCACATTCTTATGGGAACACCCACCTGCAGAGCCAAACTCGGCTTTCTTCCGCTGCCTGCCTGTTGAATTTACCAGATTTGTTTTGCCAAGATGTCACATAGCTGTTGTTCAGTCGGGTGCACTAACATTTTAAACAGTATGAATGGTCTACCTGACATTGAAAAATTTATTTTATAGTTAACCAGAAACTAATGTTAGCTAATTAGCACTCACCTTTGCTCTGACAGTGAATAATTTCTTGTCCTTCACATCCCAAACGGCAGCCTTACTGACCCATCCAGATCGAAAATACAGATGACTGTCTGTACGTTTGTATGCTTTCATCCTGGCGACAGTGTAAGGGGATGGATTCTCCACAACATTGCCAAAGTGGAGCTCTTGCAGGGGCTTCGCTGTTTTCAGTGATTGAAATACATGCGGCAGGTGCAGTATATGCATCGCAAGATCCCAAATCTTGTACTTTGTTCAAATACCTTTGTTTTTCTTCTTTTGAGATGTGATCAACATATTTGTGGTTGGAAAATTTACAGGCCTATACTGCAGTTGAATGGAGTGTCCAGTATTGGCTGCCATTGTGGAACGGTGTTTTGCCCTCCAGGTCCCCGTGCCAATCACGTGACTGAAAATTATGAACAAATCAAATATTAAAATCATGCCATTTAAAACCTAGATGGGTTAAAATATTGAAAATGACCGAACTTGATTAGAACTTTATTATTTGATTCAATTCAGTACTCTAAAACTGTTATAATGTATGTAACTAGAGGAACCAACCCTTGTTTTGCAGACATTCCCTGTAAATGTACATGGATAAAGTACAACACAATGTTCATTAATTAATAAAAAAATTTTTTATTTGTTGGCAGATTTCTTCAAGATACTGTATAGTGCTGCATAATGTTTCATTTTTACATTGTGTTTTTGTCACAGTTTGTACACGCAAATAATAAAATAGGCCTATCTCTTTGACCACCCATGCTATGTGTTCTTGTAATATAAAATAAACCTACAAATCAGATCCAAGTGGATACAGCCTAAAACATTTATTCATAATATTAACCTCCTATTAATTGTATCTATTTTTTATGATAGTTAAACATGTCATTGGAAATATTATTTGTCTATCAGTAACACATTATGTACTTTATACTTTGTTGCTCCAAAATATTAACTCATGTCAACATGTTCTGCAGTGTATTGTGTTTATCTTCTTGTCCCAGCATACATGAGCACCCTAAGAAGTGAAGGCGGTCATTTTCTGTTTTCAGAGATATGTGCTGGGCATTAAGAGACTATATTTTCATAGAGTAGCGTACTGGACTTCTTAAAAAAAATAACTTTCTGTTTATAAATTTACTGTTATTATACTGATTAATCTACATTGCTATTCATGACCACGTTTATATAATACATGGAACATGCAATGCAAAGGAGTTTCTTGGTGGAATGTTATACACTATCTGGAAACATCCTAACAATTATTTTCCAAAACATATCAAATGATGTTTCAACAATGTGTCATTAAATGTTTTAATAGATTCCACAGGATTATATAATATCTAACATCCAAAACCATAAACTGTTGCCATATTGTTTATAACCAACTAATAGGCTGTTGACAGTCTATAGATGTTTTTTCTTTTTTATTTATTTTATAAATTTTTTTTACTGTTAATAGACTATCCACATTCAACAAAAGAAAGTGTTACCCAGAATTCTATTATAAAAAATGAGAAGGCTATATTTACAAATTTACATTTTAGAAAGCATTTGAACTCCTTTCAATATCAAATTCATGGGGTAAATACAAATGAGAGCATGAGTATTGATAAGGATTAGTACTATCATCATGTTAGCTTAATTTCACAGACTCATTAAAACAAACCAAAACATCGCACATGTACTGTATTCTCTTCCACAAAATTATACTCACTTTACATGCATTTTGAAGTATATACAAAATAAGTAGGTAATGTAACTGAATTAGGTTTATACACAGTATATACTGTGCAAAAGTTTGGGACACGTAAGAAAATATGCTGTGAAGCAAAGGTGTCATCAATAATAATAATAATCATCATCATCATCATCATCTTCTTCATCAAATGTTCTATATAAAAGAGACCTTTTACAAATTAAACATCTAAACTAAACAAAGTCAATATTTGACACGACAACCCTTTGCATCAGTAGTCTAAGGTACACTTTGTTGAGGTTTATAAAGAAATTGGCATCCTGGAAATGATAAGCTTAGCTGGCTAATACCGATAATCTCGGTCATTGTAAACAGAAGTTTACTTTGTTGTTGTTGTTTGTTTATTTCCTATTTTCAAAATATAGTTAATATTTTTATTTTTTTTACCTGGGTCTATGTACAAGTAATTTTAAATGAGTACTATTTCATTTTGAGTAAATATTTTATTTGATAGCATCACAGTGGTGACCACATTCATTTGCTTTAGAAACTTTCATTTTTATTAGATTTTTGACTGTCTTACTTGATCCTCCTCCAGCAAACAACACAGATTATAATACTAACAATGACTACAGGACAGACTACTGCAGTGATGATCATATGCATTCCCAGTGAACCAATGATAAGCTCTCCTTTCTTTAAGAGTATGGTTGAGTTATTTCCTGGTGTAAAAGGGGATATGTGAAAGGTATTATTGAAATGAAAGTTTATTATGCTGATGTTTGTCAAGTTTAAAGGGGAAAAGCACTCAAGAGATGTGACATTTTTTACTTTATTTGGATTTTTCTTTAACCAATTTTGAAGTGGTAGAATGTTATGGTCACACCTCCATGGATTTTCAGTTAACACCACACTGCCAGTGTTGGTTAATGAATCTAGAAATTTCTTTGGTAAAGAGGATAGAGAGTTGTTTTGAAGCTCCAGCTGGTTTAAGTAAGGAATACCATCAAGTAGATTTTCTGGAATGTGCTTAATTTTGTTGTTTTCCAAAGATATTTTGACCAACTTTGGAAGGCCTCTGAACACTGTTTCATCAAGGCTTGTCAGGCAGTTAGTGTGCAAAGAAATTTCTTTCAGCTCATTCAATCCATTGAACGCACCAGGAGAAATATGTGAGATCCGGTTTCTGCTCAGCACCAGAAGTTGCATATGAGTTAAATTGCTAAATACATTTTCTTCAAGATGGGATAACATGTTGTCATACAGCCACAGCTCTTGCAGTAACAATGCCCCAAAGGTGTTAATAGATAGACTCTGCAGCTGGTTGTCATGAAGTGAGATCTGCTGTAGATTAGGCAACTTCAAGAAGATGCCTTCAGGAAGGAAATACAACTGGTTATTAGAAAGGTAGAGTTTCTGGAGTTGTTGATTATGTGCAAAAAGTTCTGCTGGTAAGTTTGTTATAACATTGTTTTGCAGATGTAAAGTCTCCAGATTACCCAGCTCCTCAAATGCATTGCCTGGGATCACCTTTAGGTTGTTATATTGAAGGTACAAGTTTTTAAGTTTTCTAAGTCCATGGAAAGTTCCATTCTGCAGTTTTCTGATAACATTCCTCTGCAGCATAAGCGTCTCCAAGTGAATGAGACTCCGAAATGCATCCTCTGGAATAGAACTCAAGTTGTTTTTGCTTAGGTCTAAGATTTTCAGAGACTGAAGAGAGCTTAGCAGGGATGAAGGAAGGTTATTTAGCTTGTTGTTGCTCAGCCTCAGAAGGGTGAGTGAGTGTAGTTTCTGAAACAAGTCCTCTGGCAGAGAAACCAGCTTAGTTCCTGAACACACTAAAGAGGTGAGTTTGTGCGTCTTGTCAAATGTGTGAGGTTGCACCTCAGTCATCCTTGAATTATTGACTGTAATTTTTGTCAGAGTCTCAGAAAATGCATCAAAATCAGCAGGTTTCAGTGAGGTAATGTTAGTATCTGAAAGGCTTATCGACTTTGTTGTTGATGGAATATGGGATGGAAAGTCTTTAATCTCATAGCCTGTGCAGCTAGTATTGTTGTCCCTGCACTTACATTGCTGGGGGCATCCCCAAACAACAGCGTTTACAGTGCACACACAAATAATTATATATGATCCCAGCTCCATGGGCTCCTGAAAGGGAATAAGAAACAATTTGAAAAGACTGATTATTACATGATTGTGATATGTTCCCCTGATGTTAAATCTTTACACTATATTCTAAACAAAACATTTATGAAGGTTACATGCACGTTACATGTTTTAATTACATATTAAATATATTTTTGAAAACAATTATTATTCAAAACACACCCATATATTAGGTGGTATGAGATTCAGGCAACCTTGGCCAAATTACATGTTTTAAGTGAAAATAATTAAACAGAAACTCCGCAGAAAACTATTCAAAAAATAATGTTAATAACAGATATAATAGATATAACATAAATATAATTAATATGAAAAAAAGAATAGTTATTGTGGGGAATGCAAAAGTTTGGACACCATTCTAGTTGTAAAGTCTCAAAACTTAACTTGTTAAGCCTTAATTAACTCATTAAGCAGGCCAAGAAGTTATTCACAAAGCAGAGTAAGGCTATAAAAAGACATCAAAGCCCTTTCAGCTCACAATTTCCTCTGTCCAACATGTCATTAAAATGGCTGTAAAGGAGAAATGTAGAAGTCAGGGAAAGATCATGGAGAAGTCAGGGGAAGGGTAACCTAACCAGAACCTCTTCACAAACTTGAACATCTGATGTATGCAAAACAATATCTAGATAAGCCAGAGGTATTTT
The DNA here is from genome assembly GCA_012411365.1 of Ameiurus melas. NCBI lineage: Eukaryota > Metazoa > Chordata > Actinopteri > Siluriformes > Ictaluridae > Ameiurus > Ameiurus melas. The sequence goes on from CM022767.1 coordinate 6,246,209, forward strand.
GTAAAAGTGCTGTGGACTGATAAAGATAAAATGGAACCCTCTGGCCAGAATCACCAAAGGTGAAAAAGCAGCATTTGATGAAAAGAACACATTTCCCACTGTTAAATATGGGGTGGATCTATTATTCTTTAGGGTTGTGTGACACCCAGAGTCACACAAAAGAGTGGGTTGTCCACTAATCGTAGGGTTGGTGGTTCGATTCCCAGCCCGGGTGACTCCACATGCCGAAGTGTCCTTGGGCAAGACACTGAATCCCAAGTTGCTCCCTATGGCAAGCTAGCACCTTGCATGGCAGCTCTGCTACCATTGGTGTGTGTGTGTGTGTGTGTGTGTGTGTGTGAATGGGTGAATGAGACACAGTGTAAAGCGCTTTGGATAAAAGCGCTATATAAGTGCACATTTACCATTTACCCAGTGGCACACACAACATCACACAGGTTGATGAAAGAATGAATTCCAGCAAATATCAGCAAATTTTGGAAGCAAATGTGACATAGTCAGTCAAGAAACGCAAAAGTTTGCCTTCAACAACAGGACAAAAATGATCTAAATCTATGTCACAATCATAAACAAACACAATCTGAATAAACTACTAACACACAAACGGTAGTACTTTTTAAGTCTTTGTTGAGCACACTGAATATTCATTCACAGTGCATTCACAGTAAGTGAACCCTTGAATTTAGTAACTTGTAGATCCACCTTTTACAGCAACAAACATTTCCTGTAGTTGCTTAAAATAGCACAACATTGAGGAGGAATTTTGAACCATTCCTCCCAACAAAACAGTACATCAATATGTTTGAACTTTCTTGATCGAACAGCCATTTTCAGTTCATGCCACAGCATCTAAATTGGGTTAAGGTCAGGACTCTGACTTGGTCATTTCAAAACACTTTTTGCAGCTTTAGTTGAATTATTTGTGTGCTTTGGGTCATTGCCTTGTTGCATCACCCAACCTCTCTTAAGCTTGAGGTCATGTGCAGTTGTCCTGACATTCTCCCATAAAATGGCTTGATACAGTTTTGAATTCATTTTTCCCTTAATTATTGAAAGGTGTCCAGGCCCTATTGCAGCAAAGAAGCTACAGTACAAACCAGGATGCTCCCTGCAAAATGCTTCACAGCTGGGATAAGGTTTTGGTGTGCAGGTTTCCCACTCCTAGGGACACTCAGTCCTGAATTTATTCCAATTGTAGACAATTTATCTTACAATAGATTGATGAAAGCTTAGGTCTTTAGAAATGTTTTTTTTTTGCTGCTATCATCCTGTGAATATTGACTGGAATTAGCCTTTGGAGACGTTGTTAGCAGAGTTGTTTCTTGCAACTGTACAAATGCAAGCTGAAGCATTTGGAATGGTCCTCACAGTTCAAAGGTCTACATGAATAAGATCTACCTAAATACCTTCAATGATTTGAACATCATAGAAATATGTAGGTATATCTTTGACATGCTGGGCATGTAAGAAAGCCCAAGAATATCACAAAACTAGATGGATTAGATGGGTGTCCAAACCTTTGCACATGCATCAAATATAACATATGAAGTAGCTTCAATACTTGTAGAAAAATGTTGTTTTTAAAATCAGTTTGCTGCAGATGTTATGTTACTTTTTAACTTAAAAAAAATAAAAATAACTAAATCTGTAATTTGGTGTCCAAACCTTGGGGCATCTTATTAGAATCAATATTGTGTTGATCAATTCTCTGCATTTCTACACAAGCATATTTTGTTGGCTGTCTGGTTCTAGGTACAGATGGCTCGGCTCTTCATATACAGATATTGTCATATTACAGTCTCCTGAAGCAGACCTTTTATTTTATACATATTCACATAATAACAAACTACTGCTACTTCAGCATTCTTTTGAGTTTTACTGCATGTGCATCATAACATTAATTTGGATTTCTGTGTTTTACTCCCATTGTTTCCAAATGATGTCTCACAGTTCAGTAAATTAACAGTTACTGAATTAATGAAGACCAGTTTATATTTATACTGAAATATATTCCAATAAGTTTCATGTAAATCTGTAAATTTATCTGTTAGTTTAGCTCGGTGTAGTCTCACCTTCACAAAAAGAAACCTTACCTTAGGAAGTTGACTTTTCACTTTTGTCTCCTGTTGAATCAGTTTCCACCCTTGTCTTTTTAACAGTTTAGATGTTTTCTTCACTTTGAAGTTAACAAACAGACACTCTACCCAGTAATTCCCTCTAATGTTAGCTCCTCAACTTGATGTAGCGGACGCTGGACTGTTTAAAACTCCTCCCTCTCACAGCATTGGGATCTTCTTCTTTGCGATAGCTCTTCAAGGAGTCGTCAACATTTTCCGATCTTTTTCACTATCTGCCACATCTGTAGCGCATATGTGATTACCACAGAGAAGATTTAGACTTTTTCTTGTACTTGGAGGGGAAATCTTAAAATTGACTTCAAATTCAAATTGACTTCAAATTCACCTTTTTTTAAAAAAGTTTATTAACAAGTTAATAAACAATTTTTATATCATTATATTTTTAGACATTGGATACTCAAGTCTGATTGGTCAGATTGATGATGATTACTTTTCTCTAATAGCAGCTCTGATTGAACAGTAGTGCTGTTTGGACTTCAAATCACAGGTTTATATAAGCGCACTCATTCAAATATGTTTCTTGTGTTTCTATAGTAACAGCTCTTTCAAATGGACTTGCATGGTGGACATTTCACATAATTTATTGCTAATAATGAATGGATGCAAGCAAAATTTGAATAAAGATAAGTCATTATACAGGTGTTGCTTTCTGTAAGGAGATGTTATTTTTACTTTTATGGAAGGGGTCTCTAGTGTCAACACTTTTTGACATCAGTAAGTCTTAAGGACAGTGCACAGTGTGCTTTCTGACTTTGCACTGTATTTTTTTTAATCTTAGAGAGAAAATGAGAATGACTGTTTATAGCTAATATAAGGTGAGCAGTAGCATGAATTAAGTTGCTTTGCAAAAGTTCAACAGCAATAAATATATCTATATAGTAAATGGATAATCAGTGTGCCATGCCATTCAGTAATAAATGCAAAATTGTAATCATTGGCGAACTGGCTGTAATTGGAAACGAATCAACTTTGAAGTGGTAATAGTAATTCTAGGATACCTCTTACTAAGCTGTCCTTGATTATTTTCCAATGTTCGATAGTGAATAATATATGGGTTTGTGAGACTTGCGTATCATTGCATTTTACACAGCATCAAAACTGTTTTTTTTTTTGGAACTGGGCTTGTGTGTGTGTGTGTGTATAGCAAGTTCACATTAAAAATATATATATATAATATATATATATATATTCAGTATTAATCGGATTTTTATAGTTCATTTAATTCCGTAGAATATTCAAAGCAATACAGTGAGAGCAAAACTGTTTGTACATTCTGTGGTCTGTCTCTCCTTATCATCAGACAGCACAAACAGGGAGGGTGAAGACCACAGACTGAACACGTTTTAACAGACTTCTTTCCATTACTACATATGGATCCTGTATGTGTGTGGGTGTGTATGAGTTTATGCTGTCTTATCTTATTTGGGGTGTCTTTGGGGATAGAGATAGGTGCCTGGTTCCTTGTGGTAGCATGAATTCCAAAAGCACACATGTGCAGCATTTTTCAAGCATGACGAATAGACAAACTTTTCTATTTTCTACTTTTATATCCTTATGTAAATGTGTTTTTTTGTTTTTTATTTGTAATAAATTTGCAAAGATTTCCAACAAACTTCTTTCATGTTGTCATTATGGGGTATTGTTTGTAAAAATTTGAGGAAAATAATGAATTGAGTCCATTTTGGAATAAGGCTGTAACATAACAAAATGTGGAAAAAATGAAGCGCTGTGAATACTTTCCAGATGCACTGTAACTCCTACATTTCAGACATTCACTATATTTTTCTCCATGATAATTAAATATCAACAATTATCTGGTCATATTTTGAATAACATCATATGAAAAGTTAAATTAAGAGTGCTTCTCAATTCCAGTGATATGACGTGCACATGTCGGTAGTTTATCTCTCTAGCACCTGAGTCATGAAGGGAATAATTATCATCTGATGAGTTGAAGCTGCTTGCTGGGTCTAAGGTGTACCTTATTAAATTGCAATTATGCAGAATCTGTGTTTTACACAATCTCAGAAGAAAGAGCTGTTTTACCAGTGCAAGCTTTCATCACTCACATTTGTTCAGTGTACACCATCAAATATTATTAATACTAATCATATAAAATTGCTAATAATTTACAGTACATATTATCTCCTCAAATTACTATCTAATGAGTCAAAAATATGGAATGCAAAATTGCTTATTCTCACATCGCTACCTTGTAATCGCTCCTCCAACCACCATCTCCTGAGAATTGCATCATTGCCCACTTGGATTTAATTGTTTGCCATACATAAGCAGCAAATCTGGTTGTAGTCTATGAAATCTTGCCACATTTTCGAGTGCATTTCTGAGCTTCTGTTTCTAGCATTGTTCCCAGTGTAGAACCTTCTTCTGCTTCACTGTTTGTTTGGTTTTTCTTTGTTTTTAACAGCATTTGGTAAATTAAGCTCAAGCAAAATTCACATTACATTCATGCATTTAGCAGATGCTTTTATCCAAAGCAACTTACAAATGAGAAATATTTTTTCTCTTTTATTTTCATTTACTTTTTGAAATGTGGAAGTACTGCAATGCCAAGTCGATGTTTGGAGCAGATGGAGCAAGCCCCTCTTCCAGCTCCCTGCTCTAAAAATCTGTTTAATATAAAGTCCTCGTATGGGGGATGTATCAGCTATTAAACTGATAAGAACAGGGCGGTTGTGGCGCAGTTGGTAGAGTGGGTTGTCCACTAGTTGTAGGGTTGGTGGTTCGATTCCCGGCCTGGATGACTCCACATGCCGAAGTGTCCTTGGGCAAGACACTGAACCCCAAGTTGCTCCCGATGGCAAGCTACCATTGGTATGTGAGTGAATGGGTGAATGAGACACAGTGTAAAGCGCTTTGGATAAAAGTGCTATATAAGTGCATATTTAGATACAACGCTTGATCTTTGACAAAAGAATGTATGTATGTGTATTTTTACACATGCAACCTAATCTCCCGACTAGGAGATAGATTGGTCCCGCTTGTATTACAACCTTAATAGCATTGACACAGCACTTGCCTTTGTGCAAAATGCAGTCCAATACCAAATCTATATCAGCACTGGCAAAATGATTCTGATTCAGGTGGATTTGGCAAGAAGTGATTGGACAATAATTTAACAGATGTTGCGTTGGTCACTCATGTCATTTTTCTTTTATTTTTTTTAACACATTGGTTACTTTAACACGTGTTGAAATAGTAATACCACAAAAAGTGTGTAGGACATTAACACATCTTTTATGAGAGTTTGCTTGTGCTTGCATCTAAATAGAACTCTTAAGTGTCTTGGATGATCTTTGCACCAAGTTTGCTGTTCAAAAGTGTTTTTCTCTGTTATGAAAATGGCACAGACAAACATTTATTCTTTCACTCCTTCAACTGCTTCAACTGTAACTGCTTTATCATAGCCACAGCCATTGTGGATCTGCAGCCTAGACAGGAACACTGCATGTGAGGCAGGAATTCATCATGGATTGGATGCCAAGCAATAACAGGATCCCCCACACACGCGCGCACACACACACCTAGGGAAATTTGACAGTCCACCTACTGACAAGGTTAATTGCAAACAGCAAGAACTCTAAAAGGCCTTGAAGTGAACTGTAAAACTATTCTTCATTAGGCTCATTACTCATCAAACGGCAATTCACTATTTACAATTAAAATGCTGGATGCACAGATGCTAATACTTTGCTGAAGTCAGCATTGTAAATCTTCCCAGATGGCAGAAAAGTATGTAGTGTCAACTCAGCTTAAACAACTTCATAATCACAACTTTGCTGACCAACTCACATTCATTGCTTGAAATAGCCACATGCAGTCTAGTTTAGAATAAGTCAGTCAATTAACATGTGTCAGTCTGATTATAGTTGTGTAAAACCTTAAATTGTTTGCAGTGGAAACATTTGTACAGGAAAAAAACATTGTAATTACACAAAGTTTGTGTCATGTGGCATCATTTAACATCAATGATGCTACAAAAAAACAATAAAACACACTAGCGGGTAAGCAGGACAACGGTGTTATGCAGAAATCTTCATCATTACATGAATGCATATCACCTCCACTCCTTCTAATGGATGTTCATGCTAATAACCTCTCTTAATATTAAACATAAATGGGTAGGAAGATTTTTTTCATGGGAAAAGTAAATACATTTCACATGTGATTAGATCAATAACATGTAATCATGTGCCCTACATCTGAAAAAGTAAGATGAGAAATAAATTAATCAGATGAAAATTCATGTGTTGTAAACAAACAAACAAACAAAGAAACAAACAAATAAACAAATAAAAACAATGAATGATGCCAGTTTCAATTGTTGATCATAAGCTTATGTCAAAATGTAGATTTGGGATCAGAATGTGAACAATGTTTACACAAGGACCAGTGATTAACACCATACAAAATCACCAGGGTGCGCTGCATAATACAGGTATTGCATGTTATTGTAATCTTTTATTTTGAAAACATGCAACAATTGATGTTCACCACAAGAGGGCTGCATAAGACAGCATTTTGACTCTTTTGGTATACTGTATATGCCTGGTGAAGGAATGAGACCATCATTAATTAAATGTGTCATAGCCAGCAGTCATACAGGGTGAAATTAAATGAATTTGGGTAAAACATTTTGAAGCAGAAAACCAATTATGTGCAATTAAAGAAACAATAAAAGAAAATTTATGAATGCTAATTCCACATGGAAATAAAAAATATTCTAAATCAGTACTGGTGGCAGGAAAACAAAGCTGGTTTCCCACTTTAGGCCTTTAACCCGTTAAATTACAGTAATGGTCACTGCAGTGGAGAACATGGCTTAAATTAAAGCATTCTAGAGTGTTTGTCACACTCCAGCCCTCCTGACTCGCTGAACTCGCAGTGTGCTCTGAAACCCGAAGTGCGAGCTTGAAGCGCGAGTGTGCACTTCCGGGTTTTTCAGCAACATTGACTTTGTTTACTCTTGACATATGTGTTTTGTTATGGTTTACGTCTTGTCTCTGCCTCTGTGTTGTCACTTGTTCTTTCCCTTATGTAGCATTGTTGTCAGCTGTTTTGTGTTTCACGGCTGATTAGGTTTAAACACCTCATGTCTCATTGTTCGGGGCAAAGTTTTGCGTGAGAGTTACCACCATACCAAACCTTTGTACCTTGTTCCTCGTGTTTTGTTTCATCATTTTTTATCTTGTTTCTCGTCTCTCTTTACATTCATTTCCTAGCCTGCTTACTGCCCATTTGCAGCTCGGCTGAGCCATTGGGTGTTTCTGACCACGCTTTTGTTTGATGATTTGATTTTGTCTGCTTTTCTCTAATAAAGCTTGTATCTGCATTTGCATCTGTCCTTAACCTCCATCACGTGCTTGACGTGACACTGACAGCTCTGACAGTAGTACTGTTTTTAATTCAAATGAGAGGTTTATAATAATACAATCATTCTATTATGTTATGTCTTATAATGTCTATTATGTAACTGCTTATAATAAATAAAGGTAGTTCCAGCTGCAGCAGATAAAAAAGTGAAAATTATATAATCATTGTATGGTGAAATGATCTTAAAGGAGAGGTTTATTTAATATTTATGGAAGGAGTCTATTGTGCCATGATGTTTTCCACCATCTGATGCCCTGGGATGGACTACGGTAGCATCTGAGCCTGGCTGTTACGGTTACGAAAGATGGATAAATGAACAAGCTACCCTGTGTCATGAAAGAATGTGACACACCCGCTGATCAGTCATCACACACAGAAATCGGCCACAGTGTCATAAAAGGTTTAATGTGATATCATACTGTGACATGATCGCTTGATTTATTTATTGATTTATTTATTTTATACATTTTTTTAAATATATAAATAATGTGTAAAGATCTGAGTGCAGAGATAGCAGAGCGATGTTTTTCCAGAGTTTGTTGGAAACCTGTTTCAAACATGTAGGGCAAGAAAAGAAAAGGGAAAAACAAAAAACCAAAAAATAGCATGATCAGCTCAGTGTTTCTTCAAGGGAACAAAATTGAAGCAGAAAGAATACACAATGCATTGTCATCAAGCACATCCCTTCATTTTTCTCTACATAGTAAAATCCCTAGTGTTGAATTAACACCCAGAGTGTTCATTTGTCTCCAGTGGACTTGTATAAACATTGTAGAGTGTGCATTCAACACTCTGGGTGTTAAATGAAGACTGGGGATTTTGCTGTGTTGTATGTAATAGATGTAATTGTCAGACAACCGTGGTATCAGAGGGATAAAACACTTTGGGGTATAGGAAAATAATCAAATTCATGGTAGTAACAGTAACTCTGCTTCACACCACACAATAATGTATTATTTTCTAATAACGGCACAAGCTAAAATGTTTTATTCCTTATATACAAATTAGTATGACTGAAAACCTCAAATCTAAAGTGAATGTGATTGAGAAAATGTTCACCTTGTGAAAGCATCATGTACATTTTCTCAGTGTATTTTCTCTCTCTCTCTCTCTCTCTTTCTCTCTCTCTCTCTCTCTCTCTCTCTCTCTCTCTCTCACACACACACACACACACACACACACACACTTCAATTCTTGTAAGGTCCTTTTCCTGACACAATTATTAATGCAGATAATTTGTACTATGCTTGCACCCAAATCTAACACCAACTTTAACCTTTATAGCCAAAAGGAAACAGGGGTATAACAATATATAAGCTGCAGCTTTTGTTGAAATAACAAACCAACAAACAAACAAAACTTATAAAATCATCAAAACTTATAAAATCAAAACACGATACAGTGCCTTGCGAAAGTATTCGGCCCCCTTGAACTTTTCAACCTTTTGCCACATTTCAGGCTTCAAACATAAAGATATATAATTTCATTTTTTTGTGAAGAATCACCAACAAGTGGGACACAATTGTGAAGTGGAACGAAATTTATTGGATATTTTAAACTTTTTTAGAAAATAAAAAACTGAAAAGTGGTGTGTGCAAAATTATTGGGCTCCCTTACTTTCAGTGCAGCAAACTCACTCCAGAAGTTCAGCGAGGATCTCTGAATGATCCAATGTTGTCCTAAATGACTGATGGTGATAAATAGAATCCACCTGTGTGTAATCAAGTCTCTGTATAAATGCACCTGCTCTGTGATAGTCTCAGGGTTCTGTTGAAAGTGCAGAGAGCATCATGAAGACCAGGCAGGTCCGTAATACTGTTGTGGAGAAGTTTAAAGCCGGATTTGGATACAAACAGATTTCCCGAGCTTTAAACATCCCAAGGAGCACTGTGCAAGCGATCATTTTGAAATGGAAGGAGTATCAGACCACTGCAAATCTACCAAGACCTGGCAGTCCCTCTAAACTTTCAGCTCAGACAAGGAGAAGACTGATCAGAGATGCAGCCAAGAGGCCCATGATCACTCTGGATGAACTGCAGAGAACTACAGCTGAGGTGGGAGAGTCTGTCCATAGGACAACAATCAGTCGTACACTGCACAAATCAGGCCTTTATTGAAGAGTGGCAAGAAGAAAGCCATTTCTCAAAGATATCCATAAAAGGTCTCGTCTAAAGTTTGCCACAAGCCACCTGGGAGACACACCAAACATCACACCAAACGTTGAGAAATGGCTTTCTTCTTGTTTCAGTGATGGATACTTTTCAATCTCAAAACCATAATCCATATCTCCAATCAAGTCGCATTCCTCAGGGCTGATTTTTCAATCTTATTTGCATTTACATTATGCAGTGCAGTTCACTGGACCTGGGTGACAGGGCCAGGATTATAATGTGATACAGCAAGCTGTTGCCATGTTCTGTTGATCATGTAGTAAATTATAAAGTTTATTGCAGTCAGCCAAATGTTTCAATCTATTAACATGGTAGAATGTTAACATTTCACACGAAAGCTTATCCAGATAAACACCAAAAGCTTGCTGGAGGTAGTCAGAAAGAACATTGTGGATATAATATAAAAAAAATAAGCACTTAAGGAAAGGTTCCTGCAGCACACAGCAAGCTTCAGTGTTCTGAATCCATTTAGGCTAAGAACACCTGCTGGGAGCGATGAATACCAGTTTGATAGAAAGTTTGCCAGAACACACCGGAAGCAGCAGCATAGTCTCATGTACACAGCCAGCTTAAAAAATGGACACTATTAGAGTAATCTCCCAAAAGTATAAGGGGTTAGCACAGTGAATGGCATTCAGAAATGCCAGGGTCTGTAGGAAGATAGCAGCTGAATTTAGGCTATTAAGTGGTATGGGTGAAGAATCTTTAAAACATATTCTGTGCCCTTCACTCGGCATGTGAAAGAATTTTGACTAAGGTCAAAGAATATTTCTACCTATCCGAAAAATATATAATTTTGCCTCAACAATGGCATTTCTTTACTGAAGAAAGATATAGAGTATATGGGGATTCAACTGATATCTCACTTTATACCAAAATGTCTAGGTTAAAACACTTTTTCCCCCCAAATGAATTCAACACAAACAGATAAAACATGACATTAAAAACAGTCAGTCATAAGATGCACATACACCTAAAAGGTTGGTCTTGGAGTAAACGGGATTGCTTATGAAGACCTATCATTGATATCTGTGTCTGTATAAATCGAAGCACCCTTCTGGTTTTATTCACAAAATATTCACAAAAATACACGATTCTGCTCTCTCTCTCTCTCTCTCTCTCTCTCTCTCGCTCTCTCATGCTTTATGAAATCTTAAGCCATCACAAGTGCAAGAGAACGCTAAAAACAGTAGTTAGGCAAGTATATGTGGTTCTATGAACCCTATATGTACATAACTCATGGGAAGAGCCACCTGGATACCTTCTTGTACACATATACAGTACATGCTGAGACCTTTTAAAAAAAATGTATCTTGTGACATCTGAAGTAAGAGTTGCACTAAATGCTGATGTCATGCAAGCCATCTTTCCCAGGAAACTTCTCAGAGAGTTTTTGCTAGGTCATGGGCATCTTCTGAATGACAAGGAGCCTTAGAAGTTGTTCAAGTTTCACAGATCCACAGTGATACACATAACTATTGCGCTGTATTTCACCTGTCCTTACTGACAGGTGTGGCAAGAATTACCTGGACAACATATGGTAACATAGGCCTCAGTTATCAATGTTACAGTAAAGTTGTGTGTAAATGTTTTCAGAGGTCAAACCAAACTAACAAAAATCATGACAGCTTAACAAACGTTTCAGATCTCTGATTCTCTGTTGTTAATGCCAATCACCTGTAACGTATCAGGCATGTTCATGGCACAGATGATTTACATTCAGTCACACTCACAAAAGTCAATAAAAGGTAAAGCTCACATAAAAGGTACAAAATAGTGACTATATGGTCAAAGAGTACCTAAGTGCGGTGTGTGCTAAATTTCCAATAATGCAGCTCAGCCATTGCAGCGAGTCGACTACTAAAGACACACACTAACACTTCCTTTTTTTAAAATACTGTAGTTCACCATTACTTTTGTCCTAATTGAATAGCAAGGCTTATTTGTCATCATTTATATATTTGTATTTGATTGTGAAATGATTGTGAATTCGCGACCCTGAAGAAGGAGTAATCGGTAGAAGATAGATGGATGGATGGATGGATGATAGTGAATTTTTACAAAATTCTCAATGAATTCATGTGAGCAACTGAAATAAATAAGAGGTTTAAACTTCACAGTGTAATCCATATATGAAATTGCACTTGGTAGCAATTATACAATTTAATGTATATAATGTAAACTAATGATCATCTTTAATGAGTTTTTCTTATGATGTCTTTACACTTAAATTTACACTCTTATAGTATTAAATATTTTTTTTTCATAACTAGGGGCATTCTCACGAGTATCACATTTCTTGTGTAAATGCCCCTATGACTAATTTACAAAATAAATCCACACATCCATCTTGAAAAATGTACTGAAGAACAGGGTGCAGCTTAGGACTACCAAGAATGGTTAATTGTTTTGTAGTAGAACTGGCTGTCCTGATTCCCACTACAGTAAGTATAGGAAATTAAGAGTTGTAAAGTTTGAGAGAGACAGTCCTTGGCCTCAGCTGAGATTTTGCTGATTGTGTTGAGAAGAAGTGCTGAATTATAATTATGGACCAAGACGTAGCAAGAATGAAAAAAAAATAAAAAATAAACTGATTAAATTCTTACTTCACCCCTAAGCCACAAGGACCAATTAAGGACATGAAGAGATAACGGTTTGCAATTAGGGATGACACATTGATGAAAAGCGCAATAATATATAAGTGTATTTTATGAGGAAAATGAAACATACAGTTATGTTACTTTGCTATGCAGAAGAAAGCAAAGAAAATGAGAAAGTTATACAAAATAGACAGTGTATATAGTTGTATAAGGACCATACTATTTACCTAGGTCTTGTGTTTCATATTTGTGACACTCATCCATCATGTTATCCTTCTTTATTAGCTGTATATGAATCCTAACTATCTCATTATTACAAATTCATAATAAACAAATGAAAAGCTATGTTTCACAACAATGTTAGCAACAGGGTGGGTTTTCGGGGTTAAATATATTTCATTACAACATAATTTCAATCAATTAGAAAACAATAACAAAAACCTTTAGCTCAATAGCGATTTGAAGAACTGCCATCCTTGCATGAGTTTACTTACCCTCACTCACTAACTTTCAGTAACATCGCTCTCTTAGTCAGAGTTGTGGTGGATCTGGAGCCTACCCTGCGAACACGATGTAGTGGGGAATACACCCTAGATGGGCCACCAGTCCACCGCAGGACACCATACACAAAAATTCATATAGTGACTACGTTTACATGGACAGCCGTAATCTAATTATTGACCTTACTCTGAATAAGATAATAATGTGATTAAGGTGTTTACATGAGTCGCTTTTAGAATACTCCTGTCATGTTCCCGTTTTACATGTTATAGAACATAATTAGATTAACAGCCCACGTCATTATGTCACCGCGCCACACCGTCCGACGTCACTCAAGAATTTCACGTATCAACATCAGTACATCTTCGTTATGTACACAGTTTCGGGTGTATTCATTTAAAAAAAAAATTACGAACGCTTTAAGTGCAATTAATCATTTGTGATGCTATACATGCTAATAGGCTTGAAGCCGTGGGCTGCGTCTCAAACCGCGTATTTACCGTCTATATAGTAGCCAAGATACATGTATTTTTCCCCACTACTGGCCTATAGTAGTCAAGTATGTTGTATGGGACACAGCCGAACACTCTCCTTCGTCGTAAAACTTAAAATTGCCATGTGTGATCGTGTCCTGTCGCAAAATGCGGTGAAAACTCTCACACGACGTTCATAATGTGATTAAATCATAATGTGATTAAAGTGTTTACATGTCTGTAATGCAAGTCCATAACGCGACTAAAACAGGAGTATTCCACCTGTCTTAATTCGATTAGAGCTTAATTCGAGCATTACCTTAATTAGATTAAGGTAAGTCAAAATTGCGGTTTAAATGGTAGTTTCTTCATCAAAGTATGGTCTTAATTGGCTTACGAGTGGATTATTGTTGTTCATGTAAACGCAGCTAGTGATTCACAGCTAAGGGCAATTTATCATAGTCTGCATGAGATTCAGCTAGCATAAATATATATTTCATTTAACTTCAGAAAGTGTTTTATACTGGTCAGAGTTGTGGTGGATCCAGACCCTATCCTGGGAACACAAGACAGGGACACCAACTAATCTTATTTAGTTCTGTGTGCCTTATTTATTTCTGTTGTCTCATGTAGTTAGTGTGTTGTTTTATGTAGCACCATGGTCTTGGAGGAATGTTTCACTGTGTACTGCTCCAGCTGTATGTTTGAAATGACAATAAAGCCACCTGACTTGCCTAATGTGACACCAATCCCCAATCCACTTCCAGGCATGGTTTTGGGAGGAAACCAGAGAACACAAAGGCAACCCAGACGGACACTGAAGAACATGCACAGAAACTCACAGAATGTATGGAAATACACAGACAGTAACCCAAGCTCAGAATTGAAAAATATATTCACTGCATCACTGTGCCTCCCATACATTAATATGTATATCATCAGTACATTACATTTATTCGTTTAGCAGACGCTTTAATCCAAAGTGACTTACAAATGAGAAAATACAGTAAACACATTAATAAATAAGTAGCTATGCTAGTTTTTATAATTTTTTTTAAAAGTACTGTGCATTATGTTTAGCAGACAATCCACCGGTCTACTTCCCTTTAATCACTAGCTCAAAATCATAGTATTTGCCTCTAAACATGACTTCAGACTGTCACGAATAACAGTCCTGCTGGTCAGCTCATTTGTAACATGTGTTTCTGGTGATTATACAGAGTGATCAAAGTGTTTTAAAATGGTATGGTTATCATAAGGCTACAGGGCTTTGAATTTCAGCACCCTGTGTTTTTCAGTCTCAATAAGGCTCTCAAATGGTTTGTTAAAGTCGCTTCGAAACCATATCCATTGTTTGTATAGCCAACTATTGTTAAGCCCAGAGAAACTGCCAATAGAGTCCACAGTCAGAAATATATTCTGCTGCCATAAATTTACATTGCTTTGTCTTCTGGGATTCTAAACTTTTGCAATTTTGGAACTGGCTGAATATCTAATCCACTGTAATTGTAAATTACGATCACAGGCCTTGGTGTACTCAGCTGTTTGTTCCTACAATACTTAGCCTAGTTATAGATCTGTGCAGGTGCCTAATTTTTCAGTGGCCATTTGGGAGAACATACAAACACAAACGCGTCTGCTCTGACATTACTCATGCTAATGGCTTTACATAAATCACAGTGGGGAGAGTGACACTAATCACTGAAAGATGAAATGTGCACTACGGTAACCTGTTTCCTGTTTCCCATTTTCCTAGTTTTCTTTCACATATCTGGGGAATCTACAGAGGAAAATCTCTGTGGAAAATCTACGAGCGGTATGCATTAGAAACAAAATACGCCATGAAGTGCATGTGAAATGTCTTTCAGTGAAAAGTGAAGACATTGTTCAATCAAAATGATTCATCTTTAGTAAATGCTTTTATTAGTTGTGGTGGATCAGGATCCTGTTCTGGGAATACTGGGCTTGAGGCAGGAATACATCCTCGATGGGATGCCAGTTCATTGCATGGCCCAATGCACACACACTTATTTATATTTAGGGGCAGTAGAGCATAGCCAATCCAGCTACTGGCATATTTTTTGGAGGTTGAAGGAAACCAGAGAGCCATGAGGAAACCCACGCAGACACTAGGGACCCGGGTGTAATGCTACCCAATGTACCACTGTGTCACCGTCTGGTAAAATTAGACAAGAATTGTGAGAAATGGACAAAAGTTCATGATTAAACTCTTATGATGCATCTCTTAATAATATCTTAACTGTTAAATATCAATAGAAATCATGATCATTCAATTATTTTAAGAAGCTTTTGCAAGCTGTGATAGGTGACACTGCTCTTTCTGAAATGGTACATAAACATGTTGCAAAGTCTGTTACCATATTTGACTCTAGGGTGATGAACACAAGATGGAGTTTCTTTGCTTGTGGGCAGAAAAACAAACAAACAAAACCTAAATGGCCATGAAGTGCTATGAAGATTTGATTTTTACCACAGCTCATGGTGCTCATATTTTTAAAGCAGTAGTGATGTCATTATATTGGTATACAAACAACATAATTAGCACAGTACCACATCGGGCAGAAACACATTATCAAAGATTATGATGGTTGCACGTAAATGGGAAATACAGGAACACACGATTGTAACCTCACATTAGCAAGCGAATTAACAGAACTAATTTGTTGCCAGTGTGTACAGAAACGAAACATAGAAGTCCAGTATCATTGGAGTGTAAAAATGAATTATATGTATTATGCACCATTATCACACAGTGCTGCTGAATTCTAAAATCTGATTGGTCAGAGCGTGTTGATTAATTTTCTATAATAACAACTCTCACAATAGTGCTATCTTTAATTCAAATAATCTAAGGAATATTTTTTTAAAAATGTGTTGTTGTAAGGAGACATTTATTTAACATTTATGGAAGGATTTTATGGCTTTATTTAACATATATGGATTTATTTTCTGTATCAGTGCTTTGTGACAGTCAATAAGTTTTCCGACATGTCTTCAGGACAGAGGGATTTGCGGTTTCTTGGGAACATGACAAGCTGTATTTTTGTTTTGGTTTTTTTTTTGTTATTTTTTTATTTTTTTACTTAAAGAAAAAGAAGAGAATCCGGTGAGAGACCAACAGTTTATAGCTTGTATTATGATAAGTGTTAATAGGAATGAACTGGTTTTCTGGACAACTACAACGTTAAATATAACTAAATAGTTATCTGTGCTGTAGGTCTTTAATACATAAAACATGTAATAAGTGCCAAACACGTGAAATAAAACCCATCAGGACATGCTGTTATTGAAAATAATCAACTTCATGGTGATACATGTAATTCCACTTTGTCTTGGGCTGTGTCACACCACTCAATAATTGATTATTTTCCAATAACATCATGTCCTGTTAAGGTTTATTCTTTACTTAAACCTTCAATATTGCTAGACATTATTATTTATTATCTACAGTGAAACTATTAAGGATTATATTTACTGTATGACACTGAGGAAATTAATTTCACTGGCATTTTTTTTTTTTGTATATTTAATCAGTGGAGGCTTTTAATACCTTAAAGATGTTTGACCCACTTCATGGCAAACCTTTTTACCAGTCCATCACATTCAAGGACAAATGTACGGAGCACAAGTCAGAAGACAGAAAGTCTGTGAATGGGATGAGAACATAACTGCTGAGTAAATGAATGGCTTATGTGTGTGTGTGTGTGTGTGTGTGTGTGTCTGTATACCGAGTCGTCCTGCCCACATCTCTTTCACACCAAGCTTGATTCGAGCCAGCAAAGCAAGTTTAAGCTAAACATGTGAATGCTTTTGAAGGTCACATGTTAATTATAAAAAACCATCAAGCACAAGCGCAAAATCCTCCTATTCATGTGTTAACTGTCTTTTCATGTAAACAAATTTATTCCGTTTATATTTTATGAGATATGCTTTGTATCGTCTGTTAGTACCCTGTACGTTATTAGAGATATATTTATTTCTTAAAACAAGGTGACAGTGAGAGGAGGAAACTCTGTTAGATTAGGATGCAAAACAGTACACAGCTATGTTGTTCGGAGAATTGAACCATTGGTCTGCCTCAGATTTAAATAACTGAAGCAACACTGAGAACACACTGAATAAATAATGCGGTAGAATTCTTCATAAAAACACAAGGATTTTTTTTTTCCCCAGCTGTGAGTAAAATTGTAGAAAGCTGAATTAGTCAGAGGAATAGAATAATTAATTTCTTAATTTCATTTTGTAATTAAGATGAGTACACCTGGGAACTCTGTAATGAATTGTGTAGTTGGTTTTCATCTGTTCACCAACAGACAAACGAGATTTAGGATATGAGCCATATTTAACGACTGAATATGAGTAGTGACATAAAATAATTATCATCTAATGATAGATAGATAGATAGATAGATAGATAGATAGATAGATAGATAGATAGATAGATAGATAGATAGATAGATAGATAGATAGATAGATAGATAGATAGATAATATCTAGTTCAGTCATGAAACTCTATATTCGCCAATCAGCCACACTTCTTTGACTACATAACTCTTTTTAATCCCTTTATAATTTCACACTATACCCTCCTCCTCCACAGCACAACTGTCCACATCTGCTACAGGAGGGTTGGGGGGATCCTCCTTTTGGACACTTTGCAGCAGCAGCATGCATCTCTTCTTTTCTATGTCTGTGCATGTCTATCAGAGCAAGTATTCATACTCATTCAGCAGCAGCAGCGTAGCAGTGAGAGACACCAGTCCCAACAATACAGAGGAGCTGAAGGCCGCTATCAAAGCAACCTGGGGTTCCAGAACTCAGCAGTGCCACAGGATGATTGCCTCCATGCCACGCTGCATTGACATAGTAATTCGTACAAAAGGAGCCACGACCAAGTATCGAGTGCATAAATTAACACACTTTTCAGAAGGTTGACATTTCTGTATTACACATTCTTTATTGTAATATTTTACAATAAAGCCGTAAGCTGTAATAATCAAGATTAAAACAAAAAAAAGGCTTGAAATATTTTACTGTATGTGTAATGAGCCTAGAATATATTTTTTAATTCAACTATTTAAAAAAAATCGCTTTTCCACATTATTAAAAAAAGTAAATGAGATGCATATATATATATATATATATATATATATTACACACACACACACACACACCCACACACACACACACACACACAAACAGGTAATATTATCAGCCTTAACATTAAAACCACTGACAGGCACCTGTTAAGGGGTGGAATATAATACGCAGTGAGTTAACAGACAGTTCTCGAAGTCCATGTTTTGGAAGCAGGAATAATTGGCAAGTGTAAGGATCTCAGTGACTTTGACAAAGGCCAAAATGTGATGTCTAGATGACTGTGTCAAAAGCAGTAGGTCTTGTGGGGTGTTTGATTGGTGTATATGAGATCGCATACATTTGTGGGTACATTTCACTGGTCACTGATGACAAAAAATAAATAAAATAAATGTTGTTATTTAAAAAAAAAAATATAGAAGAGTTAACTAAGATTAAGGATATAATTACCAAATAATTATGTCAGTGGAAACTCCTAATAAGGCAAAAAAGACGTGTGTGTGAGGTGTATGTGTGTATTTGTTTGTGTCATGTTTACCACAGTGTGGCACTCTCTTGCTAGCTTGCTCGAGTCCTAGTCTATGGCTGGCTAAAATCAGGGCCTGAACGTATTTCAAATCAATGACTCTCATGTAAATGCGCACATCTGGCTACTGCTTGTCCCTTGAATCACTACTCTGAGACCAGAATCTCCCACACAGTATTATGCAGTGATCTCTCAAACAAGCAGGGCCAAACTCCAAACACTGATATTTCCTCACAACAGACCATGAACAGATAGAATGTAAAAAGTAAAATATGGATTCTTTACATGTCTGGTTTAATGCCTGGCTGCATCGCTCAGAATAGTTCTTGTTTTATTTTCCAAGTTTCTACTGAGTTTTGACATTTCTCTTTAAAGCACAGTGCTGTTGAAATATTGAATCTGACTGGTCAGAAGATATTGATAAATTTTCTATAACAGTTGTGCCAGTGGTCAGGTAAATCCCATGTTTACATTCATGCTCTCTAATATGTTATTGCTCCTCTTGTAACAACTAATTCACAGGGACTTGTATACTGTAATCACATAAAAAAAAAAAAAAATAAAAATAAAAAAAAACACACCATTTTGTTATTTACAGTCCTTTCTGAAAGTATTGGAATGGCAAGTCTAGTTTTGTTTGTTTTTTGCTATATACTAAAGACATTTGGGTTTGAGATCAAAAAAATAATATGAGATGACAGATTAGAATTTGAGCTTTCCTGATATTTGTTAAATTTAGAACATGGCACCTTTAATGGCAGACCACCTATTCCTTAGGTGAGGAAAATTATTGGAACATATAGTAAATTAAAGTATATAACACTTGATATTTGGTTGCATATCCATTGCTTGCAATAATTCAATAATTGCATCAAGCCTGTGACAAACTGACACCATAAAACTGTAGCATTCTTCTTTTGTGATGCTTTTCCAGGCTTGATTCAGATGTTGTTTGTTTTGGGGGGCTTCTCTGTTTCCCTCTACAGGAGGTGAAAAGCATGCTCATTTGGGTTACGGTCTGAAGATTGACTTGGCCAAATTGATAAAGTCCTTTTTTGTGTTGGCGATGCATTTTGGGGCACTCTCTCACTACATGATGATTGTTAGACAGAATGTAGACTTCTGAGTTAATTCTGCTTCTACCATCATGAGTAACATCATCAACAAAGATTAGTAAGCCTGTTCCAGAAGCATCCATGAAGCCCAAGCCATGACACTGCAGTACCTCCACCATGCTTGACGGATGAGCTTGTATGTTTTGGATCATGAGCAGATCATTTCTTTATCCACACTTCCCATCACTTTAATCTTGGTTTCATTTTTGTTGCTCATCTCTGGATTTCTTTCTGATTTCTAATTAGGCCTTCTGAATCTTATTGCTGATGAGCGGTTTGCATCTTGTGGTATGGCCTCTATATTTCTGCTTAAAGTCTTCTTTTGAACAGTGGATTGTGATACCTTCATCCCTAAGCAACATAGGTCAGTGATTGTTGTTTTTGGGGTTTTCGTCAAATCTCTTAGAATGTTTATCATCACTTGCTGTTGCTTTCCTTCATTGACATGTTCAATGTCTAGTTGTTTTGGCTCAGCTACTTATGACTTGAATGACAAATTCTGCAGTCACTTAATGCAGCAGCTGTCTTTGTAATTTTTATATATATTTTTAAGTCTAAGACCCTCTTTATACATAATAATTCTTATTGGTGTCCACTCAGACTTGTGAATTGTAATTGTAATTTGCCAAGTATACACATTTATAAACAACTGTGGTTTAAGTATGGGTGGTGGCATAGGGTGAAATAACTGCAGTGTTATTTATCTGTAAAGTGCTCCAAATGTCCATATTTGTATCTGGATGCAGCCTATTTGTTCAGCCCTCCTAGTGGTGTACAGTAGACACCAGCATCTACAGCCTGACTACTGTGCAAAATATAACTTTTTTTTTTACATAAAGAAAATAGTGATAGTACAGTGACAACAAAAGCTGCATGTCATCTTTCAAAGTAATAAGTTATTTATCTGAATGTGAAATTTGAGCTTTCTCTGGTTTTCTATTGTGGAACACTCAATAACTGAACAAACATGTCTCCACAGGACTGGTTTGCATAATGTGGCCAAGTATTTAGGACATCACAAACCAAATACTTTTATCATCCAAAAATCATGTTGAAACAAGGAAACAATAAAATACACCTGATGGGTAGAGACAACAGTTATTATGGTTTATTTAGTTTTTTAGTACAATGAAACATTTTAGAACCTATATTTTATATTTATTTTATTATATATATATATATATATATATATATATATATATATATATATATATATATATATATATATATATATATATATATATATATATATATATATATATATATATATATATATATATATATATACATGTGTGTGTGTGTGTGTGTGTGTGCTGTCCTTTCATTTAAGTGAGTTTTGATTGGTGTGCAGTTCTAAGCTTTTGAGATTGTAAGACTTAAACTATATTGTGTGTGTGTGTGTGTGTTGGGGGGGGTTGGGGACAAAAACAAACAAATAAATACAGGGAATTATTTATTTATTTTTTTTCCTTCTGAACAACCAAAAGGGGAAAACAAACAAACAAACACAAAAACAAACAGACAGATATTAATCCTATCACTATGCTTCCTGAAACACTGAAAACACTGATTTATATAAATTATATATATATATATATATATATATATATATATATATTTATTTTGAGTTACTATTTTTATTTGTACATGCATGCAATATCCTACATACTGTATATAATACATTTAGTTGGTTCTTTTATCCAAAATATAAACAAAGTAGTAGCCTAATTTAAACCACTGCAACTATGAGCAGCACGTAATAAAAATATGTAGGGCTGCACATTCACATCAATGGTCTTTCTTGTCCCATGAGCTTCATATCTGTCAGCTTGCTTGTGCCCACATGAACATAAAATCCTCCCTCTTGTGTGAACTTTTTGTTTGCTTCCCAAAGGACCCAGTCTGACGAATACCTCTAGTCACAACAAGATGCCCTTTAAACCTTTCTGGCAAGCCTAAAATAATGTTTTTTTTTTTTTTTTTTTTAAATCAGTTTAGAATCCTATCTGATATCCAAATAATGGATTCATATTTGGTTACTGACATGGGTTGGGAAGCACAAAATAGTTTGTGACATTCTAAATCTGACAGACAATGGGACTTCCTGACCTATTTTGGTTTTTAAAAATGTGCATTTTGCAGTCTCCCAAGACCCTGTCTTATCAGAGACAAAGGTGTAAAATGGTATTTTCCTGACTTCACAAGTCTTTACATTGGTCTTTACATTAAATAAAATCATTTAGTGTTTTAATTAACATGAACTAACCAAGAACATTTAATAAATTATAAATAAAATTGAAGTAACAAAATACACTAATACATGTATGAATTGACAATTTAAATTATGAAATACATTTGGCTAATGATTAATGCATATTCAATCCATGGTTTCTTGGTTTCTTCATGTTAACAAATGTGTCCCATTTCTTAACACATGATCTTGTGGAAGGTCACTGTATATATAACACTCCACTTCACCAGAACACTTTATTACCCAAATATTAACTAAATATATAAGACTTCATTTGGTTAAGAGTAACATGTCACTTTTTTAAGGCAAATTTATACTGATGGATTTCATGAAGTGTAAAACCACATCATCTGTGACTAGTGTAGTAAACAAAAACAAAACACAAACGTTTCCATCCTGCTGTGAAGTATGCACTCAACTTACATACACTAAAAAAAAATTATTAACGCCCTTCTTATATATGACATATTTAAATTTTGTTCACTTTCTTCAAACATATCAAATTAGGAATAATACATATGTATATTTAACTAGTCTAACATAAAATGTATTTAGTGTCATCTATGAGATTTATTTCAAATTGATTAACACAAATTAGTGTTATCTATGGAGCACCATTTGAGCATGTGTGAAACAAGTTTAGACATTGCGCTCAAAGTGTGTCATGCTGGCTCTGCAAGGACCGATGTGGCTGATGTGCGTGCTGTTGGATGTTAGTTGTTGGGAAGTATTCCTTTTTGTAGTTAAGAATTGACCATGATATCAAAGAATGTGTATATCATAATGTTGAGTGAAATATGCAACAGTGTTCCAAGCGTTCCTTTGCTTAAATTCAGACTCACATAATGTGCAAATTAGACGTTCCTCAGTACAGAACAGCTTAAACTCTGGGAAATTGTTGGGTTTCCTCACAAGACCTGCTTGCTTTGGGTCCTTCCACAACAGTTCTATTGGATTAAGGTCAGGACTTTGACTTGGCCATTCCAAAACATTAACTTTATTCTTCTTTAACCGTTCTTTGGTAGAATAACTTGTGTGCTTATGGTCATTGTCTTGCTGCATGAACCACTTTCTCTTGAGATTCAGTTTATGGATAAAATAAAAAATTCTATTTTGGTCTCATCTATCCACAAAACAGTTTTCCAATAGACTTCTGACTTTCTAACTTCAGAAAAGCAGCAATATTCTCTTTGGAGAGCAGTGGCTACCTCCATGCAACCCCGCCATGCATACCGTTGTTGTTCAGTGTTCTCTTGATGGTGAACTTATGAAGTCATGATCTCAGACCTTGATAGATCCCTATGCTTTAAATAAATAAAAGTGCATACTCACACCTTATTGTCATTGCATCGATTTAAATCACCTGAAACTAATTGGACATTCAAATTGGTTGCTTATCCTAGAGGGTCACATACTTTTGCCACTATGGATCATTTTCCTCAGTAAATAAATGGCCAAGTATAGTCTTGATGTTTATTTAACTTTGGCTTTCCACTGACTGTTTGTGTGTCAATGTATGCTTTCACTGTCACAATTACTAGCTTACTTGGTTAAAAACATTTTCAAAGTTCTAAATACAATAAGTCACCAACAAACAGCAAATGTTTATTTAGCATATTGACTTTTTTCCCCCCTTTTTCTAATATTATGGTTGTTTGACATTAATTACCTGTATTGCAGACAAGTTTTATACTTGTTTTTATGTGTTTAAATTAAAACATCTGAAACAAGTTCTGTCTCTCTGTTCTGTGCCTATATAGGGGGAATTCAATTAGAAGGATTTCTACCTAATAATTTATTTTCCAATTCCAATGTGAACATTATAATTTAATAATCCACTGGCGGCTGTGGCTCAGGTGGTAGAACGGGTTTTCCTCTAATTGTAGGGTTGGCGGTTCATTCCCGGCCCACATGACTCCACATACCAAAGTGACCTTGGGCAAGACATTGAACCCCAAGTTTGTCCTGATGGCAAGTTAGCACCTTGCAATGCAGCTCCGCTACCATTCATGGGTGAATGAGACACAGTGTAAAGTACTTTGGTTGAAGGTGCTATATAAGTGCTGTCCATTTACCAGAAGTTTGAGTTTGACAAGCATAAAAGAGTTCACTTTATGAAAGTGTCCAATTTATTTAACTGTATTTGATCAAATTCATTTGGACCAGCTTAATTATTATAATTTCAATGCGGTAATCAGTGTTTTATATGTTGGGGCTATACATATACATATAAAATATACATATACATATTTTTGGATAGAAATTGGATAGAAATCCTGCCCTCAATTAAATTGTGTTCATCCAATGAGTTATTTTTCTTTTAGTGTACAGTAAGTAGAGTGTATACCTCACAGAAAAAAATAAGTACAAAACAAAATCACTATATTAAAATAAAATTATAGTGCATAATAATCTGCAATAGCAATGCTATTAGAAATTCAGTAGCATTATCTCTCAATTTTGCACTTCACAGGAGGTCTGATCTCTCCTAATTATTTAGGGAAGATTTTAAAAGGTTTTTTTTTTTTTTTTTTTTAAGATTATATCAGCATCATAAAGACCAATCAAGGAACACACACATCTACTATAATACATACTGCATATAAAACTATAATAGTGTGAAATTGATTTTTTTTCTGTTAAGCTGGAGTGAAGGAGATGATTAATGGAACTTCAATTTCTCCTATATTCTTCAATTTCTATATATATATATATATATATATATATATATATATATATATATATATATATATATATATATATATATATATAGAGAGAGAGAGAGAGAGAGAGAGAGAGAGAGAGAGAGAGAGAGAGAGAGAGAGAGATCAATATTTTTATTCAGCCTTTTAAAAATGTGTTTGCTTGCAATGCGAGTCATACTTTACAAGTATCTAGTGAGAATTTAGCATTTATTGTGAACTTGGAGGAAACAATCTTGAAATATATTTACTTAGTTATTAAAGTTAATGCACTTTTTTAATATGCTGTGCTTAACTTAAAGTTTTCGTTTAAAGTTGTGTGAAGAACACAATCAATCTTGTATTTATACTGTTTACAGTAGGACACCATGCAAATGGGGAAATGCACGTGAGTGGATGTATTTGCAATGCACACCTTGTGTCATTTGGTCTATGTTCATCATTGGTGTTTTGAACGTTTTCTCTTCAATTTCTGCAGTAGCCTGTTTAGCATACTTAGTAGCAAACATATTTTTAAGTAATTGTGGAATTTGGACCATTGTCCTTCAAAGTAAAAACTAAATATTAAAATATAAAAATAATTGTTTCTATATATACTCTATATTAGGTCCTATTTATAATAATACTTAATACTAATAATACATTTAATAAATAATTCTGTACATTTATATAGCACTTTTTTAGACGCTCAAAGCATTTTACATTGTATGGGTGAAATCTCTTCAACCACCGCCAGTGTGTAGCATCCACCTGGATGATGCTACCGCAGCCATAGTACGAGCCAATGGATTTGAGGAGAGGAGAGTGATGCCCGTGACTGTACTGGAGCATTAGGCTCCATGCAGACCACAGGGTGAGCACCCTCTGTTGGCCTCACTAAAACCACTTCTAGCAGCAACCTTAGTTTTCTCCAGGAGGTCTCTCATCCAGGTTCTGGCCAGGCTCAACCCAGCTTGGTTTCATGTGGCTCTGGCCATATCATGCTGGATACAAACAGATTTAAGTGTAAATAAAATTAAATAAAAATAATAATTTACACAACATATTTGGTATTCATGAAAATCCTGTACATTCAGAAAAAAAGTAACCTACTCATGCTTCTGAGTGTGTGTGTGTGTGTGTGTGTTTACATGTAAAAAGACTAATTCATGTAATTCTCAACTTGATTGACTTCAAATTACGGCACTTTTATATCTGAATAATACTGTTGAGTTTAAATTGCTTATTTTGCAGCATTTAGCATATACCGTTATAGACGAGCACTGGAGTCTCTATCAAAAACACATCCTCATGCTAGTTCACTAGGTCAGGGACTGAGAATACCATTAAGAACATTTTGTGAAAACCAGTCATTTTATATTATTAGTATTAATTAAAGAATTTAAACATATAGAAAGCGAGCCAACTCAAACCCATGAATTAAGACAAATAAAACTAATCATTCAATTTTGCCAAATAACTTCCAATTCTGTTTTGGCTTTACTCTGATTGTTCATTTCATGTCTGAACTTTCAGGCAGTTCTGTGGGCATGAATGTAAATGAGCTGTGTTAGGAATGCACTTTGCAGGTTCAAGTAATCAGCACACATATGCGAGTACAAGTTTCTAAAACGTTTGTAAACCTGGCAGAAAATTCTAGTTCGCTCTGGCTTACACAAACATTTACATACAACTTTACTCTCTCAACTCCCACTCAATTTTAAAATGCTAGATTAAATAAAAATGACTTAAGCATGTCTATATTATCTAATATTTGCATGGTTTGATTTAGCAGTTATAATGTGGCCATTTTCTTGCTTTTGCTGCTTTGTGGAAGAATATAAGAGTGGCCTTTAAAAAAAACGTAACATAAATGGAATGCAGTCCTAATTTGGTGTGTCATTCAGCCTCCCCTTTAAACCGAGCCAGTGTGCACACTTATCCAAGATAATTAAATGCTGGATTGTCTAATCAAGTTTACAAACATGCAATGCAGTCAGTGGGATCTTAATTCATGAGATAATTGGATCAGGCTCATGTCAGTTTACCCGTAATTGTTTAAGTGACTTTCATGAACCATGAACCCTGATTACTTTCATGAACCATGAAACCTATACTATATATCCATCCATTTTCTGTACCACTTATCCTACAAAGGGTTGCAGGGATCCTGGAGCATATACCAGGGAACATGGGGCACAAGGCAGGGGACAATCTGGACAGGGTGCCAATCCATCTCAGGGCACAATCGTGCACAGACACACAGACACACCCACACCCACACACACACACACACACACACACACTATGGACAATTTAGAGCTGCCAGTCAGTCTACAATGCATACCGTGAGACTGGGGGTGGAAACTCCTGTAGCACAGAGAGAACATGCAAGCCCCATGCACTCAGGGTGGAGGCTGGAATCGAACCCCTAAGGGTTCAAGACAAAAGTGTTAACCACTAAGGGAAAGGGCTTTCAGCATGGAAATAAACAGATCAACACGTCTCCTTGTTCACATCACAACAGCTAGGGTGAGCATATTCTGGTTTTCCAGAAGAAAATTTTTCTATTTCCTTTTTCCTACATTCTTTTGAATGCCCATAGAATAAAATAAAATATTTGATGCCACATGTGAACCTTCTGCCGTCATTTACAGATTTGAATGACCATGTAATATGAGCCAATGTGATAACATGAAATAAAAAATGATCTTATATGGCCATGGGTATTGTTTCAACTCAAGACAGCTGTCCTTTGCTGCTATTGTCAAGCAACTGTTTGATGCAGTACACAACCGTGCTTCACCTAAGAGTAATGCTTGGGAGACTGGAATTTGGCCAACAGTTGCTGCAAGCTTTTTATAATCGACCAATTGGTGTGCGAGAAGGTGGAAGTTACAGAAAGGGATTAAAGCAATGCAAATATGCACACACATGAGGCAGTATTGGACCATAAGTGCATTACACTAACAAAAGCATTTAAGAGAACAGTTTGTGTTTGGAAAAACCACACAGCATTACGTCTGGCGTAGAAAGGGCACCGTATATCATCATGAAAATATCATCCCAACCGAAAAGGATGGTGGAGGAAACAACATGATTTGGGCCTGCTTTGCTGCATCAGGGCCTGGCCAGCTTGCAATCATTGAGGGGAAGATGAATCCCCAAGTATATCAGACAATTCTTCAGGATAATGTGAGAATGTCTGTACATCAGCTGAAACTGTGTAGAAGTTGGGTGATGCAACAGGACAACGACCCAAAACACCGGAGCAAGTCCACAACAGAATGGCTTCAGAAAAACAAAATCCACCTTTTGGAGCGTCCAATCAGAGCCCAGACCTCAACCCAATAGAGATGCTATGGAATGACTTGAAGAAAGCCACATACATGAGACGTCCAAAGAATATGACCGAGCTAAAGCAGTTCTGCCAGGAAGAATGGGCTAAAATTCCTCTTGAACGATGTGCAGGTCTGATCCACAGCTACAGGAAGCGCCTGGTTAAGGTTATTGCTACCAAGGTGGGGTCAACCAGTTATTAATTCTAAGGGTTCACTTACTTTTTCCACTGCCATTTTGAATGTTGAATGAGTGTGTTCAATAAAGACATGAAAGATCAGAATTTTTTTTTGTGTGTCATTATTTTAGGTACATTATATTGGACAATACCCCTAACTTAGATGAAGATCAGATCACATTTTATGACAAATTTATGCAGAAAACCATGAAATTCCAAAAGGTTCACATGCTTTTTCTTCCCACTGTATATTCCGTTAATCCCCAATTCCTCTGTGACAGAGGGAATGTTGTTGCTGTGCTAAAGAAATAATTGAATGCCACAGGTTGCATGTCACTATCTAGTCTCACTTGGCTAGTTTCGAGCAGTGCATGCCAGCTGACAGAGGTCAATACAGACTTGATTTCAGACCATACTGAGTCCAGAGATCAAAACGGTGGAAAAACATAACAGATCGATCCTATAGATAGCATTTTCCATCCAAAGAAGACCAGCCATTGAGCTTTAAGAATTACTCTGTTGATGGACATGAGCTTCCATGCTGCGCAGTCTCAGTTCCGTAATCACCATTTCCAGCTCAATCACATAAGTGCTATATAAGAGATGGTTCGTCCTTAAATAGTGTAATATGATAAACAAATCTATTATTAGACATTTTATTTTATTTTCATGACTTATTTATTTTGGTTCATAACAGTGTAACCCAAACAGCATTGAAGCTGGTAATATAAATTGTAACCTGAGTAGAGCTGTATTAAAGTTAAATGCAATGAAAAAATAGGCTAGAATAAAGATGTCCTCAGTCTATGTAAAATATGATTAGTTGTATACTTTTTTAAATTAATAATTGTGCACCTGTAATGCATGAAAGAAAGGGGATCACATAAATATTACAATAACCATAACAGTGGTTAATACATTTGATTTATACTTGAATTCACTGTATAATTTGAGTGACATTATTACCATATTGGTCCAAGCTGAAAGTAATAATTGAGAACTCAGCTTGCTTGCATCATTCATAAAACAATGTGACTATGAGCACTGAGTCAGCGAGTCCTGGGTGTGATTCTATCTAATAATTCTCACATTCTCTCCCCATTTTTAGGGGCATTACACAACCTGTAGTATGCTTCTTGGCATTAGATAGGTTAACATTGCTTTCTCATTCTCTTCCAGTACCTCTCCCATAGGAGTTCAGGACCGTAAGTGCTTGAATCCTGTGCCAAGTACTAATGCATATGAGGTTTAATTCTCCTGCACTCACTGAGTGATGTGGCTTTAAAAAGGACCCGACAATCCACTTATACTGCACCTATAAAACTGTCATGCTTTCTTGAATCATCAACACCATCTGCCAATAGTGATGGATTCCCTGTCTAATGCTTAATCAATAAACATCTTTTTGCTATTCTCAGCCCTTGATTTTTTTTCTCTCTAAACGTATTTTTCAATATTGACACGTTTTAGTGCCTCAAGCCACAGAGTGCAATAAGATTTATATCTTCTAACTTGTATTTGATTGCACTATTTTCAGGTAATGTGTTAATTAAAATGTACACATGATGTATCATTCTAATGTTTTTGATTATGCAAATGTACAGTATACTGTAGTAGTTGCTTTAATTGTATAACCCCTGACAGAAAATTTGACCAAAAAGAAAAAATTTTAAAGCCATACAAGAAGTGATAGATCCAACACTATGCAAATAATTTTAATGGCAATGATATTTAGCACGTGATTAAAATCAGTGTTTGTTTCAACAGTGTGAGCTCAACAGCTTTAGCAGATTAAGAGTGAAAATGTCAGCCATGTCGAAACATTTGATGGTTTCTATGTGGGACATTAGATGAGAAATTTATTTAAGTTTTACATGAAAAAATGTACAGTACTCTTAACAAAAAGTAAAGTTAAATGTAAAGCTAACAACCTTGATAAAGTTTGTTAAATGAAACTTATTGTACTAGCCTACTAATTAGTTCATAGCTTGGGGACTTTGATTATCTTTATATTAAACCTCTGCAGTTCTATCGGTTTCCAATTCACAAGCATCGATCAATGTTCAGTCAATGTTTTTTTTGTATTTCATTCACATATTTAATTTCGTTAATTACCCAAAACACCTCTAACTGTCTAATGACCTAGCAAACATGGACACTTTTACTAAAGCTATGTAATGCCTGTAGGCCATCTGTGTTGATGCAATGCAATGTAATAAACAATGAGTAACAATTACATCATGGGAGAAGCTTCAGCCAGTCACAAGTCTCTGCTCTGTCTCACAGACACACAGTTATTTCCATCCAGGGTGACTGATTGAGAAGCTCTAAGGAGTTCCATAAGGTTTGTCATATCTCACCCTGAGATATTATATGCCCTTATCGTCAATGAATATTGCACAAATTAATATTCACTACTTGCTATTCAGAAATTTGGAGTTCTGAACAAAGTTGTGTCTAAGTTACTTAAGCACATTGCACAATATCAGTTTGAGTATTAAGTAAAGCGCCACTGTCTGACACTTTATTTATGTTTGTTTTGGAATTTAAATACACAAAAGAACATGGCAGGCCATTTAAGTCCAATATTAAATAAATAAAAAGACACAATGAATTACTTAATTAATTGACTGACTAGTTTATTAACCAATACCAAAAATCATGTCTTTATTTAGTTTAAGCTAAAAAAAAAAAAAAAAAAAAAAAGCTGTATTTTGTCCACACAGAGGTCGGAGGAGACAGTATCTTAATCAGAGTCATTTAGAGACTACTAATTAATAGTTAAATAACTAACTACACTTAAAGAGCTTAAAGCATAGAATTTGAGAGCTTTACAGGAGAGCACACTGAATTAACAAAAAACAAAACAAAACATACAAATACGAATAGCGAACCTCCCACACATACATTACAGATTTCATGACCTTGATATGGTATTTTGAAGCTACATTATGTTGTGTGCACAATAAACTGGAAGCACACAATATGAACAAAAATGTATTTAAATGCTAAATAATAGGATTGGCTAGATCAAGAGCTATTTTAAAAGCTGATTGTTAAACTCAACTTGATTCAATTTGAAATAATCTTGGGCTTGTACATTCTATTACATTTGACAAAGAAAATAGTACTGACTACCTCTTTAGTCTATATTTTCCACCCCCCATTTTTTCAGGCTTAAATGACAGTGGTTGTGTTTAGAGGTGATAGTCTAGATGTTATTGAAAACCCTGACTTTGTCACGTCTACTCAAGAAAAATCTGGCAACTTGATTGGCATTATGTGAATTGTCCACAGAGAAAATTGACCAAAACACATAAGTAATATGTTTCTGAAAATATTAGTAACTATCCCTGCATGAATATTGATATAACTTTGGCTGACTGAATACAGCCATGTAATCATGGCATAACAACTTCTTCAATAATTGTAAAGACTTTAAATTTCCTAAGAATAGCATTTTTAAGCTATGGAGCTGAGCATAAACACTTACACTTGTGACTCAGGTACAGATGTAACCCTGTAGTTTGTGGATTTATTTACACATGAAAATGGAAATTGTAAGTGGATGCTGAAGGTAAAGTGCAGTTTGTGCTTATATAAGACTTATGAGAGAACCTCGATGTCTGTAAGTCTTTAGTGACAGACTGGAGGTCAGAATTCCTCCAGAGAGCTTGAGAAGGAGTAAAGGAGAAAACATTAAAATGCAAAGAATGCCAACAGCTGTAAATGTGAATGTCTTCTATGGTTATGCCAATGCAGTCAGCATGCAGCCCTTTTATTCAATCTCGATCAAGCCAGCCAGACAGAATGAGAGCAATAATTGCCCACCAGCCATGTGCTCTCTTTCTCATGTGCAGGTGGCATTGTTTTTGTTTGGCGAGCCGTTCAGTCTGTCAATTGAGGTACCCTTCTCTGTTCTAGTGTTCGTTATAGAAAGCAGGACTTGCAAATAAGCTGTGTAATTTAGCTTGAAATACACGAAAAATATTTATATTTCCTTTTTATGGCATTTACAGGAGTATAAACAACTATCGGTTATAACACTGCTTTATACTGTTTTACAAGACATTTTACAATGTATGACAGTTCATTAGAAGACACACACATATGTTTGCACTTTTTTATTGGTTTTTGGACATACATTAGTCATTATTTTAAACCTTAAAGATCAGATTTTTACATAGGCTCTTGTGTTCTGGGATAGCTCTTATGAGTAAGCCTTTGAAAAGCCTTCTATAATTTGTCCTTAATTATCCTCAGGAGAGCAAAACATGGCAACATTTTATGGTCCTCTGAACTAGAGGTGTACATCAAGACTGAGATCCTGCTGGACCTAACAAAAATCTCTGGCAGTGGGTAGTTTTTACTCCCATGAGGGTGGGTAAGGGAGGTCAGATATGAAGCTCATGAGAAAAATAAATGCCATGCTGATTAACAAGGGAGAGTATTGGACACAGTCCTGTTGTGATGTGTTTTCTGTGTTCATTCATCTTCTTGTCTTTTATAAATGATTTATGCAAGACAAGGTCACTGTGATTTAATTTACTAATTTGTGCATATTTTGGGAAAAATGCCCAACTATGTTTCTTAGAAAATGTCTTGAGCAAGTACAAACACAAACAATAACTACAGTAGCAGGAGGGATTGGTCAAACGTGCCTGTGGTAAGGGGTGGGAGAAGTCAGACATTCATCTGGAGCGGGTGGGGTAGTCCAAAATGTTGCAGAAGTGGGTGAGATTTTCTTCAGTAGCAGGAAGGATTGGGAATGACCTTGCACACACATTGATGGTGGAATGCTGCTATTTTTCCTATTGGCTACTGTATATGCAAGGCACAAATGTGAGTGCACGGTGTGATATTTATTTAAGGTAATCCATCAATTGTTGTCAGGATACATGACAGGATTCAGGACAGAGGCATGCAGAAACAAACTAGGATATTCCATAATCTGGATTCTATAAACGGCCAAAAAATGTAAAGGTCAACATCAGGAAGTACAAAGAAAACAAAAGGTGGAAAAGAAGGCTCTGACTTAATGGACTACACATGCATAAGACTTTTCAAAGGTACTATAATGCAAAAGGAGATATACAGATAAACTAAGCAAGGATTAAACAGAGAACTGTTGAACACAATATGGAAATTAACCAATGACAAAACAGTGGTATAGACAGGACTAAAATCAAAGAGCGAGCACACGCAATGCTTGCCGTACTCAGAACCTCACTATGCATTGAGAGGTAGAAATTGTGATAGGTACAAAATGAAAGTAAAAAAAAAAATGCATCACCTTTCTTTATGATTAATCAGGAAACGTTTTACATAAATCTAACATTGGCTTAGGTGTTTGAATTAGGTATCTTTATCTTACTTTAATAAGTTACAAACTGTGTTCAATATCACTGTGGTTTCACCCAAATTAGGGAAATAAATGACAATGCAACCATTGTAACCATGCAATCTCTCTTTTTTTTTTTTTTGCTAATGCCAGTAGGTTTGTATGTATATTTATTTTAATAAAATTTCAGTGTAAATTTGTCCTTGTTAAAAATCTCTTGTTTCAAAGCATTGTTTCTTTACAGCAAGCCATAATTGATTACATTTTCAGTGTTCTACTGGCAACAAGCATAATCCTGATTCAGTCTGTATGGAATTGGGTTAGCTAACTGTAATCTACCATTTTGGAACCACTAAATCTGCAGGTGGATTTGTCAAGCCTTCTTTCTGGATGCTGAACCCTTCTCCCTCATGTGTCAACTGCTGCGTTATCCTTCAGTGAGGCATGGCAAGAAAACATGGGTAAAGAATGGTCATGAATGGTAAATGAGGAATTCAGAAATGTATAATTAAGTGCTGGTGCAAGTGGTAATGGTAGGTTTAAAACCTTTGTTCAGTGCTGAGGGACAGCAGGGTCTATAGTGCTGGAGGCTTTTTGGATGCGGTATTAGTGGCGAATGTCCTGAAAGGAAGAGAAAGGGGGCCTAATGATGTTCTCTGCCATTTTCAGTACCTGCAGCAGGGTCATGAAGTCTGAGACTTTACAATTCCCAAACCAGAAAGTGATATAGTTGCTAAGGAATCTCTCTCTCATTGCGCAGTGGAGTGTATTAGGGATGGGGGTGGGGTTTTGCTCTCTTTTCCTCTAACCACAGGATAGAACTGCATGATTTTTATTTTTTTTTTGGTTTACATTGATGTCTTATATGATCTCTTGATGTAAAATAGTAATAAAATGAATTATCAGTATTATTAGATTCTGATTGCTGTACAAATAGCAAAAGCATTTTTAGTAGTAGATACACATTATACTAGGTATGTGGTATAATATATGCTGTTTCAGTAAAGAAGACTTTGATTAGGTTCATTGTCAATGTGTGGCAGTAGTATTTGGATTTACAATGTCTGCTAGGTTAGTCTGTCATTTTAGTGGTTACTACCTGCAAATTGGATTCGTGTTAATATGTCCTTCCAAACTAATATAAGATTTCCATTATATATGAATTGTGGTAAAAGGAATGATTACAAAGGTTTCAAAGATTGGAAATGGTTCATTTACAGTTTTAATGCAGCACCAAATCCAACCTGAAAAAAATTTCATAAAAAAATACTATAATACAATGCCATAAGAAGTGCACAGAAGCTTTTTATGCATATTCACAAAAGAAAAACAAAAGAGAAATCCTTCAGGCAAACATGGTGGTGCTTCACACTGCAAGAGGTCAATAGCACAAAATGCACTGAAAGCACAAGAGCTCTTCAAACAAACAACTGAAACATATTGGGCCAAGGCGCAACAAAAAAATAATGCAAATAATTCGCTAAAAGAATATTAAACTCTGAAAAAGCATTCGAGAAAGTGGGATAGTGGAAAGCTTGTGATAACTGGTTATAGGCTTAAGTCCTATTTAGTAATTGTTTAGTCCCAATTCAAAATAGGGCTTAAGCCTACAACCAATGAATTTGTTCAGTGCTGAGGAACAGCAAGGTAATAAATAGCCTTAAGGAAGAAACTCTAGTAGCACTGACCTGGATCATGCAATGCATTTTGTCAGACAGAATGGAGGTGTCAAGTGTGTATACAGTATGATAGAATATAATCCAGTATATTCAGTATGAATTTACATGCTACCCAACTTCCTAATCTCATGAAAATAAACTGTCAGACAAGTACTCAGTAGTCCGATAAATAGGTTTAGTTATCCATGAGGAATGATTGCATGGTTAGCACACCCTGTAGTGAGCCTCCTGATAAATAAAATAAGCAGCAGGCTTACTGTATGGCTGACTGCTAGATTGAATCAAAGGGCAAAAAAACATTAGGTTTTGAAGACATACAGCAAAATAAGTAAACAAGTGAAGTATTCTGAAATCTAATACTCTTCTCCCAGTGACTCATTCAATATTTACTGTACAAACTGTTTTATATATAGCATGAGACTCAGTTGAGACAACACCTATGAAATAGAAAATTACCTAGCAAGCTAAAAACACAGTAATATGAAAGTATGAATAACAATGTTCCATATTAGGTTCACCACTAAAAAGTATCTTCTTATTTACAATAATATGTAAAGCTCAAATATCCATCCCGAGAAGTTATTCTATGCTTTGTGATACGTATAGGCTGTATTCAGAGCCTTACATCAAACTGCCTGACAATTTGTCATGCTAAAAGTCATGATGTGGGCTGTACATGCATTCAAATAAACTATGGAATGCCATTCAAAGACAATATAAAAATATAAAAATATATAAATATGACGATAGCTAATTGTATAGTCTCTTAAAAGTACATGCCAATAATGAATTAACAGTATTTTATTAATCAAATAAAAAAATGTATATAAATGACAAATTGAAAGCATTTTAACAATCTGAATGTGTCAGAAAATCAACTTACATTGTGTTAAGATGCCAGCATTCAATTCGGACTTTAGTTGGGATGTAGTATGCATCAGTTATACACCGAACTTATGTACTAACGCTAGTAATATAGTTATCTACACAGAGAATATAACACTTAAACATATTCATACAAAAAATAAAAATAAAAACAGCCTAATAAAAAAAAACATTCAAAAGAAGTCCCTGAATTCAATGTAATACATAACTTATTGACCTGGTTGACAACAGCCTTGAGGGTATTATCACCGTTCAGAGTGTTAATATTTTAAGA
This sequence comes from Ameiurus melas, assembly GCA_012411365.1. NCBI lineage: Eukaryota > Metazoa > Chordata > Actinopteri > Siluriformes > Ictaluridae > Ameiurus > Ameiurus melas. The sequence goes on from CM022767.1 coordinate 6,282,872, forward strand.
AACTCAACAGGTCATGACTGAGTACTGGGAAACATGAGAGATGTGCACAGTGTGTGTAATGTCAAATTGGATAAGCTAGCTAATCTATCATTCTAATTACTGAATTCTGGCCTGTGGTGAGCGTATATGAGATAATGTAGTCTTGGTGTTCTTCATCAAATGCCCCTCACTTGCACTACTTTATCTCTCTCTGTCTAAACTATTGTTGATTATGCTGCTTAATCAATATAACAAAAAATACTTTGTAGAGGAAATCTGAATGTATGTGATCAACTGAAAAAGCAGAGAAGTGAGTACATAGCTAAGATACATCACTGAGTAATAGGATTTTGATTGACATTTTCTGTCAACATGCATTATAAAATATTTACTTGATATTACTAAAAGAGCTGGAGAAACAATTCAGACTTGGTGTATTTCTACTATAAACAGAGAGAGAGAAAGTACACACTGAGAGTAAACTATTTGGCCTATAAGGGAAACCTAGACTAAACGCCTGAGTAAAATGCAGTGTTATCTAGCCCTAAACAGACAGTATAGTGTGGCAGATTATCTGAGCATTGTGACTGACCCAAAACTGAGAAACACCTTGACGCAGTACAGACTCAGAGCACCGCTTGGAAATCAAGATGGGCCGACACAGACAGTCCTGGCTGCCCCGAGAGCATAGACTGTGCCAGCAGTGCACACTAAATAAAATGAGACAGAGCTGTACTTCATCACTGAATGCACTAAATATAACTACATTCGAACTGAATTCTTCACCAAAAAGAACGAGATGATGTCCAACTTTATCTACTTCTCAGACCCCGACAAAGTTTCCCACCTACTGTGGGAGCACAGAGAGAGCTGCACACAAGCGGCACAATACACACACACACACACCTGCCACCAGGTGATGAACAGGGAGTGACCAAATCACAAGCACAAACACACAAACGCACACACACACAGACTCACACACACACGTCTGGAGAGCAGTCAGGTCAGGGTCACTGGTACGTCCATGATCGATGTTAGATCAAATCCACGGGAGTGTCAACATGTGCTTCAATGGAAGGGATAAGACTCATGGAAAATCAAAACAAAGTATTTAGTGTAGTTAGCAACATCAGTACTAAATATATCAATTTGCAATGTGCAACATCTTGAATATTAAATATTCCAGATGTCAGTCCCTGCTGGATATTTTGGCTCGAGTGCAAAATTCTTACATACTCAGCAATATTCCTTGGTCTTGCTCATTATTATGAGTGACTAAAGTTAGTTTGCCTATGTGTTACCTCATATTTATACCCCTGTAAAACAGGAAGTCATGGTTGAACATTTTGAGTTCCTTGTCATGCAGGTGTACTAAAAAAAATTAAATATCAATGGGAATTTACTTCAAACATATTTTTCTCATATGAATTCAGAGCAGTGCCAATAATTGTTGCTGATCTATTTTATTATTTGTGTTTTTTTTTAAATAACCTGTTTTGTGTTTGCAGTTGTTTGATATCTATGAGACCAGAGTATTTTTTATGAATTTGTTGAAACAATGGTTAAACAATAAAGACAATGTTCACAGCTTTCTTTGCTCAAATTTACCAAGGGTGCCAATATTAGTGGAGGGCACTATAGAATTTCATACTCCAACCAAAACATCCAGCAGGACAAATAGATTGATGAGGTCATATTAAATCCTTATGTCAACTGTAGAGTTGGTTCTCTTGGGTGAGGAAATAGAACTGTCTCTCAGAATCGTGGCAGCATGTCTTCCTGCACCAGCAGTCAGTGTGAACTCAGCTGACAGTTTCTTAACTGGCTCCTCCACATAATGCACACATCAGTTCCGAGCCAGCACCTCATGTCTGTACTCTCATTTTGGAGGACAGAGCGGCGAAGGAGAGCTGCTTGTTCCTCCCATAACTAGATCGCCTGTCTATGGTCATCTGTACATCTCTATGTTGTCGTTTGTACTCCATTGATTTCATGAATCATGATGTAATGATTGAGTCATGGATGCCAACTGTAAGTATATATATATATATATATACAGTGGTGTGAAAAAGTGTTTGCCCCCTTCCTCATTTCCTGTTCCTTTGCATGTTTGTCACACTTAAGTGTTTCGGAACATCAAACCAATTTAAACAATAGTCAAGGACAACACAAGTAAACACAAAATGCAATTTGTAAATGAAGGTGTTTATTATTAAAGGTGAAAAAAAATCCAAACCATCATGGCCCTGTGTGAAAAAGTGATTGCCCCCCTTGTTAAAACATACTATAACTGTGGTTGTCCACACCTGAGTTCAATTTCTCTAGCCACACCCAGGCCTGATTATTGCCACACCTGTTCACAATCAAGGCATCACTTAAATAGGAGCTGCTTGACACAGTAATGTCCACCAGAAGATCCTTAAAAGCTACACATCATGCCGAGACCCAAAGAAATTCAGGAACAATTGAGAAAGAAAGTAATTGAGATCTATCAGTCTGGAAAGGGTTATAAAGCCATTTCCAAAGCTTTGGGAATCCAGCGAACCACAGTGAGAGCCATTATCCACAAATGGCAAAGACATGGAACAGTGGTGAACCTTCCCAGGAGTGGCCGTCACCCAAAATTACCCCAAGAGCGCAGCGACGACTCATCCAAGAGGTCACAAAAGACCCCACAACAACGTCCAAAGAACTGCAGGCCTCACTTGCCTCAGTTAAGGTCAGCCGTTCCTGCCTCCACCATCAGGAAAAGACTGGGCAAAAATGGCCTGCATGGCAGAGTTCCAAGGAGAAAACCACTGCTGAGCAAAAGAACATCAAAGCTCGTCTCAATTTCTCCACAACACATCTTGATGATCCCCAAGACTTTTGGGACAACATTCTGTGGACCGATGAGACAAAAGTGGAACTCTTTGGAAGGTGTGTGTCCAAGTATATCTGGCGTAGAAGGAACACTGCATTTCATAAAAAGAACATTATACCAACAGTAAAATATGGTGGTGGTAGTGTGATGGTCTGGGGCTGTTTTGCTGCTTCAGGACCTGGAAGACTTGCCGTGATAAAAGGAACTATGAATTCTGCTGTCTACCAAGAGATCCTGAAGGAGAATGTCCGACCATCTGTTCGTGTACTCAAGCTGAAACGAACTTGGGTTCTGCAGCAGGACAATGATCCTAAACACACCAGCAAGTCCACCACCGAATGGCTGAAGAAAAACAAAATGAAGACTTTGGAGTGGCCTAGCCAAAGTCCTGACCTGAATCCTATTGAGATGTTGTGGTATGAGTTATCCGTTCAGTCGAAGTCGACTTTGGGTCACTCTATTAATCATTATTTTCCACGCTTTCCTATCTTGGGCCGCTTTATTCAGTTCTTTCATGTGCATATTCGTGTCGGCTTTGATTGTGTCCAGCCAGCGGGTTTTCTGATGCCCTCCTCATCTTGACCGACTGACTATGACAAACATTATCATTATTTTCAGGGAATTAGCTTGGTTGATATGACCAAAGTATAAGAGCCGCTGCTTGGTGATTTTTCCCTCTAGCTATATTTTCAGTTTGACACGCTCCATCTCCGGCCATGGTATGTGCAGAATACGTCAATTCACCTTCTATCTGCCTTCTTGAGTGTCCAGCTTTCACAAGCGTATGTGCAGATTGGAAAGACAATTGTTGCAATGCTAATATCTTTACTTTTCCATATTTTTGTCATTTCTTGCATTGTGCCAAGTGCGATTCTTCGTCTGATTTCTGGCCTCACTTTGCCACTGCAGTCTATCTTGCATCCAAGGAAGATGAAATCTTGAACTGATTCAATTTTCATTGTTAATGTTTATGTGAACTGTACTGTTTCTTGCTGTTGTCATTACCTTTGTTTTCTTGATGTTGAGATACAGTCCCATGCGCTCGCTTTATCTTTGATTCTATGGATGAGATATTCCAGGCCCTTTTCATTTTCTGCAAGTAAAGTTGTATCATCGGTGTATCGAAGGTTATTTATATTTCTTCCGCTGATTTTGACACCATTTGGTGACTCTTCTAAATTGCATCATCTCATGATCATTTTGGCATACAGATTGAACAGGGCCAGTGGTACAATGCAGCTTTGTCGAATGCCTTTTCCGATCTCAAACCAATCTGTGTTGCCAATTGCTGTCCTGACTGTGGCTTCTTGATTCTCATAGCACGATGGTATCAGTTCTTCCAGATGCTCTGGAATACCCATTTGTCTCAGGCATTTCCACAGCTTGTCATGTTCAATGCAGTCGAATGCTTTGCTGTAGTCTATGAAGCACATACAAACGTCCTTTTGATATTCGTGTATCTTTTCCATAATCCATCACAGGTTCGGGATTTGGTCTATGGTTCCAAGTCTTTTGCGAAAACCAGCTGTGATGTAAGAGAGCTAATTTTTGACTACTGAGGCTATGCGTTTTTGAATAATCTTCAGCAGGATTTTGTTTGCATGTGATATAAGTGCGATGGTCTTATAGTTGCAGCACTCTTGTTTTTTCGGAAGTAGAACAAAGACTGATCTCCTCCAATCTTGGGGCCATGATTTGGTCTTCCAAATTTGTTGGCAGAGCTTTGCAATCATGGAAATCGGTATTGGTTTGAGTAATTCGGCTGGTATACAGTCAATGCCTGGAGCTTTCCTATTTGGTAGTTGCTTCAGAGCCCAAGCTATGCCTTCATCCAGAATGTCCAATCAGATGTTCCTGTCCGGGTGGTTGACTTGGCCTATTGCCTGAGTATAGCTCTGATGAGTACTCTTTGTTTAGTTTGATCTTCGCTCTGTAGTGCTTTCTTGATTATGGAAATTTCAATCATTGATGGTAGCTGTTTTGCGGGGTGCAAGAGGTACCCATGCCTGTTTCACATGGCCAAAGAGTTCACTAACGTGACCTTGCTTGTTGGCGTCTTCCAATTTTGCACATTGCCCATTCCAGTAACGCTCCTTATTTCTTCTTGCTTCTCTCTGAAATTCCACCTTTAGCAACCTGAACTCAGTGGTCTTGCCAGTTGCTTTGGCTGCACGTCTCTTCTTGCTGATTTCAACTGTCGCACCAGAGAACCATTTTGGTCTTCTTTCTGATTTTTGGGATGAATTGTTCCGCCATATTCATTATGATCGATTTAATTTCTTCCCGTAATTCATCCGTATCGTTTTCAGCTGTGATGATCGGCTTGAATCGATTTTTTACCTCAACCGTGTATTGTACTGGGATGTTACTGGTGTCAAAACGATGTGCTTTAAATGAATTTTTGATGGTGGTGAATTGGAGCTTGAACTTCATAACAAGTAGCTGATGGTCAGAACCGCAATCCGCACCTGGAAGTGTTTTAACTGCTTGTACTTAGTTGTTCCAATTGTTGTGAATCTTTGTAAAACGTAGACGATTTCTTTCACATGGGGCAGCATCAGCTGACTGGCATCCTAACGGATTCGACCGGCCCACGTCATAAATCCCCGAGCTATTTGAACTTCATCCTTGTTCTTCCCTGGTAGCGTTGGGTGCCTTCCGGCCCAGGGGGCCCACCTTCCAGCGCCATGTCTGAAAAAGTTTGATTGTGATGATCCATAAGTATTCCGGCAGTGAAAGTGGAGTGTGTGTGTGTGTGTATATATATATATATATATATATATATATATATACACACACACACACATACAGTGGTGTGAAAAAGTGTTTGCCCCCTTCCTCATTTCCTGTTCCTTTGCATGTTTGTCACACTTAAGTGTTTCGGAACATCAAACCAATTTAAACAATAGTCAAGGACAACACAAGTAAACACAAAATGCAATTTGTAAATGAAGGTGTTTATTATTAAAGGTGAAAAAATCAAAACCATCATGGCCCTGTGTGAAAAATTGATTGCCCCTTAAACCTAATAACTGGTTGGGCCACCCTTAGCAGCAACAACTGCAACCAAGCGTTGTGCGATAACGTGCAATGAGGCTTTTATAGCGTCCTGGAGGAATTTTGGCCCACTCATCTTTGCAGAATTGTCCTAATTCAGTTACATTAGAGGGTTTTCGAGCATGAACGGCCTTTTTAAGGTCATACCACAACATCTCAATAGGATTCAGGTCAGGACTTTGGCTAGGCCACTCCAAAGTCTTCATTTTGTTTTTCTTCAGCCATTCGGTGGTGGACTTGCTGGTGTGTTTAGGATCATTGTCCTGCTGCAGAACCCAAGTTCGTCAGCTTGAGTACCACCAGATGGTCGGACATTCTCCTTCAGGATCTCTTGGTAGACAGCAGAATTCATAGTTCCTTTTATCACGGCAAGTCTTCCAGGTCCTGAAGCAGCAAAACACCCCAGACCATCACACTACCACCACCATATTTTACTGTTGGTATAATGTTCTTTTTATGATATGCAGTGTTCCTTCTACGCCAGATATACTTGGACACACACCTTCCAAAGAGTTCCACTTTTGTCTCATCGGTCCACAGAATGTTGTCCCCAAAAGTCTTGGGGATCATCAAGATGTGTTGTGGAGAAATTGAGACGAGCTTTGATGTTCTTTTTGCTCAGCAGTGGTTTTCTCCTTGGAACTCTGCCATCGGCAGGCCCTTTTTGCCCAGTCTTTTCCTGATGGTGGAGGCATGAACGCTGACCTTAACTGAGGCAAGTGAGGCCTGCAGTTCTTTGGACGTTGTTGTGGGGTCTTTTGTGACCTCTTGGATGAGTCGTCGCTGCGCTCTTGGGGTAATTTTGGGCGGCCGGCCACTCCTGGGAAGGTTCACCACTGTTCCATGTCTTCGCCATTTGTGGATAATGGCTCTCACTGTGGTTCGCTGGATTCCCAAAGCTTTGGAAATGGCTTTATAACCCTTTCCAGACTGATAGATCTCAATTACTTTCTTTCTCAATTGTTCCTGAATTTCTTTGGGTCTCGGCATGATGTGTAGCTTTTTAAGGATCTTCTGGTGGACCTTACTGTGTCAAGCAGCTCCTATTTAAGTGATGCCTTGATTGTGAAAACGTGTGGCAATAATCAGGCTTCGGTGTGGCTAGAGAAATTGAACTCAGGTGTGGACAACCACAGTTATAGTATGTTTTAACAAGGGGGGCAATCACTTTTTCACACAGGGCCATGATGGTTTGGATTTTTTTCACCTTTAATAATAAACACCTTCATTTACAAATTGCATTTTGTGTTTACTTGTGTTGTCCTTGACTATTGTTTAAATTGGTTTGATGTTCGGAAACACTTAAGTGTGACAAACATGCAAAGGAACAGGAAATGGAAGGAAGGGGGCAAACACTTTTTACACCACTGTATATATATACTATATATATATATATATATATATATATATATATATATATATATATATATGTATAATGTATAACCCAGCCGTGCAGTTGGTAACAGCTACATGCCGGTCTCAAGCCCGGATAAAAGGGAGGTGGGGTGGAGAAAGCAATAGTAAACTACTACTATATGTATATATATATATATATATGTATATATGTATATATATATATATATATATATATATATGTATATATGTATATATATAAAAGGCTGATGATGTGGTTTACAAGCGCCCTTATATGATCACGTGGCACGTGAAAAGCCACGTCACCTGACCAAGGCGTAATTTCACACAGACTGTTCATCCGCAAGAGCGTTTCCCACAGCCTGAAGCTCATGCAACTTTCAGTTCCTTTTGAAAGAGAACAACGGTTACACTGTCACGTGGCGTGACGGCAGGAAGCAGGCAGGATGCATTCGCAGTTCAGACGATGAGGTTTATTTACAGGTGATGAAACCAGACAGAATCAGAAACAAAAACAGAAACAAGGCTTTCTCTACAACTAAGCTAAACCAGACTGGGACTTTGGCTAAAGCTAACGCTAATGCTAAGGCTATGGCATAAACCGGACATAAAACAAAAACATGACGTCACCCCGAAGAAGTCTGCGTATGCGCAACAGCGCTCAGCCCGCGCTCTTACTCCGGGAGAACCGTGACATACACACATATCTTACTTTATTAAAATGGAACATATGCCATACAAGTTCCACTTTAAGCTGTTACTATAGAAAAATTTACATAATCAAAATAACACATTCGTATAAACCCTGCTGCAGGAACTACTGTAAGAGCTGCTGAAAAAAATAAACACTTCCCATTTCATTCATAGTCAAGCATAAATATTCATATTTCTCTTTCTTCATCTTCAGTAACCACATTATTCTGGTGAATGTCTCAATGGATGAATGCACCCTGAATGGGCTGTCAGTCCTCCTCAGGGCATCCGTCATGCTTTTGGTGAGTAAACGGGAATATCCTGAGCACAGAATGAGAGAATGTGTAACTGTGCACAGACCATAACCTCAGCTCAGGCTGAAACCCTATTAATCCAAATTTATCCAGCGGCACCCGAGTTGTGGCTGTTCTGTCAATCGTTTATTGGATTAATGTTTCTACAACATGGCTATGGGACTGTTTTACGTAAATCTTCATTTATCCTGGGCTTTTGCTATCTGTAACCAGCTGAGGGTACTTGAATTTTGATTGCATTTGATATTGCTATAATTTTGTAAATTCTTCATATTGTTACAGAGAAATAACATCTTAGCAGATACTTTTTGAGTAATATATAAAACATGGCCCAGTGTTTTCAATTTAAGTAACCATCAGCTAGATAATATGCAGGCTAATCTAGGCTTGCTTTTGACTGAGCCTATTGTCAGCTATGTATATACCTTAAAAAAAATACTACGAAGAAATCTAGTCACAGGAACGCTAATGTATATACATTCACACATACATTTTTGTTTCCGTATAACTGCAATTGTTTACCTAGAGATTTAGCATAAATGACTAATGTATGAGGTAATGTTAACTTTCACTGTCTATACAAACACTAAACTCACAAGCTAGCAACCTGCAACTATGGCCTACTGCTAGAGACAAAATCTTTGGTCTACTGATCATTGCATCTTTTACACAAAGTAGTATATTTTGTCTGTTTTGCATATTCACCTTAGAAAAGATACACTTTGGTAAGTATACAATACAATATACCATTTGGGGAGTTTCTAATTAGGGGCTCCAACATACAGGGTAGGGTCCTAATGAATACGTTTCATTTAGTACTTGAAGTGTAATTTATGAAGAACGCAATTCACTTCCAGAATAGCAATTTCATGCACAATCTAATACTACTGAACGGCAGGTAGTACATTCATGTAGTACATTCAGCTGTTTCTGTCGGTTGAAGAATAATTTATATTTACTAAGTCTTAATAATGAGAAAGTTACTTATGATTTATTATGCCATTGTAAGTTTTGGATTTATAAAAGATAGTTGCCAGATATTCACCCCCCTCATGAAAACAGTATTCAAAGGGTTTCCTTTCACACGTCTTAGTAATAATGCCCACTCATGATGTGTAACATGGTGGACAGAGACAGAGTTACACAGAGTGAAATCTTTATCCAAATCTAAAATAAAAGTTTAAGGCAGGTAAATAGTCATAGCACAATTCAGTAGCAGTAAACAAGGCCAAAGTATTATCTGAAGAAAAAAAATAACAATATTATTGTAATATATAATATTTAATAATAGAAATGTGGGAAGGTAGTAACACAGCAAGGCAGTCAGATATATGTAATATAACCCACAAACTTAAACCACAAACATAAGTGATTTGCAAAGATATTCTGAAATTGGGATGATTACATGCTGAAAACAGGAAGTGAACTGAAACCTTTTCTGGTGACTGTGGTGACTGCAACGACTGCTGGCAAGGAGGGGAAATGTCCTGATTTCTCATTACAACTCATGTCTATCCTTTCTCTTTTTTTCAGTAGTGCAGGCACATATGGTATCTTTTATTCAATTTCCATCAAGTTTATATTACAGAAGCAAACAAAAATATATAATACTGAAAACAATGTTATGACTTCTTTCAAAAAAAAAAGATTGCTTCATTATTTTTTTAAATAATATTTGCTGTTTTTATTCCTCATGGCTGAGATTGCATGATGTTTCTCACCACTGAGCTGAAAAAAATGTCTGTGAGAGATCAGTCACTTGCTGTTTGAGCTTGTTTACCCAGGTGTTGCTAACCTGTGCTCATTTAAGCACTGCCCAAGGCCCAGTATAGTCTCAAATCACATTCTGTCATGGTGACACAATAGTGCATATAAAAATGATATGCTAAAAGGCATTCATGAACACATTCTGAATAATGAAAATAATGCCATTGGGGCAAGATTTTCTTTTTTCACCCTTTAACTTGGATGAATGAATCATCTTTATATCACATTACAGAGAAATGGATTCAGTCCCTGCAATTTATTCGGTATTGCAGTGGCATGGAACATGATAGCTTTACAGAAGATGCAAAGGGTCAGGAGAGAATAGTGTTGACCTGGACACAGTCACATTTTAATCAATTCTCCACAATTTGAACTCACTCCATTTGAGGCCATAGATTTTGAATGGTACCCAGCTGGCTTCATGTTGCAAACTGATTCTATCTCACTCCATTTCCATTTAGTGTATACATTATTAATATTAGAGAATAGAACCAGTTTCCTATCACACTTCTTTACCATGAAGTGTAAATGACTTAACATTCCTCCTTAAGTAAACCAATAGACATACTTTAGCTACAACCCATATCCATATATATATATATATATATATATATATATATATATATATATATATATATATATATATATATATATATATATATATATTTTTTTTTTTTTTTGTGTGTGTTTTTTTACACAAAAATGTAGTATAACAGGGCTTATAATTACACAGAACATTTCTAGATCCTTCACTGTATTTTAAATAAGACATGATACAACATTTCTGTCATGTAATGATAATGAGTTGTTATTGTCACACATACAATTCAGCACAGTAAAATTATTTTCTTCGCATAACCCAGCATCATGGGGTCAGCCATGATGCAGCGCCCCTGGAGCAGCTGGCAAATTTTACCCTGCCTTCACACTAGCTTCATAAATTTTGTTCACACATTACATATTATTTGCAGTTTATTCCTCTTGTGCGACAGCAATTTTGCAATTATTAATATTTTTTTATTAATTAAAGAATATCAACCTTTGTCTGCAAAACAAGTCTGCAAAACAAGCTAGTTCCTATTACCACATGTTATAACAGCTATGAACATTTGTTTCTTAATGAGACTATTTTCCTCTTTAATAGATAATTTAATAAGAGAAGTATTTTCTGTATTGGAAAAAAAAATAATTACAACCTCTGATTGTTACAAAATAGTGACACTGGAGACTACTTCCAAAAAGACTTAATAAAAGTCCCCTTACAGAAAACTTCACCACATTAATGCTTACGCACGTTTTTCAGCTGTCGATGTGGCACGTTCACCATACCAGGCCCTGTGTAAGTTGTTACTATAGAAACCATAACATATTTTAACACACATGTTCATATAAACCTTTGACTTGCCCAGCAGCCAGAACTATTGCCAGAGCTGCTGGTCCTGGTCCTGAATGCATGAAAGAAATATGAATCATATTTGCTTTATCTTATGCAGAGTGCAACATGAATGTAAAATTGAAAGTCACATCATGACTTATATATCTAATATAGCATGGGAAGAAAGCACCTGAATTGGAAATGCTGACTGTTCATAAAATACTGTTCCTGAGTCACTGGTGCCATTTTAAAATTTTAGACAGCTGTGTTATGCAGGCGTTCAACGCTGATGAAAATAAAATCCACACTAAATATTCCTTTTGTTGTTCGTCCCTAAATAAATTTTACTGCAGAAAACTTTTCTGTTATGAAAAAAATCCTCATACTGTCATATTGAGCACAAAGAGTAGCTAATCTAGTCTCGTTTCAGTCAGCATGACTTGATTTGGTTACACTGGAGCTATGTAGTTGGCTGAATGACAGATAGCTGCTGAGCAGCTAATTAACAAAGCACCTTCACAAGGATGTCAGAATTCAAAGGCAGTGCTGACATCCTGCTAATTATCACCCCACATCAATAAATCTGCTGCTGTTTTAAATCTAAATCCTGGCCATTTCAATGTTGTAAGCATTATGTCCATTTACACAAATACAAAACATTCACTGCAGGCTTGTGGAATTTTTTTTTTTTTATGCACTTAACATTTGACAGTGTTAGAAAGAGAATCAGAGCATGACTACACTGGACATGTAGTAGGTAGCATTGCTGTCTCCCAGTTCTAGGCTCCTATGTTCTATCCAGAGCTGGGTTCTCCTCATTTTCCCCACTGGTTCCCTAAATGAGGTGTAAATGAGTGTGTGAATGTGTGTATGGTCTTGAATGTAGCTTGACACAGTATTGTGGAGACTCAACACTGCTCGACACTCTTACAATACATCCCCACTGTGAAGCACATAGGTGGTAGGATCATATTGTCAGGATACAAAATGGAAAAGCAAAAAAATAAAAATAAAAATAAAAAATCTAGGCAATCCTAGAAGAAAAAAAACAGTTTCCAGTCATCTGCAAGAGACTTGAGACTGTTCTGGAGGTTCACCTTGCAACACAAGCACAAAACCACAAGCATAGTGCCAAAGCTACAATGGAGTGGTTAAAACTAGTCTCCGTTCTATTTGTATATTTTTAGAACACATTATCATCTGTTCATTCTAAATAATTTAACCACTTTAAGAGAACTCCCTAGACTACACAATACACACAATGTCCTGTTGTAAACAATGCTCCCAGTGTAGTTGGTTATATGACAACATCTGTCTGCATGTTTCAAGACCTGAAGGTAGGACTTAATGGGTTAATGATTATAGTAGATACTGACTTGCTTACTGTGTATAGATTCCAGGCCAAGATATTCCTAATATATTGTTCTTGAATGTGACTGCCATGAAAATGATGGAATGAACTCGGGATTACAGTTCCCAGCAGCCACTTCACAATACTGCATCACTATCACATGACCACATGCACCTGTTTCACATTGATGTTAATGAGCACTTGTGTATATATAGTCCCACTTTGCACTGCACATTTGTCTAGCTTTTGTCTTTGGTTGCTTTTGTTATGTTCTCAAATCCATGTTCTTGTTTTGCTATCATAGTTCATATCCTTGTGTTATCAGGCCAAGTATTTTGTATTATTTATGTTATTTATTTAAAAGCAGCATTAGGGCACTATTCTGGTGCAGTGTGTGGAGGCAACAGTGAATCATCATGCGTAGTGGAGAATTTCTTGTCTTATTCTGGGTATTCTTGGTCAGTCTTGCTCAGTTAAGATCTTTATTATCTCAAAGTGAGATTTGTTGGAATGATGGCACACAAAACAAAATAAATAAAACTAACTAAATAAATAAATAAAATCAATAAGACCATAAAAGACAAATACACCAAAATTGGGAAAGATTCAGTAAGAAACGAGCAGAGAAATAAAAAGTGCACAGACAGAAAGCAAAACTTTATATTGTATGCAAATGAAGTGTGTTTGTTGCAGATGGAGTAAAAGAACATTTGTATCCATGACAACATTGTCATCTTTTTTGCATACTCAAGATCCCATAACAATAAATCAACGAAAAGGTTAAAATGGACTTATCTATAAAACAACACGGGTAGGTTTGAATGCCCTCCCACCGACTGTTTCTACTAAAAACAAAAATGTGTAGCCAGAAATTTTACTGAATTTTACTGAAAGCTAAAATGTTTGAAATTGCTAGGTCTTTTCAAAGACTTGCCCCCAAAATGTGTGAATGTTAGTACAAGAATGTTAGAACAATTCAAATTACATTTTAGATGACTTTATTTATTAAATTCAATCGGACCACATCCTTTCAACATCTTTCATGGAAAATCGTAGAGAACTAAATGGTTCATTTGTATTGACACTTACTCTATTACCTGCTCAGGTATTTTGTAATATCAGTTTTCAAAGATATTTTCATTTAAACTTATTGGTGATATCTATTATTTCTATCTTTTGCATTTAGCTTTGGCAGGTCACACCACCATCACTAGCAATGGCTTATTCAGACGTGTGAAAACTACAGCTCTATTTTTGTCAGGTGAGTGAAAAAGGAAAGGAGAGACTTAGACCTCCGTCACACTTTTTATGTGTTATGCTTAGTATAAGGATCATATGTATTGGATGACCTGAACTGTAAGTTTTGGGGGTAAAAAATTTAACAAAAATGTCAAAATACTATATATATATATATATATATATATATATATATATAAATGTGTGTATATATTTCCCCTGAATTCAAGATAATATATATATTATTGGAAACATTATCTGCAATCCTGGATCAGGACTCTATCCCTCCCCATCAGCAGAGCTGACAGTCGCTAACACAACCCATAACTCTCACTTCATGTTTACTTCCTGAGTTTCAAGTATATGAGCATTCCACGACTATGTTGCAAAGTTTTTCACCATGTTTGCCAAGATCTGTATTGAAATCTCTTTGCACATGAATCCTTCCTGTGCCTCTCAGTCTAATGTGTTACATTATCTCATTATTTTGACTTAAAAAGTCAAAGATATTATGTCAGTATTTCTACTTTCTTGTTTTTTTAGTTATTCTATCAATTGGTTTATTTCAGTTGGCCCACAATAAAGATCATATAAACTACTTGTTTAAAACTTTAAACCCCTCAACCATTTTGATGGAATGTTCCCTCCTACTTCAGGGATTTTGTTTTCCCTTTATTAGGTTGTAACAGGGATTTATCTGTATTTGATCAATGTTTCCCTATTGCACAGCTAGTTGGTGTTCTTCTCATGTAGCAGTTAAAAATATGAACATTAGCAAGATGAATAAGCCATGTCATGGTCTCAGACCTGAGATTAATAATGACTGTGTTCTCACTAGGCTCATTTACTCTCTCGAGCCCCACACAAGGATATGCTAGAGAATCAAGTGTCTGATGTATCAAATACATAGTTAGGGTTAGGGTTCCTGCAAGCCCCTTCAGTAGTGTCTGACATCATGCAAACAATGTGAATAATACCAGAACTCAGTTGTCATACCAAGATCGAAAGTCATTAAACTTTAACACTTTAAACACTTTAACAGGGCTAAGCAAAGGTCCAGTTAGTCCAGAAGAATGGTCCAATAGTCCTCTCAGCAAATCCTTATTTTGTGGTAAAAAGGAAATACTGTATTGCTGTTAGATCTAGAATTAATATTTTATGCTTCTGTGTTTGTTTTGCCCTCTAGAGTGTTAGTCGTGGGATTTACAAACTCAGCTTATCAAACAAATCAAATATCAAAACATGTTTTATGCTTTTTAGGATACTTTTTGATACTCTAATGGGGTAGTAGTTTACCACGAGACGTGTAAAACCAGCATGAAACTGTGAGCTGAGCAGGAATAAACACAACAATAAATTATAGTTTTGCTGAAGTTCCATGATTATGGTTACCCTGTACACTAAATCTGAATACACTAAATCAGACTGAATGCTATGGTAATACGAATAACTAAACTTTACATCCATGGTGAGCAGAAAAGCATCTCCGAACACACAACATGCAGATTCACAACAATAGTAGAGATCCACAATGGGTTCAATTGATATTTATTGAAAATTAACTAATTCTGACAAGTTAAATGTGTTGAATTCTCAAATCTGTTGTACTGTGGCATTATTGTTACATTACATTTACTAAATGCATTTTGAAAAATGCAGGTAAAATCAATACATTTTTTTTTTATAAGTTTTAAAAGTGACCTCTCTGTGGACATATTTTTGCCATTTATAGTTCTGAACTTTCTAGTTGGACTTCCTGGTGGTTTGAAGCATTGGTGTAGGTCTTACAATGTCCAGAGTGCACAGCTACCATAGCTGTCTTCTGCTGTGTGGTCCTCTGTGTCATCATGTGAAATCTCATTATAAAAAGGACATTAAGTCTGAAAACCTAGAACTGTCTATTCCTGAGGGAGAGATAGAACCTGGCTGGGGAACCATCATAAAAGGCTGAGCGAAAGAACTTCCCCCATAGGATTGAACATATTTTCAGCTGTCGTCCCCCCCAAACCCCCCAAGTGTCACTACAGGCTAAAAAAAAAAAACAAAAACGTTCATTTCACATATGCTGGTCTGTGTGTGTGTGTGTGTGTGTGTGTGTGTGTTTGTGTGTGTGTGTGTGTGCGTGTGAGAGAGAGAGAGAGAGAGAGAGACTGAGACAGAGACAGAGAGAGAGAGAGAGTCAGTGCAATGTTCATGGTGAAGGTGATGTGGCTCATCCCCTGATACAGTTCATGCTGCTGCTAGAATTTTTTTGTTACCAACCCAGGGTATCATTGGCACACATTTTTGAAAGAAATGAAAGATTAAAATCTCTCTTAGGCCATGTGCTTGTTTTAACAAGAGCCTGGTATAACACTTGTGAAATTGAAGCATACATAAGTTAATAAATATTAAAAAAATAATAATGTCGTCATTTCTCGAAATACAAAATATATAGCTAAATATACTTTTTGTATGTTTCAACATATATATGTAAAGTACCCTTTGTATTATACTTCAGTATGCTCTATGGAAGTATTTGAAAAACAAAAAAGACTATAGCAGGTAAAATAAATGTATGGAGAATAAAAATTGACTCTACACTCACAGGCCCATTTATTAAAAACACATGTATAGCTGATCTTTCATGAAATTACCCCTTCAGCCAATTATCTGGCAGCAGTGCAACGCTCAGTTAATTTTCATCCCCTGATACATTAGAATGTGGAAAACTACTATGTTGGTACTGGTTGTTTGCTAGATGGGCTGTTTTATGCATGACAGAAACTGCAGATCTCCTGGTATCTCTGGAGATACTACTATCTCTGGAGTTTACACAGGACATTGCAATAAACAAAACACATCCAGTGAGTGGCAGAAAAGCAGAAATGCCTTGTTTATTTGAGAGGTCAGATGAGAATGGCTTGAATAGTTGAGCTAACAGAAAGGATACGATAACTCAAATAACCATTTTTTAGAGTCATGGTGAGCTGAAATGCCACTCAGGACACACAACACATCAGTATGTTTTGAGATGAAGTCCTGTGGTCAGAAACTCTGCATTGATGAGAGAGATCAGATGAGAATGGGCTAGACTCAAGGCTATGGAAACGTAAATAATACATCTTTACAAATGGGGTGAACAGAAAAGCATGTCACAACACAGAGAGAGATGGAGAACAATAGCAGAAGTCCACAGAAGTTCCGGTCAACCAAGAACAGGAATCTGAGGCTACAGTGGGCACAGGCTCACTAAAACTGTTTAATTGCAGTTCGGAAAAATGACGACTGTGTACAAATTGGTAGGGTTAGAATTTGGTGCCAAATGCATGAATCTATAAACCCGGTTAAACTGCCCTGTGTCAATAGTTCAGGCCATTGGTAATTGTTTGAGTGCCACAGCCTGAGTACTGTTGCAGATCATGGGCATCACTACATGGCTGCAAATTATCAATCTTATAATGGCTACATCAAGCATGAAAATGTGCATGAAAATTTCACAAAAAAGCACAAGTCATGTCAAACTGAATCTCATGAAAATGACTTGGACTTAGGGTACTTCAGTCACCAGACCTGAATCCAACAGAGCACCTTTTGAATGTGGTAGAATGGAAAATTCACAGCATGGATGTGCAGCTGATAATTTTGCCACAATTATATGATACAATCATGTCAACATGAACCTGAATCTCAAAATAATCTTTCCAACACCTTGTGGAATCCTTGCCACAACGAATTGATTCTACATAACTGGAATGATTTGTACATGTGATCATTTAGGCTCTTAACGCCTCCTTACTCCTTAAACTCCTTAAGCCATAATTCATGTGATAACAAAAAACCTTGTGTGGCCTGACTTTTTTTTCCCCCCTTGAAAACCAGCCATAATGGAGATGTCCTTATGGTTAGTCTGTGGATTAGATTGATTGCCCTAGCAACATGCCTTGAACAACAATCCAATGATAAGCTCAGTATCTAGGTTTTTGAAGTGTGTGAATGACAGAAAGGGAGAAAAAAATGCTGAAAGATATATCCTTTTTATGAGACAGAAGGATTTCCATCAATGCATTTCCCTGAATTGAAAAAATTGCAAATTCCGCTGCAGGAGAAAGGTACATAGCGTCTCTTTTACTGTGGGATGTTATGTTCTGTGTGGGAGCCTGTGGAGATTTGCAGGCAGTGACAGAGTCTAGCTGTGCTGAGAACTAACTCCCCTGGAAACGTTATGCGTCCTGCGGCACTGAGTCTCGGAAGGACAAGTGCAATCACCGGTGTCAGTAAGTGTTTTAAGTTTCTCTTTATGTAATGGAAAAATAAGTCTTTTTTCACTCTGTCTGTATGGGCAGCTGGATCCTGAAGGCCACGGAGAACCTGCGTGATTTTTCTACTTATGTCGTAAAAAGGTGCAGATAATGTTACTGAGAAAGGGCAAATATCTTGCAAAAGCTTATCTAACAGTCTCCATGCATCAGGCACTGTGCAAATTTAGTATTTTTGTTATTTTTGATTTTTTTGTGCGTGTATGTGTGTATTCATATTCTCTAATATACAGTATTTAAATGACACCAAATAATACTGTTTTCAAAATGTGCTGCATATTTTCCGTTTGTGACACTTTAACTGTCCTATATTGTTTTATAACACAGTGCTGTTAAATTCTTGATTCTGATTAATTAGCCAGTGTTGATTAATTTTCCATAACAGCAGCTCTGACAAGAGTTCCAGCTGCAGAGTTAATGTTACTGAGCTAGTTATATTATTTCATAGTTTCTACAGGACATTCTGGTAACCGATATAACACTGAAACGTATAAGTGAAAACAGGAATACTAATTTGTTTTGAGAATTTTCCACAAAATTAAATGTAATTAAAAACAAATTAAAATGATGACTTGTTCTTTAATAATAATAATAATAATAATAATAATAATAATAATAATAATAATAAAATAAACAAAAAAAAAAACATTGTAACTTTTGGCAAATTTCTGTGGTATAAGAGGAATAAAACACGTTGGGATGTTACTGATAAAAAGTATTACCTTCATAGTTGTATTCTCATAAGCATTCTCCACAGCATTCCATCCGTGATTATTTTCCTGTAACAGCATAACAGCATTGATTATTTTTCAACAAATGTCTTATTGCTTACAGAGCTGGTATTTTAACATTTTTTGATTGATGGTTTTCACTCTCCTTTGCCTATGCTCTAATTCCAGAGAGCATTCAAACCTGTAATGATTCAGTCTTGCAGTACAATTCAGGAAAAATCTGACAATTAGGACCAAACAATCCTTTCATTAATAATAATCTAGCATCAATTCCACTACTCTGGTGAAAATTGTATATTTTTTGCATTTTTTTTCCCTCCAAGATGAGCTGTCTGCCAGTTAGGTCAGCACTCAGTAGCAAAGTACTGCTAAAAATAAATAAATAAAAAAACATAAATCTTTCATCTCACAAGATGAAAGGAGCTGCCAAAGAAGCACATTTATAGAAAGTTAATTGTACTTATTATTGCTGTGCTTAATAAACACATCCTAGCTGTAAAGTGCACATTAACATGTCAGTGCTAAAACAGAATATTGTGGAAATGTATGTAGCTGAACAATGTGCGAGTCAGTGAAATAACACATTATATCTTAAACTTTCAGATATGCTGTACTGACACACTGTCACCTAAGGCAGTTCATGCTCAAAAACCCTCCGGTGTTGCTGAAATAAAGCAATTCTGCAAAGAAAAGCAGTCCAAAATTCCACCACAGGTGCTTTTATTGGAAGCATTTGGTTGCAGTTATTATTGCTAAAGGTGGCACAATCAGATTTTAAGTTTAAGGGGGCAATTGTTTTTCACATGGGTGATGGGTGTTGGATATTTATTTATTTATTGCTGCAATGAGAAATAAATAAGTAAAAACTGCATTTACTCAGATTGCCTTTGTTTTGTGTTGTATTTCATTTGAAGATCTAAAACTCATTAGTATGAGATACAGTATACACAAAAACAGGAGAAATCAGGACTCACAGCACTGTATGACCAGCTTTGGTGCTGATATTCTTGGTTCCACGAAAGTCCAAAATAATCAGCGTTTTTGCAATCATGTTCACAGCAACTAATCTGATATAAACCTTATATTGATGTCCTGATTATCATCCATCTTTTGGATCAGACATTAAACTGAGGTCCTGACTTTCTGTGGTCATTAGAAATCCAAAATAAATTCCCCCATTGGCCTTTATAAATTATGGTCCCCTAATAATCTCCATCCCTGACTTGGCGGGATCACTCACCTCTCCCCTCTACCAATAGCTGGTGTGTGGTGGGCGTTCTGGCGCACTATCGCAACATCCAAGTGGATGCTACACATTGGTGGTGGTTGAGGAGATTTCCAACATATAATGTAAAGTGCTTTGAGTGTCTAGAAAAGTGCTATATAAATGTAAGGGATTATTATTATTATTATTATTATTATTATTATTATTATTATTATTATTATTATTATTATTATTATTATTATGGTCTAATACATGGCCCTATTGGTGCATATGTTTCAGGTTCCTGAAATGGCCCTTACCCTTTTTTAGTGTTTCGATGCGAACTACATTTTGTGCATGAAAGCATGTTCACCTTGTTTCCTCCAACATCTGCAATTTGTGTCATGAAAGCAGCAGCCATGTGCTTGATGGCCCCTTTTATCACAATGGTAACAAGCCTTGCTTGCGTATTTATTTATTTTTTTTCCACTGTTCACATTTATGTAACTCATTTCCAGTGATGTGCTCACTGTAGTCATTCTCTCTCCAGTGTTAGGTTACTCTCTGTCAAAATGGTTTTAAATGACCTCACTATACAAGCTGAACACTAACCTCTCTGTTATGGTAGTCATTCAGAGTTGGCGAACGTGTTCAAATATTGTGACTGCTTCAGTACAACAGCTGTACCGTTGTGTAACCCTGTTGATAATTGTGTTTGTTGGATCTGAATCATTCAGAAATAATGAGGGCTTTTGTATAATAATTTATTTTGAGAATGACTAAAATAGCATCATAAATATCAGGCTTAGTGGACTGAACAAGCTACAAAATAGATTAGAAGATGTATGTGCCAATTACACTGATGAAAGCTGGCATCATTGCATCAGCTTAAAGGTCCACAGACCTTAGTTTCCAACTATAATCTACTGTATCCTGAGTGTCTAAATCCCGGGCTCTTATTCATACAAAGAATAGGGAAAAGCAGAGTAATCTATATTTTCCCTATAAATCTTGGTATAGCCTTTCTACATATTTTCAGCATTCAGACATACTCTCATAATGTTGACTTCTTGACGCTATAACCTCCTGCTACTGTACATATCCTAGTAAGGTCTACAACCACCAACACCGATCCACTCATCAGCTTTTTAACAGAGACAAAGCTGTAACTTTAAGTCTCATAACCCCCAAATGGGAAAATGTTCAGGACGGAGGACAAGGCTTAGTGCACTCTGTTTTCTCAGTAACATAACCAGCTGATTATTATTATTATTATTATTATTATTATTATTATTATTATTATTATTATTATTATTATTATTATTATTATTATTATCCATACATCTTCTACCGCTTACTCCTTTTCAGGGTCACGGGGAACCTGGAGCCTATCCCAGGGAGCATCAGGCACAAGGCGGGGTACACCCTGGACAGGGTGCCAATCCATCACAGGCCACAATCACATACACACACCTATTCATACACTACGGACACTTTAGACACGACAATAATATTATTATTATTATTATTATTATTATTATTATTATTATTATTATTATTATTATTACTATTATTATTATTTATATGCAGCACATTATTAACTTTAAGAGAGAGAAAAGGGAATCTTGTGATAGAACTGCTGTTTACAGCTGCTATATTGTAAATGAAAACAAGATCTAACTTGTTTTGGGGACATTGCACATTATTAAATGAAACTATAATCCATTTAAAAGTACATTTTATATAAATGCATAACTATAAATGTGTAAAAAAAATCAACATAGCTCTGTAAGTAATAAAACTTGCAATCATTGACAATCTGCTCGGAAAACATTTGGGGTGGTGTGATTATTTTCCTACAACAGCACTCCACTTTTTGTTGAATTCCTAAATAATTTTATTGTATTCTACTGACATATTTTTGGGAAAGCTGCTCTCCCATTTGTTTTGGCAACTGTGGACAAAATGCAGGACTGGGGTGGGACAGATTTTCAGCCTGGCAATGTAATGAGCAAGACACACACTCATTTGGGATGTCCACAATAACAAATCTACAGTTTAAACTCTTTTGACAACTTACAGTATTTTCACAGATATTGCACAATTGGCACCAACTTCAACACAAATATATGCAAACACACACACACAAAAGAATCAACTGGTCTAAAATAAATCTAAAAGGTTATAGCTAATTTCAAATGAAAAAGATCTTGACTAGAACAAATCTGACTTTAATTTTTATGCTTGATCATGCACTATGCTATTTCCCTATTTCCTTTCAACTGAATTTTTTTTGTCATGTACTACTCCATTGAAAAACATACACAGTAGGCCACTAGTAATGCAAATATGAGTTTAATTCTCTAAGGATACTTGAGAAAGTTGAAGCTGCATTTCTTTTTTATGTTGTCATATCTTATCACGTAAAAAAATAAATAAATCAATAAATAAATAAATAAATGTCTGAACAATTATTAAACCAGCCAGTGTTAATTACCAAATTGAAAAGAAAAACAACGCTAGATAATATAGCTAAGTAAACATTATTTCCAAGCCTATAAAATTTACACGTGTACACAACAGTAATATAACTTGTCAGAGAATTCCATCTTGAAAATATGTTTCCAAGTAGAATTTCAAGTTGGAATGCAAATCAATTTTAATTTACATTATTAGAAGCAAATATAGAGACTTTACCATAAGATGCAAACCACTCATCAGAAGAAAGAATCGGAAAGCCAGATTGGAATTCACAAGAAGTACAGTGATAAACCACAACAGTTCTGGAGCCAAGATTAACCTCTACCAAAGTGATGGAATGGCCAAAGTGTTGAGAAATAAAGGATCTGCTCCAAATGATCCAAAACATAGAAGCTCATCATTCAAGCATGGTGTATTTAGTGTCATGGCTTGTGCTTGAATTGCTACTTCTGGAACAGGCTCACTAATCTTTATTGATGATGCAACTCATACCGATAGCAGCAAAATAAATTCAGAAGTTTACAGAAACTATGTTCTGCATTCCATTTTTCAGAGAAATGCATCCAATGTAATTGGGATGACCCCAGAAGCACTACCAACAAAACACAGGGCTTCATCAGGGGAAAAAGTGTAAGGTTTTAGACTGGCCAAATCAATCACCAGACCAAAACCCAGTTGAGCATGCATTTCGCCACCTGGAGAGGAGACCATGTAAATATGAATAGGACTTCTCAGAGACTACAGACAAACTGTAGCAAATAAACTATATATTTCTATAAAATTAAAACTATACAATTCCTTGATGCTAAAAGTACTAAACAATAAACTGACATTAGCTTGAAGATGCATTAAAAATGGGATACCTAGAAATTGTAACTTGTCATACTACACGCACTCTGACTATTTCTCTGTAGGTAATTAACATTTATAGTTTATTGTTTGCACTGGGATGATCACACAGTAGTCATTGCCAGTGTAGCGTGTATTATGCAGTGCTACATTGTGTGCACCACAGATAACTGTCTGAGCAGCTGCATTGACATCATCTGGGCTTGCTGCTGTCGTAAACAAGTCTGTAAATTTGCAGCATTTACTTGTTCCTTCTAATTGTGAACCCCCACTCCACAAACACACATACACACTTTTTCTTTTTCTTTTTTTTACAGTCCATACCCATTAAAGGCTAAGAGGAATCTCTGGTTTAACTGTACACAAGGGCATTTGTCTGACCAGCCTGGAATTAGTCCACCAATTAAGAATCTCAGAAGACCACTCTCATTGTCTCGATGCCTGCTGTATGTGGAGGAAAGGGCATGATTGATGTGCATGTGTGCCTGCACATTAGTATATGTGAGTATGAGTCTCAGAGTGCAGCTGCATGCAACCTACACTGCAACATTTAGTTCTAAGTAATAATGATAACATTCAATTTACCACTAATCTGTGGCCCACCAGGAATTCTCAGTTTTCCCAATTAGTCACTTTGGCATTGACAAAAGGTCACATTAAATTAGCAACAAATGGCAAAATATGCACTGGTTATTTTCACACAGCAGGCTAGTTAATAGTCAAAAATCAAATCTACCTATATATTTAGATGTGGGGGGAAAATCTGTACTGATCATAATAAAATATAATCAGTAAATATAATCAATAAAATATAATCAGGGCGGTGTGGCGCAGGTGGTATAGCTGGTTGTCCACTAATCGTAGGGTTGGCGTTTCGATTCCCGGCCCGGGTGACTCCACATGCCGAAATGTCCTTGGGCAAGACACTGAACCCCAAGTTGCTCCCGATGGCAAGCTAGCGCCTTGCATGGCAGCTCTGCTACCATTGGTGTGTGAGTGTGTGTGTGAATGGGTGAATGAGACACAGTTTAAAGCACTTTATAAGTGCACATTTACCATTTACCAATAAAATGTACTGATTATTACCATATACTGAATAGTAGAATACTCGTTAATTTAAGCGATTGTTCAGAGTGAAGATATGTACCCAGGTGTTCTGAAAAAAGGTGTTGCATATAGATCGTGTGTGTGTGTGTGTGTGTGTGTGTTTGTTTGTGTGTGTGTGTGTGTAAATTTTATTTATTTACTGAAAAGTTCCACAAACTGCCAGCAAAGATTAGTCAGTGGTTACATTGCATTGAAGCTCTGAACTGGCTTTCCAAAAAGGGGAAAATTCTCACAGATTGAAACAGCAAGGACGGAAACTTACCTGTAGCACAGTTTATGAAGTATCATCCTAAAATATGGAAACACTGTTAACATTTATTTATTATTATTATTTGTTTTAATTTTTTGCATTCATTTAATCAGAATACCTACCTAAGCACAACACAACACTAGGCTTAGATTTTTTGTTATTTTTTTTTACAGTTTAAATAGAAGCAATTACTGTTTCAAAGTTGAATGGAATCTACATTTCCAGGACACATTTAAGTCCAGGACAAAGGATTTATATGTGCAAGCCATTAGTCAGGAAAGAAACCAAAAAGATCAAAGGAAACGGTCAGAATGGGACTACCACCACCATGTTTCACTGTAGGGATGGTGTATTCCAAAGTATAAACCTTCCATTTTTGGCAAAAATTTTAGAACGTGTTGTGGCTCTGCAACTTCACAATCACCATTCTGTTAATAATCTTTTTGAGCCTCTTCAGTCTGGTTTTCGTAAACTTCACAGTACAGAGACAGCTTTGTTCAAAATCTGGTTTCAGGACTGAGATTGGCTCTGTTCCTACTATCCATTAGGGATCAATTTTAGGCCCCTTACTTTTTAGTATTTATATATTTCCTCTTGAATTTCTCTTAATATCACTCAAGTTTAACTATCACTTCTGTGCAGATGATACTCAGATTTACATTCACTCTATTTCTGGTGAAAATGTGTAGTTGTTCTGTAAACATATTCTCCCATTGAACTATTGATCTCTTCAGCTCCTTCAGAGTTACTCTTGAGTTCCTGAAATGATTCTTTTTTTTTTTTTTGGCACATGCATTGGTGCTTGAAAGTTTGCGAACCCTTTAGAAATTTCTATATATCTGCAAAGGTTCACATACTTTTGCCATTTACCGATATGTGGTGTTGGATCATTCACCTCAAGAAATATAGGACCAATATTTTGTCTCATATGTTTAATTGGGTTCTCTTTATCAACTTTTATGAATTGCGTGAAAGTCTGATGAGGTTTTAGGTCATCTATGTGCATTTATATTGAAAATGCTAAAGGATTCCCAAATTTCAAGTCTTAGAATGCATCTATAAATCAGTGTTTGGTAAAGACACAGTTTTCACTTAACACTCTTTATTAAAATACATTGGTACATTACTATGAATTTGTAATTTAAAGTGAATTTTCCAAAATGATTCAGTTAGGGTGAAAAAAAAAGAGAAGAGGATTTAGCAATTCAAAGGTAGTTTCAGAAAAGGGAAACAAATGGTACCAAAGCCCAAAAGTCAGACATCTGTCTGTGCTCTGTTTCTCTATAATTAAGAGAAGTGATCTACCATCTTAGTGTGAGGATTTTAGAAGTTGAATGATTTTCACTCAGCACCTGTGAACCTGTGAATCTGTTTACCATGTCTCTCAACAAAACTAAATTTCACCATCAAACAGTCAAGCTTCATTCTGCTGCACCTGACAAGCAATTTAAATACAAATTACATTGTTTCATCCTGCATTCCTCTGTTAACATCAACGATTGCCTCTTAAGCACTCTAAGTTGTGTTTCAAGAACAAATGTATAAAAATGGCTTTATAGTAGATTTACTTATGATGCAATGACCCAAAGACATTTACTTATGATACAAAGGTGTGTATATGTACACACACCTAATACGTAGTCAAGGGCTATGTGACATTCAGACATGGTTGACATAGTTGTGAGAAATGTAACAATCACTGACAGTTTAATGAATTTATAATATTAGGGACAGCCAGCCGGAAGTGATATGGTACAATTATGGTCCTTATAGTAATGTCTATGTGGCCAATTATTTTCTGTCATACCAAGATCAGGCAGCTATTTATTTTTGCACTGAGATCCATAATTCTTTAAAAGATTGGCAAGATGCCATTTGAAATACACATCTGACAAAAATGGTGTAAATAATGTATGGTTTTTGACACAACATAAAATGAAATACAAAATACGGTGCTTACACATAACAAGTGTAGCAAAGGTTTTACAAAAGATTCAACTGTTTCTCTGGTAATGATGATCATCAGTAGAGACAATAGGCCAAATTCCAAGTACTACTGTGAGCATACTGACTTCTCAACCCTATGGAGTGCATTATATGGTCCATAGAGAGTCATTTAGTATATCATAGCAGTATATAACAGGAGTAAATGATAGTATGAGATGCCTCGTTTTGTGGACACTTAAGAATATTGAATGTAATTATTAATTGTTCGAGAGTGCATCTTATTTATGAATGCAAAAAAAATAAAAATAATAATAATAATAATCATCATCATCGTTATCATCATTGGCAAGTTGGTGCTATTGTAGGAAAATAATCAATCTTAGTTGGTTAAAGTAGCTCTGCTTTATGTCAGGCCACATCACAACAACATAATCTTTGTTGATTATTTTCCCATTACAACATGTCCCCAAATGTTGTTTTCTTTCTTCATTCATAACTTTAATGTGGAGTGTAACACACCCTACTTATATTTTGATATTTTAATTACTGGCCTGTCTCTATGCCAGTCAGTCTGTGGTAGGATTCTCAAATGGATGTGATGCTGTATTAGTCATAGTCTTGAAAGCACATTTTTTAACTGACATTGCAAATGCCCAATCACAGACCTTTCGGATTTGCTTTCCATGTATGCTGTTGTAAAATGTCACTACAGCAAAAGTAAACTGGTGTGCATCAACCTCAAAATTGTGTTTATCACCGTGACTCAGTGGAAAATTGCTTTGTCGATAATAAATTACAGGGGTGCAGCTTGTGAACAGGCAAGTCAGGAAACTGCTTGGGGCCCCAGGCCATTAGGGGGCCCACGAGGGCTGACAGACCTTTCTCCACAGTAATGTCTCAAAATGTGGCAACCACAGTGACAGTGGATGACCTAAAATGACATGACAGTTGGAAACTTCCTGAAGGGGCCCCATTATGGGAACTTTACAGCAGTAATAATTTCATAAAACATCAATGAAGAAAAATGAAGAAGACCTTTCCATGAAAAAGAGAATGAGGGAAAAAGTCAGCAAAACAGTGGTAAGTGGATCAGATAATGATGATTGCTTGTTTAAGTATAACAGTAAATAACTGAATGCTGCTATTCAGTCTAGCCTTAACTAGTCTAATAGGGGAGACACTTAGATTACTTCAGCTAATGTTAGTAGAATAACGGCATTTATTCTTAAAAATTTTTGTAAGATAACCTACCTGGGATAAATCTAGATGAAGATACTAGATGATACCATTTTCTGCAACTAATGAAAGCTTCTCCAGTCTCTGGAGTGCAGGTCCAACCCTGCCTGCTGTGACCAAGTCGAGAGACAATTATCAACATTGTCTCTCTCTGCCATTCACGTTAAACCGCAACACTTTATAATCTTTCTAGATTATTACATTAGTAACTCCCTCAACATTAACCACTTCCTGTTCTGTATTTCCATACACATCCAAGTTCTTGCCGTCGGCTCCTATGATCCATATATTATTCTGGTAAAAATGTACTTTTTTTAACTTAGACTTTAAATAATATAATGTATTAATACAATATTATGTAAATCTTATAATATAAATATATTAGTTATTTCTCTTTAATAATTAATTATTAAGTATTATTAAAAATTGTATAACTAATATATATATAATTATTAAATTAAATATATGATACTTGGGCCATTTTATTGACCACCGTCTTAGATACGTTAGATTACCTAGTTATTTCAGTACCGTGACATATTAAAAAAAAAAAAAAAAAAAAAAATAGTTGAAAGTTTGTGAGGTTCTGTCAGAATGATTCAGACTTTTTTTTGTTTTTTTTTTTATAAAATAGAAAAATTATCTGATCCTCTATTACTTCAAAAATTCACCTTTAGTCACCAAAACTGAGTTAAATTTTCATTTGTTTTGTATTGGTTACAGATGAAATAAGTCAACAATTCAATTAGTTGTATTAGTTAGTGGTTGGGTTATAGTAGCAGGACAAATAGGGAGAATCTGGAAAATGAAATTAATTTTAAGCCTAAAAAACAACAGAAAAAAAGACATTACAAATATTACAAAAAAATTACGAAATAGGGGTTTTAAAAATGTTTTTTCTTGGCAGATTTGTCTCTAAATTCCCAAAATATTTAATTCTTCTTATACCACAGAAATGAGGAATATGACACAATACATTGCATACATCTATATTGAGTATACCTATATTGTGGAACATCTGCAAAAGAAGTTCCTGTTATGAGCTAGGTTCTCTTTTTTTTATTTTCTTCTCTTTGCTGAAGTTACTATGTCAAAAATGAGGCTTTTACTTTTAACAAGAAAGCACAAAGTCCCTGAAGATTTTCCAATGACAGAAAACCTATCCATCCAACCATCCATTCATACACAGGGTTGCGGGAAGCCTGGAGCCTATCACAGAGGACTCTGGGCACAAGGCAGGCGACACCCTGGACAGGGTGCCAACCCGTCGCAAAAGACTCCTTCCATAATTGTCAAATAAATGTCTCCTTTCAGAAAGCTTCAACACAACAACGGTTATATATTGTGTTTCGTTAAATAACAACGCCTTCTTTTTTTAAGATGTTTGTTATTAACGTGAGATTTTGTGGAGCACTGTGAATGAGTTGCTTCTATAGAAAAAAAAAAAGGATTAGAATGATCACATTAATGTAAACCTGGGATTTGAATTACTGCGAGCTATGCTGTTATAAAACAATAAATAAATAAATAAACAAATTTGAGACTTCCTGCCCAATCAGAACTGAGAATGCAAAAGTGTTGTGGTATTAGAGAGTTTTAGACAGTGGGAAACGCTTTGTGTTAAAACAGCATGAAATTGCATCTATTATAATTCTCATGTCATTGCCCAATAAATTCTGAACAGGTTCCAAACATTTTAAATTTTCTATTAGACAAAGGTGATTGGCTGATAATTTCTCAGACATAAAAAGGCATGACAAAACACTTTATGAATAAATATAAAAGGTGACTGCATTTATAAACAGTTTTATGAACTCTCTATTACAAAGTGATATTTTCTTGTTACATCCTTGTGCAGTAGGTACATTGTTTAGTGAATATTTTACATAGAATGGTCTTGAATGATAGATTCAAAGTCAAATTACCCTCACAAGCTACTGAGTACCGCTCAGTGGCATGTTGTGAACTTGTTGTGAATGTATGTTTTGTGTATTTGTTTATTTATTTATTTATTTGTTTGTTCATTTATTACTATTATTATTATTTATTTATTTTAAATGGCTGGAATCAACACTAATCTATGTTACTCTATGATTAAGTGTTATACTGTAGCACACAGTATGTGCACAGTCTAATTACATGCTTCTCAGATAAGTAATGGTTTTGAGTTTTTTAAGCTATTATTTGAGTATCCAAAAAAAGATGTGCACTTCCCAGGCACTTTACTTCTCAGATGAGATTTCTAAATGCTGGTTATAAGTACTGTTTCTCAATAATCAAAATTTGTTCCTAGATGTTCCTACACATGTATGAAACACAGACATACTATAAAATCATACAGATCTTGTCTATAGTGGTAATGTTACACAACACAAAATACTCAAAATAAATCAAGCCCTTAGCTCAGTGGGAACATTTTTCCTGAGATACTGGAGCATCAGCTGAGCTCTGACTCTATAATGGAGATTTTATTGCAGTGGTTTTCCTATAATGTGGAAGCAGTGTTTGTGTCTTGGACTGGGCTGCTCATTAGAGTGGCATGAAGCAGCTTGACACATACAGGATGCCAATCCATCACAGAAGAGCTGCTTGAGATGGGGGCTGACCTCAGGAGAGGCAGGCTGTAATGACTACGGGTTAAAAAAAAAAGACAGAGAAAAAAAATCCAGCTTCAAACCAAACCGTCGTCTTGTGAGTTGCAATGCCAACACCCCTGACAAACCTGAGGTCTCAGTTAGCATGAGCATAACAATTATTCTCTCTCTCTCTCTCGCTCTCTCTGTCTCTCTTAATGTCTCTTTTCACATTAGGAATTAATGCACACATTATGTCATATGCATACAATCTTACTTAACATACTACAGCACTGTTTATCTCTACATTCTGATCGCTCAGAAAGTATTGGTTCATTTTCTGTAGCGATGGCGCTGATATTAGTTCCGACAGCAAATATGAATGCACTCATTTTGATATATTATAATTTCTACGGTGACAGCATTTACAGGGGACTAGTATGGTGTACTTTCTATGTGCAGATTAAAAAAGAGGTGAACCTGGTCACATTTACAGTTTCACATTTAACATTTTGATAAGGAGTCTCCAGTGTCAGCACTTGGCAACAGTCAAGGAACATCAATGATAGGAATTTTGCTTTGTAGTTTCTCTGTAACATGATAAGCTCTACTTTTTTTGTACTGAGATATGAAATGCACACTGAAATATATTGGCTTTAGTATTCATCCCCCAAAAGTTCAAGCAACAATTTGAGCCACTTTTTGGGAGGCTGTGGCTCAGGTGGTGAAGTGTGCTGTCCACTAATCGTAGGGTTGGCGGTTCGATTCCCGGCCCGCATGACTCCACATGCTGAAGTGTCCTTGGGTAAGACACTGAAACCCAAGTTGCACCCGATGGCAAGTTAGCACAGTGCTTGGCAGCTTTGTTACCACTGGAGTGTGTGTGTGTGTGTGTGAATGGATGAATGAGACACAGTGCAGGCCAGTTACTAATTTTGGGGGTAAATTTTCGCCCATGTTTAATTGACTAAAATTTAAACTATTTTAGTAAGTAATATCTCCAGTGTGCATATAGTATGGTAAAGCCTACCAAATATTGCAAGGTTCATCAATACATTTGACCCCTTTATTTACTGAAAATATACTTGTAATATTTGAGTAATATAAATTCCAAATTGTTAGTATGATACCAAATCATTTCAGTTATTTATTTTTTTATTTTTCTTGTGCATATTTTATTGACCATGGATTAAATTCAAATTTAATTAATGTTAGTTTAATTACTCACACAATTTAATGGTAATCATGTAAGTATTTATTGATCGAATTATCAAAATGCCACACAGCAGAACACACATCTCCAAAATGAACCAGCTTGAAATGATGTTTGGAGTTGCACATTAAACAGCAAGTCCCTTGTTGGTGCCAGTGTTGCAGAAATCCAACTGTGGAGGAAATAAACACTCATTCACATCTCTCAAGTATTCACAAATTATTAGTGATAATAATATAACACAAATTTTACTGGGGATTGAAAAAGCTTCATGTTTCCTACACGTCACTGTGTTGTACTGAATAAGAACTAAAAATGTTCAGAAATTGAGTACTTGTTTTATTTTCGATTCGAATGAAGCAGGCTTTATTTGTCACATATACATTACAGCACAATGAAAATCTTTTCTTCACATATTCTAGCTTGTTAGGAAGCGGGGGTCTGAGCATAGGGTCAACTGTGATAAGGCACCACTGGAACACAGAGGGTTAGGGCTTTGCTCACGGGCCCATGACAGCTTGGTAGTGCTTGAACCCCTAACCTTATGATCAGCAACTCAGAGCCTTAACCGTTGAGCCGTTGTTATATGACTGCTGTTATGTGACCCTTTATAACTGTGGAACCAATACTCAAACCAGATTATTTGGCATAATAAATGCCTATGTAGGTTTTAATCATAATCTTTGTAATAATTCCCCCAAATTTTCTCAGCATCTGTGGAAACCAATGATATGTATTTCACTTTCACAAATATTTGTTACATTAAAACTGAATTTGTATTGTATTGTATATTCATCATACCCAGTCATTTAAAATGCATTGTAGGATTTTGTACAGAATTACCATATAATACAAGCAAAATGGTTAGCCAATTCAAAATTAGACTTTTTTATTTTATTTTTTTCTACTAAATTATAAAGCACAGAAGACATGTTTTGTTGAGAAGATATTTGAAAAGCTCTCTCTTTTACACACATTCTAAAAGTTCAACCATAGTACATAACTTTTCCAGAAACCGAACTTTTTGGACAAAAGCTTGTGAAGCTGTAGGAGTTGAAAACAGCTGATATTCACAATGGTTGATGATGTAACATGTGTTGTCAAGAGGACATTTATTCCATGCTGTTCCAAAATTCTGACAGTGTAGTTGAGCTCTTTCTCTCTGTGTTTTCTCACTTCACTGCCCCTGTAACAACAGCCAACAATGCAAACAGAGAGGTCATTAAAACTGTATCCAGAGCTTAATTTTGAGAAAGATCCTACCAGAACATGATCCAGCACCTCCAAAAATATAGTACACCTGCATTCTGGAACCTTTTTATGTGGATCTGCAGTGTCTCTGCAGCTGGGTGCAGCTCATGCAGCCATATTATCAAAAGAAATCATTTTAGTACTTAATTCAGTAAAATAGAACAACAAAAAACTGCTATAAAAATGCATATGCAAAGTTACCATTGAAAACAGTAACACAACAATAAAGCAAATACAAAAGCTCAAACATTTCCTGATCAATATAGTCAAGTACTAAGGAAGCTGGAATATATCTTGCTAGTTAGCAAAGATGGTCTACCAACTTGACCATTTTAGTACCTGGTCCAACCAAGCTGGATTTTTCATCAGAGCCAGGAAATGGAGTATTCTTCAATTTTTTATTTTTATTTTATTTTATTTATTTTATTTTTTTTAACATTTACTTAAGATGGTGTAGAAGCTTTGGCTTCTCCCTTTGGTGGTGGTGGTGGGGGGTGTTGTACACAAGGCCCCAGTGGGATAGGATGTTTTTAGGAATCTAATCTTTAGGAATCCAATAAATATACAAAGAACCATCAAGGAGCGTTTTTTTTTGTTGTTGTTGTTTTTTTTTTTTAGGAAGCATGTGTGGCCGAGCAGAGAAGGAAGGAAAAGAAAAAAAGTCGAAAAAAAGAAGACTGCTAAATAAATAACAAAATGGGCTCTAATCCTATACCAGTGACGTGCGGTGAGGTTCATGGCTGCGGAGGCTCTGACTCTTTCAAAGTCAGATTTACAAATATATTAATTCAACAGAGTAGTATAAATTCACCATTCAACCGCTGCTTGCACATTGACTACTGGTTGTGTTTCATATCCCATATCAGCATTCTTTACACACACATAGGTAAGGTACATATTTGGCCAAAGAAGAACCTTAAATTTATAGCGGCTCAGAGGGAGCACATTTGCTCGGTACTCTCCGTGTGTTCTTAATTTGCCATCACAATTCATACTCATTCAATACAAATGAAAGTATATACAGTCTACAACAAAAAGACAAGGGTAGTTATATTCTTTAATATAAATATTTTTTTTCTTATCTTGTTTAATATAATTTGTCATGGACTGTACAGCAGTGTATGCATGGTCTTACCTTTTCCTCGTCTGTTATTACTTACATCATCAAATCCCAAAACGCCTCCCTCACTTCACAGGCCACCTCACTTTTAGCCACCTAACACAAAATGACAGATCTGGGCTTTGTTTGTGACATCTATTGTCTCGTCTACTTCTACACCAACAAATAGAGCTGCATTAATCTCCTTTTTTATGTAATTTCTAATCACATCACTTATTGCTTCAATTAAATCGTTCTGAATTCAGAAAACACAGCTAACCCATCATCTTTCTCAGCAAAAGCATGTAATAGTTTTACATAGTTGCCAAGATTAGAAGAGATCGTACTCTCATCGTTAGCACAAAATGCTTATTGCTGTTTGGCTAGGAAGCAAGTTGCATTAATGAGGTCTTTTAAAATCTCTCGGGTTTTCCGTTACCATAGCATTGCAATTTGGCTTTGAATGTGAGTAGTTGAACTTTCATGTCTGCTGAGACTTCTTGGTATATTTTTCAAGTCACAAAATCCCGTTGTAGAAAATCACACACTGTTCACTCAACATACACAAGTGAAAAGTTTAATTCAAATAATACACACAGAACTCAGTACAGACACACTGTAATGGTGGCGGCTCATAGGAAACAATTTTAATCAATAATTCAATTAATTGGATTAAATGTAATTATTCAGGTGCCAGACAGGATAAAGCCTATCAAAATATATTTTTAAAAAGAACACCAGATAAGCTCTAAAAGCCACCGGTTACATACATGCAAAATAACACTACATAATGGCAAGAGGAAAAATGAGTGTTGCTTATCTTTGTGTTATATTTGCATAAAAATCCTCATCGATACATTCTACAATATTTGCACAAAAAGCATCTCTCTCTATGATGGTATTAACCTTATTGTAGAGCAGAAAGGATCAGGATCACTATCATCTCCATAAAATCATGTGTGGCTCGACAGAAGGAGAGAGGGAGGTAAAGAGAGGGAGAGATTGTTAGGTAAGACTGTGCTTTGCATAAAATAAAGTCTACACATGGTAGGCTTGAGTAAACAAATATGTTTTAAGCCTAGACTTTAACACTGAGACTGTGTCTGAATCACTGGCTTGGGCCGGTTGAAAAGGATACTCTTCATGGAGGTATGACTTAAATGAATATGTCCTGATGACTATATTGATATGGTGAAGCTTTTGTTGTGAAGTGTTAGGTGTATATTTGTCCATTCTACAGGTACTTTTTCTTATCCTTTTTAAACTCTCAGTTTAACCACAGAAAAACAAGAATATCACTGAGAACAAAGAACAATGATGGTTCATGACAAAGCCACTGATCCGTTCCACTCAGCAGATTCATGCGAGAAAAGATAACATAAGAAAACATATATAATCAACAATGAAACAAAACATAGAAAAAATCTGTAAAGGAGAAATATCAAATTTAAAAACACTGTACTCGCACCACCAAGGGAGGTGGGGGTGTCTGAGTGTGTGCACAAAAATACAGTTCAACTTGTTTTACGTGTGTGTGTGAAGCACACCTTTTTTTTCTTTCCTTGACTCCTCCTCTAATAGGCTGTCCCACATCCGGTAACTACGTTCCCCTGCACATTGGGGGGTGGTAACAATAAGGGCTCATTTGTGTTTACTTTGTTTTGGTGTGGTTTTCCCAGCTTTGACAGAACACCACGGAATAGCAGCAGCGACTATCCACACACACACACACACACACAGGCTGATATCCACACAACGTCAATATTTCATAGCATTTAACTTTCATTAAGAAATAAACCAATCAGCCAGCAACAAGACATGAAAACCAAATACACAAAATACAGAAAACGAAATCAATCTTCCAATGTAATTATAAATCAATGACAAAACCAAAACCACGAACCAAATACAAAATAAACAACAGCAAAAAAACCCACAACATGAAAATGTTGTCAAGTAACATGAAAGTAACTTTGAATTAACAGACTACAGCTGGATAGAAGCAGCGCTGCCAGGCACAAGTACAGCCAGAGACATCAGTAAAGGCAATGCAAACCCAATAAAAAAGGAACAACAAGAAAACAATAGAAACAAAACATTCAGAGATGCAAAACAGTCAGAGAGCAAAATACTAATGAAAAAAAAAATTATAATACATTTATATAAACTAAACCAAAAAGGCAAAACAGTAACACTGTCCACCAATTAATGTAGGTTGACAGGCTGAAAAAAAGAAAAAAAAAATCACGACACACTTGCTAAAATGAGCCCATCCTGCTTCATATACACACTATTCACATGTATTTTTCCACTTGTATTTTGGTGAAAATTGTGCTTTATTCCATTTGGGTAATAGTTGATTGATGGTTCTCACTGTCGTGTAGAAATTAAAATGCATACTCCACTCAAAGGGCAAATGAATATGTTCTTTTCTTTGCTGATATCATTCCATGGCCAGATTATTAAGCAATATTGTACAAGCAATAGTGTACTGATATTCAGTACAACCACATGATTACTAGATCAATACTGATTTTATACATCAGTTCTACAAACAAGATATTTATACTGGGTAAATTACATTTCAGACACAATTTTTTTTTTTTTGCTGAACTGGTGGAAAGGGATCCCGAAGAAACTACACTCACTTTATAGCACGTTGACTAGCTGGCTCACATTGATTAGGACGTACCTGTTAAATGTACTTCCATTGAAAATGGTATCTCTTCTTCCTTTTCAACTTTATCTGATGACCTAACAGTTTCAAACTAGGAAGTGGAATTTCATTTTCAGTATCAGTACTGGAATTAAATATGATAAAAGAATAGCTTGTCATATTAACCTGCATAAATTCATCATCAAGAAAATAACATCAGGACTGCTAAAAAAAAATAACTTAGAATAGCTGAAACAGATTCAAAATGGTTATTTTATTTATTTATTTATTTTTCATTTAGTTGAACATTATTATAGCCATCCCAGTTTAAATGCAATGTTTACAAACAGAGGACATGGTAAATTTGTGGATGGTGGCATTAAATCATTTGTTCAAGCACATCTTTTGTTTTTTTAGCAAACAAACCTGCCAGTCACCTTTGTTATAGTGCGTGATAGCAATCTCCTCTACTTGTTGACTGTGTGGTCACCATGGACCCTTTGTTTCTGTGCTTCTATAATTTAAAGTAACAAAAACAAAAGTCAATCAAATGTTGTGTTATAGACAAATATTTGCAGCTTAGATATCAAAATGCAACTTGCTTGGCCAACTAAGAAAAATAATTACTTGTAAACTATAAATACTCTAGTCATTTGATGGGAAGAAAAAAAAAGAGAGAATTTAGAAATATATCAGAAATGTTTATTTTCTCTGTCAGGTACAGTAGCAATGGTCATGTATATACTGTATAATAACTGATATTCAGATACAGTAAACACTGCAGAAGGAACTTTTTCAGATATAACCTTTTTTTTTTTAATTAGGAGTTACACTTGGATTACAAAATAAAAGCTAAACATGAAGAGCAAATTGGGCTTTAAACTATTACAGATTAATATCAACCTACAATATCAACAATATATATCAACTTAATCAAACAGATTTAGTGTCTGAGCTATACGTTTTTTTAATGTGTATTTTTAATTATTTTTATTTATTAGCTTCAACCACAGAGAAAACAAACAAACAAACAAACAAACAAAAAACTACTCTTTATTGTCTCTCATGGAGGCTATTGTGATGCAACACGCATTAATGCTGCAACTAGCACAAGCTACTTCTTTCGAATACCACCACCTGCCACACTACTCATATCGGCCGAGGCACAGTTCAGCTGATGGTAAATTATTTTTTTACTAGGCAGAAAAATTTGCATGCCAGAGCTTTTCAGAATCCAGAACACTTATTTTTGTTGCCTTCTTGCCTGGGGTACAGACACAATTTGCTACATGAGTATATCCTAATTCATTTCAAATACCTAGTTCACTAGCTCGCCATATATTATTACATTTTGTTAACTACCATTTTTACACATGTCAAAGAGGTTTCCAGGCAACCAACTCATTTGACTGTACAGCCTCCTGGTGTTTTTGCTTGCCCAGTGTTTTATCTAGTGAATTCATTGCCTGTTCACCACGAATAAACAGATAATTGCCAGTTTATTAGGTATACCTAGCTTAAACATATACTTATCAGCCGGTTTATCTCCTACCATACAGACTACTTTTCTTAACTAAGCAGTGCTGCTGCAGCTAAAATACTAATGTTAAATCAATACACACTAACATGCATAATGTCAAACCTCATATTGTGCAACTGATTTACTGTATACCTACACTTTCATGCGGCAACATAACAAAGCTCAAGAGAATGAGAATTCAAGATCCATGGATGACTTTAGATTATATGTACAAAGCACATTTCATGATGCACACTGGCCATATCTGTCTCTCTGACATGTAATAAGGAAGAGTTGTCTTCTGTGACATGACTGAAATGCACACATGAAAGAGGTGCAAGAATTTCATAAGGCATTTTTTCAGAGCAAAAAGCTTACACTAATTTCAGTAATGAATTCAGCAGAGTACCTTGATAGCTATTAGGCCTGTAGGCCCATTCTCAGCGGTAATACACAGGAGAACAATCCTCTACTATCATCCTGTCAATGTCTCCGACTGGTTACATTTGCATAATAAATTCAGTGCAGTCTGTCAACATCCCTGACTGTTGACATTTGCTTAATAAATTCTAAGCAGTCCGACAAACTAGGCTAGTTGCATGATTTAGCCATTAGCCATGTATAGAAGGTAACCTTGTGATCTTTTTAAAAATTTATCCAAGGAAATTGCACATTGCATAACATTTATAAGATTGACATGACGTATGTTTAGTTAGAGAGTGAACTTTGTTTAGAATTT
The DNA here is from genome assembly GCA_012411365.1 of Ameiurus melas. NCBI lineage: Eukaryota > Metazoa > Chordata > Actinopteri > Siluriformes > Ictaluridae > Ameiurus > Ameiurus melas. The sequence continues at coordinate 6,322,037 of CM022767.1, forward strand.
CTATGTGGGAATTATGTTAAATTACTAAGGAACATGTTAAGGAAAGTTTATAGTGTGTAAATGATGAAGCAGGGTGGTGTAAGGTGACATGGAATGGAATTATTAGTTGAGAAATTGACTGCTGAACGTATCAGAAGTGGTCATAATTATTACTAAACTCTAAAATAAATTTTTATTATAATTGGTGCAATTTTGATGGTTCATTTCTAATTGATATTTAATCTAAATAAATGGCACAATCATATAGCGCTTTTATCAACATTAACTGTGCACTGGGAGCTTCAGAAGTATGAAGTCACAGAAATCACAAATCAGGGTTTGTTTTTGTTAAGTTCTTTGTTCGATACCAGTCACAGAACCAAAATTTGGACCCTGCACTGGCTGATTTCCTATCATCTGAGCTCGGGAAGAAGTCACACCGACACCATCTGCAGTGAAAGCTTCTTAGTTTAGTGATACAGAAAGCATAGTATATATTGATAAAGAAAGATAAATGTAAATTGGAACAGGTTACAGAAAAAAATTAAAACATCTATTATGTCGGTTCGAATTATGTAAGAACTAAAAGACGTCTAGTCTACAAGATAATAAGAGAAGAAGAAGAACCGAGAGAGAGAGTGCGGGTGAAAGGCCTGAAACTTATCAGGTTTTTTTTTTAAGTAATATGCTATTTACTTTTTAATTCATGGAAATGAGACAACTTGCACCACTACAAAGAAAAGCACTCAGAAATGCCAAGAAACTGGCATTTTGAAAGCATCACACATGGAATGGGGTTCAGTATAATATTGCATCAATTAATGAAATCTTAAGAAATTGACAATATTTGATTATTGGAAAAAACGAATCTCCAATAACCTAGTCAGAAAACAAACTGGATTAATAAATAATACTGGTTCACTTTATGGACCAGTTGCCTCAATTCAGTCAATTTGCTTTTTCATGCCAATCAATCAGTGCTAGTTTTCTTTTTGCTTGAAACTCCTTCAGAAGGCTTTAGATTGATTATTTTTATCTGAACCCAAGTGTTATTGATGTGCTCTCAACTGCTTAAATGTAAAGGAGGGGGGGGGTTCACTCGCTTCTTCCAGCTTCTTCAGTGTACACTTCACTCACGAAACTTAAACTGACCGTGTATAACTATCTTCCGCCTGCCGTTGCATCACTACCAAAAAGAAAATGTTGACCTTTTGCAGCACAGCAGTCACGGCACACCTGCTTCATGACACCTATCCCTTTCTCTTTCCCTTATACGTTACCTGCATCTCCTCCCCCCCAAAAAACCCAAAAACCAAAACAAAATCCACTGACCCCCGAAAAAAAAAAAACAAAAAAAAAAAAAAAAAAAAAAAAAAAAAATATAATATATATTTTTAAAAAAAAAAAAAAAAATTGGTGGGGCCCCTGTGCCAAAAAAACAAAAAGAACTGTAAATATGTAACAATAGATACGAAGAAAAAAACATTCCATTTAATCTCAATGAATGCATGTTTTTCATCAAAATCTCTATTCATTTTTTTCCTTTTTACCCATGACCTTATTTCAAAACATAACCATCTCTGTATGTCAAAGGTGAAATACCCCGATTTTGTCTCCGAGAGCATCTAAGCTATGAAACACTTTTACCTTCAATATCTGAAATGTCAGCATCATCTGAAGCTTCTGGTACTCCCAATTCCAGTTCTGGAACTACATATTATGCTCTGTTCTCCTGCTCCTGGAGTACATTCTCTTCCTGGTCTACCTCATTTATTTCTTGCTGTTACCACCCCTTTGTCCCTACTGTGCCTAAGTGCAGTTGCTGAAACACAAATAAGACTCTAACTGGTTTGTGGGTCTGGGTTTGGTCCTACATGATGTGGTAGGTGTCCATACAAGGAATGTGCAGTGACGAATGTGATCTCTATGTACTACCTGTATTGGACCCCCCTTTACAGTCTTAACAGTGAACACAGGGATGTCTGAGTGATTCTGCCTCAATACAGCATAAGATGTGTGCTCCCACTTGTCCTGGATTTTGTTTCTGCCCTATGTGTATGCTTACATAGCAACACACGGTCACCATTCCTTGCACCCTGGAGGACTTGTGGTCATACTCTTTCTTCTATCTCTTGGAGGCCTCTTGTGCAACTGCATTTGCCACCTCTGCTGCAGCCTTTAGTCGGCTATGGTGATTCCTCACCCAATCATCCAAATTTTCTTTCCACCCAGGACATTTAGTTGAAGGTGTGCATCCCTCCTGAACATGATATATGAGTGGACATGGCTGTTGTATGCCATCACTAACTCTGGAAGGTTAGCTTTCCAATCCTTTTTCTTCTCGGGTGTCAACATTCTCAGAATATCATGCATGGTGCCGTTGAACCTCTCACACAGGGGATGATAGGAAACGATACCATACATTTTTCCTTGGGGATGATAGGGAATGATACCATACATTTTACAGAACTCCTTGATCACTTGAACTTGAAAACAGGAAAACATCTTTCCTGGTCAGAGTGTAAACAAGCTGGACAAACATAATAGACAAACCAGTGTTTGATGAGGGTTTTGGCAGTCGTACATATTGTTTGTTTCTTGGTGGGAATGGCAACTGTAAATCGGGTAAACATGTTGGTCAGAACAAGCACATTTTCATATCCCTCTGAAGACATTTCCAGCTGGGTGTAACACAGTGCCAGAACTTCCAAAGGAGCGGTGATGTTTATGCAGGTCATAGGACCTCAGGAAGACATCCTTTGCAAGAGTATATCTTTTACACTGCTCTATCCATCCTGGAATGTCTTTAGACATGTTAGGCCAGTAGTAGTTCCATCTTATTAATGTCAGGGTACTCCTTTCCGAGAAATTACCTCCGTATTCATGTTGGCTGTCATAAACCAAATGCTGTAAGTGGTCAGGAACAACTAGCTGACTAATTTTCTCTCCATCCCTTGGTTCAAGAATACATCTAAACATCACTACATGATGCAACTGAAGACGTTCTAACTCTCCTCAAAGCTTTTTAAACTTTGTTGGCATACTGTGTTGTCATGCTCAACATGGTCTTTGTTTGTAGACACAGCATTGTATATGGAACCTATCAAGGGATCACTTTGAAGATCCATAATTTCGTCCCAGCTGTAACCATTCACCACTTTCTTGATGGATGTTTATACAACCACTTGAACATCAGTTTCTCCTCGCTTGGACTCTTGAGTGGGCTACAGGCATGCCTGAACTTCCTCAGAATTCAGTCAGATGAAGTTCTTTTCTGTGTCATCTTCTTCAGAATCTGCCCTGGAGGGGATACTCGACATTGCATCTGCATTTGTGTTCTGTCGTCCAGGCTTATACAGGTCCTTAAAATTAAACTCTGCCAACTATGCCACCCAGCATTGCTCAACTGCTCTGAGATTGGCTGCCTCCATATAACGCAGTGGATTTTGGTCCGTGATTAAGATGAACTTAGAAAACATCAAATACTCTCAGAATTTTTCAATCACCGCCCATTCAATTGGCAGCAGTTCCAATTTGAATGCACAGTAGTTGTAATTTCTCTCTGATCCTCTTTGATACCTGCTCACGAATGTGATGACTGTCTCAGCTCCCCCTGCTTTTGGTTCAATACAGCCCCAAGGCCATGGAGACTCCCATCTCTTGTGAGGATAAATGGAAGGTCAACATTAGGATAAACAAGGACTGTTTGAGCCACTGTTTCAATTTGTCAAAGGCAGTCTGGCACTTATTGCTCCAGACAAAAAGTTCAGAGGATGTCATTTTGTCCTTGCTGCACATTAGTGCACGCAATGGGTTTTCTATCTGCACAACCTTTGGTATGAACCATTTATAGTAGCTCATGAATCCGATTAACTACCTTGCTTCTCTCATACTCTTAAGAACAGGCCATGTATTTACAGCACTCATTTTTTCATTGTTGACTTGGACGAGATTAAGTGACCCAGAAACTTCTCCTCGGGCCTAAGGAGGAAGCATTTGCTGGGCTTCAACTTTAGGCCATGCTGCTTCAGTCACTGGATGACAAACTCCAGTCTCTCACAGTGGTCCTTGAAGTCTTTGGAAAATACAATAACATCATCAAGATATATACAGAGGACATCAACGGTCAAATCACAGAGCACGACCCCCAAAAGGTGCTGAAAGGTGCTGAACAGGATCCTTGTCCACTCGAACATGCTCAAATGGGTTGTTGATGGCTGGCTTCCAGGTACAGAACGTTCATTGGAGATCAGCTTAAAAATGCACCATGCAGCATTCCATTGTCCTCTTCAAATTCCTGAATCTTTCTAGGAAACACCTCACGTGGCTTAGACACTACTGCCACTCGGCACCTTGAGTTAAGACTGTTGGCCCTCTTCCTTGAACTCATTACACGGACAATGACTTTGCCACCCTTTGATTTTGTTAACACATTGGCCACCAGGTGTCCCTTGGGTAGACTTCTTTTAGCTTTGGGCTCAATCAACACTTGGCATTTGCTTTCCAGAGGCACCCTACAACAACCATCAAACACCTTTTCACTTAGATGGGAGATGATGATGGTCTGCTTTCCGCCAACATTCATGAACCCAATCTTGTCATTAGAACTCAAAGATTCAGCTTTCCCAACACTTCCTAGAACTCTTCTTATTTTTGCTTCCATATGTTGTCCATATTTGTTGGTTTTCTTTATGCCCTCTCCTGTTACATACAATGACGTAAACAAACTGATGATATTCATTCCAATGATTCCAGAAAGTACTTTTATATAATTTTCCTCTTAGTTGTCAGTATGAAGATCTACTTCCAAGGTAAAATGTTCCCCATATACTCCACATCAGCCTGTAAGCATCCTAGGACAGGAATGTCGAAACAATCTTCAAATGCACCATCTTGCACCAAGTCCCTTAGAGAAAAATACCTATGTTAAATAAAGAAACAACCCCAGTGGGGAGAATGCACTATGGACCGATTCAAACAGTCTAAATTATGCATATTTGAAAGCACTCTAAAAAATAGGTTTGGTTGTAAATATATATTTACTTTCAATTTGATTTAATTTTATTATGAAGATGTCTATAGCTCCTACAGTATCTCACAAAAGTGAGTACACCCCTCACATTTTTGAAAAATATTTGATTATATCTTTTCATTTGACAACACTGAAGAAATGACACTTTGCTACAATGTAAAATAGTGAGTGTACAGCTTGTATAACAGTGTAAATTTGCTGTCCCCTCAAAATAACTCAGAAAAAAAAGAAATCTAAAAAATTAAAGAAAGATAAAATGAAAAATGAAAAAATGCAATTGCTAGTTGATACACATGATAAAGGAGTCACTTCTTAGTAGTGAAAAGCAAAATGTGGAAAATTAAATAGAAATTGAATTGACATTTTATTCATTAATTCATTCATTCACATTAACATAAAAAATTAACATATCTAGGTTGGGGGAGTCCCTCTATGGCAGTAAAAGTATTGAAAAGGATGAACATCTGGGTTTGTGTTGATTAAGTTGGCATTAGTCACGCTCGGTTTTGTTTAGCACTGGCTCATGGGGCTGATTTAGAACTGTTCATTTATGCCTGAGAAACATAGGAATGTCAGATCCTGATTTGAGCTGAATTAATGCCAGTCTTTATTTGTGAAATTTCGCAGTAACATAATTGTGCTGTCAGTCAGGGGTTCCTTTTTATTCCCATGTGCTGTTGGGGGAAAGCAAACAATGATCATTGCATGCATTTCCCACTGCAGTGGAACAGGTGTCCAATCTACTCTGTTTTCAATTGCCAACAATTGAATACTGGAAAACATTTCAAATAAATGCAAGCACAAATTGGTTATTTTATTCAATGTTCAATTCTGAAAGAGTTTTCTAAATTAACAGCATGCCACTAACAGGAGTACCTGCTTTAAGGCACATCATAGCTGTATATTCATTCATAGGTTCTAATACATTATCAGATTTATAGTAACAGTTCATTCACACGGACTTGCATCATGGATGTTCTACATAATAAATGGATAAAAAAAAAAAGTGGTGTTATTTGAAAACACATAACCATTGATACAGTGAAGCCTTATGACCTTAGCTTTAATAAACATTATTTTTTTTTAAGATATTTATGTTTTTATTTAACAGTCAGACATAAAACTGTTTGTTTAGATTGTTCATCACAGGAAAGTCTTCAGTATAGAGGATTTTGCACTTCACATTAACATGACAAACTGCATTTTTTCAACTATAAGAGAGAGAAAAAAAATATGCTGGTGAGGTAATGACTTTAGAACATTAAATGTAATTTTAAAACAGTCAAATTAACCAGTTTTAATATCATGATCATCCAATCTGGTTTAGATCACCTTGTCTCAGATTATGCAAAGTGAACATTTAATACAGGAAAATGTACATTCAGCAGCTATATAGCACAGTCTGCAATAATCTTCTAGAACATATTTTCATAAGGTCATCTCTTTAAATTCAGCATCCAGTATTGCTTTATGGATTTACCAAGCAGTGATGGAATTACCTCACTAAAATGATAGATAGCCGACAGGTATCCCTATATTGCTTAGATACAGCTGTGTCTGAAACTGGCTATTGATTTAGCTTTAATGGAGCGGAAATGGAGAAGGCACTGGATTTATCCTGCACATGCTGCTTTGTATTTGAGTGAAGTCATACACTGCTTGGTACACTACTAGGCAACATTCAAATGTCTTCATTCAAATGTTTTATCTTCTCATATAAAAAAAAATGTAGGAGATGCAAAAATTGTAAGAAAATAAAGTAAATGCAATTTTGAAAGTGCTAGAAGGTCCTACTTAGGCTCTGAAATGACATGTTGTCATGAGACGTGATGTACTGGAGCTGAGGACGGATGCAAATGCAGATAAGAGTTTTTATTAAAGGAGATATGCAGACAAAACGGTAATCCAAAGCGTGGCCTATTAATAGGCAAAAGGTCAAGTGATATACTAACAGTCATGAACTGGGCGAGGTTAGAATCGAAAACATGAAACGAGAAAAAAGGTCAAAAACATGAATGAAAATGAGAAACAATGCAAAACCGCTTGGTAATAAGATACACTCAATTCTATACAATTTGCACAGAGACACAAGGTGTAAATGACAAACGGATTCATGGGTTAAACACGAGCAGCTGAAAACAATAATGCGCACTCGGGGAAAAAAACTATGACAAAACAGGAGGAGAGTCAGCACATAACCATAACATAGTCACTGTCATGATAGACCAAAAAGTGTTGCTTTTGAAAAAGCACAAAAATGTGCTTCTGTTTTCCGACCTCACTGCAATACTGCAGCAATGACTCAAGGGGAAATCGTGACACATGTATACAGTATGTGCATTATTAGCATTATTAGTATAAGCATTATTAACACCATGCTTAAATTTCTATCTCTGAAGTTGGAAGAGAGTTATAGATTTCTTCATTCTACCTCAGTAACTGCTTTATCCTGGTTAGCGTTGTGATGAATCCAGAGCATATCTCGGAAACAGTGGGCATGAAGTGGGGATTTATATATTTATGTGCAGAAAATTTTCTAAGCATTAAATAATGTTTTGACCTGGATTTAGAAGTCATCCTAAAGGATGATGGGCAGCTGAAATGATAAAAAAAAAAAAAAAAAAAAACTTATTTAGCCTTAAAAATCATTTAAAGGCCATTTAAGAGGACATCCAATTAATTTATCATGAGCAATCCTAAATAGCAAAATGACTTTGATTCAGTGTTAAATATACTTCAGTTGAAAACAATTTACTTCCTTTTATTGTGGACTGCCACAGAGGTTTCCTTTAGAACTAGTGGGAAATTCCCATTTGCTAGTTTCCATCCCGATTGCCTACAGCAAATTTGTCACCTTATGACTATGATGTCCCATGGGTAGCCTTTAAAATGTCCCTGCTGTGTCACACATGTCCTCTTTCCCATTCTAGTCTTGTTGAGAAGTCAATAAAGACAATTCAAAGAACCTAAGTATAGCACTCTAGTCTTTTTTTTTTGGCTAATAAGCCTGCTTTTGTTATTGTTCAATCTGCCAGATAGAGTGCAATCACTTGCAGCTCGGGTGAGGGTAATTCAACTATTTGACAACACTATTTTTGCCATGGTTAATTGCGTCCCTGGAACATTCAGCTGGAATAGTAGTATACAAGTGGGGCATCAAGAGTAACAAATCATAATACATACACAAATTAGTCATATAATGCAATCAAATTCAAACAAATCAAATAATATTTCATATAATACATCTGCATATTTCATATTGCAACCATTGCTTATTTTGTTTGTTTTCCTTTGAGTGCATGTGCATTCATTTTCATCCTGTCCTCTCATTGGTCTGTTACTGATTGTACTCAGCTGTTCTGTGTTTCACTTTGATCAGCCAGTCTATTTGTAGTCTCTTCTTTTTTTTTTATTGTGCTCTTCAGACTTGCTAAATCCAAACCTTGTTTTCAAGTTCTGTGGATAGTACTTCCTAGCTTTGTCCCTGGCTTGTGTTTTCAGTGTATTGATCTTTCATATTTATTTTGGTGCATTTTGCTATAATATTCTCTTCGGTGCATGTGTTTTTATGCAGATTATTTAGTCTTCAAGTGTAATAATTATGAATTTGAGTCATATTATTCCGCAAACTTTTTTTTTTTCATAAATACTTGAATTCACTATTTGAGGGTTAGATAATGGGCTGAATGGGAGCAAAACCTCATTTAAAGGAAAGGGAGAATGTGAAGATAATCAGTTTTTGAAGCTTCACAATGGGATAAATACAAAGTTGATCCTCTTTAAGAACATCCAGGTAAACTGCTTTAATCGGCTTGGCCACCCGCCAGACACACTCTTCAGAAACCCATGAGGAAGTAAATACCGCAAAAAAGTACTGGAACAGATGCGCAGAGTCCAAAGTGGCCTACACACTTCTGTTCCTGTTTTAACCTCTAACTACGATTCAGTCGAATGTCTTTGAGTACTCAGTGCTGTAAGCTGCCAAAATTACATAATTATATAGATACAAAATCTCTTCTACTCTACTAAAGACCTGCAAATATAATATAATATAATATAATATAATATAATATAATATAATATAATATAATATAATATAATATAATATAATATAATATAATATAATACATATACTATATCATATTATATTTAATATAATACATTTCAACCCAGGGCTGGTTGTTATAAATGGGTTAGCATGGATAAGTCTTTCCTTACTTTCAAGTAAAAGTAATAATATTTTTAATTTTTTTGGTATCCATAATTGTGTTGTTAGCTGTTAATAAATGCCTTTAGTGATGAAAAACAGGAAGCAAATGGACTAAGCACAATTTGTACAATTTAAATACAAATTACTTGAAGAGACAAACTAAAGAACAGTGAGTTTTAAGTGAGTACAAAATGGTTAAGTAATGGCAAGCACAGCTTGCGAGTTTACTCTGCCTGCTGACACTTCACTTTACTTGTTCATAATAGTAACATAGTAACATTGTTCATAATAGTAACATAATAGTAACATCAAGTCGTCAATTCTTTGGCACTCCCATTCAAGATCATGACTTGCCATCACTGTCTCATGGATATGCTAGAAAGTATGTGGGGCTATTCCCATCAGCACTGCACCTGGTCACTTTTCATTTCACCTGATTCACGTTTTTGGCTCATTAGCACTTGTGTACATATAGTCACGTTCTGCACTACACTGGTTGTCTTGCGTTGTTTGGTCTGTCTTTCTTTATGGCATTATGCTCACTCTTGTTTCATGTTTACTGTGTCTTTATACTTGTACCTTGCCATATGTTCTAAAATTCTTGTTTTGTTTTGTACTTTATTAAACTTTAAACTTTAGATCTGCTTTTGCATCCAGATCTATCTACTACCCTGTTAGAACACGATACCTAATAATATGGATGCAGCAGATTTTTTCAACATCCAGGAGGCTATTTTTGAAAAGGACAAACTGAGGTGGGAGCAAGAGGGGACAGAATCCTGGATCAAAGCCTTTGAATTGGCTTGACATGATTTACTCCCTCAGGAAGCATATAAGAAAGGAGGTTTTTTACCAGGCTGGAACCATTTTCACCCTCCCTACCCCACCTTGGTCACTCTGCCTCCTGGCTCTGCCAATGATGTCACTTGGCCTCCTTGCACTCCTGACGACGTCGCTCTGACTCTTTACTCAGTTGAGGATGTTGCTCTGCCTCTCTGCCCCACAGAAGACATCGTTGCAGGTCAGGGCTTCACCACTGATGTCAGTCCATCCCCCTGCTTCACCACGGACCTCACTACACCTGGTGCCACTTGAGATGATGCTCCACCTTCCTACTTTGCTGAGGACGTCATTGTGCTTTCTTGCTCGGTTGGGGATGTCACTCCGAATGTTGCTCACCACCTGGCCTTGTGGAGAGCATTGCTCCACCCTTGGGCTCCACCTTGAGCTTCATTTATTCCACTGGCTGACACACTGGATGACTGGTTGGTCATCGCTCCGCGCTCAAGCCTGGCCAGAGGCATCATGGAAGAGACCACCTTGCTTCCACTCATATGGACTTTGTAATGCTAAAGGACATCTGGTCTGGGTGTCCAGTTCCATTCCCTTACTGTTTATGTGTGGCGGGAGCTATGTCTTAAGGGGGATGTGGGGGGTTATGTCATGGGTATACCAGAAACTACTTGAGATTACGATTTCCATCAGTCACTGCACCTAGTCACATGTCTTGTTTCATCCGATTCGTGTCTTTGGCTCATTAGCACTTGTGTCTATATATAGTCATGTTCTGCACTACACTGATTGTCTTGTGTTCTTTGGTCTGTCTGTCTTTGTCACATCATGCTCGCTGTTGTTTCATGTTTATTGTGTATTTATCCTTGTACCATGCCACAAGTTGTTGTACCTTGCCAACACTTGTGTTTTGTTTTATATGTTATTAAATTATCAACTTTAGATCTGTGTTTGCATCCGTCTCTACCTACTACCCTGACCCACTGTTTTTACCTATATGAATAATACATTCACCACATAGGTTATGCTGTTTGACTAGCAATTTATTTAACTTGAAACATTGTGCTAAAGTGAAGGAAAGAAAAGGGGGAAAAGTGTTATGAAACAAGAGAAAGTTGAACACCATGTCTATCATTTATGTGTCTATTCATGTTTATTTATTTACTATACTCTGCACTCGGAGTATACAGATTGTCTGAACACACATTTTGATGCATGTTATTACATTTTTACTCATCAAAATAGTGGCATATACCAAATTTGCTCTGCATAGACTTAACACTCAACAGTCAACAGAATCCAATATGAACAATGGCGCTAGAGCTGAGGAACACCAGATTGCTATACATGACAGATAAACATTAGGTCAGGATTTGTTTCCCTTAAGTTTACTGGAGCATTGAAGAACGGTGTGTTTTTGGTTCCCTGCAGACTATTATGTAGGACTGGAGTTGTCTCATTGTTATGCATGGAGGAGCACCAATGATTGCGTTGAAGAATTAGATGTCATGCAGTAAAAAGGCCAGTTTTGAAATCTGCTGGAATCATAGCAGCACTACTGGAACCCATGTTGCGTTCAATCCGTTCTGCATCTGAGTATCAGAATATAGGGTGATTTTTGGGGAATCAACCAGCTTAAGCACACAAAACATACAAGAGAGCTTAAATGAGGATAAACACCAGGTCATGACTATTAGTAACTTAACTTTTTAAAATCAGTAACCATATCAGAAATCAGTAACCATACACAGGCAAGGGTCAAACAATCATGCAAACAATACAAAATATGCAAAGAAGAGAATCAAAGTCTATGGAATAATATAATAAAAAAAACAGAGCAACATCACGAGGTAAAGACTTGGTAAACGACAGCAATAAGTCAACTGAGCGTATTACTTCACGACAACCTTCTGAATGAGCAGTCTCTTAAGTAGTGTTTTGTGATTGGGAACAGGTGTGTGTGATTAGTGCTCAGGAGAAGGTGACTGTGTGTTCCATTGAGAGCTGTCGTCATCGGCCATGTTTGTAGTTTGCAGTACATTCTGGGAAAAGGAATGCTGAGTTTGCCATGACATGACACAAGGAAAGAAGGGTGAAATAGAATGGGATGTATTGGTGAGACTTCACATGTGCTTGTAATCCAGAAACAGGAAATAAAGCAGATATAAAAAGCTGAAGTAGAATTCTTGTGAAAGTGACAGGCGTCTGTTGGCCTGTCTTAGACTGTTGTGTCACATAAACATTTCATTGCCTACAGCACTGGGAATGATCCTAAGGATAATATTGCTTGAACAAGTCGATCTAACACTTAATACATTGAATAAACATACACTTACATTGCTACATTATACCAGTCAGAGAGTTGTGGGTGCCACCTACACGTCTGGTCATAGTGAAAACATCAACTGGCAGATTGTCTTCATAGTGCAGTAATGAGAATGTCTTCAAACATCTGCTTCAGTCGTGACTGTTAAATGATAGTAGTGATAAAATTATGGAAATAATGACAGAAACAGAACAGGAGAAGAAGAATGAGAACAGATAATAGAAGTGAAAGCAGTGACATTTTAATAAATCACAACATTGTTATTTTAAGCTGTGGATTATTACCTCTTTGCTAGAATTGAGTATATCAAAGGGATTTTTTTTGTGTGTGTATAGGCTTAATTGAATTAAATAGGTGTCATTTTAGCAGATGAACTAAATAGCACTAAAAGCATAATCTGACAAGGGTTCCTATTACTTGATTTTTGTTGTTAATCAGGCATCAATTTGTCCCTCAGGAAACACCAAAGAGCACTTATTATCCAACAATGATCATTTAATAATACTTCTCACTCTTAGATAATTAGTATACATATGCATGATAATGTGTTTGTGCATCCAGCTGTTTATTTTCTCCTTTCTCCAGATGTTATGAGACATGTACTGTTTTGACAGGCATAAATCAAAACTTCACTTGAGCAAAGGCAAATATTCTATCTGTGAAACAGGTTTCTACTGCGGTAAATGTAATTATCTGATACCGGAGAAAGCTTTTAAATGTAATGAACATGTGTGCACCAATGCAAACTCTGGTTTTGATGATGACCTTTGACCTAGACAAAAATAAGGTTAATTAAACAACAAACAATATCTCTCTCTTATAAGTAACTGGAGTCCATGATAATCTTTAGTATAAGAGTCATGGAGTTGTTGAATCACGTCTCATGGCTTTATGCAGTGTTTAATCAAGGGCTCCTCTACCAACTTTGTGGAAAGGAACTGCTAGTGAGTTATCATCTAATACAACATATAGATGTGAGAACATGGTTATGCTGTAAAAGCAATTAAATTCAACTCAGTTTTAGAGGTGGTATCTGCTCTCAGCAGGTTATCGAAATGACAGACACAAAGCCTCGCTTGTCTCTCTCTTGTTACGGTTTCTAACTTTAGTTGTGTGCTGGCACCATTTATGCAGACCTCTTTAACACCTTGTTGATTCTGTACTCAGTTTCACATTAAAAAAAACAAATAAAATAAAGATTACCTTACTTCTAGTCCCAAAATCTCAAAATGCTTCATGCCACAATGATTTGTTATATTTGTGTCCATATGTTTAATTATTGCATAATTTCACTGCAATGGATCAAATACAGTTTGCTCACCAAGGCAACAGCCCTGCTGATGACACTGTTAATCTGGCACTTTTTATTGCTTTGAATAAGACCTAACAAAAAGTAACCATGTTCTGTTTCATGTCATTAGACACCTTAATGATTCTACATTCAAATAAATTCACTAGAGCATGGCAGCACATATGCAACCTTTTGAGAATTCTAATAATGATAACTGATTAGTGAGGGAACTGTTTTTGTGCTGCAAATGTGTAATCTGATTCTAGACATTCAGTTCCAATTTGCTGTTTTCCTTTTGAGCTCAGTTGCTATGCTTATGGTCATACTATATAAAGGTGTTTACTGTGGTCTGGGTTGGGTATTGCAGTTGTGACATTTCAAAACAACTTTAGTCCAAAATTATATGTAATTTTGTTTTTATTTCTTTCTGAACTAAGTCAACTTACTGAACTTTCCTTTTTTTTCTTTTTTAATGCCTTTGGATCACTGTGTTAGTCCCATAATAGTGATTCATGCCTGTCTTTCATTATGATTGTGGATTTTTTATTTATTTTTTTGATGGCTATCAATTCCATTATTGAATTTTTATCTAAGTCCCTGCTTCTGTTGATGTAAAATATATAAGTTGCAGAGAAGACAAAAAACAGTCATTTTGAGCAGTTATTTAATGTCCATAAAATATCTAGATCTAAATGTAATCATATGTCATTAGAAAAATTTCACTACACTGGACTTACTATAGATTTTTAAGGGAATGAGAGGAGCTGATTTGATTTAATGTCGCACAGCATGTCTAACCACACGTCCTATTAATGTATTCAGGCAAACTATGTATATATATATTTTTTTTACAAGTGTGCGACTCTGTGCCAGGTGACCACCTGTGTCGATAGACTTGAAGATAATAACAGCACATTAATGCTATGACATTATGCCTTATTTTTGCATAAAAGTATGGGTGATTGCTGTAATTTGTAGGTTGAGTTCTAATTGGGTTTTCAACAGGAACACACCACCAAATGGGCACAGAATTATTTTATGTAAAATGAAGAATTTATTTATTTATTTATTTTTTAGCTTAAAATGGGATCCAAACTTTTGCACTCACCTGCATATGTAATGGGCAATGAAAGAAAAATGAAAGAAGTACATGCATATTTAAATCTTATATAATTCCTCTTTTATTAAATCATCATCCCATCGGTACTATTGCTCTGTTACCACTCATTGCACAGAACAATCAGCTGAAAGGAAAAAAAACAATACATTTGTAAAAATTTCTCACGCTGAGAAGCTCCCCAAGCCCCTTGTTCGCCTGTTTTAATATAATACGGACAAAATTCTGATTACTTTATGCTAGCATATATCGCAAAATACAGTTTGCCATGTCCTTTTGCTCCAAAAACTGTTCACAACATGACGAGAATGATAATTTTAAATATTTTCAAAGGTTCTGTTTTTGGATATTGACTTAAAAATGGTAAACATCAAAAATATACATCTATATTGACATGTATGGAATGACCATTAAGTAAGGAATAAACAAGAAATGGCATCCTATAGGGACATCTGTGGGCTTATATTCCTATTAAAGCACATTCCAACATGTTTAATTCCTATTATACCATAACAATGTCTTAACAAACATGAGAATATCCTACTTGTAGCCATTTATACATACAGTATACTGACAGTAACTGTGCAATGCGCTGACGATGGGGATTTCTTTCATAACTGTTAAAGAAACATCTCCTAACAGAATTTTTTACTATTTCAAAGATTATACAGTGGTGTGAAAAAGTGTTTGCCCCCTTCCTCATTTCCTGTTCCTTTGCATGTTTGTCACACTTAAGTGTTTCGGAACATCAAACCAATTTAAACAATAGTCAAAGACAACACAAGTAAACACAAAATGCAATTTGTAAATGAAGGTGTTTATTATTAAAGGTGAAAAAAAATCCAAACCATCATGGCCCTGTGTGAAAAAGTGATTGCCCCCTAAACCTAATAACTGGTTGGGCCACCCTTAGCAGCAGCAACTGCAACCAAGCGTTTGCGATAACGTGTAATGAGGCTTTTACAGCGTCCTGGAGGAATTTTGGCCCACTCATCTTTGCAGAATTGTCCTAATTCAGTTACATTAGAGGGTTTTCGAGCATGAACGGCCTTTTTAAGGTCATACCACAACATCTCAATAGGATTCAGGTCAGGACTTTGGCGGGCGCCACTCCAAAGTCTTCATTTTGTTTTTCTTCAGCCATTCGGTGGTGGACTTGCTGGTGTGTTTAGGATCATTGTCCTGCTGCAGAACCCAAGTTCGTTTCAGCTTGAGTACACGAACAGATGGTCGGACATTCTCCTTCAGGACTCTCGGTAGACAGCAGAATTCATAGTTCCTTTTATCACGGCAAGTCTTCCAGGTCCTGAAGCAGCAAAACAGCCCCAGACCATCACACTACAACCACCATATTTTACTGTTGGTATAATGTTCTTTTTATGAAATGCAGTGTTCCTTCTACGCCAGATATACTTGGACACACACCTTCCAAAGAGTTCCACTTTTGTCTCATCGGTCCACAGAATGTTGTCCCAAAAGTCTTGGGGCTCATCAAGATGTGTTGTGGAGAAATTGAGATGAGCTTTGATGTTCTCTTTGCTCAGCAGTGGTTTTCTCCTTGGAACTCTGCCATGCAGGCCATTTTTGCCCAGTCTTTTCCTGATGGTGGAGGCATGAACGCTGACCTTAACTGAGGCAAGTGAGGCCTGCAGTTCTTTGGACGTTGTTGTGGGGTCTTTTGTGACCTCTTGGATGAGTCGTCGCTGCGCTCTTGGGGTAATTTTGGGCGGCCGGCCACTCCTGGGAAGGTTCACCACTGTTCCATGTCTTCGCCATTTGTGGATAATGGCCATGATGGTTTGGATTTTTTTTCACCTTTAATAATAAACACCTTCATTTACAAATTGCATTTTGTGTTTACTTGTGTTGTCCTTGACTATTGTTTAAATTGGTTTGATGTTCCGAAACACTTAAGTGTGACAAACATGCAAAGGAACAGGAAATGAGGAAGGGGGCAAACACTTTTTCACACCACTGTACATAATGCATTTTTATTTGTTTCTTATTATTCTTAGATGATGTGGAAACATATACGTACATGTTGCTCTGACTATAGAAATGACAATACAAGTGCATTGATACAAACCTGTGACTTGCCTTGCAATTGGAACTTTTGGCAAAACTGCTGTTATCGAAAATTAATCAACTCTTTCTGACCAATCAAGACTGAACAATACTGAACAATATTCTAGTATAACAGTATTTGTTCCTTTTTTCCTGGTCCGAATGCAATTTATTTCATTATATACTTTGAATAGCTTGTTATTTATTTATTTATTTTATTTTTTTCATGTGTCCAGGTGCTTAATTCTTTCTTAATATGTAAGAGGATTGCATTCCAACATTAAGTGAACATTGATATAATGCCAACTAGCATGAATACCAGTAATTTATCCTTCTAAAAGTAATATTTATTAGTTATACTCAATATCCTTATCATTGGTCAGATTATTATCTACTTGGATTCTGAAAGCAACATAAGGTACAGCTAAAACACAAGTAAATAAAGCTGTTATCTGAAATTTCTTATTTCTTTGCAATTAAAAGGTTTACCAGTTGACCCCCCCCTCCCTCCTTGTATATATATATATACATATATACAGTGGTGTGAAAAAGTGTTTGCCCCCTTCCTCATTTCCTGTTCCTTTGCATGTTTGTCACACTTAAGTGTTTCGGAACATCAAACCAATTTAAACAATAGTCAAGGACAACACAAGTAAACACAAAATGCAATATGTAAATGAAGGTGTTTATTATTAAAGGTGAAAAAAATCCAAACCATCATGGCCCTGTGTGAAAAAGTGATTGCCCCCTTGATAAAACATACTATAACTGTGGTTGTCCACACCTGAGTTCAATTTCTCTAGCCACACCCAGGCCTGATTATTGCCACACCTGTTCACAATCAAGGCATCACTTAAATAGGAGCTGCTTGACACAGTAAGGTCCACCAGAAGATCCTTAAAAGCTACACATCATGCCGAGACCCAAAGAAATTCAGGAACAATTGAGAAAGAAAGTAATTGAGATCTATCAGTCTGCAAAGGGTTATAAAGCCATTTCCAAAGCTTTGGGAATCCAGCGAACCACAGTGAGAGCCATTATCCACAAATGGCGAAGACATGGAACAGTGGTGAACCTTCCCAGGAGGGCGCGGCCGCCAAATTACCCCAAGAGCGCAGCGACGACTCATCCAAGAGGTCACAAAAGCCCCACAACAATGTCCAAAGAACTGCAGGCCTCGCTTGCCTCAAGTTAAGGTCAGCGTTCATGCCTCCACCATCAGGAAAAGACTGGGCAAAAATGGCCTGCATGGCAGAGTTCCAAGGAGAAAACCACTGCTGAGTAAAAAAGAACATCAAAGCTCGTCTCAATTTCTCCACAACACATCTTGATGATCCCCAAGACTTTTGGGACAACATTCTGTGGACCGATGAAACAAAAGTGGAACTCTTTGGAAGGTGTGTGTCCAAGTATATCTGGCGTAGAAGGAACACTGCATTTCATAAAAAGAACATTATACCAACAGTAAAATATGGTGGTGGTAGTGTGATGGTCTGGGGCTGTTTTGCTGCTTCAGGACCTGGAAGACTTGCCGTGATAAAAGGAACTATGAATTCTGCCTTCTACCAAGAGATCCTGAAGGAGCAATGTCCGACCATCTGTTCGTGTACTCAAGCTGAAACGAACTTGGGTTCTGCAGCAGGACAAGGATCCTAAACACACCAGCAAGTCCACCACCGAATGGCTGAAGAAAAACAAAATGAAGACTTTGGAGTGGCCTAGCCAAAGTCCTGACCTGAATCCTATTGAGATGTTGTGGTATGACCTTAAAAAGGCCGTTCATGCTCGAAAACCCTCTAATGTAACTGAATTAGGACAATTCTGCAAAAAATGAGTGGGCCAAAATTCCTCCAGGACGCTGTAAAAGCCTCATTGCACGTTATCGCAAACGCTTGGTTGCAGTTGTTGCTGCTAATGGTGGCCTAACCAGTTATTAGTTTTAGGGGCAATCACTTTTTCACACAGGGCCATGATGGTTTGGATTTTTTTCACCTTTAATAATAAACACCTTCATTTACAAATTGCATTTTGTGTTTACTTGTGTTGTCCCTACATTATTGTTTAAATTGTTTTGATTTCCGAAAACACTAAAGTGTGACAAAAAAAAAACGGAACAAGAAATGAGGAAGGGGGCAAACACTTTTTCACACCACTGTATATACAAGCTTTCAAAATCTCATTTGGTTGATATCTATGTGATTCAGTCAGTTTGTGCAATACGTGGCTGGGATGAATCAGAATGGGGTAAATGATAATGATGCTAGTATCACTATGTGAGAAGTTCAGTGCTTATGCTACACTCTTATACGATCTAATATTGTCAGCATGGATGCTTCCCTATATCCTTCATGATTCAGTGGTTTAGCTCCAAACACCTCACTTTTTCCCTATCTATTCACTTGCCACAACAAATAATTTTGGTGCACAACAGACTGGGAGCAATTAAAAGTGACAATGTTATTTTCAGAGCCAGCCTTTCCTCTAACCTCGGCATTGTTGTACTGCCAAATTTTTAATAATGTTCAATGACACAAAGAAGATGAATTACCAAAAAAGGTGCTTCAAGTTACAGTGATGTGTAACAGAAATGTCTGGGGTTTCATTCTTCTATCAATTTTCCACCTTTTTTCTTGATTGAATTTGAAATAATGTTAATACGATCTTTCTCAGAAATGTCTCTTCTTGTTTAGACATAACAGTACAAAAGGTGTTTGTAGGAGAATGGTGCTATGTCCATGAAGGTCATAGATGGGGTTTTGAGCACCACCTGCTTAATTGACCCACTGCCAAAGACCTTTTGCCATAGACACTGGTGCACAGATGGAGAGTAAAAAAAAAAAAAAAAAAAAAAAAAGTTCAAGAGAACCTTTAAAATCCATGGAAATTTTGCTGAAATTAAATCTGGTAAGTTCTTTAAATAGTATTATTATAAAATGAAATTAAGATTTCAAAACCAACAGGCCCCATCTCAACATTACCTAACAGTTTTACTGGAGGTAAATCCCCATCTTGTTAGATTTCTGAAAATGTATGAAAGTTTGTAAATTAATAATTATAAATTGTTAATTAATAATAATAAAAAAAATGACCATACTTTAGTGAACATTATTTTAAATGTAATTTTGCATAATTTTGCATCATGAATTGCAAATTAACAGATACAATTAGGTGTTTATTTTTATTTTTTACTTTGTAATTAATCAATCATGCATCTGTCATTACTCCTAAATTAATGGGATGCATGTCCTTTAAATAAAAAAAAACTATACCAACCCCATCCATCACCTAAGGATGTTGTTGCCTACATAAGATGTGTCTGATTTCAAAAGCCGATGATACCGATATGTCACAGATAAATAATAAGTAAACTAGAAAGAGAAGACTTGTTTATGTAATTGCCCAGACTCAATAATAATTTTAGAGTATATTTTTTACAATGCAAGTCAACTTATAATTGACATTTGGCATTTCCTAAAATTTAAATAAAATTGTTAATTTATGTTCTGTAACAGCTTTATCTTGAGCAGGGATTTGGTGGATTGCAGAAATACTGTTTGCAAGGACACACTCAGAGCTATGCACAATCATTTAGCGTAACCAATCCTTCTACTTTCATGTGTATGGGAACTGGGAGGAAAACAAAAAACCTGAAGGAAACCCATGTGGACATGTGGAGAACATGCATAGAAACTCCACACAGACCCACATTTAGGATCTCAGGAGCTGTTAGATGCTCTACTATTCCATGGATGGAATATAGAAACAGATAAAGCAAGCAAGCAAGAAATAAATATTTAGAAGCTGCTTTGGTTGTCATTAATGGTTAGACATCCATCATCCTTTTTGTCAGTGCAGATTTCTGCTAGGAAACATTTATTAAACCTAACACTTGTCAGCAGCCGATCCTTCTACTTTCATGTTTATGGGAAGTGGGAGGAAAACAAAAAACCTGAAGGAAACCCATGTGGACATGTGGAGAACATGCACAGAAACTCCACACAAACCCAGGTTTAGGATCTCAGGAGCTGTTAGATGCTCTATTGTTCCATTGAGGGAATATAGAAACAGATAAAGCAAGCAAGCAAGAAATAAATATTTAGAAGCTGCTTTGGTTGTCATTAATGGTTAGACATCTATCATCCTTTTTGTCAGGGCAGATTTCTGCTAGGAAACATTTATTAAACCTAACACTTGTCAGCTGCAAATTTTGAGTCGATGGCCTCTACACACGTTTTATCCTATAAATCAAAACTGTAGAGCTTTTACAAGTGGAATCTTAAGATTTTATAATTAATGAGCCATGTCAATCAGTAATTATATGTCTACCATGCTGCTAGACCAGACATTATTTTTTTCTTTTGCTATGAAAAAATATATCTGTGTAAATTCTCTTACAAAACGTCTGGGTTACGCAACCCTGTTCCCTGAGAAGGGACAGAGACATAATGTGAGCTTTGTGCTGGGCGAAGCCCCTCACACACGGCCGGTATCTGAAGCTTGCGTAAAATCATGCCTATCTATAGGCCTGCCAGGATCAAGTGATGGGGCAATTAAACATGTCATGTGATATAAAAACGGCACCTGTGAACCGGACCGTAAACCTCTATTATCTGAAGCGAAGACGCAATTCACAGACATGCCCAGTTTGACAAAGGTATGCAACATCTCATTCCCTTCTCAGGAAACAGGGTTACATGAGTAACTCAGATCTTCCCTTTCAAAAGGAACTCAACATTGCATGAGCTTCATACTGTGGGAACGAGAATACACACTCCTTCATACTGATGGCATGGCCTGTTCAAAAGGTCAGAGCCCATGGGTCACTGCAAGACACTCTAACCCCAGGGTGGAATGTATGTCCAGGTTGTAATATTGAATGAATGTGTGCAGTGTAGACCACCACACTGCAGCACATACATCCTGTAAGGGTAGTCTTTTGGACAAAGCCTTCAAGGAGGTGACACTCGCAGTGAAGCCTTTATGCTCAGATGCGTAGCAAGACAGCGCACTTCATAAGCAATAGAGATTGCTTCCACTTTCCAATTAGAGATGTACTGCTTCAACACAGCATCACATCTACTGTCACCACCAAAACAGACCAGCAGCAGCTCCGACTCATGCCACTGGCCAGAGTGGTGGACATAATACAGAGAGCACTTACTGGTTCTTGTTCCGGTGTGTGGAATGGAAAACGGCAGAAAGCCTGCAACACTACTGTCTGGGCAGCAGACATAGACACTTTAGGAATATAATCTGGATTAGGATATGGAAAGACCTTGGCTAATCAAGGGGCAAAGTCAAGGCAGGAAGGGGCAACAGAGAGTGCTGGTAGATCTCCTTCTCACTTGAGAGATGTCAGGGCCAGCAGAAAAGCTACCTTTAGAGTCAGAAGCTTCTATGAGGCTGACACTAAGGGCTCAAACGAGGCACCTGACAAACCTTCCAGGACCAAAGAAAGGTCCACCCATAAACCTCAAAGTTAGAGGACGTTGTCCTACACAGGCTCCATCAATAGGGACATGGCTGGCCTTAATGGCAGCCACGTAGACCCTGATTGTAAAAGGAGCCAAATCTGCTGAGAAACATCTTTGTAAGAACTCCAAGACTGTGGCCACTATGCAGTTCACTGGGTCTTGCTGATGTTCCTCACACCACAAGACAAAAAGGTGCCACTTGAGCCATACAATTTCCTTGTGGTTGGTGCTCTACCATTCAACATGGTCTCTACAACCTCAGTTGTCAGACCAGAATCTATCAGCTGGTGCCCCTCAGGGGCCAGACCCACAGTTTCCATAGTTCTGGCCGAGGGTGATAAATCAGCCCTCCTGCTTTCGGCAGTAGATCCTAGTAGAAGTGCCATCTAGCAGGGATACTATCTCTGAGAACCATACCCAAGCTGGCCAATATAGTGCTACCAGCAAATTCTGGTTAGTTCTGCCTCCCTGAACAGGGGGAAAGGGGTACATGTTCTATGGCCCCTTTTTTCAAGAGTTTGTTCCACAGTAGACAGAATCCTTGGAGACAACTTTGTCTGTAGTTTCCATGCTGCCAGGTGGTCTTTTAGTGACATTAACTTTTCTACATTCGACTGGAGGGAAATAATAAGATTTCCGTTGCCCTGTGATACTTCATGTTGCCAACTTCATGTCCCCTGATACATCCCTCCGTGGACCCTCAGGACTGCTCCATCTCTGCCTGCTTAACCTTTATGACCATTCTCAGATCAGTTCTATTAGCAGGCTGCAAATGCCTGGTTCCCCTGGCTCTCTGAGGGGGGACGCGGGCTGCCACACTTGCCTTCTGTGCCTCTCTCTCACTAGTGTTGACCCAGGCTCCATTCGTGAATGGCTGTGTGAACTCGACACAATGGGGAAGGAAATGGCTGAAAGCCGCCGTATGTCAAGCTTACTCAGCAGGTCTGCTAGGTAGGCCAGCATACTGCCATTGTATCCAATGACCCACAAGCAAGACCCACTGCTGCCTAGGTCTTTTCCACCAGTGCCGAGATGGCTTTACATGGTTTGGATGGCAAAGCCGCCCCCCTAAATTACCTGCCATCGATAGAGAGTGGTAGCTCACAAGGGACTCCTCCACCTTCAGATTAGCTAAATGGCCATGCCATTCAGGACCCACAATAGCCGAATAATCCAACATTGTGGCGTTAAATATACGGCTGATGTATGATTTTCCCCAGAAGTGTGATATTTCGTCATTCACTTCTGGAAGAAAATTGGAGTTTTCTGGGGTGTGAGAGAGATTTATTTTCACTGGGGAGAAAAAAGCTTGTCCACCCTTAGTAATCAATTCAAGCAGCCCTTTATATGCTTTACAGTTGCTCTCCATTTTAGGCACATCCTTCTGTCTCCTCGGAGTCAGAGAGGAATTTATTTATTTATTTTTTGGTTTTCTGTAGCAGAAGGAGGTGTCAAAATCTGGTGGAGAGCTGGACCCGGAAGGCAGAGCAAGAGATAGAGCAGTGCTCATCTCCAGCTCCTCTTCCAGATCCATTCCACACACAATTGCACTGTTTGACCATGTAGTACAGAGTTCAAGAAAGGATTTATTTAAAATTGCGCTATTCATTTTCACCCAGATGAGGATGGGTTCCCTTTTGAGTCTGGCTCCGCTCAATGTTTTTTCCTCATGGCATCACAGGGATTTTTTCCCTCACCATCATCACCTGTGTCTTTCTCATTAGGAATTAATATATTTAAAATGTATATCCTGAATTTACATATTTATGTAAAGCTGCTTTGTGACAATGTCCATTGGTAAAAATGCTCTACAATTAAAATTTAATTGAAATTGAATTTAACTTACTTTTTTATGGAAATAAAGCGGATGTACCCTTATAGCCCTCAACTTTAAGCAATCCATTCTAAGTCTACAGAGCTAGGAGGAGTCAACTTTTGCATTCTAAAAACATAATCAGTAAAATTTACTACAGGATATTTTTTTCACTCACTACTGAGGTCTTACACTTCAAACAATGAGCTCCTGCACTGTTCAGAGCACTGAAGAAGGTGATCTTGGTATTAACTCACTTGGTGCACTGGAGATTGCAGGGCATAAAAATTCTGTCTGGCCTAGTCCAGTGCCAAGTTTTGATCTGATAATTTGCCAATTCTGTTCAGTCTACTCTGTAAATCTTGACTGTGGTACAACTTGAAACATCAGTTAATCAATCATGCTTTTTTGTCTTATATGCCTTGTCTTACACCTTTCATGTGTTCATTCATGGTTGTCTTTTCAACATATATGCCGCTAGTAAATCTCTAGCTTTACTGTTTCAGTAATAAGACTAAGGTTAAGTCAATCAACAGCCAGCATAACCCACGGACAACATGTAGGTGCTAAGATATATCTGGACCTAAGCAACACAATTTGTCTAAATGGAAGCACAGCACAACACAACACAACAAATGTAATAGTCTAACGCAAAATAAAAAAAAAAAATCAGTAACCAATTAATAAAAAAAAAAACCCAATGCCATCTGCACATTTTAACATACAGGCTGTTGATTCCACATGGTATGTGGGAACAGCAGACTGCCACCCAGGTCCAGGTGAACATCTCTGACTAGAAAATGTACAATAAATTCTTAATAAGAAGAAAAAAAATAAATAATTCTTCTGTTATTTGGAATAAACTTATCAAATGTGCTCCATGTGGTTATCGGCTACTAATTCTTTACTATGTTGCACTTTTTTTCAGGCTCTGACTTTGGTCATGCCTCTTTTTTCCACTTTTAATCTGATAGCAACCAACAGAATTTAAGCCATATTCATTAAGGGTGTGTTTCAGCGCATTTTTTAGCGCAAAATCCTCTATTTTGCATAAAGAGGCAACAACATTTTTTTATTCATTCTGCAAGAGTTCTAGATGCCCATTGTGGTTGATATAACATGCAAATTTTGGGGCTTCCATAACCAATCAAAATCAAAATAGGAGCAGTAGCGCCGGTTGTGTTATTTATTAAATACTTTTTCATCCTGCCGGCTGAATAAAGCCCTGAAGTGCCAAGATTTACAACACACATTCATATTTTATTTTATTTTCCCCAGTAAATATGCTTGCACTTGAAACACTGAATGTGTGAAATTTCTAAATAAGAAATATATAGAACAAATACAATTATTCATCATTAAGTCAGTGTGATTAAATATGAATAAAATGTCAATCGATATACATGTCCATTTTCTCTGCTTATCCTAAACAGTCACATAGGGGAGCCTGGAGCCTATCCCGGGGGACTTGGGGCACCAGGTGGGGGACACCCTGGATGGGGTGCCAACCCATTCACAGGGCACAGTCACACACACATAAAAAAAAAACCTGGAAAAACTCACAAGGGGAATGTGCAAAACTCAATACAGGCAGTAACCAAACCCTGTAGTTAGCAAGGCTACCCACTGCACCAACATGTCACCCCATTTTATGTTATGTTATGTTGAACAAAATAGATTGGCCATAAAATCACTTTACTGTTAGTCTATCTTGCTCATGAGACCACTTAATATCAAATTTGTACATTGTTCCTGCTTAGGTGACCCTGCAATCGCCATTACTGTTGGAGTGAAATTAAAATGGATTTCCTTTTGCTTTCTCTCACGCCTTGTTTATAATTTTTTTATTGTGTGAACTGCCTGTGAGAATATTACTTCTACAGATTTTTTTATAAGAGCTAGCAAAGGGATAATGGATAACTAACTGTTAAAATGTTTTTGGTAGAGCAGAAAGACAGGGGGGAAAGGCATTCAGTGTTCTGCTCTGTCAGCTAAATTTAAATGGAAGGGTGTCTCCATGGAAAATGATTTAGTAGGAAAAATACTTGTGCTTTCAAGCCAAATGGTTGTTGTTGCTTTTGGGGAGAATGTGTAGTTATTGTCTTTAAAATCACCTGCTGTGGCATTTTATGTTATTACAGCATATATGTCTTGGAGAGAGAACACCTTTATTATTATTTTCATCAGATTTGTTCAAGACGTTCCACAAAAAACTTTTACTCCTTAACACCACTAGGATTGACAACCTGTGGCTGCTAGACCAAAATCATCCTAATTTGATGAACAACAGCCTGTTCATAAGATACTAGAAAGATTGTGTCAATACCTCACACCATCGACACCATCTTTCTACTATCTCATGTACAGGCTGTTGTTCATCAAATTAGGAATGTTTTTGGTCTAGCAGCCACAGGTTGTATCCATAAGAGGTGGATGAAGTTTATTAATAGATTTCCCAATGTAATCCTACAAAATTCTCCATAGGGCTTAAGTCAGGTGACTGTATGAGCCATTCCAAAACGTTCCCTCACTTGATGTGTCATAAGGCACCTTGCATTGTCTTGGTATGCATTGTTTTGTTGCAATATCCAGTTGCTAGGCATCAAATGAATATGAATCAGTTAGAATTAGGGAGTCTGTCAGTATGCTGATAAATATCAGGCACTGATAAACTGATAAACTGGCAAAAATGCATCACACCATTGGTTGTGATGCATCCTCAGACCATAATCCCACCACCACCATACTTTACAGGTACCTCAATACACATCTTCTTAAACTGTTCTTCCAGCATTGTTCTTACTTCTTGTCCATCACTTCTTTGGATAATCAGCTATAATCTTTGGATTCATTTTTGACTTATGACCAAACATCCCAGCCTCAACAACTCAGTCTTCTTTGGCTGGTAGATGTTGAGATTTGCAATCTATACTCAAGTCTCATTTCATCTTTAAACTAACTAGATCAGACTTGCTTTCTCTGACCAAAACGTTGTGTTTTAGTGGTCTTTCTTTTTTCCAAGGAATCGTTTGGTTCTTCACTGGCCACCAGTAACTGCTCTTAGCAATCAACTTTAATAGCAATTTTTTGATCTGAAAATTATTCCTCTTCTAAAGCAATGGTTTTTACCAATGATTTTCTAGGCTTTTTCTTGGCTTTCACAGCATTTTATTGCTTCTTCTTCTGCACAGCACCAAGTTGAAGATCAATGTTAACACTGCTAGTTTATTAATACATAATAGCTGTAATTTCAGACCTCATTTTGGACACTATATTGCGCACTCCTACAACAACTGGTCAAGACATAATCATTTCATGGCTATTGATTATACAGTACATCCTTTCTATCCAAACCAAACCAAGACCCTGGAAAACACATTAATAACCACTTGACAATTGCACAACACTCATCAAACAAATAGATATAGTGGTCTCATTTATTGAGTTTTTTTCATTTATAAGCGAGGGGATTTTAACACACCAAAGACATTCGCTAAATGCTCATCTTAGCAGTTTTTTGTTGTTTATTTTACACTTACCCACTGCAAAGTCCCAAGCAGGCACACTGAAAACCTGGGTCTTCATACTCAGATATAACAAATAATACATACAAGAGAGATCACAGTGTCTTAACCCAGGACAAGACCATGCACATGGAAAAAGATGACAGTTAAGTACAAATACAGGATTTAACTAGACAGATGTGCAGGAGTTTCTTAAATGGAAATTATTTAATTTAATAATGGTACCTTAGTGGGGCATTGCATCACAAAAACACTGTGTTGTGTTAGTTGTGTGGTCATTCTCAAACATGCCTTATGCCAAACTCCAGGTTGAACAATTCATTCCATCTGATCTGTGAATCTCTCCAGCATCTTCACTATTACCCTTGACTTCTTGGTTGTTTCTTTCACTAATGCCTTCCTTGAATGGTTACTGACTTTTGGGTTACTGACTTTTGGTAGAAGGCTTCCTCTGGTGGTAAATGTTTGACTCAGATCTACTTTAGGTGTTTCACAGCAAACAGGAGTGAGTACTTATGCAATCACAAACTACTATATGTCACTATATATCATGCCATGTCTGTAGGCCGAGGTGTATTTTGGGAACTGGACTTTGTAGTGCTGGCTGACCTGACACTGTACTTTTCCCCACTTAGATTCATGACATAATCCCAGTCAAATCCATTTGAGTTCCCAGTTCCCAGTAACACTTCAAAATGTCAAAAATGTCCAAGGCGGTGAAAAATTGTCTTTTTTATGGTATCAAAAGCTGCAATAAAGTCAAAAAGAAGGTCTGTTGGAGGTCATTGTCAACTCTCAGCAGAGCAGATTTAGTGATAGAATGTTCATCAAATCCTGACTGAAAGGGTGAGAAAGGGTATTTTCAATAAGAAATACTTTAAATTGCCTAGTTACCATGCTTTACATTACTATACCCAAGAACAGGAAGTTGGATATTGGTCTATAATTGCAAGTTGCCTCAAAGCCAAGGTTTCTTCAGAATATGTGTACCAACAACAGTTTTAAGGAGCAAAAGGAATAGAGCTAGAAGAGAGATATATATTCAAATGAGCAACTATACACATTTAATTTGAATAATATGCATAATTACATATTATGGTGGTACATAATTATAATTTATTACAGAAAGCTGTAGTAGTTATTACTACCTGTAGCAGGTAGTAATAATAATCATCAAGTCTCAGTGTTTTGACTCTGTTCTGGCTAAAATCGCCTACTAGGCATGATGCGTATCAGTATGGCTCAGAGTGAGCCAGGACACATACAGGTTAACACAATAAGTGGCATGCAGAAATTATAGGACGATCTCTATGGGAAAGTATCTGCTCAATTTAGGCATTTATGAAGCATGTGTGAAGAAGATTAACACCATATGCTGTGTCCTCTGTGCCTTGTGCCACGGCAAATATGAGGGAAGGTCACTGATGTAGAATTCTTTTCCCTGATAGTAATAAGCATTTCATTGGCCCTCCCTCAATAATGCACATGTAATGCAATGTATTGTTTAATTAGCGATCTGATATCCTGTTCACCAGCAAAGCAGGAATGTTGTTAAGAAAAACAAACAATCTAACAAAAAAAATATTTAACAGAATTGTTGAATTATCAAAACTGATTTGTCAGAAGGTGTGCATTATTTCTGCATGACTCAGAACTTAGTTTTATATTATTGTGCTTGTTCTAATGTTTTTGTCCCTATAGTAAAAGCTTGAACACATGGACTTGTATAACAGACACTCCACATAATGTACAGTAATAATAATAATACTAATAACATGAGGAGACATAATAATATTTCAGATTGTCAGGTGTCAATGCTTTGTAACAGTCACACGTAGAATAACACAAGCAGAATAATGCATTTAGACCATGGATGGTGCTCTTCCATTTAACATGGTCTCTACAACCTCAGTTTTGAGATCAGAATATATGAGCTGGTGCCCCAGTTTCCATAGTTCCCATCGAAAGTGATAAAGCAGCCCTCTGGCTTGAGACATAGATCCCAGCCGATCGGAATCTCCCAAAGAGTGCCATCTAGCAGGGATATTATCTCTGAGAACCATATTCAAGCTGGCCAATATGGTGCTGCTAGCAACAGATGTAGACAGTCTTGGTGAACTCTCAGTAGAACTTAGAACCACAATAGGAGAACAATAAAAAAGCATATAGATGTGCCCTCAGCCACGTGTGCAACATGGCATCTAGCCACAATGGTGTGGGAGGAGTGAGGGCAAAATAAAGTTGGCACTGTGTTGTCTCCTCAGAGGCAAACACATCCACTTCCACTAGCCAAACCTCCTCCATATGGACACTTCCATTTGAGGATGGAGCCTCCAACCCCAGCCCCTGCCTCAACAGGATTTCTGCCCCCACATTCCAGTTGCCTGGAATGTACATTGCACTCACTGACAGGAACTTTAGTTGTGAAGAATTAGTTGTGCCTGCCTGAATAGGGGGTGTGAACATAACCCTCCTTGGTGGTTGATATATGAGACCACCGCTGTGTTGTCTATCACACCTAACACATAGTGACCTTTTTTGTCACTTGAGGAAGAAATAATTTCAGTGGTAGAAATACGGCCTGCATCTCTAGGCGATTTATATGCCACTCCAGATAAGGGCTGCTCCAAAGACCACTAGATGGACTGGCGAAAGCTTAATTTTATTGAGGTTCAACCAGAGCCCCAAGCTCCTCATGTGAGCGAGTACAACATCTCGAAGTTCAAGCGCCATTTTGCTGGATCATACTAGAATTAACCAGTCATCCAGGTAGTTTGTGAAGGGGTGAGGGGATAAAGCTTGCCAGAAGGGAAGAACCCGATATTGGTATGCACTGCCTCCAAACACGAATAAGGAACTTCCTGTGAAAGGGCGATATGTCTATGTGGGAATATACGTCTTTTAGAGCTATTGTCACAAACCAGTCCTCGAACTGAATCTGTGGAACAATATGTTTTTTGCGGAACAGGAAGTAACGGGAACTGGATACATGTTCTATGGCGGCTTTGCCCAAGAGGGATCTTACGTCCTAACATAGGGCTCTGCTCCATGCTTACTACTGTGGTGAACCAGGGGATCGAGTTCTGAACTGGACCTAGTAACCCTTTTCTACAGTAGAGGGAACCCATGGAGACACATTTGGCAGTCGTTGCCATGCTGACAAATGTTCTTTTAGTGACATTAACTCTTCCACATTCTGTTGGTGGGAAAGCATCAGATTTTTATTGCCCTGTGACAGCTTACTGACCAGAGAAAACTGAAAACTTTGGACAGCCTTGGCTACGGGAGGCCCTATAAGAGTGCTGGGGGCTAACTGCCCTCACAACCTCAACTCCCCTGATACGTCCCTCATGCCTTCTCGTTCTTTGTTTGCTTGGCTTTTATGATCATTCTCAGATCAGGCCTAAAAGCAGGCTGAGACCATGGCCTCCCGGTCCTCCTTGCCTCTCCCCGTGGGGAGACAGGCCACCACATTCACCTTCTGTGTCTCCCTCGCACTAGTGCTGGCCCAGGCTCCACTCATGGATGCACGGGCAAACGTGACATGATGGGGATGGAACTGGATATTGTTCTGGATAGCATCTTAGGGAGTTTTTCCTTGCCACTGACGGCCAATATGACAAGTCGTTTGCTTGGTCACCTGGAGAGACAAATCCATGACAGAGTTAAGCTCTGCCACTGCCTCGGGCCCAATTCCCTCTCCAGTGTTGACCTCACTCAGCAAGTCTGCAAGGTAGGCCTGCAACACTGCTGTTGTATGCAATGACCCACAAGCAAGACCTGCTGCCACACAGGCCTTGCCCACCAATTCTGAGGTGGTCTTACATGGCTTGGAAGGCAAAGCCAGCCTCCCTAAATTACCTGCCATCAATAGAGAGAGGATTCTCATCTCCTCCACCTTCAAAATAGCTAAATAGCAGTGCTGATCACTCCCTATTTTGGCCAGATTATCTGACATCATGGGGTTATAAATACAGCTAGTGTATGGTTTTCCATAGGATAATGATATTTCATCATGCACTTCTGGAAAAAGAGGAGTTTTCTGCAGCATGAGGGAGACTATTTTTTTTTTCTGGGGCGAGAACAGTCTTCCAGCCTGCTATGAGCCACTTCTTCTTCCCTAGGCCAGTCTAGATTTAATTTTTCAACTTCACTAGTAATCACTTCAAGCAGCTCTTTATATGCTTGAGAGCTGCTCTCTCTTTTTAGTGCAGTGGCACCCCCTACTAGCTCCTCAGAGTGGGAGAGGGTGTTTTGGTTTTCCATGTTGGAAGGAGGAGTCGTGACATGAGCTCCAAAATCCTTCGGACATCTGGACCGGGCCAAGATCCCTGATCCTCTGAAACCCAACTCCCTTCGGCCAAGGAGAGAGCGAGCTGTGAGCGGAGCTGCCTAATTGTAAGATGTTCACAACATGCACAGTTAGACCCCTTTCGGGCTGTCCCTGGCATGCTCCACCCCAGACACATCACACAGAAAGTGTATCCATCTCCCCGTGATGAAACGAGTGCAAGGCATGACACACTTCCTGAATTCTCTCTCGCTCGTACTTTTCTCTTTTTTGTAAGGGACAGAAAAGCTTTTTCTTTATTTTTTGAAAAGATAGAGTGGAAATGTAGAGTCTTTTTGCGAGCATTACACAAATGATGCAGTTTACACATGCAGTCTCACTACAGATAATAAGGCTGACGGCCTTATTCACAGGTGCCATTTTTATTTCCTGTGATGCGCTTAATTGACACATCACCTGATCATGGCAGTCCTATAAATAGGCATGATGTTACACAAGCTTCAGATGTGTGCGAGGGCACTTCCCACAGTGTGGAGCTCATGCAACGTTGAGTTCACTTTGAAAGGGAACTATTTTAAGACATATATCCATTGATAAAAAAATGTATACATTTTATAATAAAGCCAAATTGGATGGAAATTTAGTATACTGTATTTGAAATGACTATAACAAACCGTGGTGTGCTCAACTCTTTCTACAATATATAGCTTTATTATTAATCTGTTATAGTTAGTTATACGTTTATGCCTGTTTTTCACCAATCTTTTGTGAGAACAAACACAAATGTCTCTGCTCCGGCATTACTATTCCTAATAATTTAACATAAATCACAGTGGGAAGACTTACATTAATCAAGAAAATATTAAATGTACCACTGTGATACAGAACTCAACTCTGTGTTTCCCATTTTCCTACAATTTTGTCTCACAAATCTGGGGCATCTACAGGCTAATCTATTTGAGAAGCATTCTCTGCACCTCTGTGGAAAATCATGAATTTCCATGAGTT
The DNA here is from genome assembly GCA_012411365.1 of Ameiurus melas. NCBI lineage: Eukaryota > Metazoa > Chordata > Actinopteri > Siluriformes > Ictaluridae > Ameiurus > Ameiurus melas. Next base: position 6,354,958 of record CM022767.1, read on the forward strand.
TTTCACTAAGAGATATGAAAGCTATTGACTAGAAACAAAGGGCAAAGATCAGACTGCTGAAATATTTCCATGAATGCAATTACAGAATGGTAGAGAGGAAGAGATATCTCTGAGCATTAAATATCTGCAAACATCAATGTGTGCAATATACTGTATATAACAGAGCCCTTAAAAATAAAATTAAATTCTGCAGGGTAAACACATGGTTTTGTATATGAAGATACCATCAATGCTGGTCAGTGCAGTGCTCCATAAGCACTTCATGATTTCTGTATGGAATTTTAATAAAAAGCTATATTTAAATTATGTATAGGTGGAAACACACATAGTTATTGGTGTAGAATGACATAAACCAGAAGACCAGTGGTAAAATGAGATTAGTAGTAACATGAATGCCAAGTTCATGATTGGATCGAGAATGTTATCCAATCACTTCTCACATTTAGCCTATCCAGATTTGCTGATTCACTGATATTGTAATACAGATTTAATTTCCTTTTTCTTTTATAAAAGAAAACACTAAGCTTCAATCAAAATAACAAAAGCAGTGTTCAATAACTCAGGTAAATTTGCAGGGAATAAAAATAATAAATGAGCAGTAGTATATTACCTCCTAAGTCACTACTATTGAATTGTTAGGAATACCAATTAATTACTTAGTAAATAATAGTAAAGTAATGGTTTAGTAATTCATCATGAATTAAGCAATACTCTCTCTGTCTTCTGTCTTACTGTCTCTGTCTTCTGGAGAAATACTAGCTATTAATTAGTAATGAATTAGTAATCATTAGTAATTATTTATGTTATGTTATAGTAATGTTATCATGTGCTTCAATTTACAATAATTTATTAATTAACTCCTAAGGAAAAACACAGTCGCACATCCGCCATTTAAATCTACCTTATACTACTTATTTATTGTGTAATACTCGGAACAGATATTTCAAGACTCATACACAGGGTGGCATATATATTTGTGCCATCTCTTTGTGACTGAGACTGGTAATGATTCAAAAAGAACATGTATACACGACTGCAAAAAATAAATAAATAAATAAATAAATGGTGGGAGTTAAGACATCGATTCTATTAGACACTAGAGCTTTAGTCTCATTTGTAGGCTGATGTAAAAAATGACTTATAGTGTAGCATTTCAGTCACTTGATTTTGGTAGCGGTCACTGTATTTGGGCCCAAATGTCGGGTGTCGATGTATAATGAACGTAACTAGAGAAGCAATCATACATTGACAATGCCATTAAATGTGATCCTTATGTTTTATAAAACACAGGATTAACATAATTTACATTCTAGATGCTGAAGTATAGGAGAAGGCTACTTTGCAACAACTACTGTTTATTTAATAGCTAGGTAAGATTAGTAAGTAATCAGTAGTTATCTAGTAGTTCTCCATGAGATACTCTGTATAAGATTAGTCAGTTATTACTTAGTGCATAATGAACTACCAAATGATTACAGTACATTATGATTACTTATTGAGTAACTTCTCAGTTGACATTAAAAGTTAATAGTAGTGGTTTTACTTTAGTATTTCCCTGCATAGTTACATATGAGTTGTTGAACATTAATGTAAAGTGTTACCAAAAACTGTACTGTATTGAGCTTATATTTTGATAGTAAATGCATCTCAACTCTTAAAGGTGATAGATATTAATAACATTTCTGAAATGCCAAATAAATACATCACAAATATTTTATTAATTTATGTTCATGAGAAAAAAAGCAAGCCTACCTAACTGGCTAATTGTAAATGTTTTTCAAGGCAGACTTAGTGGACATTAGTAAAAAAGAAAAGGACTGCAAGTAAAAAAAGAAAAAAGAAGTACTTGACTGTTTTGATTCAAAGGGAGAGCATCTGTTATGCAAATGCATCACATTATGACAGAAGCTGTTTGTAAGTTATTTGACAGTTGTCTGCACAAATTTGCAGACAACAAAGCAGAAAACAAAGATGCCACGAAATAGAAATCTAGTTCCTTATAGATGAGAAGGAATATTTGTATATGCTGGGAATTCATAACCTACTGTACATTAGAAGTGTGTATTGTATTCTGTTTGTTTATCATTATGGATAAAAATAAACTCTGACATTATAGCAAGATGCTAAGCTACTGGAGACCTGTTTAACCCCTTGTACAATATAGACAGACTATAACACCATAGAATTAGATTAAAATGCCTCCTGTCAGTCAGTAATATGAGATGTGATGTGAATCTACAAAAAAAAGACAAAATTCACTGTTCTAGTCATTTAAAAATAAATTTTAATTACATTTGCAAAATGCATTTCCTCTGAATTAAATTGGTTGAACTGAGTTGAATTGGTTTAACACTTTAAACATGGTACATAAATACAGAACTCAATTATATATATATATATATATATATATATATATATATATATATATATATATAGTATATATATATATAAGTTTCAGGCTTCAAACATAAAGATATAAAATTTTTTGTGAAGAATCACCAACAAGTGGGACACAATTGTGAAGTGGTGATTCTTCACAAAAAATAAAAACGTTATATCTTTATGTTTGAAGCCTGAAATGTGGCAAAAGGTTGAAAAGTTCAAGGGGGCCGAATACTTTCAAAAGGCACTGTATATGATTTTAAAACAGCCAGCTCAGCCAAACATATTTTAGAATCTAAATTATCTGTTTTATTAAATGTTTTCTACCCTAATATTTAATATCCCTTCTTATACCCAAACTAGAGTAGATACAATGTGTCTGGTGTTTTTCCATTTTTGTATAAGGCATTCCCTCCAGAGCCAATAGGTTCAATTAAACTTATTGTCTTCTTTCTTTATTTTTTTTACTACTCTATTTGGGACTTGTAGGCTAGGACAATATATCTAGCATTACAAATTGGATCAGAAAGACAACAGGGACAGTGGTGGCTTGGTGGTTAAGGCTCTTAGTTACTGAATGGGTGGTTGGGGGTTCAAGCCCCAGTACTGCCATGATGCCACTGTTAGGCTCTTAACCCTTTTTGCTCCAGGGGTGCTGTATAATGCGTGACCCTGCACTCTGACCCCAGCTTCCTAACATGCTGGGATATGGGAACAAAATAATTTCACTGTGCTGTAATGTATATATGACTAATAAAAACTCATTATCATTAATGGGAATTTTATTCCACCATAAAGATGGCTCGGGGATGGTATAATTTTCACATATATATTTCTCTCTCTCACACACACACACAAAAATATAAATAGTCCTCCACTAATATTGGCACCCTTTGTAAATATTAGCAAAGAAGGCTGTGAAAAATAGTCTGTAGTTTTACCTTTTGTAGTTATTGTTTAACCTTTTGATCTGTTGAAAATAAACAGAAACGTACTCTCATGGTTCTCAAACAAATGCAAACACAACACAGGTTTTTCAAAAACATGGCTTTGTTAAATATAGGTGTGCAACAATTATTGGCACCCCTATGAATTAATTTGAGAAAAAATATATTTTTTTTTTGGTGAGGTCATATCCTCACATGGGTTCTCATAACACTGCTATGCAGATGACACTCAACTCATCCTCTCCTTCTCTCCCTCACAATCTCATGCTTCCACCCAGATCTCAGCATGTTTGGCAGACATCTCAAGACGGATAGCATATCATCAGATGAAACTTAATCCAAGCAAAACTGAACTGCTGTTCATCCCAGCTGATTCATCACCATTTCAGGATCTTGTGATTTCCCTGGACAACTTTCTGATCCAACCTTCAGTTACTGCATGCAACTGCATGGTATCCAAGGACGATCAACTGTCCTTTTCCTCTCACACTGCTAATCTGTCATGTTCATGTCGATTTCTAATTTACAATATCAAAAGAATTCGTCCAGTTCTATCCATACAGGCCACTCAGGTGCTGGTTCACTCTCTTGTCATTTCGAGACTGGACTACTGCAGAAAACTAGCAGTTTTCATTAGCTGCCCTTAGTTGCTGCTTGTTCGTGAGTCTTTCTTCCTTCATTTTTGTCATCAGTAAGTAAAAAGCATGCTCAGTTGGGTTGATGATTGATCAGATGATTGACTCGGACATTTAAGAACATTCCATTTCTTTGACTTAAGCGCTTATTTGCTCTTGGGTTGCTTTTGCTGTATGTTTTGGATTATTGTCCATCAGTACTGTGAAGTGCTGTCCGATTTGTTTTTCAGCATTTGACTGAATCTGATGAGAAATTATTGCTCTATACAATTCATCCTATTACTTCTATCAGCAGTCACATCATCAATAAACACCAGTGACACAGTTCTATTGACAGCCATACATGCCCATGCAATAACACTGTATCCAGATGTTTGACAGATGATGTGGTTTGTTTTGAATCATAAGCCCTTCTTTTCCTTCTCCTTACTCTTTTCTTCCCGTAATTTTTATCCCTATCATCCAATCATTCCCATTATTAAACCAAGTTAATTTTGGTTTCATCTGTCCAAAGAATCTTGTTCAAGAACTAGGCAGGTTTTTTTTATTTTATTTTTTTATCGATATTCCTAAGTCTAATCTGGCTATTCTGTACTTCAGTGGTACCAGATGTTTGCATCTTGTTGTAAACCCTCAGTATTTGTATTCATGAACATCTCTCTTGATTTTAGACTTTGATAATGATATGCCTACCTCCCCAAGTGTGTTCGTGACTTTGCTATATGCTGTGAAGAATTCTGCGATCATCCACGTTAACTGTCTTCATGCCTTTTAGCGTTGCTGAGCTCACCAGTGCATTCCTTCTTTATAAGAATGTACCAAATTCCTAAATGGCCAATGCAATATTTTTTTATCAAACCCCTTGAATTAAAGCTAAAAGTCCAAACTTCAATAACATCAAGATTGCATCAATGCAAATCTATTATGCTGGTCTACCGAGGCAAATTTATGAAAATTGTCACTGTCCAAATACTTATATATATGTATATAAAATATTTTTAATCTGTATGGAGTTTTTGTTTTGGGTATTGCGAGTTTGTACTCATTACTGTACACCTAAAAACTGTTCTGCTAATTTAAATGCTTTTTATCCACTTCAGGACAAAGCTTTTAGCAATCCATCACAGAGAATAAACATAAGGAGCATGAGTCACCACTACCTCTGACGGAGGACAGAAGTGTGTGTGTTGTGCGTTGGCTGAGAAAGAATGACTGATGACAAAATGAATAGCTTGGTGGTGTGTGAGAAGAGCGGCAGCTCCGGGGCTACCTGTCCACCCCTCTTTTGCACCCTGCTTGATTTGTGAGTCTGGTGCAGAAAAGCTGCTCGGTAAGCATGGAGAGAAGGACCAGGTGCTGAGAATCACTGCTGTGACTGGGATTTGCATACAAAATAAGACGCTCAGTTGGGGACCTGATATCCAAACAAAACCTGTCAGACATGAGTACCGCTGAGCATTAATCTATAAAAACATACAGTAATTGGTACATGTGCCTTTATTTTTTGTTCTGGACTTTCACGGCAGATTCTTCGTTGGAGCTGAAGATCTTTTCTCAGGAGTGTGCAGGTAATGGAGGCTAAGACGGATGCAAGTGCAATTTAGAGTTTCATTATGAACAGGTAATCCAAAGGTCAAGGTAAAAGGCATAAATAAAGACAGGCAAAGGTCATGCAATCGGCAAACAGTCATGAAGTAGGCAAGGAAAAGCACAAAACAAGGAACTAGAAATAAATTTAAAGACAGCATAACAACATAAGATCAAGGCTTGGTTAAACGACAGAGAAAATATCAACTGAGCATATACTTCACAAAGACATTGTGAATGAGCAGTTTCTTGTATATTGTGGAGTGATTGTCAGTGTGATTGGGAACAGGTGTGTGATTAGTTCTCAGGAGAAGGTGATGTGTCTGTATATTTAATTGGGAGTTGTAGTCATTGACCATGTTGATAGTTTGCGGTGCTTTCTGGGAAATGGAGTTTCTATGATAACATATAATATTTATAATAACATTTATAACAATAAAATTTATAATGAACAAACCTGGAATATGTAGAGCAGTTTATTGACCTGTTTATTTAAAATGCATTTGAGCTAATTAATTCAGCCTGGCTCATTTCACATGTATGATAAATTATACATTTTATTTTACATTTGAATAGAGATAGACTGAACAACATGAAATATCATTCATTCATTCATTCATTCATTCGTTCGTTCATTCATCAATAATCATTTTATCCTGGACAAAGTTGTGGTGGATCTGGAGCCTATCCCAGGAATACTGGGCAGGGGGCAGGAATACACTTTGGATGAATCTATCAAAGGGCACCATGTAGTCCAACACATTTACACACTCATTCACACTAAGAGAAAATTTAGAGTAGCCAGTCCACCTACCTTGTCTTTGTTTTTTGGGATGTGGGAGGAAACTGGGAACCCAGTGGCCCTTGAGTAAGGCACTTAAACCTGTGTGTGTGTGTGTGTGTGTGTGTGTGTGTACGCACATTGATTCTTGCCACAGTGTGGAGCTCTCTCTCTCTAGCTTGTCCTGCTTCAGTGCTTGCCTCTTGTATCACTGATCTGAGACCAGAATTTTTCACTCAGCATTATGCAGAGATTTCACAAACATTACAAGGCTAAAGACCAAATGCAGGACCTGTATAAGGAAAAGAATAAAACCACCTGCTTTTTGCGTTACTTCTGTTTAAGCATTGTTATTCAGCATGAGCCTGTTTCTACCCATTTGTCAACTGTAACAAAACATAATAGCAGATGAGTTTCATCACAAGCATTTCAGTGAAGCTTTTTGATAAAATATAATTGCATTAGCTAGCCCACCAGGCAAGTGTCTTCAGTGTCGTTCCCAATTCCAAGTTTTGGCCTAAAAATGGTAGCTAACACTATAATGACTTAGAATGAGCAAGATTGCTAGTTAAGTGCATTTATATAGACTAAGGTAAACAAATGTGTTCATTAAATTACTATTTTCTTCTTCCTTCCAGAGTCCAGAAGGGATCAGGATCACTGGTATCTGAGGAATGTTCTGTTCTCACACTACATGTAGAAGATATTATTCTAGTCAGGCCTGCGTTTTTAGTTTTTCCCAATATGTTTAAGATGTTACTGCTGCTTACCTGCATATTCCTGATTCAGAAAATATTGTTTGTCATCCATGCATGCTGTTTAATCCACCTAGTAAAACCTATTCTACTAATAGTCAATTCTCATCCACTGTGAAGTCCATGGTGACGTTTAAAAACAGCTATATACCAAAACATGAATAAGGAGCAAGTTGCATTTTTTTCTCTTTTTTCTCTTTGTTGAACCTACTTTAGCCTGGACATGAACTCTGCTTGCCCTTGGCTCACAGGATACTGATTTGTTCACCTCTGAATGTTCTAATTTTATACACTTACAAAACCAGCACGGACAGGAATTCACAAATTAAAGTGGGGAAATGACAATAATTTAATCTGTACCTGGTTAAAATAGTTAGTGTTCTTGTATTTTTTGCTGAGAAAAACACAGGGTTTTGCCTTTTTTTGCAAACATTTAAAATAAACAAACTTGCACACAAATTTCATTTACCTGTTCAGTATTGTCAGGCTAAATAAGATGTTACTATTTCTGTACTGCATAATTAGTATTTGATTGAGTATTCATTGTTTTCAATTGAATGATTCAAATTACTCTAAACTGTTTATCACCATTTTGGTCACAATCTGTCAATAGATTTGGTCTTCTGACATTATCTTGTCTACTAGATACATTTGTACACTATAGAAGTGACCAGTTCAACGACTAAACTCTGTCCGAGCGCTGATTGGCTCCCTTGATGCCAAACACGCTTCTCCATCCATGTTACCCTTTATATTCCCAGCTAACTACGGCCAGTGCATGCTACTAAATTTCATATCCTACCCTCCTCCCCAGCTCCCAGCTCCACCATCTAGATTTGCTATTGAGGGGGCTCCTCCTTCTGTATCCTTTGCATTAACAGCATGCTTCTCTTCTTTCCTATGTCTGCGCATGTCTATCAGTGCAAGTATTTGTACTCCCTCAGCAGTAGCGTAGCAGATCTAGTCCACCAAGTCCAAAACTGTTCACAATCTATCCCCGCCTACAAAAGCTCACAATTTCACTCCAAGAGTTTGCTATGGCTAAAATACAATTATTGTAGGATTAAGGGAACATGTCAACAGATGTACAACCATATATTATTTTGTTCATAAGCATACAACTCTATCTACAGTGTTAAAAGATTTATTTCAGACAAGATTCAGATTGCTTGCATAGCTTCTCATTTAATCTGTAACTACATGTATTCATTAAAAACAGTTACATTAACACTAGTCAACAACAACAACAGTTAAAATTTCACATGACTGAATAAGAACTAGATACATAAAACTTGTTTAACATTTAACATTTTGCATATAAGTGGAAAAAAAAAAAATAAGCATGACAACTAATAAATTACAGTATAAACATGTTGCAAGGTCTCCCGGAAGTATGACCTGAGGAGGCACAGCTCAACACACACATTGATGTGGCCTCATCATATACTCTCTATGCCTAGGATATTAATGTTCAGTTGGCTGTAGCTTATCACTCACACTCTACCTGAGTTTGGGCATATAATAAAGAAGAAATAATGAAGACAGAATATGTTAACATTCTGAGGGATTATGGCAATATGTCTTAAATGTATAAAATTAGTTAAATGTATTCTATACATGTTGTGGTCAGCTGTGACTCATATAATATTCAGTGCTACACAATGATAGATTGGTGAATTTGTTAGATATGAGGAAATTGATGTACTCTATGTGTTCATAATTTGTGCATATGTGTGGCGGTCCAGGAAAACCCATTGCTTTGTGTCTCGATTCTGGAAAACAGCCGAAAATGAAATATATATATATATATATATATATATATATATATATATATATATATATATACATATATATATATACCACAGTGAAGTTTAATTATCCTGTAACAGCACCTTTGACAGTAGTTCTACATGTAACCTAAATGAGTCAGGCCTCTGTGGCTCCTTCTGCTCACCACCAAAAGGCACCATCACCATCATATTGACTTTTCCCATGGACTCCATTTCCCATACCTGGCACTGATTACTGATTACTGAATACCTGTTTCTCATCAAACTCTCTATTTAAAACACACACATATACGCTCATTGCAAAGTCTTGTTTTTCCTGCGCTAACATTACTGAGCGTTTACTGTTGCTTTCTCCTGCCTGTGTTTGAACCTGGACTGTTTATTCTGTTCGTTGAACCATCGCTGCCTGCCCTGACCTTTTGCCTGTTTGTTGACTATGAGTTTGGAATTACCTTTCATGCTCTGTTTGCCAGTGATTGACCTCAGCCTGGGGCTGAGATTCCTGCATGGTAGGTGGAGTCGAAGATCATGGGTGGAGAGCCAAACCCATTGACCGGCATTGTATTATGGGTTGGGATGGCAATGAAGATCCACTTGTTCCTTTTGTCTCCTGAGAGCTTGCTGGAGGCTGGGCATGGACCTGGGTCCAGTTGTTGATGAATGGGAGTTCCATAGGCTCCTCTTACCAGAGGAATAGGTTGGAAGCCAAGCACACACTGGAAATGACTTAGACCGGTTGAGGGAGTTTGTCTGTTGAGTCTCTTGGCGGTGCACAGATACTCTAGGTTTCGGTGATCCGTTAGCATAAGAAAGGTGTGTTTGGCTCCCTCCAGCCAATGACACCACTTTTCGAATGCTACAGTCATGGTCAATTGATTCTGGTCCTTGACGTCGTAGTTCCGTTTGGTGGTGCAAAGTTTGCGGGAGAAGTACGCACATGAGAAGAGCTTAGGAGAAGCCCCATGATCTTGTGGAAAGAATGGCTGCTGGATAAGAATATATCAGTTTGATGATTGGTGAATCCTTCATCGTTCAGCAATACTTGAGCCTGACATTGAGCGGACCAGGCGTAGCCATGCACTCCTAGCAGTGCGTCAAGTAGTTATTTCTTTGAGGTTTTTTGCTTGTGGCACTTTTTAGTCTGTCATTGGCAATGTTTTCAAAGTATACAAATTCACTGCTTGCATAGCTGTCTATCGAGTGGCCTTAGCCCTGTGTTACCGAATTGAAAAAAAACATTACATTCCCTTCCAGGTACGATGAGGCTTTAGTAGCGGGGCATTTTTTTGCTGTTGCTGCATTCCCAAATGTTCGCCGGGTAATAATCCTGTTTAACATATCAAAAGATTTTGGTGTGCTCATGGATGATGGCAATGACCTTGATGATACATTGCAACCAAGTCAAGATAGGGAGGATGTAACAAATGAGGGACATTTTGTCCAGGATATGCTGTGGAAATAAATTTTTCCTAAAGTGGGCCAGAATATGATATACATGAAATTGCATATTAATTTCCAGATTAGATGTTATGCTGGATAAATTAATGAGTAAATAATAATTAATAATAATAATTAGTCAAAGTAAAATGAAAACTGACTTCACCATATGTACGTCTAAATATTATTCATAGATTGCAAAAAATTATTCAGATACAAGGAAACATACAAATAAATTTGGATATATATATATATATATATATATATATATATATATATATATATATATATATATATATATATATACACATAAAAAATCATAATAACAGTGAATACCCTACCAACAAATTAAGGTGTTATTCTTCACTTATTGGTTGTAAAGTTATTAATCCCTCTTGAGCAAGTTTGTTAATGTTTGTGTTGCAATATTATGTTCTGTAAATTCAAGTTTTCCTTCTCCATTAGAGATGTAGAAATCTCCAAATCTGCTTTCCTCTTTTGCAGCAAAATAACTTATCTTTGTAGTTCACCAAGATGATACTCTGTTGTTCCCGATCCTCTCTTCTCATTTGCATATATGAAATACAGAACAACAGGCTTCTAAAATTTTGCATTTGTTTGTATTTGCCTTTTTTATCTTAATGATTACGACTTACAACTCATGGAAATCAAAAATTCAGTACCTCAAAATGTTAGAATAAATAACTTTTAATACAGAAATATCAACCTTCTGTACAGTATGTTAATTTATGCACTCAATACTTGGCTGGAGCTCCTTTTGCATGAATTACTGGATCAATGTGGCATGGCATGGAAGCAATCAGCCTGTGGCACTACTGAGGTGTTAGGGAATCTCAGGTTGGTTTGATAACAGCCTTCACCTCATCTTTATTTTTGGGTTTGGTGTCTCTCATTTTCCTCATGACAATACCAGGTTAGTCGAGATGGCTGGCCAATCAAACACAGTAATACCACGGTCACAAAAATCAGTTAAAAGTAGTTTTGGCACTGTGGGCAGGTGCCAAGTCCTGCTGGAAATTTAAATCAGCATCTCCATAAAGCTTGTCAGAAGTTCTCTAAAATATCCTGGTAGACACATTGCATTAACTCTGGACTCTGATGAAAACACAGTGGATCAATGCCTGTAGATGACATGGCAACCCAAATCATTACTGACTGTGGAAATTTCACATTGTAATTCAAGCGTCTTGTATTCTGTACCTCTCCACTCTTCCTCCAGGCTCTGGGACCTTGATTTCCAAATGAAATGAAAATGTTGTGGTAGCTCAGAGGTTAAGATGTTGGATCAGAAGGTTTTTTTTTTTTTGCCTTTGTTTATTTATTCATTTTCATATGATTCATTGTAAAGGTTGTGAGTTCAAATATACCAAGCTGCCACTGTTGGGCCCTTGAGTAAGGGATAATTGTAAGTTGCTCTGGATAAAGGCATCTGCCAATATAATATAATGTAAGTTTACTTCCATCTTCCCCGTGATTGTGGTTGTGTTTACTGAACCAGACTGAGAGATTATAGGCTCAGGAAACCTTTGCAGGTGTTTTGAGTTAATTAGCTTATCAAAGCTCTTCTCAGATCATTTCGGTATTATAAATGCTTTATTCTAATATTTTTTTAGGTACTAGATAATTTTTTTTCTATTAGCAATAAGCCATAATCATCAAGATTAAAACAAAAAAAAGGCTTGAAATATTTCACTTTATATGTAATGAATCAAGAATACATGGAAGTTCCACTTCTTGTAAAAAAAATTGGGAAAAAAAGTTACTTTTCCATGATATAAATTTTTTTTAGATGTACCTGTGTTTATGTGTGTGTGTGTGTATATATATATATATAGTGTATATATATATATATATATATATATATATATATATATATATATATATATATATATATATATTTACATTTACAAAGCAAAATATTAGGTAAAAACATTATTAACACTCATCAATGTTATTGTATCTGCTTCCCAAAGTCTTGTGGTGGTGGCGATCCTCATTTACACAAGAACATATTTGGTAAATTGTATCAAACCAAGCATGCTATTCGTTTTGATCCAAAATTTCCAGTCACTTAAAAAAAAAAAAATAACTTCAATGTAGCTAACTCACCAGTTTTTCCCAAATTATTTTTATGGGTATTTATTTCTTTTCCGGAACTCATAAGTACGTTTTCATATTTTTTCATTACTTATTCTACTGTGCGATTGGCAGCAAGATTTTGTCCGTTATCTCATGCCAGGCTTTAGTCTTGTGCACATGAGGGATTGGTGGGTTAAAGTGAATTTGGAGGTTGCTTTTTCTTTTCCTGTGTTCTTCTAAAAGTATGGATTTTTTGTCCTTGGTCCAGTTTAGTTTACATTTCTTGTTTTCAGCACTGTTACTATTTTCCATAACTGCAATGTTGTAGTACAGTTGTAGTAGGATACATTAAATTTGTTTTATAGTCCGTTAGGTTCTGTTTATTGTGGGAGATTTTGTAACTATAGCAGTTGCTTCCTTATTGCTGGGCTTTGCCAGAAACTATGGCAAAATGATTAGCATAAACACTTCAGCAAGGGTGACAGTTAAAAACGTTTGATGCAACGCTCTTAAAGAAAACCCTCAAGGATTTGTTTGACTTAAGTCAAACCACTTAAGGGTTTTCATGCAACTGTGCACTGGTATAGGATCTGCTGTCATCGTCCGATGCAGAAAACCTCTCCAAGCCAAATGATTGACTTCTGTGTAACCTCTTCCAGCCACTTTCGCAGTTCTTTTATCACCTGCTGCTGCACCTATGTTTTGTAACATACTATATCAAAAACTGATGGTTCTGGTTTGGCATCTTAATCGTGGCAATGAAGAAATACTTCAACATCCATGTTATCCTCTTCAGTTACTTCATCCTCTGGCCATTAGATCTTTCTCAGATGCATGTTCTGGCTGCCGCTGCTGGTAGTGAGAAATTGTTCCAGGCTAACAACACAGGCACAGCCACTCTTTTATGCATCATCAACCACTGTGAATGACATCTGACGAGACAAAATGTCTACTACAGACATTCCTGGTCCTCTTAATTACCAAATTCTCACATAATAAATTACGTATCCATATTTGTCTTATTGTTTCAGCCTTTGGGAAGTGCTGGAATCTTATGGTGGAATTGAACTTCCCGACATCGTGTATTGTGGTACATAGCAGAAATCATTGTTAGGATTTTTACGCTTCTGGTCCTTTATCAGTTCTGACAAAGACATTTTCTTCTCACTACCATTCATATATGCAAATTAAATGCAAACAATACTTCAAATATTAATAACAATAGTGCGAACTAGCTAGGATACACAGTTGGATATGTTAGTCCTCACAGAGGCCTGGCAGATACCAAATGACTACTTTCATTTAAACCTTCTTACTCCCTGTGGATATAAATATTTCTCTAAGCCACATCTCTGTGGTAAAGGTGGAGGCTTTACAGTTGTCTATCGCAATGTTATGAAAATTGTCATGACAGAATACATAATGTGAAATCGATTGAATACATGGCTTTTAAAGTACTTGCTCATACCACTCTTCTGATATTCATATATCATCCTAAGCCTCTGTTGCTTACTTAATGAACTACTCACTCTGGCCTATGCCATATCCTCTTGTGTTTATCCTGCTCGGTGATTTCAATATACATTTTGACTCTGTCTGTTCTAATGCCAGTGACCTTACACTAACTTTGTGTGGCAGGGTAAGTGATTTGGCTATCCTATTGGTTCTGCTTGGGATATAGGTTTGGCAGACCAATAGGATGAGAGCTAAACGATTATTTAAGGACCCTTATATTGGTAAGCAGATAGGTGTCTTGGTGATTCCGAGTCCCTCGCTCCCTATGGCATTTCTGGTTCCCACTTCCGTTCAGGTACATTCAGGCTTTGTCAAGGTGTAATGAGGTGAATACCTCAAGGCTAATTTGTTGTTTTTATAGTCTTAGAGCGGTGCTGGTGGCGTGTGTGTTGTGGCGAATTGTTGCCGCAGATCGCGTAAAGTGATTGCAACATTTAGCCAATGGATGAATAATGTGTATGCATGTCAGGTCGCGGTACCAGTGAGTAAACATACAACTTCAATCTAATGGTAAGTGCACCTCTCCCTTTTTCATATTGGGACTTGGTAGATTTAGGTTGACTCACTGATCTTTGTATTAAGGTGAGAGTGGGGAGTTGAAAGTATTCTCTATTACAAACCCCTAGACGAAGATTCTACATGTGACGCCGCTGCTGTTTTGCTTTATTTCTCCAATTGTTTTGCTTCAACAATTGTTTTGCTTCATGTATTTTGTTTTTCTTTAGTTTTGAATATGTCTGATTTGTTCGTAACCACATAGTAAAAGAGTGAGCAGTCGGAGAGTGGTAAAATTAGTGTTTCCTAGCCTCTAACCTGTTTCAAGTGTGTTATTCCACCTAACCACTTTACTACTGAGGGGTGTATGTTAAGCCCTACTGTCTCCATGCTATTGTGGCCATAATTGCTATTTGTACTGTTTACCATAATTTTGTTTCTGTTTTGGGGTTGTCAACTGCCTCCATTTATTGTGGTGGTGTCGGTCGACCTGTATGTTATAGCTACCATACCACAGTTTGTCTATCGGTGAATTGTTGGTGAGTGTTTGTGTAATTTTGGGTTAACTGGTGTCTTCTTTCTCTCCAGGAGCCAGAGAGTCTTGGTGGGACGGGGGAGGTTAGCTGCATTTATTCGGTGGTGTGCTTCACAGCGTGCTCAGTGTGCCAGCACTTATGGTGTAGGTAGTGTGCTTTTTGGTGTGACTTGCAGTGGGTTTGGATGACCTCCTGAGTTGTAGCTGGCCTGCCTTGTCCCTGCCAAGCCTGGGCCTGGAGAAGTTCTTAGTTTTAAAACATTTAATGTGCTTCATGTGAAAGCGAATTTATATTTTCACATCAAGCTTTAAATGATGCTGAAGTGTCATAATAAAATAGAAATTTATATTGGTACTCATGTCTCACTCTCATGTTCCTTGCCCCGATTGGTGAAACTTACGTGTGCCTTTTGTTTGGGAGTATTTCCCTGGTTCTCCCCCAGGGTGGCATAGTTGGATTTATTGAATTTGGGATAAACGTATCCCTCCAATTGGGAATATTGCCACATTCTGGTGTGGTCAGCAGGGTAGACGTCTCCCTCCACTTGAGGGAAAATCGCCACATTTTTATTATTTCAGTCTTGTACAACATGTCAACTTTCCTACTCACTGCACACATACTGGTATATCTGATCATAAACTGATAGATAAATGTTTATAAACTGATAAACAGTTTGATTTGATTTCCCTCTACTACTATTAATTATCTCAATGTTCATTTCTGTTGAACCTCTGTCTTTCTCAGACTCCATGAGTGAATCTTGTCTGTCTTCTTACTCTGATTTATCTTGTCCTTCTGCTGTTCTCAATACTTACAACTCTGCTATCTCTGAAGCCTTGGACAAAGACATCCCCTATGATAACTAAGCTGGTACCTTCATCTCATGCATTTTCTTGGTGTACACCTGAGCTCCAACTCCTTAAATAAATTGGCAGACATTTTGAGCACCAGTATAGGAAAAGTGGTCTGGAGGTGCATCACCAATTTTTCTAATGTCACATATACAGCATACTACTATTTCATCATTAGCACTGCTAAAAGACCTAAGACATTATTTTCTACTGTTATTTTCTACTTATTTAAACATGCAACACATCATATAACTGGCTCAATTTGCCTTTGCAACTCCTTCCCTCACATTTTTGAAAATAAAATAAAATCTATTTGTGAAACATTTTCATTAAACTCATCAGATGTTTCCTCTGACTGGTCTTCACCTCAGCCTATAAAACACATCCTCTCTAACTCCCACTAGTCCATCCTCTGTTAGTAAACTAACTGCTCAAACTAGCTCATCTATTCATCAGTTAGATCCAGCATCTACCCCACTTCTTAAAACATGACTCTCTGTAATCTCATCTCCTATTGCTCACTTGATCAACTGTTCTATTTCTTCTGGCTCTGTCCCGCTATCATTAAAAACGGCTGTGGTCACTCCTATTTTAAAGAAACGATGGTTAGATTCTTCTGTTCTGAATAATTTCAGACCTATATCTAATGGTCCTTTCATTTCTAAAGTGCTTGACAAAATAGTTGCCTCATCTTTCTGCTAATAATCTTCTTGATCCCTATCAATCTGGCCACAGCACTGAAACAGCACTGTTAAAAAAGACTAATGACCTCCGAATATCTGCTGATTCTGGCTGTCTTACTGTTCTCATCATGCTTGATTTAACAGTAGCCTTTAATACTGTATCTCACCACATACTTACTTATCAGCACCACCCATGATGCTGATGTCTTGGTTTATAGCATATCTCACTGATAGATAATATTTTATTATGATCCATATCTTCAAATCTTCTTTGTGTTCTCTCTCTCAAGGTGTTCCTCAAGGCTCTGTTCTTGGACCACTTTTATTTATTTATACATATATTTTATTTATTTGTTACCTCTTGGTCACATTATCCATAGTTATGGTCTCCGCTATCATTGTTATGCCGATGACTTGCAAATTGACATATCAGCTCACTCCATCTCTGCTATTCCTCAGGACTCTTTGAATGTGTGTATTGCTGACATCAAAATCTGGTTACAAAGCAACTTCCTAAAATTTAATAATGCTAAAACTGAGCTTATTGTTTTTGGTCCACCATCCCTTTTAAAAGTCAGAACTGAATTTATCTATTGATTTGGCTACATTAATTCCATCTCATACTATTAAAAACCAGGTGTAACATTTGATTCATCACTTACATTTCAGTCTCATGTAAGTTCTATTACCAAGACTGCATTTTACACTGAAACTCTGATTCATGTTTTGTTAACCTCTCATCTTGGCTACTGTAACTTGCTTCTTATTGGGCTGTCTGCAAAAACAATTACTAGATTAAAATATGTTCAAAATTCTGCTGCCAAAGTCATGAATCAAGTCAAGAAATCTGATCATATTACTGATTTGCTTTATAATCTACATTGGTTACCTGTTTCTGTCTGCATTCTGTATACAATTCACTTATTAACTTTTAAATGTCTTCATGGTCTTTCACCAATGGGTGGTAGATTCTTCAAAATCCTATTTTGCATACACACCATTGGCCTGAATTTAGTAAACGGAAGTAAATATGTAATAATAATAATAATAATAATAATAATAAGAAGAAGAAAAAGAAGAAGAAGAAGAAGAAGAAGAAGAAGAAGAAGAAATAAGTAAATAATAAATATGTAAGCATTTCAATAATTAATACATTTTTTAATTGAAATGTAAAGGTCCAATTACATAAAATTCCTTGCTTACATGTCTGGATAAGCAACTAACATGAGTGGATTGAGAAAACAGTTACCTTTTAGTGATTAATCTAGACAATTTGCAGTGGTTATGTTTTGTTTCAGTGTGATGCCTCACACTGCCACTTTTGACACCACTCCCTCTAAACAGATTTCAGACGTCTATTATGAACTTGAGAAGTGGAAAAAAAAGTAATTAATCTTTGTCATCAACTTATTTGCTTATAATGGCATGTCCTGTCGTGTTTTATTTCCTACTTAATGAAACCATTTAATACAATCCTCAGTTATGCTGCACATTATTTGTACTGCAGCTCTCTATGGATGGTTAACAGCCATTGAGTAATAATGCATCCTATGACAACCATCATTCTTAATTAAATGTCACACAATTTTAAATAATTACGATAGTCACAGAACGTGGAATATTGAGTGAGTTTTATCCATGTGACAGAATACTAAGATACCCATTTCATTTTCTTGTGCTCTATATTTTATTTTACCCATTATACTCCCTAATGCATACTGTATATCCCGTGGGTGATGATCGAGACATGACATTTTATATTCTATAATGTTGTGAGATCAAATCTATGCAATACCCAATCATATTCTTAAGGTAAATAATAAAAAAAAGAGTTTATAACTCAATAAAATAAAACATTTAGATAGTTTGATGATACATCAATGCTGCGGTGTAATGAACTCACAGTGTCTTGAGGATAGGGTGAGTATGCTTCTTAAAGCGGCTTTATTCCTTCCATGCAGTGCATTTTATCACATCTCTCCCCCAACACACATAAGTCATTCATTTTGTGTTCTCTCATGGGTTGTGGCTGCATTTTACAGCAAGGGCAAATACCTGCTAGGTCAAATGCATGAGCAAAACTTTGTAGGAAAAATAGTGTTGTGTTATATATAGTGGTTTCATGCTTCCTCAGGGGGGTTACAATAATTAAACCTGCTCTACTGGTTATTATAGCAATTAAATTATTGCCGGAACTTGGCAATCCTATCCTGCAAACTCAAGGTTGAAGCAAAAAAAATGTGGTTATGTAAATAATCAAGGTCAATATGCAGATTCCTGAATAAGGCTGTTGGAATATATCATGAGAGTTTCCTTTCCTTTTTTTACCTGTATATTTTAGTATACTTTTTCTAATTTTCTCTAACCGATGCTTCTGAACTGTAGTCAATTATTGCTTTTATCACAGGAGAAACAACACCACAGCTCTGTTTATGACACTGTACATTTGTAAAACACCCAACTGAACACTGTAATTCCATTTTTGGATAAAATCCAATTCATTCACACATACCAACTGTAGATCTGTACCAACATGATAGATGAGGCCGGATCTTCAAATATGGCCCTTGACGTCCTCTGTCCTGCAGAGTTTACCTCCAACTCACAATTTTTATAGCTGAAGGCTACTACAGAGGACTAATTTTTGTGACAATTTTAATTTGTATCTGTTCCCCAACCCAAGATAGTCAATCTGAAAGTGAGGGGAATAAAAAAGCACTTTCTCACCACCTTAAAAAACAAACAAACAAACAAACAATATATATATATATATATATATATATATATATATATATATATATATATATATATATATATATATATATATATATATATTTTTATATATATATATATATATATATATATATATATATATATATATATATATATATATATATATATATATATATATATATATATATATATATATATATATATATATATATACACACACACACACACACACACACAAAAGAAGTCTCAAACCTGATGTGTTTTGCATGGACACTATACTTACTTAGGTACCTCCTAAAAAAAATTTACACTGAGACTCAAACCCTTCCCATTATAAATTGACCATAATAGTGAAACTGTGAGCAATCTTGCACATTACATTTGGACTTAAGTTTATGTGTAAGGAACATGAATACTGTATAACCAAAATTTGTTGTGTGCTATGAGATTAACAATATTTTTCCTTTTTTTATTATATTTGAGATGGAATGACCCCATTATGAATTGACTGATTACTGTTATTGCATCTCTTTTAATACATATTTTGCAAATTCACTTATTTCTACTAACAGCACTTTGAGAAAGCTGTAAAAGACACACATAAAAGTTTCAATTGATAAGATTTTAAGAACACTTTAGTTAGAGGCCATTAAAATATTATATTTTTTGGCTGCAACATGGGCTTCCAAAATAAGTAGCTATAATTATGGGGTATTATGCGGTATGGGGCTCCATAATACTTTTAATACGAATGGGCTGCATTCAATTCCATACTAGTATAAAATGTTGATACAATAAAAAAAAATATTGGAAAAAATCTTACCTTATATGAGGTGTATGTACAGTATCTATTACTTACACTCATTCCATAAAAGCTTTAAAATTTATGAAGTTCGAATGAATAATCAATAATTAATGTCCTCAAACTAAGGTGTAAATGAAATCTACATTTAAACACTCTTTTGAAACACTAAATGGTAAATGGCGCACTTATATAGCGCTTTTATCCAAAGCGCTTTACACTGTGTCTCATTCACCCATTCACACACCAATGGTAGAAGAGCTGCCACTCACTAACTTGCCATCGGGAGCAGCTTGGGGTTCAATGTCTTGCCCAAGGACACTTCAGCATGAGTCACCCGGGCTGGGAATCAAACTGCCAACCCTACGATTAGTGGACCCACTCTACCACCTGCGCCACAGCTGCCCCATTCAGGTGTGCAACAATTATTGGCACCCTTTTAGTCAATACTTTGTGCTACCTCCCTTTGCCAAGATAACAGCTCTGAGTCTTCTTCTGTGAAGCCTGATGAGGTCTTAGAATACATGGCAAGGGATCTGAGACCATTCCTCCATACAGAACCTCTCCAGAACCTTCAAATTCCAAGGTCAATGATGGTGGACGCTTCTCTTCAGTTCACTACACAGGTTTTCTATGGGTTCAAGTCAGGGGACTGGGATGGACATGGGATGACTTTGAATTTGTGGTCAGTAAACCATTTTTGTGTTGATTTTAATGTATTCTTTAGATCATTGTCCTGCTGGAAGATCCAAGCATGGCATAATTTAAGCTTTCTGGAAGTGGCAGTCAGATTTTCTTTTAATACCTGTTGATATTTGTTATTGAGTCCATGATGCCATCCATCCTAACAAAATGTCCAGGTCCTCTGGCGGAAAAACAGCTCCAAAACATTAAATAGCCACCACCATATTCAACCATGGGCACTTTTCCATATGGCTACCTCTCTGTGTGCGCCCAAAACCACCTCTGGTGATTATTGCTAAAAAGCTGTATTTTGGTTTTATCTGACCATAGAACCCGATACCATTTGAGGTTCCAGTAGGGTCAGTAGTTTCCAATAGTGAATGCTTGAGTTTGTTTTTGGATGAGAGTCAAGGCCTTTTTTCTCAAAACCCTTCCAAACAACTTGTGTTGATGTAGGTGATTTCGGATTGTAGTTTTGGAGACTTTCTGACCCCAAGACACAATTAACTTCAGCAATTCTCCAGCTGTGATACTTGGAGATTTTTTGGCCACTTGAAGCATCCTTTTCACAGTGTGTTGAGACGATATAGACACACGTCCAATTCCAGGTTAATTCATAACATTTCCAGTTGACTGGAAATTCTTAATTATTGCCCTGATGGTGGAAATGGCCACTTCCTATTTTGTGGAGCTCAACAACCTTTTGCCACACATGACACCTATATTACTTGGTCTTACTGATTGTTATGAATGACTAATGGATTTTGGCTTATGTGTTACCTCATATTTATACATTTGTGAAACAGGAAGTCTTGGTTGAAAAATATCCTGTTCTTAGTCACCCAGTTGTAGTAATAATAATAATAATAATAATAATAATAATAATAATAATAATAATAATAATAATAAATGTCAATGGGTATATAATACAAACATATTTTTATCATATGAATTCATAAGGATGCCAATAACTGGCACACCTATAAGATATTTTTTTGCTAAACATGTGTTTTATTTACAATTGTTTGATGTCCATGAGAGCAGGGTAGTTTTGTGACAAAAGATAAAAAGGTGAAACAATTATTATTTTTTTTTATTATTTTTTTTTTAAACAAAAGATAAAAAGTTTAAACAGTAAAGACAATTTTTCACAGCTATCTTTGCTTATATTTACCAAGGGTCCCAATATTAGTGTATGGCACTGTAAGTCTTTGATACATTCTCCTGTATCGATTAAAATAAATATTAATGCATTGTTTATTGTTATAATTGTATTTCACATAAACTAAGCATGCTTAGTGCTATAAAGGAACTATGAAGAAGCCCTTCAAATAAAGTATTACAGCATGTAGTACCTTGGCTTCTTTTTTTATTATTGCTGCCCACACTACTGTCAAAAAACATTGTAATGCATATTCAAAAAAAAAAACAAGAAAAGACAAAGAAAATTCAGAACACAGTGACATTTTCCAGTTTGCTAAACTGTAATATGAGAAATGCCCTTCTGTGAATAAATAAGTCTGCAAAACACACTTAATTATAAAGGATTTGTATAAGATTTTCTACACATAATATATATATGGATGGTGTTCTTGGGGTCATAAGCAGCATTCCTCCCCCTCCAAACACGGCGAGTTGAGTTGATGCCAAAGAGCTCCATTTTGGTCTCATCTGACCACAACACTTTCACCCAGTTGTCCTCTGAATCGTTCAGATGTTCATTGGCAAACTTCAGACGGGAATGTATATGTGCTTTCTTGAGCAGGGGGACCTTGTAGGCGCTGCAGGATTTCAGTCCTTCACGGCGTAGTGTGTTACCAATTGTTTTCTTGGTGACGATGGTCCCAGCTGCCTTGAGATCATTGACAAGATCCTCGCGCATAGTTCTGGGCTGATTCCTCACTGTTCTCATGATCATTGCAACTCCACGAGGTGAGATCTTGCATGGAGCCCCAGGCCAAGGGAGATTGACAGTTCTTTTGTGTTTCTTCAATTTGCGAATAATCGCACCAACTGTTGTCACCTTCTCACCAAGCTGCTTGGCAATGGTCTTGTAGCCCATTCCAGACTTGTGTAGGTCTACAATCTTGTCCCTGACATCCTTGGAGAGCTCTTTGGTCTTGGCCATGGTAGAGAGTTTGGAATCTGATTGATTGATTGCTTCTGTGGACGGGTGTCTTTTATACAGGTAACAAGCTGAGATTAGGAGTAGTCCCTTTAAGAGTGTGCTCCTAATCTCAGTTCGTTACCTGTATGAAAGACACCTGGGAGCCAGAAATGTTTCTGATTGAGAGGGGGTCAAATATCAATTAAAATGCAAATCAATTTATAAAATTTTTGATATATATATATATATATATATATATATATATATATATATATATATATATATATATATATATATATATATATATATATATATATATATACATAAATTGATCCTGTATACTTCGAATGACTTAACTTGGTTTGTTCCTGAAGGATCATGCGAGATGTGCCATCACATTGTGTTGCCTGCAGGCCTCATGCTCTCGATGCCAAAGAGTTTCTCACAGGCTTCTTGGATTGTATGTTTGGCACACAAGATGAAAGCTTCAGTTGGCCCGGCTTCATCAGGAGCTGCTTCCAGACTGATTAGAACACATGGCCAGCAAACTTCACTGTACCTGTAGCACTGTGAACAAAAAAATAAGTATGTGCCAAATGACCTGTGGCTGAAATACATGTTGTAGTATGCATTTATGTATGTATGTATGTATGTATGTATGTATGTATGTATGTATATTATTATTACTATTATTATTATTATTATTATTAATAATAATAATAATAATAATAATAATAATAATAATAATGATAAATTCTGATTTACCATATACAGTTCATAAAAAATGAACATGTTAATTAATTTAATAATGTTTACATACATTACATAATTTACATCTATGCAATACTTACATAAATACACCAGTTTCAAAATTATTTGTTTATTTATTTATTTGTTTGTTTATCAATCAGCCAAAAAAAAAAGCCTACACCAGTGAAAACTATACACAATCACTATATGCAAACTATACACAATCTATAAACAATCACTGGACAGTTATATAGGAACTAATGTACACCTGCTCATTCATGCAATTGTCAAATCAGCCAATCATGTGGCAGCAGCACAATTCATTAACATATGCAGATACAGGTCAATAACTTATAAAAGGTAATGTTCATATCAATCATGAGAATGGGGAAAAATCTCTGACAAATCTCTGATCTGAGTGTCAGTTCTACAGGCTGAAATGCTTTCTTATGAGAAAATGTACAATATGTCAGAATGCACAGTATGTTGAACCTTGAGGTGAATACTACAGCAGCAGGTTCCATTCCTGTCCTGTCAGCCAAGAACAAGACTCTGAGGCAAGTGAGTTCAGGCTCACTAACATTCGACAGGTGAAGTCTTCTTCCAGTCTTCAACTACAAGTGTTCCTATGGTGTTACTATTAAAATGGCCTGTGAGTGTATAAGCTCATTTACTTTACATCATGCAAATTCCACATATTTTGGGAAATTTTGCTTCTTCTTTTTTTTAACAGTTAACTAATTTAAACTGATGTTATGTCTGCTTCAAAATGTCAGCATTTTAAGAAGAAGACCCCGCCCCCTATCAATTAATTAATTTGTATAATATAATCTAAAAATGTATACATCATAGTCACTTCAGAAGTTTGTTTGTTATTTTATAGAAACTAGGTTGCATTTACATTCATGTTTTTCTTTCTTCCTGTTTCAACTGACAGGTCAAATTACACACAATCATTCTCTCACTTCATGTCTTAAATCCCTACTTGTCATACTGCTTCAGGGGTAAACTCAAATGAACACTGGAACCAGCTAAAAGAAAGGAAAAATGAATAACGATGGTTACGCTCACAAAAACACAACCTGAGCAGCTAACAGGGTGCAATATGATACTAACTCATGAGAACATAGCACACATAGAGTATATTTCATATAAAGTATGTCTCAGTTATGAAACTAATCAAATCTTTAATTGTTAGATCTAAGGTAAGAATATATCTTCTCATAATTCATATCATGTATGCATATCCTTTAGTGCGCGAGGACAGGAAACAAGAGCATATGCTCAGTATTTGTTTTATGATGACTTAGTCCATAGCATGGGCCAAAGAACAGGCAGACAGCATAAAAATGGAATATCCATAATTAGAAACGAAAAACAAACGCGAGGGTTCAAGCTAGGAAACACTGAATACTTATAAACTTGGAAAATGGCTCAGAATTATTAACACTAATGCACAATAAGACTTTGCTCTGAGACAGGGTAAACATGGACAAGGGCACAACACTGCACAGATGGAAACAACAGACCAGTGACAGAACCATGGCAGAAACAGGAGTAGAATAGAAACAAATCCACATGGCATTGTAAACTTCCTGACAGAATGTGTTGATGCAAGGACCACTCCACTATTAAATTTAATGAAGATCCTATGTTGAATTCTAATAGCAGCTTTCACGTATGCAGTAGTATGTTTTCCATTTCTCAGTTAAGAACACAGCGAGTGCCCAAGCATGCCTGAGTGATGTGGTCTCAGTCCGGTTCCAATAAAACTTTAGCACTGTTAAATATTAGCGACAAAGCTAATATTTTAACCCTAAACTAATGTATGTATTATTTATGGCTAAGTACTATTTCTGAAGCTCCACTAAACTAATCCACAAGCAGCAAACTGTGCCAAAGGACAGAGCTGTGACCAAACTAAAACAAACGAAAGAGGTAACAAACAAAAAGTTTGAAGTTTTGCTCTGATTCGGACTAATAAGAGTAATAAGGGTGAAATCATCCCAAGGGTGTTTTCACATATAGAGTCTTTAGACAGTTTAAATTGATCCTTGTTGTGTTTACTCCCTTGGTGCAGGTGAGAACATGACAATCACACTTGGGTAAAAAAAAAAAAAGAGAAAGAGAAAGAGAATCTGAGCATGGTGGTCTTGGGCCGATTCCAAGTGAACTTTGGCACGGTTCAATTTCAGCACGAAATTGATTTGACCTCAAATTCAACCTAACTGCAGGAAGTGAACCAACCATGCCGTGTAGTATTTTTGACCAGTTTTGTGCCCAAAATGAGCCAAATGTGATGTTCTGGATATGTGTGCTGTTGAAATAAAAGAGAAAACACAGACTGGATGCCATAAACAAAATGTTTTAATGTAGTTATTTATATAATTATCTAATAATGTATTTATTGATAGCTCTCTGTGCTCGGGTGATTTTTTTGTGCACCGATTACCTTTTTAAAAAAATATATATTTTTTTAAATGTGTGAAAGTACTTTTTTGTGTGTGGTGTGCTATTGCTTATAGAATCATTGATACATCTCAGTAACTTATGCAATAGTTGGGTTTTTTTTTGTTTTTTTTCTTCATTAACCTGACCCTAGAACAGTAAATAACAAGTGTATATTGAATGTAGTTACTCTCATTACTGTTGAAAAAAGATCAGCCCCAAACCCGTGTTGCATTAATACAGACAGAAAGTCAATTTAAAGCTCTCCAAACACATTGCTTCCTCTGTACTGAAACAGTAATGGGCAAAGAAATAATCACTTTGACAGACTGAGGATTAAACACTAGCTCAAACTAGACACAAGCTAGCGCTTAGCGCTACACAGTTGGATGTATTAGTTAAATCCAATGACACACAGAATGGACAAATCTGGACACCCTACACTACTAACAAATATTTGACGGATACTTGAAAGATACAGTACCTTAGAGATAGTACATAATGATAATGAAATTGAATTTCACAGTTGAATTTTCAGTGATGCCTGGTTAACCCGCTGATCTTTTACTTCATATTTAGTTATTTATTAAAACCCCTTCTAGTAGTATACTGGCATTCCATTCTTCCGGTGGAATGGAAATCGATTCATCAGATATTTTCAACCAACATAAAGTAATGGATTATTTTATCATTGCACGTCTATTATAAGATTAGTCAGGACACTGTTGGATTTCTGTGTGTAGAGTATCATGACTCTGTAGCTGCTGGTGAGCAGGGCGAAACTAAACTAAACTAAAGCTTCTTTGATAATACACAATAAAATAATGCCATTTAAACCTAGTAGGACAGGTAAAAAAAAAAAGTTCTTAAAGCCCTGAGTGTCTACTTTCACATGAATTTTGTCTTGTGAAAGTAGACCTTATTTAGCTACTGAAGGGCAGTACTAAATAAATAATAATAATATAAAAAGATCTTTAAACAAAATAACAACAATTTACAACATAAATTGCAACAATTTACATTCTCTTCAAAAGTTTACATCCCCTTGGCTCTTAATGTATCCTGTTACCTTCTTGAGCATCAAGTAGTAATAGTTGTGTACAAGTACCAGAGTTGTCCTGGATGGATCTCAACATCATATAGCCACTGCTGGAAATGGGTAAAATATGCAGAAGATGCTGGAAAATTAAAGAATGTGCAGGACCTTTTCTGAAGGAGGATTTTTCTGAAGAATAGTGGGCAATTTAACTGCTCACAACAAACCAGGGACTCATGAACAACTGTCATAAATCATGACAAAACACAATTATCTTGTCTATTATCTTGATAACATCTGTTATCTCAAAAAGCTTATTCAGGACAGTACTAAATAAAAAATAACATGGGATTTTTATGATCACTCTTTAAAATTCTACAAGGGGTATGCAAACTTTTGGGCACAATTGTATGCTTACCTTAAAATAAAAAGAATATTAAAAAAAAAATGTAAATTAGTTTATTATTATTATTATTATTACATTTACATTTACATTTATTCATTTAGCAGACGCTTTTATCCAAAGCGACTTACAAATAAGCAAAGCGATATATCAAGCAGGGAACAATACAAGTAGTGCTACTATACAAGATCCATTAATTGAATACCAGAGGAAGCAAAGTGTACAGAGTAGAGGTGTAAGTGCAAGTCTGTGTTTTTTTTTTTTTTAGGAGATGGTTAGGTGTTCACGGAAAAGGTGGGTCTTTAGCTGTTTTTTGAAGATAGTGAGAGACTCTGCAGTCCGGATTGAGATCGGAAGAGCATTCCACCACTGGGGAACGGTATGTGTGAAGGTTCTGGAAAGGGACCTTACGCCTCGCTGAGTGGGAACTACTAAACGTCGGTCGCTAGTCAATCGCAGATTGCGAGAGGGAATGTATGCCTTCAGGAGAGAGTTGAGGTAGGAGGGTGCTGTTCCTGACAAGGTCTTGTAGGTGAGCATCAAGGCCTTGAACTTGATGCGGGCAGCTACAGGAAGCCAGTGGAGGGAGATGAAGAGGGGTGTGACATGAGTAGTCTTGGGCTGGTTGAAGACAAGGCGCGCTGCAGCATTCTGAATCATTTGAAGGGGTTTGATGGAGCTGGCTGGGAGGCCTGAAAGCAGTGAGTTGCATTATTATTATTATTATTATTATTATTATTATTTTCTAACCTTTCTTTGGCTTTCTGCAAAGAACACATTGGATAAATAAGTGTCCAGAAATGCGGCTGTAAAAGTGTGGTAAATTTTAATTGGTAGCTTGCTAGTTAAGTGTGATTTAATCATGCAGAGAATACAATGATTGGGTTACTTTTCAGGTTTCATGCCATAGCGCAGTGGACATAAACTGAAAGAAAACCCCTTTGTAAGTAGCCTACACACCATCGATAAATCTATCCCATATCCCATATGCATATTTTTTTCCGTTACCAAGATGTAATGTTTGAATGCTAATTAAAAAAAAAAAAAACGCCAAATTTAGATAGCTAAACATTATTGACTAGATTAATCAGTGATTATTTCAACAATGTTCATCAGAGAACAATGATCAGTCAAGTCAAGAGGGATGATAATGCTCCTGTTCAGACACACTAATGTGGTTGACTCTTATGAACACAGTGATATTGTTTTTTTTTTCATTGTAAACTCACCTTTACAACATCCCATAGTGCTTTCTTAACCTATAAATAGATTTCATATGTAGTGGTTTCATATATAGAGCCTGTCAGCTCAAGATAATATTTATTCATTCTTATGTAGAACTAATTATTGTTGTTATATGTATTATCTTTATATTGTGTTTATCGCATATGAAATGAAATGATTGTTAATTCAGTAAACAGTGCTGTCATTCAGTGGAATTGAAATGTTTGATGAATTTAAATTTTAATGAGATAAACAAAAAAAAAAAAAAAAAAAAAAAAAAAAAAAAAAAAAAAAACACAAATGTACTTTACTAAATTGTTTAGCTTGTTTCAATTCCATGTGACTTATATAAGGTTACAAAATAATGACTTTTGTCATCTACCTTCGCATCATGGTTCCCATGGTGACAAGCACCGTTTGTACTTAGGTATTGGTACTGTCTCTGCTCATGGTCAAGCTGTGTCCACTTCTTCTGTGTTGGATAGACTTACTTTGTCTGT
The DNA here is from genome assembly GCA_012411365.1 of Ameiurus melas. Lineage (NCBI taxonomy): Eukaryota > Metazoa > Chordata > Actinopteri > Siluriformes > Ictaluridae > Ameiurus > Ameiurus melas. Next base: position 6,384,139 of record CM022767.1, read on the forward strand.
GTCTGTTTCCACTGTCTGGGATTTTTGACAGTTACCTGATTCTGAGTATGGATTGATTTTTCTTGTTGGTTGTGTTATATTCGTTCTTGCCTGTCTGTGTTTTGACAGCTCCTATAGACACTAACTATAATTCCTGGATTGCCCAAAAAATAAATATCACTCTGAGTATCCACAATTCTCTCTTGCCTTATTCGCCTATGTTAAACTTTTTATTAGTATTGAAAACCCCTTTAAATACTTATTAAAATATATGTATGAATTTTTTAATTAACTGCTCATGAATACATTAGATATTATTTACATGAATAACTGTGTTGTAGTGTATTTTGAAAAAACAAAATACACTAAAGAACAGAGACATTATTCTCTACTGGATTTTCAATTCTTTACATTACTCTCTATTCTCTTTCAAATGTGTATTGATTTAGGACTAAACCGAGCAGCCATTATTGAATCTGTGCACAAGTTTAATTTTGTATTGTTATTGATAAGTGCAACTACCACACACATCTATGGCTGACAGGTAGCAGAAGATGGTTAACAACAATACTTTTTTTTATACCAAATTTACCATAGAAATACTTTATTTGTAGTTCAACATCTGTGAAATATCAAAAAAATCATTAAAATGGGAAAATTGGCACAATTATTTAAACTGGACATGTCTATACAAATGTAGTCACAAATAAACATTTGAAAAAGCTAGAAACAGATGAATCCCATGTAAGAGTAAAGTGATTAATAGTGCTCTGTATGGGACATTGATATGTCCAGGTAATTAAAACTGTAAATGAAACTTAAAGTGACTGTATGAAGAACAGAACTCCTGTAGAGAGCACATATGTTCACAAAACATTATAGTGTATTAGGTGCATGTGGTGATGAATTTAACCCAACCATGACGAATGCTATTCTGATATTTTCCCAACAGGATGCATGATGTGGTTGTAAATGTAAATCTTATACAAGTGCGGCAACTCCAGCTTCTAACAGTCTTAAAAGTTAACTGGCAAGTTTTTATATGTAGACCTAGTGACACTAGGAATAGGAATTCTGCCTGATAAGTCAGACACTTTTGTCAGCAAAATTTATCAGGCCTGACAGGGAGTTTCAGATAACCATTTTAGACAGCCTGGACTCCACAGGGAAGACTGAGATTGACAGGTGAAAGCACTACTAGGATCTACTCTGACCTCATACTTTAGTAGAGCTATGAAATTCATAAAGCTATATATACACAGTAACGTCCCTTTTTCAGGAGACTGTATTTTAGGAAAGGGTTCAACTAATGTTTTTCATGTTTGTTCAATGAATCATAAAAAAATTATTGAACATGCACCTGTGGAACAATCCAAGACACTAACAGTTTACAGGCAGTAGGCAATTAAGGTCACAGTTAGCTTAGGACACTAAAGAGACCTTTCTACTGACTCGGAAAAACACCAGAATAAAGATGACTAGGTGCCTTCTCAACTTTGTAAACATGCCACAGACCTGCTGCAGGGAGGCATGAGTTCTGCAGATGTGGCCAGAACAATAAACTGCAATGTCTGTAATGTAAGATGCCTAAGACAGTGCTACAGGGAGACCAGAAGGACAGCTGATTGTCCCTGCAGTGGGAAATTTCATGTAACCATGTGTCCCCCCCCCAGACGTGATCGAGAACTTGCAAATGCCTTGGTGGAAGAGTGGAGTAACATCTCACAGCAAGAATTGACAAATGGTGTAGTCCATGAGGATGAAATGCACTGTAGTACTTAAAGCCACAACACATACTGACTGTTACTTCTGATACTGTCTTTTGATACAAATATTTATACATGTTCATACATTTGCTGGAAATGAAAGCAGTTGAATTTGAGACATCATTTCATTTTTTGCTGAGTATAGTTGGCAACTTAAGTCCAAAAATATGTCAGTATTTATGAAGGAAGAGTTCAGATTTTTTACCAGTCCATTAAAATCACTTGTGTACATTTCAAGTTGCTAGATTTATCTTGACAAGAGATGTCCAGTGCAGTGTTTCCAGAAAAGCAAAAGTAAGAGAAATTAAAAAATAGAAACTATTTTTTTTTTAATCTATCATGAGTCTAGTATATTGGCAGATATTTTCTGCATGAATTGAAATTTTCTTTATTGCAATTTTGGTTAAATTTGACAATATGGCTTCCACCATCATTATTCAACAGCTTACAGAATAGCACATGATGCAACACATTCTATTATTGTGCACTTGTGCGCACAGCTTAATGAAGCTATATTAAATGGAGAAATTGTGAAAATGTTAGAGATTTCATAACAGTTATATTACACTACTTGGAGTTGTTAAATTATTCAAATCATGCCAGTATGTTTGTTCATTCAATGCACTTTCCTGTAAAAAATTAAATAATAATAATAATAATAATAATATATATATATATATATATATATATATATATATATATATATATGTGTGTGTATATATATATATATATATATATATATATATATATATATATATATATATATATATATATATATATATATATATAAAATATATATATATATATATATTTTTTTTAATATAATGATTAAATATCTTTGAGGGATCAGCTCAATAAGCACTTATCTGCTTATCTCTCATGAGTCATTTTCAGGACTTTAAAGGGACAATAAATGAATGAAATAAATAACAATCCCACATTTATGTTTGTATTTTATGTATTACCTCAAATGGCATTTTTTTTTTCTTTAGTGTATTTAAAGAGCAAATTATACATTTCAACATGATAATTTGTGGTTACATCAAAATGTCAAACTGTCTAAGTGGTACTGCACTTAATACTATTCCTCTCTCCAGCCGATATTGCACAATATGGAAAAAGTGATTTGGTACAAGGTCAGAATTGGACATAACTGAGGCACACCTTTGTACATACCTCTTGCATAACTCCTAAATAGAGCTGAAGTCCACAGTTACAACCGAAAACCAGTATTAAATTCTCACTACACACAATTAGCTCAACCCTGAATGTGAGCATATAGCCTCTTCTTTTGCTTTTGAAAAAAGATATTTGGGTCTTATTCAAAGTTTAAAACTCATTTAGAAGTCTCAGAATATTCAACTGCTTAAAAGTGTGGGCAGGTTTTTTTTTTTTAATTGACTGGTGTCTTCTACAAAAAAGAAAGTGAAGTGAGAGAAACAAAGAACACAAAGCCTGAATGTGTGTGTGGAAGATATTTCGCCACCTATGTTCCTCTTTATTCTTCATTATAACTCTTCCAAGGGCTACAAGTTATCTCTCATAATCATGACTGAGGGGAAGAAAAGCAGTTAGAATGTCAAACTACATTTTATGAATTATCAAATTTAAGTTTCCATAATTATCCTGTCGAACTGATGGACTATACACGAGCACATTTTCTCAAGAAAAAAAAGGATGAACATCACAGAAAGATGTCTGATGTCTTCTGTGAATGTCAACGTCTTCTGACATGGAACTAAATGGTAGTTTTCTGAACAAAGCACAGTACAACTCCAGAATTATTGGCAAGTTCAGGAAAATGAGAAGATATATATTGGGACATTCCCCTCTGACCCCTTCCATCACCAAGATGTCTCTTCCCATAGAACTGCTGCTTAATGGATTTTTAAATTAATTCATTCATTTAATTTTGGCAACATGCTGTGTAAACTCATGCTGTGTAACCGACTGTTGTGTGGGAACATCCCAGGGGTTTAGAAGTTTAAAAAAAAAACAAAAAAACAGATAAATAAATAAATAACTGAATAAAACAACAACACTCCACTACATTTGGTAACATTATTGTATCTAGCACTGGACTAGCTTCCAGCTTGTCAACTATAAAGATGAGAGTATGAATTACATACTTTAATCACTTGGATCAGTTCAATTTGGGAGCCAGTTAGTGAAATACAAAAATGACTTAACTCCTCTTCCCTCCAAAGTGATTGCTGTGATTCATTCACTTCCACCACCTTGAAGCAGGGTATGTCCGTCATCAGCAGGGGATTAACATAGAATCAAACTCACCCTAGAGACTACAGCACCACCACTATAGGCATACTGACAACAGATGTGTTGAAGGTTACCTTTTTTGGACAAGCGTCCATTAACATGAAATATTTTTTTCAGTCATCATTCAGTGTAGATTTGGCAGCTGATGTATTTAGCATGTATTTAGTTCCTGTTACCACTAAGAAACAGCTTGATAAGCAGATTGGTTTAAATGCAAGATTTAAATGAGTCATAATAAAGTGTAATAAAGTGTAAAATTAGCTTGAATTATCCGCAACATATGGGTAGAGGTCATATTTCTCATTGTGCCCATTGTCACATTCAGCTGAGTATGTTAATTTATGTAGAGAACAATGTTACATGAACCTCTAATAATTAAGGAATTACTAATCAGGCAGTTAATTTCAAACTCTTGCCTCATTCACACTGCAGCAAGCAGAAAATTCATATGTTCTCTCTTTTACTGACTTCTTATGTGTGGAAAATATAGAGGGCGAATTGATGTCAATGTATTTTAAGACATATTTGATAATTAAAGTGTGTTAAATGTAAACACAAGCTATAGCACATCTCCTCATGCCATATTGCTTATACCTCATTGCTTATACCGACTTTGAAATGCTTGATTCTGATTGGTCAGAAGGTGTTGATTAACAGTAGACTGACAGTAGTTCCATCTGCAAGGTTTATATTAACACAAACATTCTAATGCATTATCATTTCTGTGGGACGTTTATGGTGGATGCTGTACCTAAACAGATTAAAGGAATGTCTGCATTTGTTGATATATATATATATATATATATACAGTGGTGTGAAAAAGTGTTTGCCCCCTTCCTCATTTCCTGTTCCTTTGCATGTTTGTCACACTTAAGTGTTTCGGAACATCAAACCAATTTAAACAATAGTCAAGGACAACACAAGTAAACACAAAATGCAATTTGTAAATGAAGGTGTTTATTATTAAAGGTGAAAAAAAATCCAAACCATCATGGCCCTGTGTGAAAAAGTGATTGCCCCCCTTGTTAAAACATACTATAACTGTGGTTGTCCACACCTGAGTTCAATTTCTCTAGCCACACCCAGGCCTGATTATTGCCACACCTGTTCACAATCAAGGCATCACTTAAATAGGAGCTGCTTGACACAGTAAGGTCCACCAGAAGATCCTTAAAAGCTACACATCATGCCGAGACCCAAAGAAATTCAGGAACAATTGAGAAAGAAAGTAATTGAGATCTATCAGTCTGGAAAGGGTTATAAAGCCATTTCCAAAGCTTTGGGAATCCAGCGAACCACAGTGAGAGCCATTATCCACAAATGGCGAAGACATGGAACAGTGGTGAACCTTCCCAGGAGTGGCCGGCCGCCCAAAATTACCCTAAGAGCGCAGCGACGACTCATCCTAGAGGTCACAAAAGACCCCACAACAACGTCCAAAGAACTGCAGGCCTCACTTGCCTCAGTTAAGGTCAGCGATCATGCCTCCACCATCAGGAAAAGACTGGGCAAAAATGGCCTGCATGGCAGAGTTCCAAGGAGAAAACACTGCTGAGCAAAAAGAACATCAAAGCTCGTCTCAATTTCTCCACAACACATCTTGATGATCCCCAAGACTTTTGGGACAACATTCGGTGGACCGATGAGACAAAAGTGGAACTCTTTGGATGGTGTGTGTCCAAGTATATCTGGCGTAGAAGGAACACTGCATTTCATAAAAAGAACATTATACCAACAGTAAAATATGGTGGTGGTAGTGTGATGGTCGGGTTGGGGCGGTTTGCTGCTTCAGGACCTGGAAGACTTGCCGTGATAAAAGGAACTATGAATTCTGCTGTCTACCAAGAGATCCTGAAGGAGAATGTCCGACCATCTGTTCGTGTACTCAAGCTGAAACGAACTTGGGTTCTGCAGCAGGACAATGATCCTAAACACACCAGCAAGTCCACCACCGAATGGCTGAAGAAAAACAAAATGAAGACTTTGGAGTGGCCTAGCCAAAGTCCTGACATGAATCCTATTGAGATGTTGTGGTATGACCTTAAAAAGGCCGTTCGTGCTCGAAAACCCTCTAATGTAACTGAATTAGGACAATTCTGCAAAGATGAGTGGGCCAAAATTCCTCCAGGACGCTGTAAAAGCCTCATTGCACGTTATCGCAAACGTTTGGTTGCAGTTGTTGCTGCTAAGGGTGGCCCAACCAGTTATTAGGTTTAGGGGGCAATCACTTTTTCACACAGGGCCATGATGGTTTGGATTTTTTTTCACCTTTAATAATAAACACTTTCATTTACAAATTGCATTTTGTGTTTACTTGTGTTGTCCTTGACTATTGTTTAAATTGGTTTGATGTTCCGAAACACTTAAGTGTGACAAACATGCAAAGGAACAGGAAATGAGGAAGGGGGCAAACACTTTTTCACACCACTGTAGATAGATAGATAGATAGATAGATAGATAGATAGATAGATAGATAGATAGATAGATAGATAGATAGATAGATAGATTATTGAACAAAAGGAAAGCTGACAAAATACATAATTTCATTCTTAGGTTTGCCACATTAGAGAATTTCATGGGTTTTGGCACATGATACATTCTGCAGAGTGTGTCACCAGGTCCAAGGGTGCCCCGGGCCAACAGTGACAAGCTGACCAGATTCATAGTAAGTATGTAAGTCAGAGTATCTCCACTTGTGTGCAATAAATGCTGTAGGGCAAATGCAAAAATGTAAACTGAAACTTTAATTATGAATTGTTTTCTAGTTCTCTCCAACATAAGTACTATATGTACTTTATCATATACAACATAACACAAATTTAGTTATGTAGATTACATACATTGTGTAGTTATTGTTATTATTGTTGTTGTTATTATTATTATTATTATTATTATTATTATTATTATTATTATTACTGTATTATTTGAACTGCAAGATTGATCTTACTGTTTTTATGCATCTGTCTGTGCAGCTGCAACAGAAAGATTTTGTCCATACATATAAAATATGTGTATTTACAATGCATTTATAGATATCACCAGATAAAATCAAAGCAAATTTCCCATTTATCTACTGATAAACACTTCAATTTCTGCTTTTGTAGGCTAAAGAAGAAATGTCACATTCATGGAAATAACCTTTCTGTCAGCTTTATACTCAGTCACTGCGAGTGACCATGAAATATAAAATAATAAAATTGCCATTATGGCAGGAAAACATAATTTCCTAGCCTCTGTATGGTGTACTAAAATCCAGGACAAATACATGAGGAGGATATCAGTGTGTTGGACTGTATCACCCTGTTGACGTTTCATGTCGAGATGTGTATCCAAAGGGTGAAGGACAACAAAGTGTTTGACACAGAAACAACTCCATCACTAGTTGCCCCTAACCATGAGGCATTTTAGCAACTGACAAAACCACAGGGTCAGAAATCCACATTTCTTTTGCACAACAATATAATGGAAACAAGCTCAAATGTCAGGCCCCTCTTCAACAGTGCTGTATGAGTCATCCCTCTTCTGATCCTTTCGATAAGGTGTCCTGTTGAACTCTGGCTGCAGATATGGCAAATCTCCTTAAAGCAGAAGGATGGCCTTCTGACATGGTTCCACAGGAAAGAGTTTCTTGTAGCAACTTCTATTCTTCTAAACATATCCAGGGTGGTCTTGAGGATTTGTCAAGGTACCCTGCTGCTTGATACTGAACACAAAGTAGGCTCCCTGACACAGGCCATATATTCTACATCCAAGATATCAATCAATGACAGAATTTAAAATGTAAAAGAAGATAAAGAAAAAAATGTCAGCTCCAGACGATCTATAGTCTTAAGGCTGCATTCAGAGTCCACAATTTAATACAGAAATTAATACACACATGAGTACTCAGACCACAGACAGAACTACAGCCTTAAGTACTATTCAGATAATTCATTTTAATAATCTGAATGAGTCATCCAGAATATCAACTTTAGCAGCTGACTGAAATTGATGAATGAATAGAAACATAAATCCCTATATAAATAACATAGCTTCCAGGAGAAGAATAAGTACCAGTTGTGTCTAGTCAACAGTGCATAGGCTTTGTTGATAAAAACTACCAAATGTGTAATAGACTGCAAAAATTGGTTTTCATTTTGCAGAGCCAGAGGACCTCAAAGGCAACCTAAAACAACAAAATTTGCAGTGGGGAAAAAGAAGTACCAGCTGCATCTGGTCATCAGTACATAGGCTTTGTTGACAGTAATTACCTAGTGTGTAATAGACTGCACAAACATGATGTTTTTGTGTTACAGTTCCAGAGAGATTTGAGTCCTCACAGGAGAACTTGCAGTGAAGGAAGATCTGGCTCATGCAAGGTTTTTTTTTTTTTTTCATTTCTTTTTTTCACAGCTTTGTCTTTCAAAGTGGCACATAAAGGTAAAATCTTAATTAATATATATATATATATATATATATATATATATATATATATTGCATCTTGAGATTTTCTGAGCTTAAGCTAAGCTAGATCCAGTAAGATAAATATTTTTTAATTCAGCATAGGGAAATTAAAATGTTACAGTATCATGATAGTAAAAATTGTAAGGAATAAAAAGAGAAATGAAAATATAATTGTAGCAGTCTTAATATGATAAGTATGCGTACTGGGATGTAGCAGTGTGATATATACTGTATATACCTGCTGAAAAATACTAAATCAAATGAATACAAAATGTAATGGGTTGTATAATCATAAGGCTCTTGATACATGTCGTTAAAGGTCCACATCTATTTCTTTACATTGTATTGGCAACATGTCAGTGTCTGCTCACTGTGCAGGATTGTTGTTCCTATGACAGATGATATATGCTAATACATACATAGCCATGTTAATATGTCCTACTGCTGTGACCTCATATGTAATGAGACTGCCCTTGAGACATTATGGAATTGCTGTAATATTGCACTAGAGTTGAGGTATGTTCTAAATATAGTGATATAACAATGTTCATAAAACCATTTTAGGATAAGAAAATATATAAAAATCTGTTCTCTCACTTTCTCTTTGTCAAGCTGAATGTGTCCTCTTGCAGCCTGATCTTGACACATCCTGACACTCTTCTACTGCTGTGGCTCTTCTTGCTCTCCATACCTGCCTGATTCATCCTGATGCTCTACTTCTCACTGACTCTTCTGCACATGTGACTGACTTTCTGCTTTTGTACATGGTCCCCCATACCTGTCTTAAACATTTACACTTTCCAAAAACAGTTTATGTGCAAAACTCACCATTGCTTTAGAGCAGGGGTGGGCAATCTTATCGGGAACATGCACCCACACCGGCCCTTTCTGGATAAGATTGCCCACCCCTGCTTTAGAGGATCATCTCATATAGATACTGTAGATCTGTACCTCAACTATATTCAAAATGACTGTGCTCATCCGAGGACTCTTAATCACAATATGCTCATACAGGACATACCTTCACCACACTAAGTACTGTTTGTCTTTATGCTTCTACACCAGAGTGCTGTGATGAATTATAATCCCACTATCCAGTGTCAGTCCAGAAAAGGATTAGTTCCTTTTTTTTTTGTATTCTTGTGTTCTGTTTGAGTCAGGGATTTTTTCCTTAACACTATCACCTCTGGCTTGTTCATTAGGGATATAAATGGACATCCATGTTTCTGTAATACGGCTTTGTTACTTTAAAAGAGTTACATAAATAATATTGAATTGACCTGATTTAAAAACAGTTAACTATGCATGTATGTGTGTATTTTTTACTGTACTACAACCACAATATGCAATGCATTTTAAGTCCATTAGTCCTTGCTGAGTGATCCATCATCCATCCATGTCCTATAGCTCTTATAATACAGGTCCGCAGGGAGCATCAGACACAAGGCGGGGTACACCCTGGATGGGATGCCAATCCATTTCAATCACAATCACATACACATTGGACATGCCAATCAGCCTAATGGGGGAGGAAATTGGAGTACCTGGAAGAAACATCAGCAGCATGAGGAGACACACACAGGGCAACGATGGGAATCGAACCCCAACCCTGGAAGTGTGAGGCGATCGTGCTACCCAATGAACCACCGAGTTTCAAATGCATCGAGCTACACTGACTATTATGGAGGCTATATATTATTATTAGCATGGAAAGTAAAGTAAAATTTTTGTGTATTGGTCCTGGAATGCATCTTCATCTTTTGTATTGTCTCCCTGCAGTTGACTAGTGAAGTGTCACTTCACTGGTGGAATCAGCATCACACTACAACTCCCAGAACACATTGTGACCTACAAAATATGAACACTGTAACATTCAGCTCACCGTCATTCTTATCACACAGAAAGTGAAGAATACACTTTCTGTCTTTGTAGTCCGTCATTACCAAGCCTTTATATTTTTTATTCTGACACACAGTTCTCCTGGGTTTTGATTCTTATTTTGCCCAGTCTATGCTGTCTGCTGTCCTCGTGACCACTACTTGTTTTATGTTACTGAGTTTGTCCTACTATTTGAATTTGTCTGCCAACTTTTGAAATAATGCTTTGTTTACCTGTAGTAATATCTATCCTTGCTACCTGACACAGCCTCTCTCAAATGTCTCTCAAAAAAATTAATGTGAACTGGATAGCTTTAGCCTTCTGGAGATGAGCAACAGATTATTCCTATTATTCATAATATTTTTTATGTATTTGTATACAAAGGGGTATATTACATTTTAACCTGTTAAAATGCAATATAACATATTAGCACACGATTCAGTAAGTATTATGAATGATTTAGTAACTGCAGGAAAACTATTAGAAAAACAAAAACAAAAACAAGACTTACAGACTGTAAGTCGGCCTGCTGGCAGATCTTGGGAGTTTAATAGAATGTATTTTCTTAAAAACTCCTCACGGTCAGATAATCATGAAAAATGGCTTGGAAAATGTTGCTGAGTTTTGTTAGATAGATACTGAGCTAATTATTACATATACACTGAGTTAAAGCCTCCCACACAGTATAAACTCACATGGAAATTATCTATGTAACTATCTCAGCGTAAAATTGATATATTGGTCTCCTTTTAATGTCTCAAGTCATTTAGAACATTCAGCTAAAATATTAAAGATTTGTTCAGACATGTCCATTGCCATTCAATTACACTCATGTATACAGTATGTATAGAAATGTAATTTCTTTTTTAATGAAGAATGTTATCAATTTGCTATGAATCATTCATTCATTCTTCTGGATCTGGAGCCTATTCCATGAATTTCGGGCACAAGTCAGGATTACGCCCTAGGTGGGTCGATGGTTAATCACAAGACACCACGAAGTTTTATGGAAACATTCACACATACAGTACAGTGGTGTGAAAAAGTGTTTGCCCCCTTCCTCATTTCCTGTTCCTTTGCATGTTTGTCACACTTAAGTGTTTCGGAACATCAAACCAATTTAAACAATAGTCAAGGACAACACAAGTAAACACAAAATGCAATTTGTAAATGAAGGTGTTTATTATTAAAGGTGAAAAAAAATCCAAACCATCATGGCCCTGTGTGAAAAAGTGATTGCCCCCCTTGTTAAAACATACTATAACTGTGGTTGTCCACACCTGAGTTCAATTTCTCTAGCCACACCCAGGCCTGATTATTGCCACACCTGTTCACAATCAAGGCATCACTTAAATAGGAGCTGCTTGACACAGTAAGGTCCACCAGAAGATCCTTAAAAGCTACACATCATGCCGAGACCCAAAGAAATTCAGGAACAATTGAGAAAGAAAGTAATTGAGATCTATCAGTCTGGAAAGGGTTATAAAGCCTTTCTTCAAAGCTTTGGGAATCCAGCGAACCACAGTGAGAGCCATTATCCACAAATGGCGAAGACATGGAACAGTGGTGAACCTTCCCAGGAGTGGCGGCCGCCCAAAATTACCCTAAGAGCGCAGCGACGACTCATCCTAGAGGTCACAAAAGACCCAACAACGCGCCAAAGAACTGCAGGCCTCACTTGCCTCAGTTAAGGTCAGCGATCATGCCTCCACCATCAGGAAAAGACTGGGCAAAAATGGCCTGCATGGCAGAGTTCCAAGGAGAAAACACTGCTGAGCAAAAAGAACATCAAAGCTCGTCTCAATTTCTCCACAACACATCTTGATGATCCCCAAGACTTTTGGGACAACATTCGGTGGACCGATGAGACAAAAGTGGAACTCTTTGGATGGTGTGTGTCCAAGTATATCTCGCGTAGAAGGAACACTGCATTTAAAAAAAGAACATTATACCAACAGTAAAATATGGTGGTGGTAGTGTGATGGTCTCGGGCGGTTTTGCTGCTTCAGGACCTGGAAGACTTGCCGTGATAAAAGGAACTATGAATTCTGCTGTCTACCAAGAGATCCTGAAGGAGAATGTCCGACCATCTGTTCGGTACTCAAGCTGAAACGAAACTTGGGTTCTGCAGCAGGACAATGATCCTAAACACACCAGCAAGTCCACCACCGAATGGCTGAAGAAAAACAAATGAAGACTTTTGGAGTGGCCTAGCCAAAGTCCTGACATGAATCCTATTGAGATGTTGTGGTATGACCTTAAAAAGGCCGTTCGTGCTCGAAAACCCTCTAATGTAACTGAATTAGGACAATTCTGCAAAGATGAGTGGGCCAAAATTCCTCCAGGACGCTGTAAAAGCCTCATTGCACGTTATCGCAAACGTTTGGTTGCAGTTGTTGCTGCTAAGGGTGGCCCAACCAGTTATTAGGTTTAGGGGGCAATCACTTTTTCACACAGGGCCATGATGGTTTGGATTTTTTTTCACCTTTAATAATAAACACTTTCATTTACAAATTGCATTTTGTGTTTACTTGTGTTGTCCTTGACTATTGTTTAAATTGGTTTGATGTTCCGAAACACTTAAGTGTGACAAACATGCAAAGGAACAGGAAATGAGGAAGGGGGCAAACACTTTTTCACACCACTGTATAAACATGTTTTTAGGAGGTGGGAGGAAACTAGAGAACCCAGAGGAAATCTAATTGGTTTGCCCTCACAGAGACAAGGACTATGTCCCAAAGACAAATATGTCCCAGAGCACTCACACTTACGAATAAACACCCAGAAATTACTTATTTTCTGCCTCAATTGTTATTTTTTTGTTTGTTTTGTTTTGTTTTTGTTTTTGGTTTATTTTATTTTATTATGTATTTATTTATTTTACCAGTAATGGTAAGATAAATACCAAGAATGTAAGTAATATACAGTATCTCACAAAAGTGAGTACACCCCTCACATTTAAAAAAAAATATATTTCATTAAATCTTTTCTTGTTTCAGCACTGAAGAAATTACACTTTGCTACAATGTAAAGTAGTGAGTGTACAGCTTGTGTAACAGTTTAAATTTGCTGTCCCCTCAACATAACTCAATACACAGCCATTAATGTCAAAACCGCTGCCAGCAAAAGTGAGTACACCCATAAGTGAAAATGTCCACATTGGGCCCAAAGTGTCAATATTTCATGTGGCCACCATTATTTTCCATCACTGCCTTAACCCTCTTGGGTATAGAGTTCACCAGAGCTTCACAGGTTGCCATTGGAGTCCTCTTCTACTCCTCCATGATGACATCTCGGAGCTGGTGGATGTTAAAGACCTTGTGCTCCTCCACCTTCCGTTTGAGGATGCCCCACAGATGCTCAATAGGGTTTAGGTCTGGAGACATGCTTGGCCAGTCCATCACCTTCACCCTCAGCTTATTTAGCAAGGCAGTGGTCAGCTTGGAGATGTGTTTGGGGTCGTTTGGGGAAGTTACATTTCGCTGATTAAGTGTGCCCTTTATTTTTTTGAGCAGTATATATATATATATATATATATATATATATATATATATATATATATATATATATATATATATATATATATATATATATATATATATATATATATATATATAAGAAAGTAGGAGGAAGTTTTTATATTTTTATTGTCAGCACGAGGGAGTGGTCCAGCAAAGTGCTTTTGGGGGAAAAACAAAAACCACATTCATTACAACATTGATTCATTCACCTTTAGCAACTGCTGGGTCAGGGTCACACTGTTTTTTAATCTGTATACTAATATATAATCAGTATACTAATTTGTTTATATTTTGGGAAAGACAACCAACTAATTACAGTAGAATTTGACAGGTACAAACAAAAACAAAAATCTGTGTGAGTGGGATTTAAAAAGAAATCTCAGTGATATACTGTACCTGAGGTTGAGTCAAAATTCAAATAACATGCTGACAAACAAATAAATAAAGATAATGTCATTGTCTTACAGCCCTACACTGCAATCGTATTCCTTATTTTTGCATTGATTACATGGTCATGAAAATAATTATTTTTCTGCATATTTTACCGTGTAATGTCCACAGAATTTAAGGAATGTTTGCTAAAAGAATTCAGGGTTAATTGCTTTAACAACCCTTTTGAGACCTATGTAGATCCCAATTAATACATGCCACCAATAATAATATAAATGAATCAACTCCTTTCACAACACAGTAATAGTGCCCTTCTTCATATTTTTTGTTAATCTGTAAAAATTTCAGAATGGCATTTTATGAATAGCATTTTAGTGTTCATATGATGATGCAGCCATCTTTTAATCTATAAAGCATAATTTCCTTGCTATTGATATATTTCACTCACAGGGAAAGGGATAAAAGATTGCCCACTGTATCGGACTTCTTTATATTTTCTGCCCTTTGAAATTTAATGCCATCATAACTGAAACAGAAAACAAAAATGATTCAATAGCATCCTTTATTAAATTTACAATGATGGAGGTTGATGAAACTTTTATTGTCTTCAACCCCATTATAGGGGTTCAGAAATAAGCTCTGCAGATATAACCACAGGAAGAAGAAAAAAAGAATGACAGAGGAAGGCAAACCAAGAGAGAGGGGAATAAATCACGTTTACAGATGACACAGGAGTGAACTTGTGTATCTTTTTTCCATCTGCCAGGCTATCAGTGCATTTACTAATTCAACAACACTGCAGTAAATGCATTTTCTATGTAAATGGCCATAAAAAAAGATTACAGCACATGCATTTAGAAACTAAGTGGCACTGCCCAGGATTTATGGTGAAAACTGCAGCAAATGTATTGATGTTCACATCAGTTCTGGATCAGCATGATAATTAATAGGATGTCAGCATTCTCTTTGAATGCAAGAAGACCAGGTGCTCTGCTAATTAGCTGCTCAGTAGCTATCCATCATTCAGCCAACTGCATAACTACAGCGT
Organism: Ameiurus melas; assembly: GCA_012411365.1. Taxonomy (NCBI): domain Eukaryota; kingdom Metazoa; phylum Chordata; class Actinopteri; order Siluriformes; family Ictaluridae; genus Ameiurus; species Ameiurus melas. The sequence continues at coordinate 6,399,441 of CM022767.1, forward strand.
GATCCACATCAAGCCTTCGGAAGATAATTGGGTGCTGACCAAAATACTCAGAACTGCATGCATAAAAAGTCTTTTCATCCTGAGATATCCAAAAATCCAATTAATATCAGTTCTTGACAATATGGCAGTTTGAATTTGAATGTAAATTAACAAGTACAGCAATGTACATCTAATCTAACCAGCAGGACCTATCCAAGAATGTTGAAGAACCCAATAATGTTTATTCTCTGGTGGCTCACTAATACACTATGCATCAGTGGCATAGCCAAGTATTAATTTAGGCAGCAGCACAGCATGATCTGTACAATTACAGTGGGGAACAAAAGTAAGTATTGAATGCGTCAACATTTATTTCAGTAAACATATTTCCAAATGAGGTTATTCATATAAATTTTTTTACCAGACATCAGTATTAACTCAAGAAATCCGGAAATATAAAAAATTCACAACATTAACGTCCATAAATAAAGTTATGTGTAATAAAGTGGAATGACATAGGTAAAAAGTATTGAACACATGGGCGTAACCAAGCACTCTTTTTTTTTTGGGGGGGGGGGGTCTAGTGCTTGGACCACCCCAATGTCCATACCATGGTTACACCCTTGATTGGACACACTATCTGAAATTTATTTAATACTTAGTGGAGAAGCCTTTGTTTGTAATGACAGGTTCAAGACACTTCCTGTGTAAAGAACTTAATCGGCTGCAGTATTCAGATGTGATTTTGGCCCATTCTTCTAAATACGTTGTCTTTAAAACTTGTTCAACTGCATTCAAGTCAGGTGATTGACTGGGCCATTCTAACACATAGATTTTTATTTTTTTTGTCTGAAACCAATTGAGAGTATCCTTTGCTACATGCTTTGGATCGTTGTCCTGCTGGAAGGTCCACCCACGTTTCATCTTCATCATCCTGGTGGATGGCAGGAGATTGTTCTCAATAATGTCCCGGTAAAGAGCTCCATTAAATGTTCCTTCAATTGTATGACGTCTGCCAGTACCATGCGATGAAAGATGAAAAATAGCCCCACACCATAATGCTTCCACTTCCAAACTTCAATGTTGGTGTAGTGTTTTAAAGGTGACGTGCAGTGCCATTTCCTCTCCATACATGGTGTGTAGTATGACAGCCAAATAATTTTTCTCTCGTTTGACCAGACTACACTCTCCCAGTATTTCATAGGCTTGTCCAAATGAGTTGTAGCAAACTTTAAACAAGCTTTGACATGCCTTTTCTTTAATAATGGAGTCTTGCGGGGTGAGCGTGAGCAGTGGGGTGCATGGCCTATTGTTTTTTCTGTGACGATGGCACCTGCTGCCTCCAAGTGTTTCTGGAACTCTTTCTGAGTGGTCCTTGGCTCTTGGGCCATTCTTCTGACTATTCTTTTTACTCCCTGGTCAGAAATTTTGGGGAAATGATGAGCCCGGTTGATGACGGAGTGCTTCCACTCTTACGGATAATGGCCCCAGTGGTGCTTACTGGAGGATTCAGAAGATTTGAAATACATCTGTATCCGATTCCACCAAAATGTTATGCAACAATTAAGGTGGCGATAATCTTGGGGGGAGCTCACTGCTTTTACCCATCATGAGATGTTTCTTGTGTGACACCTTGGTAATGAAAAAGCTTTTTATAGACCATCTATTTATTAAACCAGCAGATATAAATTTTCACAGATAGGTGGTATAATTACTCACGGATTTCAGCTGGTTCCTTCCTTACCTTGCCTTGGAAAACTGCTTTTTCTTAGCGTCTTCTATACTTTTTTTTCCTGTGTCATTTACTTCATTACTCAACTTTATTTATGGATTTCAACATTGTGAATTGTTTATATTTGAGGATCTCTTGAGTTAATACTGATGTCTGGTGAAAATGTCATGTGAATAACTGCAATGGAAATATATTTACTGAAAAAAATGTTGACGCGTTCAATACTTATTTCCCCTACTGTAAATTGAAAAGTGTGATGCATTCATGCCTGACAGAAGTAGAAGCTGTCTAATTACTTAAGGTATTACAGTATGCCAATCTTGCCATATTAATAACATCAATAGGCATATGAAATAAAATGCCTTTATGACAGTTCCAGTATTTATTTATTTTTTGCTAGTAATTGGGGAAAATAACACCTTACCTTATAAAACCAATTCTAGCCTTCTCTTTTTCTTCCAGTAGCTGTTACCTCAATATCTCAATGCTCAGAGTGTATACTCTAAAAAAAAATAAAAAAAATTTAAAAATGCTGGGTTATTTTTTTTCTACCCAAATGATGGGTTAATCCTTTTGGGTCATTTATTTGGGTTACTTTCTCAGTCTTGGATAGTTTTGAGTAGTTTTGTTTAACCAAACCACTGGGTTAGTGGCTGGGGCCTTTTCACTGATAGTTGAATCAATGCAACCCATCCCCCACCCTGACTCCTCAGCCTTCAGTTCCTTTGCTCAAATCAATTCAGTGCAGACTGTTTGAGTTCGGCAAAGGTGGAGGTAACTTTTCAACCAGACAGACTGTTAGATTTTTTTTGGAGAAACAAGATTTGTATCACTATATTTTTAAATAAAACCATTTCTGCATAATTGAAAAAGCAAAAGATGTGAGATAACAGTCCAGTTCACATTAAACTAAATGCACCGCTATCTTCGTTAGCTTTGGCATACTTGTTTGTAAGCCCACTGGATTGTAAGTTGATTACCCAGTTTTTTACATGTTTTACCCATCTCTTGTGATCAAATTCTGATGTTTTGGTCTTAAATATATGACTTATTTAAGTCATTTACTTGAAAGTATAAGTATAAACACCACTTTAGCAGCTCAAGCAATACATTTCTGAACACCTTCTTGTGCATAAATAAAAGAGATACTATGTTGACATATTTGTTTATAATGTGGTATATTTGACATTTTCAAAGGGTAAAAATAGCCATGAAAATATTAACCAATTTATGAAAAGAAAAATAACCAAGCCTGTTTGTAAAAATTAAACCATCCGTTTGGTTGAAAAACATCCCAACTGCTGGGTTAAAATTAACAACCCAACTTGACAGGTTAGTTTAGCCCAAAATGTGTTCTGTCCTATATGTACCCAGCTATTGGGCTAAAAATAATCCATTTTGGGTTGTTTTTAACCCAGTGTTTTTTTTGTTTTTTGGTTTTTTTTTTGTTTTTTTTTAGAGTGTACCTAACTGGCTAGTAGCTTTCACACAGAAATGGGAAAAAAATAAATAAAATCATTGTGGTTGGTTAATCATGTTTCTCATGCTTGCATCTGGTAGCCAGTAAGTCGCTTATTCATTTTACATTTGCATCAGTTAAATATGGATATAATTATGGTGTAATCATTATAACAATTACTGTGAAAAATAGTGTTTTTTCACACACTTATAATCAGCTGTGATGTATGTGTGTTATGATAAACATGCACAAAGAAGCATTTAGGACTATCATAAAATATTTCAGGGGGTTCAAATTCAATATACCACCTAGCAATGCATGTGCTATCTGTGGACAGTGTGTCTTGCCAAATAAATGTATATACAATATGTGCTTTTAATGCTGAACTATCAAACTTGCACATGTTGTCTTATTTGGCCAGGTTTCAGTGTAAACATATTTGCACCCATTGATAATAGATTGCACATCAATTTGCCTGCCTCACTTGACACTTGAGTGAATAATGTAGAAGGATTCAATCACATTATTGGATTTTCAGTTCTCTTTTTGGCAGAAAGAATCTCTTTTTTCTAAGAAATAATACATGGCACAATATAATTCCCCCCCTGCATGTTGTGCCATTTACACAAGCTCAGTACTCTTCCACTGAAATAATACAATAAAACACAGTCATCAGTAACACTTACTATGCCCCAGGCTAGATTTGGGATGGTAACAGAATGTCTCTGGGAAAACATATTTTTCGGGCATATAAAAACAGCCCACCTTGGATACCTTTTTCAAAAGTTACACAAATATACAAAAATCAGCCATAACATTAAAACCACTTGCCTAATATTGTCAAAGCATAGACTCCACAAGACCTATGGAGGTGTGCTGTCTTCTCCGACATTAGCAGAAGATCCTAAAGTCCTGTAGGATCAGACTTGTTTGTCCAGCACATTCCACAGATGCTTGATTGGATTGAGATCTGTGGAATTTGGCGGCCAAGTCAACACCTTGAACTCTTTGTCATGTTGTTCAAACTGTCTCTGAACTATTTTTGCAGTGTAGCAGGACTCTAGAGACTGCTGTGTGTGTGAAATTCCCAGAAAATAAGCAGTATTATGAAATAGTCAAACCAGTCCCTCTGGTACCAACATCCATGCCATGACCAAAGTCACCAAGATCACACTTTTTCTTCATTGTGATGTTTGATGTGAACATTGACGGAAGCTCTTGAACTTTATCTGCTGGATTATTTGCATTGCACTCCTGGGCGATTAGATAACAGCTTGAATGTGCAGCTGTACAAGTGTTCCTATTTAAGTGGATGGTGAGTGTATTGTCTGACAGTATTCACAGAGACAACAGTAAATTAAATTTGGCAGGCCCAGGCCAAAAAATAAATAAATAAAAAACTCCCATAGGTTAAAACTAGATGCATATGTAATGTAGTACTGTGGACACTGGTTAACATCTAGGTACATTTGAAATCACCTGGATACCTTTACTAAGTGAGAATAAGACATCATATTTGACTGTGTTTATAGAACCAGAGTTGCATCTCATCCCGTATTATCACCAGGGATTATGAGAATCACTTATATAACCAATATGTCATCCAAACTGTTGGGAAAGGTGTTTGAAGATGGCCACTTCACTCATGCCACTAGGAGGCGCAAAGTTAACTATGTAGAATCTGGAGAAGGTGAAGAACTGGTCTTAGTATTGCTTATAAGAAGGAAAAACACCTTGTCTTATGTCACAGCATTATCTGGACATCCAAGATGATGTCCACCACCCAGAGGCCAATCTCTGTTTTTATAGGGGTTCTTCTTGTGTCTTCCCTCCATGACAGTTTCAATTTACTCCAGAAAGTATGAAATACACTCACCACAACCATGAAAAAATGAAAGGAGATTTATCTAGGTCTATCACAAGCTATGGAGGACAGATAAGCTATAACTCTGACCATAGTTACAAGATATTACAGAATCTCAAGGTCAATAATGTGCTTTGGGTCACACTCCAAGAAGACAAGCACAATTCACATAAAAGAAAGCAACAGAAAAATGCGAGCATCCTGCTGCTACAAAATTTCATCGATCTCATAAATGCCATTTCAAAGATTGACATACTGTGAAAATGCAGATGGGAGTAGATGACAAAGCAGGAATGTGGAAGTAAGAACTTTAATGCCTTTTCTTCATGCCACAGGCTTCATATATGACCACAAGCCCCCACCCGCATTATTGTAGAAATCACAAACTCCCATGATTTTTGTTGGGTCCGACAGGATCCCTCACCTCTACACAGAACTTTAAGTAGGACTAAATGCATACTTCTCTTCCCATTCATCTTTAAATGATCATCTTTTTGTCATTCATGCTACCATTTCACTAATCAGACAAGAAAGGGTAAATTAATTATTATTATTATTATTATTATTATTATTATTATTATTATTATTATTATTATTATTATTATTTTAAATGGTCTGTGGAAAATTCTCTTTCTGACCTCTCTAGCACTCAGTAGTCTGAGCACTCAGATGAATTGACTTGAACTAAATAATTTGCATAAAACCTATGACTGAATAAGCTGCAATAGTGGAACCAGCATCACATAAGCCATGCTTGTTCAGGTTTAGAAAAATCACTGAACTACAGCCAGTTTTTTTTTTTTTTTCATCACATATTGGGACAGCTGTGGCTCAGGTGACACAGCAGGTTGTTCACTAATTGCAGGGTTGGCAGATCGATCCGCAACCCGCATGCCTCCACATGCCGAAATTTCCTTGGGAAAGACACTGAACCCCAAGTTGCTCCCGATGGCAGGCTAGTGCCTTGCATGGCAGCTCTGCTACCATAGGTGTTTAAGTGTGTGTGTGTGAATGGGTGAATGAGACACAGTGTAAAGCACTTTGTAGAACCGCTAAGGTTTAATGGTGCTATATAAGTGAAGAACTTTTACCATTTGATCAGTTCTGCTATAGTATACCATAATCCACCAGTCAACAATTCTTGATCTGTAGACTATAAACATGCCCCTTTTGCTCTCAATTTGTTTGGATAGTAGATCATCTACATCTCAACTCATTTAATCTCTGTATCTCATCATAACTACAAAATTATCACAATAACTATCACAATTTCAAAATCAGTTTATGTGGACTCTATTGATAGATTATGACCAATTGTTCAAAGACAAATAAACAACTTTTGAAATATTGTTGAAAATCAGCTGATAGGCTACTTCTTGACAGGTTATATGTGGTACTGTATGTGGAGGTTCTGCATTGGAATGCACTGTTACTCACTAATCTGTCCACAACCACTATCTTATCTTCTCATTTTGATAGGAATTTCATTTCAATAGCTGTTACCAGGCAAGGTGAAGGGGGTCATTCTATTTTGTAGTAGTAGCAGTAGTACTTATATTTCCTTGCAAAATACTATGCATGATTGTCATGAAGAATGAACCTCAAAATAAAGCACCATTTGTGCCTTACTTTGTGCTAGAATTTACAAGTAAGGCAGAATGAAAAGCACAATCGCAATACTATTAGTGCAGATGAAGTCAAAACCAAAACGCTGTCCCTTCTCCATAACCGTCAGAGTATTTTTTTTTTCTGATTGAGAACAGTCCGGCCTCTTAGTATTATTTATGGACTTCCTTGCGGTTCTTATATATTACAGCACTTTCATCCATTCCAAGTTCACAAGGACATCCAATTACTGAGAGACACATTATGACATTAGTAAGGTTTATAAACTGAACAATCAGTGAGATTCATGTTGTATTAGAAGTCAGTATTAGAAAAAGTTCTCTAGCTACAAAAGTGATTTGTATAGGAACAAATCTAGACAAATACAGCAATGCTATGTCACCAATACATTACACAATGCAGAAGGACACTGAATGCATTCTTAAATGTATGTACTTATAAGTCTAGAACAATCAGTATCTTCTAAAATACTTTGTTATGTCTAATGAAATATAAATGCTCAGCATTGTCTTTCATGAAAGAGGACCATAGTACTGTATACAATCAATAGTAGAGCCTAATTGTAAATGTAGTCAGATTGAGCAACAGTATAGGTTTATAATGTAATATCAGGCCCAAAAAAGATGAGCTACAACAAGTATGGTAACAAACTGAGACATTTCCATCAATATTGAGCTCATCTTGTTGGTGGATATTTGTTACAACTATAAGAAGATTAATTCCATCCTCTTGGAACACTACTATTGTATTGTATGGTAATACAGCGCATAACTAACATAGATAGGATTCTGTTTTTTTCCCCTCTTCTCTGTGGCAATTAATGTTTCTAAGCATGCATGTGTAAACAGGGAAGCCAGACAGTTTATTTATTTATTTATTTATTTTAACTTTTGTTTGATTAAATGTGATGTGAAATTGTTCTGGGTCCTGGGCAGCACTTTAATGTGCAGAGGTTAGTGTAAAAAAGCTCAAATGACAAGTGAGAAATCCTTCACAGACGTTCTCTTCAACTTGTCAGAAATGGTCAGGGACATCACACAATCTCAGCCATGAAGAATAAATAAACCATGAAAAAAAAAAGGTTTTCAGAGGGCACTAACAGGTTCAAGGCCAAACAAATATCATGAGTGATGTCTCGGCATAGAAAAAAAAACAAAAAACATATAAAGCAGTTTCCTGTTACATGAAAAGATCCTGTCTTACATATTGTTTAATAATTTAGGAATGATTTTATCCATGATTTAACTGGAAAATTTACCAGTCACCGTTTAGTACTAAAAAAAGAAAAAAAAAAAACTTTTTTAAAATTATATTTAGATCATTAACCAACACTCTGCAAAGATTTTGCATTTTGACTTAGAAAGTGTTTAATTTCATAATGTATGTTATTTGTACTATAAACAGCGAGTCAAGATATTTTGATCAATCATGTTTTTTACAAGGAGCATCCATACGACCACCATCAGACTCTGCAACAGTTTCACACCTCAACACCTCAGTACTCAACACCATGCTGCCTCCCAATGCTCACCTAGGCAATTCAACCAGCTAACCCAGAATGACTCGTTTCCACTACACTTTGCAAAGCTGCATCACACACTTTCTATTCATGGAACTTCTTTTGCTTCCAATATTGCTTCTACTATACATATTGCTGCTACACTACTAAATAGTTTAGAGTTTAAAGGCCACATTCTTTGTACTTATTGTCCTGTATATTATCCATCCATCCATTCATCTTCTACCGCTTACTCCTTTTCAGGGTCACGGGGAACCTGGAGTCTATCCCAGGAAGCATCGGGCACAAGGCGGGGTACACCCTGGACAGGGTGCCAGTCCTGTATATTATGTTCTGCCCATGTTGTTCTGTCTACTCATCTCATACTTTTGTTGTATTTGCACCTTATGTAGTCTAGCGTAGTGTAATGATGTGTTGCGTCATTGTCCTGGAGAAACAGAATTTCGTTTATAAACAGGGGAAATGTATACAAGCCATATAGAGGAATGACATGACTTGACTTGTCTAAATATCAGAATAAACAGGAATATTCAACAAAAATTTGTAAAAAGGTCCATTTAATGTTATTAATGTTAGATGTTAATTCTTATTTAGTTCCTTATTTAGTACAAATGAGAAAATTATAAGTGTTTATTCTTGGTTTATCATTGTTGCTTAACTTTAACACTTTTGACTAGCATCACAGACGTGGAACAGATGAATTTATTATCTATTTTGTATATGGAGTTGAGAAGTAACAATGATGTCTGTTTCCAATCATCATACGTATTTACAAGATGAAATGAATTTTTTTTCTTGAGTTCTTGATTTTATCCTCTGAAATACTTGCTATGTATGAATTTGAATTACAATATGCTAGCTAACAACATCTTAACATTAAGGATTTCCAAAAAAGATGAATGTATGAATGGGTGTGTGTGAGTGTGTGTGATTGTGCCTTGCGATGGACTGGCACCCTGTCCAGGCTGTACCATGCCTCGTGCTCGATGCTCCCTGGGATTGGCTCCAGGTTCGGCCGCGACCCTGACGAAGGAGTAAGCAGTAGAAGATGGATGGATGGATGATGGATATACAGTGGGGGAAAAAAGTATTTGATCCCCTGCTGATTTTGTACGTTTGCCCACTGACAAAGAAATTATCAGTCTATAATTTTAATGATAGGTTTATTTGAACAGTGAGAGACAGAATAACAACAAAAAAATCCAGAAAAACGCATGTCTAAAATGTTAAAAATTTATTTGCATTTTAATGAGGGAAATAAGTATTTGACCCTTCTACAAAACATGACTTAGTACTTGGTAATGACTTAGTAATTACTTTTCATTTTCCATGACCTGGCTGAGGGAAGGAGGTTCTCACCCAAGATTTGACGTTACATGGCCCGTCCATCGTCTTTTTGATGCGGTGAAGTTGTCCTCTCCCCTTAGCAGAAAAACACCCCCAAAGCAGCAACCTCTGACCACCAGAGGACAACTGGGTGAAAGTGTTGTGGTCAGATGAGACCAAAATGGAGATCTTTGGCATCAACTCAACTCGCCGTGTTTGGAGGAGAAGGAATGCTGCCTATGACCCCAAGAACACCATCCCCACCGTCAAACATGGAGGTGGAAACATTATGCTTTGGGGGTGTTTTTTCAGGCACAGAGTCACTGAACTGTTGAGATAAAATGTTTCTCTTTTGTGTATTAAGTATCACAAAAGGATACTGCTTGATGTGTAGCATCAATATATGTTTGATGCTACACAGAATATGCTTCATACCTTAGATATATCTGCTTGTGAGGAAAAAAAATGATCAGTGCTGAGTGAAAAATGACACACTGGAAAAACCTGTTAGTCTGTGATGTGCCTTAGCGATACATTTCTCACACTTCCCTATCATTTGTCACATTTTAAATGTTCACATTGATCAAGGAAAACAGTACATAAAAAAGACATCCGCAAATATTTATCTGGAACTGAAATAAATAGGACAGGTGAAGTAGATTGAAGAATGAATGAAGTCAACAAAAAAGAGAAACATAGAGGGTGCTTTGCAATAATCCCTATTCTGAGTTGTAATTGACTTCATTATCATATCATATTCAGAAGGGCACTAATTAGGATTTGAGTCATTAGCAGCATTTTAATACAAGATTAGCTAGCTAATCCAATTGGATTTCATTCACACTGTATATATTCCTCATGTTGTAGTTTTTTTTTTTTTTTTTTTTTGTTGTTTTTTTTGTTGTTGTTTTCAGGACTCAATCTCAGCCCATTGAGCATCTTCATATACTATTAACTAATCTAATTAAATCCCACACTGAGGGGATATTTCTCTTCATGGCTGTTGTCAACCAGTTTAATTAGCTACTTATTACATTGAATTCTGAGGCTATTTTGTCCCTGTCAAGAAAACATAACAAAGAGAATTCATTCACACTCATATCAGATCTCTGGGGGCAAAAGTAATTTAACTTTTACTGCCACCAAGCTTGTCTGGGACACAGTAATTACACTATTTCTTGAACCCGGGGTGATTTGTAAACAGATATATATACACAGCTGAAATTGGAATGTCTGCCTGCTCCATGACTGCAAATGTGCTGTTTGTTGTGTGCAGTGGAATGGAAGGGGGGACGACGACAACACAACTCACCCATCTTACGAGAAATATTGGGGGACACAATCTATAAAGCTTATATTCAGAAATTATTATCTACATGTGATTCTTTGTAAGTTCCTTGTAAGCATTTTAATCACTCTAATACTGTCTTATAAAGCACTAATACGTAAAAAATGTGCTGTTATAGGAAAATAATCAGTGGTGAATTGGTGTGATGCCACATTAAAAAACACCATGTCCTGTTTTATTCATTTCCTATCAAATGTTTCATGTAAAATCTCATTTCTGAAAGATTAACAAAGTCAATAATTATGTGTTATAAATAAAAACAGATTTTGCTCTCTGTGGTTTATTTTGCTTCACTTATATGGAGTAAATACTAATTTCTATAAATTAGATGTCACTATAGAAACAATAATATATTTGAACAAGCATGTAATATAAACCTGTGACTGGAATTACAAGCTAAACTATTGTCAGAGCTGCTGTTATAGAAAATTGTTCTTTATATATTCTTTGACAAATAAGAATTGAGAATTCAGCAAAGCTATGGTAAGTTTAAATAATTCCTTGATAACTTAGTATCATCTCGTAACACAACCGTCACCATCTATTATAATGTCACATGCTATACTACACAACATTTGTAACTATTCATGACCAATGAATAATTATAAAGCAACTATAAATATTTATTATTATTATTATTATTATTATTATTATTATTATTATTATTATTATTATTATTATTATTATTATTATTATTATTATTATAATAATAATAATAATAATAATAATAATAATAATAATAATAATAATATAACATTAGAAACATTGTCATCAGTATTTCAAGAAAACTGAATGATTATTTGTTTTATATATATATTTTTTCACTTATTTCCAGATTAACAATATTTACATTGTGATGTCAAAATAAAAAGGTCTTATGAGAAAAATGTATTTTGTGTTTAAACATCCAAAAATGGCAATGACATTTAGTGTCCCTCCAGGGTAGGAGGTATATTTATGTGTCAATGCTGGCATTCAAAAAATTTAGTGTTTTTATTGCTTTTAATTGTAGTTGATTTCTAACTATAAACAAGTCATATTAGTTATCAAGGTTGGACAATAAGTCACAATTAATTATATTATTCAGTATATTGCACATTACACATAAATCTGTTCAGGAACAAACATACATTCATACATATACACACACACACATTATGTGTGTGTGTGTGTATATATATATATATATATATATATATATATATATATATATATATATATATATATATATATATATATATATATATATATATATATATATATATATATATATATATATATATATATATATATGTGTGTGTGTGTGTGTGTGTGTGTGTGTGTGTGTGGCTGTGTGTGTTCCTCATAATATTCCATTATTTCTATTACATACATATTTTAAATTCATGTTAGATAAAAACCTTGTTTCAAGTTACTCATATGATGTCAATGAAAGTATTCTACTCTCTTATATTCTATTGTAATAAAGACTGACACTTACACTTGTGTTACAACACAATTATAAGTTGTCAAGAAATTATTTGACAATCTTTGCACTGTGCTGTTATTATTGGTGTTATTTAGCCATTTCTACCCATTTATAAAGTGTGTTATTTTAATATAACAGAAGAGTTTCAAATAAACGTTACCACTTCAATTATTATACGTTTTTCTTTGTTAAACATGTTTTTTTATCCATTTATTATGATGTTTAGATAATGCAAATCCCTATGTATGAGCAGTTACCATTGAAACAAAAGACACACAAAATTGTTCACATACACCTTGTTACAGCCATAGCTATGTTCAAGCTGTTATTAAAAAAATAATTCACATCTTCTAATATGTCAGATTTCAGAATTCCACCACACTGCAGTTTAAAGCACATTGTTGAAGGTTTATTATTATTATTATTATTATTATTATTATTATTATTATTATTATTATTATTATTATTATTATTATTATTATTATTATTGTTGTTGTTGTTGTTGTTGTTGATGATGATGTATTTTATAAAAAAATGCTTTCAAGGAATAATTAACAATTTTATTAACAATCTTTATTAATTAATCATCAAAGAAAGACTTATCAACACTTATAATGGTTTATTAATATGCACACCATATAACGTATTTCTTGAGTAAATTACATGTAAATATGCATGCGTTTAATGTACAATTGTTATACCAATTTTTTAAAATAAAATAAAAAATAAAAAATGATGCCATGAGGTGTCACGGTTCCCCCCTGAAGCAGCATGCTCTCGCGCGATTGCGCGAGCGCGTGCGTGCGTGCGTGTCTGTTGTGACATTTGGACATGTGCTTTTGTTTTGTTTCTATCATTGGCTGGGAGGGCATGTGTGTTTTGTTTATGTTCGTCATGTCCCCGCTCCGTTTCTGTCATAGGTTGGATCCCCACGTGTGTCTGAATTGCATTCAGCTGGAAGCCGTTTAAGTTAATTCATATAGGATTTAATTTATATAGGAGGCGCCGTACTACACCCTGCACGGTTAATTAAACGTCGTATCACGTTCCATGTGAGTTGTAGTCCTTTCTCCGCTACGTCACGATATGTGACATGAGGGCTGAGCTATTTTATACAGAGCTAAAAAATCAGAAAGTTTGTTAGCCAAGTTATAAAAGGATCCTTTTTAATTTTCTGCAAACAATTAATTTTCTGCTACAACTGAATGTTAGTTTAATCTCCCAATTAAATTTCCCCCATCGATGCCTCTGAAGAATCACTGTGAAAAGTGTACTGCTCACCTAAAAGAATACTTGCTTACATTTATTTAGTAACTTCACTTCTACAAAAGCTAATGTTGTTGCATTCATATTCTCTCGGGCAGCCTGCCATAAGTTAGCTTCTTTTCATCTATCAAGACGCTCACTACAGAGTGCATCTAACGCTCTTTATTGGCAGATAAACAGACTACTATTCAGACAGTATGTTACACAAGATTCATAATTTGGCAACATTTTACCTCATGTTTTATTAATGTACAAAATACACTAATAACATCTTAAGACATACAATATGCAACACTATTTAAGATGACATGGCTGCATGGTTTTCTTTTCTGGTGTCTACATTTTTGAAAAACATTTACATGGTTTTGTGCTGCATATGCACTTCGAAACAGTTACAGTTTTCTTCATGGAAATAAAAAGTACTTACTCTGAAGGTATTAGAACAGCAATGGCAATTCTTTTGGGTTTTTTTATATACACTGAAGACATTTGGGTTTGAGACCAAAACTTTGAATATGATGATACTGTAGATCAGAATTTCAGCATCCATTTACACTTAGATGTGCCAGTGAGCTTGTTCTAGAAGCAGCCATGCAAGCCCAATGGCAAGCCCAACAACAACAATGGCAAATACTGAGTGAGGGATAGTTCTGTGGGTGGAAGAACCCTGTTGATAAGAGAGGCCACAGGAAAATGGGAAGATTAGTTCAAGCTACCATGAAGGATATGATAACTCAAATAAGCACTCATTAGTTAAGCAAATAGGCATCTCAGAATACACAACACATCAAACCGTGAAGCAGATGGGCTACAACAGCAGAAAACCACTCCTGTCAGTCGGGAACAAGAATCTGAGGCACATACTCATAGAAAATGCACAGTTTGGAAAAAGACCTGTTGACTTTTTATTTAAATCTTCAACTGTCCAGTCTGGATGAGCCACACGATCGGCTGAAGACAGAAACATTAATTGTTGCAGTAAGTATAATGCAGCCTGTCATATCACACATGGCACTTCCCACACACCCACACACAAACACACACACACACACACACACACAAATATACCTTCCACGGAGTTCTAATCACACACCTGATGCCAATCTCATGCTCACTCACTCCACACTATATAAGAGACTTTCTGACCACTATGTACTCGTGAAGTATATGGACCGTTGGCCGGTTCTCTGTCTATACCAAGCCTTGACATTGTGTTTGTTTTCCTGGTTTTGACTTTGCTCTCGTTTATGACCTTGTCTCTCTGCCTAGCCTTGTTTTGTTTGTTTGCCTGATCCCCTGACCTCTGCCTGTTTAAAGCTGTGGATTTTTGCATTATTCTTTGGATTTTATGTTTTTGTATTAAACTACCTAACCTGCACTTGCTTCTTTCTGTGCCTCTTTTATGTGACACAGCCCAGTCAAGTTCATAAAGAAAATTTCATACATAGACCATTTCCAGAGGAGAAGCCTAATTAACTTGGGAGCAGGTGGACAACAAAACATTTTGATACAAAAAAAATCAACCACAAACTAAAGATTTATAATGCACAAAATGAAACAATTATTTACTATATCTATGAAATAGAACAGAGACTTATGACTGGTTGTAACATATCTCATGAAATATGTCATTCATTTGTTAACCTGCTTTGCATCAGAAGAGACGGCACATAGCCATTAAATACCTCTTTTAAAAGTGTCATTATTTTGTGACTCATTATGCAGTGAGAAATGGTTTAGGCTGATTCATTTTCATTGTCATTTTCCCCAGACCTTTGATTAACATTTTTTAACATGAAAACAGAACTGCAAGGTCTATGAAGGAAGTCACCTTCAACCTGGTACCCAGTAGGAATACAAGTTTTGCAGACTTCAAATACTACTACTACTATTACTATTACTTCTACTTCTTCTACTACTACTACTACTACTACTACTACTACTACTACCACTTGTAATAATAATAATAATAATAATAATAATAACTTGATAATGGTAGAAAAGTCTTGATTTGCACTACCTATATAGACCTATATAGAGACTATATAAATGGAGTGCAGTCATTTATTTGTTAAAAAAAAAATGGGGGAAAAAGATCAACTTCAGAAGAAAACAGATTCCTTTATTTTATGTTGTCTCTGCATAGCATGGAATCTCTACCCTTGTATCCCTTGTAAATTTTAAACTTTTACACTCAAAGCTGTATACAGTTAAAATTTGCTTTGCATTAATAGGCAATGTTGCTCAGTGTCTGTCTTTATTTTGAACTAATAGTTTATATGTGAAGGGATGCTTTAGATTTAAAAAAAAAATGGGTCTGCTAAATTAATAAATGTTAAACAATACCCCATGAAAAACTGGACAAAAACTTCTGTAGATAAATTAATAATTTGTCTTTAAAACTTGACTTTAAATCTTGATTGACTGGCCCATTCTAACACCTTGATGTTTTTCTCTGAAACTAATTGAGAGTTTCCTTTACTGTATGCTTTGAATCTGAAAAGCTGCACCACACCATAATGATTCCAACTTCAACTTCCAAACTTCACTGTTGGTATAGTGTTTTTAGGGTGATGTGCAGTGCAATTTCTTCTTCAAACATGGTGTGTAGTATAACAGCCAAAAAGTTAAATTTTGCTATTGTCTGACCAGACTACACTCTCCCAGTATTTCATAGGCTTGTCCAAATGAGATGTAGCAAATTGTAAATGAACTTCAACATGCCTTTTCTTTAGTAATGGAGTCTTGCAGGGTGAGAGTGAGCAGAGGAGTGCATTGCCTATTGTTTTCGCTGTGACAATGGTACCTGCAGCCTCCAAGTGTTTCTGGAGCTCTTTTTGATTGGTCCTTGGCTGTTGGGCTACTCTTCTGACCATTCTTCTGTCTCCTGGGTCAGAAATCTTGCGAGGTGCTCCTGTGTATGGCCAGTTGATGACGAAGTGATGTTGCTTCCACTTGTGGATAATGGTGCCAACGGAGCCATTATGCGCAAGTGGAATCAACACCGAAAGATTACTGGAAGATTCAGAAGTTTTGAAAAAGGTCTGTATCTGATTCAATCAATATGTTTTGCAACAATAAAGTTGCAATGGTCTTGGGAGAGCTCTTTGCTTTTACTGATCATGAGGTGTTTCTTGTGTGCCACCTTGGTAACAAAAATACTTTTTATAGACCATCAATTTACCAACCCAGCTGATATTAATTTGCACAGATAGAGGGTATAACTACTTTCCAACTATGTATGGTTTTCAGCTGGTTCCTTGCCTTACCTTGCCTTGGAGCACTGCTTTTTCTTAGCATCTTCAAAACTTGTTTCCTGTTTCGTTCCACTTTATTACACATAAATTCATTTATGAACTTTAATATTGTGAATTCTTTATATTTGCAGATTTCTTGAGTTAATACTGATGTCTGGTGAAAAATTCATGTGACTAACCTCATTGGAAATATATTTACTGAAACAAATGTTGACTTGTTCAATACTTATTTCCCCCACTGTATAAGTCCTTCATTTGTAAAAAAAAAAAATAAAATAAATAAAAATAAATAATAATAATAATAATAATAATAATAATAATAATAATAATAATAATAAATAAAATATGATGAATATAATACCTTGCAGCTCAGTGCCTTGAGAGACTAGTAACTCCATGTAGCTTAACGGTTGATGTGAACAAACGTGGATTAGAAATTCAAATACTATAGGTTTTATATTGTAAGGTTTGAGAATAGCAGAGGAATAGTTATGGGTTAAATAGATTGCCACATTGCCTGTATACAACAACTACAGCCTGAGTTTTTAGACAGGGGAATCCATCACTATTGGCAGATGTTGTTGGTCATTCAAGAAATCATGGCAGTTTTATAAGTGCAGTATAAGTGGGCTGTCGGGCCTTTTTTAAAGCCACATCACTCAGAGAGTGCAGGAGACTTAGGGCAGATACTGGTACTTGGCAGACACTTTCTGTGCTTTAGAGGTGCTAGAAGTGAAAGAGGAAGAGAGATTACTTTGGCATGTACAGATCAACATATATAATAATTTTGTATTCATTGTGTATAAATGTACATACATACAGCGCCCTCCACTAATATTGGCACCCTTGGTAAATATGAGCAAAGAAGGCTGAGAAAAATTGTCTTTACTGTTTAACTTTTGATCTTTTGTTAAAAAAAAATCATGGCTGGATAGAAAATTGCAAAGACAACAAAGGTTTAAAAAACATATCTTTATTAAATATAGGTGTGCAACAATTATTGGTATACCTATGAATTCATATCAGAAAAAAATATATTTGTACTATAGTCACATTATATAAAAAATTATATTCTGCTAAACAACTTCTACACTCAGTCTGAGGCACAAAATGATATGAGGACAAGAAATACCACCCCTCCTATGAAGGACCAGGTTGTGTTTAACTATGGCTGATGTAAGGAAAGCACTATGCAGAGTAAACCCATAGAAGTGCTCAGAAGATATGCAGACCAGGTGGTGGATATTATCAATGATATCTTCAACATCTCCCTGAGCAGCACAGTCATCCCAATGTGCTTCAAGGGCACCACCATTGTCCCTGTGTTGAGTAAGTCTTCAGTGTCCTGCCTGAATGACTACCATCCCATCAAGTGCTTGGAGGCTTGTCATGAGACACATCAAGACCCTGCTGCCCCCTTACTGGACCCCCTATAATGCACATATTGTCCCAACCACTCAACAGATGATGTCATCACCACCACCCTACATCTGGCCCTCACACACCTTGACAAAAAGGACACCTATGTCAAATGCTGTTCATAGTCTTCAGTTCAGCATTCAACAAAATCATTCGTCAGCAACTGCTTGGTAAGCTGAACCTGCTGGGCTGAACACCTGAACACATCCTTCTGCAACTGGATCCTGAACTTCCTGACTAGGAGACCTCAGTCAGTCCGTATTGGGAACAGCATCTCCAGCACCACCACACTAAGCATGGGGGTCTCCCTGGGCAGTGTGCTTAGTCCACTGTTGTTCACTTTGCTGACTCGCACTGTGCAGCAATGCGCATCTCTAATCAAATCATCAAGTACATCAATGGCACAACCATGGTGGGTCTTATCAGCAAGAATGTCCAGT
This sequence comes from Ameiurus melas, assembly GCA_012411365.1. NCBI lineage: Eukaryota > Metazoa > Chordata > Actinopteri > Siluriformes > Ictaluridae > Ameiurus > Ameiurus melas. Next base: position 6,418,144 of record CM022767.1, read on the forward strand.
CAGAATACAGAGAAGGTGCAGCGGCTACTGGACTGCTGCAGAGCCAACAACCTGTCTCTGAATGTGGACAAAACAAAAGAGATGGTTGTTGACTTCAAGAGAGCATGGAGCGACCACTCTCTACTGAACACTGATGGCTCCTCCATGAAGATCATCAAGAACACCAAATTCCTTGGTGTTTGCAAAGCCACCAGCATGACCCCACACACCCCTCACAAAAACTCTTCACCCTCCTGCAGTCTGGAAAAAGGTACTGAAGCGTTCATTCCTCACGGCCAGCCTGTGTAACAGCTTCTTCCCCCAAGCCATCAGACTTCTCAATGCTCGGAGACTGGACTTAACACACACACACACACACACACACACACACACAAACTGAACTGAACACTATCCCCATCCCCTTGCAGTTTTTGCACATTTCTGTACTGACTACCTGTACCTGTGCTGCTACTTTACTTATAAAAACATTATGTTTAATTTCTTCTTACTATTATACACTTTGGATGGCTTCTACCAGAAATACCGCTATGTCCACATATGTTATGAACTTATCTGCTGAATGTATGTTATGTTTACATTCACAGCATTTTTTGTTGCATTGTTAATATTTTGCACTACCTGTTATATCCAACACTTTCGCACTAGAACTGTGTACAGGGTGGTACTACTCAGTCACTTACTGTGCCTATTGTCATGTTTTAGTAGTTACTGTACTGTCTTATGTTGTTTGCATGTGCACATTATGTAGCATGTGTAGGCCTTATTTTGTTCTGCATCATCTCATGTGGTGAGTGTGTTGTTTTTTGTAGCACCATGGTCCTGGAGGAATGCAGTTTCATTTCACTGTGTACTGTGCCAGCTGTATATGGTTGAAATGACAATAAAAGCCACTTGACTTGACTTGACTTCATATCCATGAAAGCAGAGTATTTTTGTACTCTCACACACACACACACACACACACTCACACACACACATAAGTGTTTTTTTTTTGTCTGTTTATAACATATAATCTCTGATATACTCTACTCTCAGAAATTGCATCTACTCTATGGAGTGGACATAAAAGTCTACACACCCCTGTTAAAAAATCTTAAATAAAAAATAATTGTATATTTTAGCATCTTCAAAGTTGACTCAAATGTTGCCTAGAATTTTCAGAAATGTATTCTTGGCAGTTTCTCAACCAATTTCTTGAGGAATCACCTTGAGATGCTTTTTAAACAGTAATAAAGGAGTTCCTACCTTTGCTGGACACTTATTGGCTGCTTTTTCGGAATATTTTGCTCAAAGTCATCCATTTAAAAAAAATTTTTGTAATTAAAATAGTTTAGTTTTCTAAACAAAGAAATGAATATGTTGGCACACTTATATTTTTATCTACAAGACCGATTTCAAACATTTAATCATACACGTTTAGATCAAAAGGTCTGTAAGATCATGAGAAACATTTCAGTCAAGTGTCTTCAAACATATATATTTACATAACTTATATATATATATTTATATATATATATATATATATATATATATATATATATATATATATATATATATATATATATATATACACATATATATATATATATATATATATATATACTATATATACATATATATATATATATATATATATATATATATATATATATATATATATATATATATATATATATATATATATACACATATATATATATATATATATATATATTGTGTGTGTGTGTGTCTGTGTCTGTGTGTGTGTCTGAAATACAATATAAATTCCAGGGTGTCTGTGGATCCTTTAAATGTTTACATTATGGCATTAATAAGCCTTAAATTGTGTGGTTTTCAATTTTATGCTTTAGATGAGTCTATTTTACTAAACTTATTTTGTGTTCTCTAAAAAAAACAAAACAAGAAAATGTCTCTATCCCTCTTCCCTGAGAAGGGAACAAGTCGTTGCATCACGCTTGATGCTTTGGGAATGCCCCTTGGCAGAAACGGTGTCGGAATATTTGTGAAATCATGCCAACTTAACTGGCCTGCCTCAGTCAAGTGTTTAATTATAAACACATCACAAAGACCACATCAGGCACCCACAAACTATGCCATTCAGCTTCTATTTGTTTGAAGGAAGATGCAATTTACAAGCATGACAAAGTATGGCCAATGAGATGCAATGTCTCCTTCTCTTCTCCGGGAACAGGGTTACATATGTAACCCAGACGTTACCTTTCCAAGGGCACTCAACGTTGCATCACACGTGATGCTTTGAGAACAAGAGTACCCACTATGCAATACTGCACCATGTCTGTCAAAAAATGTCTGAAGTATATACACACAAAAACACTTCCTGAACATAGAATGTCTCGTCTTACAGCATGCCCTCAGGTAATGCCTTAGAGCAAGCCACTCCCTCGAGTGTAAAAACCTAAGTCGGCTTCAATGCATCCCCTACAGTGGTGTGAAAAAGTGTTTGCCCCCTTCCTCATTTCCTGTTCCTTTGCATGTTTGTCACACTTAAGTGTTTCGGAACATCAAACCAATTTAAACAATAGTCAAGGACAACACAAGTAAACACAAAATGCAATTTGTAAATGAAGGTGTTTATTTAGTAAAAAAAAAAATCCAAACCATCATGGTCCTGTGTGAAAAAATGATTGCCCCTAAACCTAATAACTGGTTGGGCCACCCTTAGCAGCAACAACTGCAAACCAAGCGTTTGCGATAACGTGCAATGAGGCTTTTACAGCGTCCCTGGAGGAATTTTGGCCCACTCATCTTTGCAGAATTGTCCTAATTCAGTTACATTAGAGGGTTTTCGAGCATGAACGGCCTTTTTAAGGTCATACCACAACATCTCAATAGGATTCAGGTCGGGACTTTGGCACCCACTCCATTTTGTTTTTCTTCAGCCATTCGGTGGTGGACTTGCTGGTGTGTTTAGGATCATTGTCCTGCTGCAGAACCCAAGTTCGTTTCAGCTTGAGTAACGAACAGATGGTCGGACATTCTCCTTCAGGATCTCTTGGTAGACAGCAGAATTCATAGTTCCTTTTATCACGGCAAGTCTTCCAGGTCCTGAAGCAGCAAAACAGCCCCAGACCATCACACTACCACCACCATATTTTTACTGTTGGTATAATGTTCTTTTTATGAAATGCAGTGTTCCTTCTACGCCAGATATACTTGGACACACACCCCTTTCCAAAGAGTTCCACTTTTTGTCTCATCGGTCCACAGAATGTTGTCCCAAAAGTCTTGGGGATCATCAAGATGTGTTGTGGAGAAATTGAGATGAGCTTTGATGTTCTTTTTGCTCAGCAGTGGTTTTCTCCTTGGAACTCGGCTACGTATGCCATTTTGCCCAGTCTTTTCCTGATGGTGGAGGCATGAACGCTGACCTTAACTGGGAGGCAAGTTAGGCCTGCAGTTCTTTGGACGTTGTTGTGGGGTCTTTGTGACCTCTTGGATGAGTCGTCGCTGCGCTCTTGGGGTAATTTTTGGGTGCCGCCACTCCTGGGAAGGTTCACCACTGTTCCATGTCTTCGCATTTGTGGATAATGGCTCTCACTGTGGTTCGCTGGATTCCCAAAGCTTTGGAAATGGCTTTATAACCCTTTCCAGACTGATAGATCTCAATTACTTTCTTTCTCAATTGTTCCTGAATTTCTTTGGGTCTCGGCATGATGTGTAGCTTTTAAGGATCTTCTGGTGGACCTTACTGTGTCAAGCAGCTCCTATTTAAGTGATGCCTTGATTGTGAACAGGTGTGGCAATAATCAGGCCTGGGTGTGGCTAGAGAAATTGAACTCAGGTGTGGACAACCACAGTTATAGTATGTTTTAACAAGGGGGGCAATCACTTTTTCACACAGGGCCATGATGGTTTGGATTTTTTTTCACCTTTAATAATAAACACCTTCATTTACAAATTGCATTTTGTGTTTACTTGTGTTGTCCTTGACTATTGTTTAAATTGGTTTGATGTTCCGAAACACTTAAGTGTGACAAACATGCAAAGAACAGGAAATGAGGAAGGGGGCAAACACTTTTTCACACCACTGTATAATAGAATCTCAGCACCTCAGTTACAAGTTCCACAGGCAATCTTTATACTACAAAATAATAGATATGTCTTAGAGCATACACTTCCCTGTAGATAAAGCGGTAATACTGAAAACATTCTTCCAACCTCAGTTGAGAGACATCTAGGAGTTGGTACCCCTTCAGCAGCCAAATTTATAGCCTACACTGGCTTTGATGTCTGAAAACCATACTCAGAGTTGGTCAAAGTGGAGCTACCAGCAGCAGACTTTACTGGTTTTGATGAACCCCCATTGTGAAAACAGAGCTATCGGGAAAGAGGTGTGGCCTCAAACACTTCTTTCCACAAGCCTCAGCCCCTACCTTGGTATGATGTATGTCTTCAACAATATTCCCCTTTTTTGATATTTCCTCAGAAATACCCTGCATTCATCCAAGTCTTAAGAGACTTGAATGAAAAGAGGGGGGTGTATGTTGGAGATCCAAACAGATGCTGAAGCTATGGTACACAAAGAGCTTCCAAAGCCTGCATAGAATCTCACTTTTGAAACATATCCATCAAGAGATGAGTACAAAAGAATTTCAAAACATTAGATGTGCAGTCAATCATCAACAAATGAAGAAAATGGAGCAGTACAATGATGACATTATCAAGAATGTTATGTCTCTCCAAAATTGACAAAAATATATAAGCGAGGCTGCAAAGAAACCTACAGTGACATCAAAAGGGCCGTACAAATATTTGTGAAGTACTGGTCATACACTGCATGTAACAGCAATCTCTCATATTCTTAAAATTTTTGAGCTATGGAGTAGAAAGACTAGACAGAAATCTCTTTCTCACACACACACACACACACACACACACACACACACACACACACACACACATACACACAAACATCTAAGCCTGCTGCAATTTTTCCAACACATGGCAAAATGTGTTATGGTCTGATGAGTCCAAGGTAGAACATTTGGCTAGACATGTTTGACGCAAAAGCAAGACAGACTCTCACCCAAAGAACAGCAATGAAGGACAGTGAAGCATGATGGGGGCAGCATCATGCTATAGGGCTGCTTCTCTTGAGCAGGGACAGGGGCTCAAAATAGAGGGAATCATATGTAGCTCCAAATTACAACCCAGTTAGGCAAAAAATCTGCAGGTATCTCCTAGACATCTGGAGATGAAGAAAAAAATCACTTTCCAGCAAGTAATGGCTTCAGAAGAAAAGATCGTTGTTTTGGAATAGCCCATTTAATGTCCCGATTTAAATCCTACCAAAATCTGTGAAATTACTTGAAGAGGGTTTGGCACAAGCAATCTGCATGCAATTTAATAGATCAGCATAATGTTTGCATGGAAGAGTAGAATAAAAGTTGGAAGACTATTACATAAAGGTTTTTTTTTCTTTTTTTTCTCCATACAAACTTTCTTTTAGCTTTTCACTTGGATTTTGTTGGTTATGTCATATTAAAGGTGGAAAAAGTACTGATCTTCTTTTTATTTTTTTTTCATATAACCTGCAATTTTAAGATTCAAACGTATATTGTCATATGTACAGTACAAAAGGCAGTTACACTGTACAATGAAATTCTTACTCTGCATTCCTTCTGATAAAATCATTCATACTGTACAGACTGTTTAGAAATTACACTGTGTTATGGACACCCTGTACAGGTGAAGTGTAATATATTGCAAGTATGAAATATAATATGAAACAAGTAGTAATGTGAGGTAGGTAGGAAGTAGTGCAATAGAAACACAATGGCAGTAAAATTGTACAATTAAAATTGTACAAAGTGTCCTTGGGCAAGACACTGAACCCCGGGTTGCTACTGATGGCAGGCATTCACCTTGTGTGGCAGCTCTGCTGCCATTGTTGTGTGAGTGTGTGTGTATGAAAGAGTGAATGAGAAACAGTGTAAAGTGCTTTGTAGAACCGCCAATGTACCTTCCAATAAAGGTACCCAAACCTGTTCCAGCATAACAATGCCCTGTGCACATACAAGGTGTATAAACATATGGTTTTGAATGCTTGTGTGGAAGAATTTGAGTGACCTGCACAAAGACCTGACCTCAACCAATATGGATTCAGTTTGGGATGAATTTAAACCCTGACTGCATACCAGGTCATTCGCCCCACACTTCACTAATGCTATTGTGGCTAAATGGGTAAATCCCCACAGCCACATTTCAAAATCTAGCGGAAAGCCTTCCCAAAAGACTAAAGATTATTATAACAGCAAATGGGGGGAGACTACATCTGGAATGGGATGTTCAACAAGCACATATTGGTGTGATTGGTTGGGTGACCACATAATTTTGGTGCAAAATAGCATATATATCTGAAACGCTGACATTAAACTATTATATGTTGATGAGGCAGGACATACGTACTTAACTCAGCATTTATTTTGGTTATCCAAGAATAAGAACTTCATTATAGTCATTTTCTATTAGAGTTGGGGTACACGATCCTGGACTTGCAAAATTTAACTCGGAAAGTCAATGCGTCATATATAACATGAAAAGAAAGCTTAATAACAAATAACAACATAAAATTAAGATAAGAAGCAGGGGCGCAGCTTGTGAACAGGCAAGTCAGGCAACTGTTTGGGGCCCCAGGGTGGTAGGGAGCCCCCGAGGGCTGACAAACTTTACTCCACAATAATGTCTCAAAATGTGGCAACAGCAGTGACAATGAGTGCCTTGCAATGATATGATAGCCAGAAATCTCCTGAAAGGAGTCCCTTCCCATCAACTTTTTGGTGGTACTATTTTCAGAAAGCAACATCAATGAAGGAAAATGAAGAGGACCTTTCCATCAGGAAGTGAAAATTCAATTCAATTAAATTTCATTTGTATAGCGCTTTTTACAATAGACATTCTCACAAAGCAGCTTTACAGAAATATCAACATGGTATACAGATATTAAAGGTGTGAATTTATCCCAACTGAGCAAGCCACTGAGTGGCGACGGTGGCAAGGAAAAACTCCCTAAGATGTTAGAAAAGAGAAAAAGGAGAAAGAGAAGCAGGAGAGTGAGGAAAAAGAAAGCAAGACAGTAGTAAGTGGATCAGATAATGACGATTGTTTGTTTAAGTACTTAAACTTAGATATAGAAGACATAGTGGCAGCATTTTCAGTAGCCAAGGCTTGTAAGCAGCATCTGTAGAATCAATGCGTAAAGGGTGTTCATGAGCACTGGCCTTATAATGTGGGCTTAGTTCCCTAAGAAAACAAAAAAATCAGTTTGTAGATATACAGTAGGTACTATGTATATATAATTGTTATTATATGTGTTTTGCAATGTTTTATCATTCAATAAATTTATACATGGATGTCGGTGCAGTGATAGTCAGAATGCAAAGGGACCATGTCTAAATTATGTTCTATTCCATATTATCATGGGAGATGCATGATGGGTTTGCTTTAATAATGTTGGAAATATAGAAAACAGGAAGAACATTAGGTTACTCATTAGTTACCATGAAGAACACAAAACTTGCAGTGTTAATAATGGTTTATTCATATTGCTTGTTATTGAATCCATTCTTTTATTTATGTATTTATAAACAATAGTACCCAAATATTAATTACTAGCTTGAAAAATAAGTTGTCTTCCAGAGCTTCTGCTACAGGTTTTCTCAATTACGAAAAACATGAAAAATGTTATGCCTAAGGCAATAGATTAACATTTTAATATTTTGCTGAAGGTGTTGTTTAATACTGAGATAATTGAAACACTAAACTGTACTGCCAACCTGTAACAAGTGGTCTGACTGTCCAGCCAGTGTGCCTGTGTTTTCTGTAAATGAGTTTTAAAGTAAGAGTCTTGCTGAACAAAAGGGCAGAAAGAATTGTGCACCAAAATTAAGATTTTTTTTTGTGCTAAAGCAGCATGAAATTGCATCTGCTTTGGGAGTGCTTCCTGGGACCAATAATTCTCCAGTCAGCTCTCATGTCATTGCCCAAATGAATTCTGTGCAAGTTGAGAACACATAGTGTTTTCAATTATAAAATATGACAAGTTGATAATTCCTCAACCATGAAAGGGCATGACAAAATATTGATGGGAAAAAGTGAACACACTTATGAACAGTATCAAAGCAATTAGAAATTAAATAGGGGGAAATAAGTAGTGAATGTGTCAACATTTTATTCAGTAAATATATTCCCAATTAGGCTATTCACATGAAATTTTCACCAGACATTTGGAGTAACTCAAGAAATCTGGAAATATAAAGATTTCACAACAATAAATTCCATAAATAAGTTATGTGTAATAAACTGGAATGACACAGGAAAAAAAGTATTGAACCCGCTAACAAGAAGCAGTTCTCTAAGGCAAAGAAATGCAAGTAACCATCTGAAATCTGTAACTAATTATACCTCCTATCTGTGAAAATTAATATCAGCTGGGTTGGTAAGTTGATGGTTTTTAAAAAGGCTTTTCATTACCAAGGTGGCACACAAGAAACATCTCATTATGGGTAAAAGCAAAGAACTCTCCCAAGAGCTTCACAACCTTATTGTTGCAAAACATATTGATGGAATCGGATACAGACATATTTCAAAACTTCTGAATCTTCCAGTAAGCACCATTGGGGCCATTATCCACAAATAAAAGCAACATCACTCAATCATCGGCTGGCCAACCACAGGAGCTCCTTGCAAGATTTCTGACCAGGGACAAGTTTGGAGGTGGAACCATCATGGTGTGGGGCTGTTTTTCGTCGCATGGTACTGGCAGACTTCATACAATTGAAGGAACAATGAATGGAGCCCTTTACTGGGAGATTCTTGAGAAGAATCTGCTGCCATCCTCAAGGATGATGAAAATTAGACATGTGTGGACCTAATTTTCTAATTTCCTTCTAATTTTCTCACCCAAGAGGTTACACAAGGAAATCTATTTACAGATCTTGTATCCACCATGCCTCTAAGCACCATGGTAAGTTATCCATGACTGATTAAATATTGCAGCCTGTTTTTGGCCATGAGTTTGCCATATGATTTGGATTTGTCTACATACCTCTCTTCCAATAAAGCTCTTAACTGCATTTACTTCTGTCCGCACTCGCATTACATAAAAAGAATACCTCGCCTACACCATGGATGCAGTGGGAAAACAAAGTGAACATCATGCCAAGATAATCATGCCGGCATTTAACTCCATCCTTTTTTCCCAGTGGACTATCCTGAGTAATCTTGAAGCATATGATGGATTTTCTGTTTATCTGGAAAGTTATCTCCTACAGTGCCAATTCTATTTTGCAAGCGTGGTGGACCAATCCTGATGAGAAGCAGCAGCTGGGGTTCATGTTGTACCAGTGGACAGAGCTCCTGAATGCCATGAGATCCAGCAACCTTAGCAGTGTAGCCGAGTTTGTTGGACTATTAATTAAAAGTGTTCGGGAGTCTTGAATTCACCCCCAACATTAAATGTTTTTTTGGGGTGGGCCAACCTGTTGGACAAACCTGTCTTTCCATTCACCACCTACTATGAGAAGGCAGACAAGGCAGCCTCCACAGCCCAGCTCCAGTCAAAGGATAACAGGGAAGCCTCCACAGCCCAGCTTGAGTATGACAGGGTAGCCTCCACATCACCAGAGCTCCATCCTTAGACCCATGAGGTGGTCTCCCCTGTTGAGATCCAGCCAGAGGTCAACATGACAACCTCATTGCCAGAATTCCAGCCCAATAAGGTATTCTCCCCTTCAGAGCCCCAGCGAGAGATCATGGGGTGACCTCATCTCCAGAATTCCATCCTGTTACCCACAAGGTGGTCTCCCCTGCCAAGCTCCAGCTGGAGGTAAAAGTGGTGACCTCATCTCTAGTGCGCCAGCATGAGACCTATGAAGAGGTATATCCAACCATCATGCTGCTGGAGGTCGACAAGCCCCCCCACCCCCAATTTCCTGTCTGAGGCCAACGAGATGGCCTCCCAAGCCATGTTCCAGTCAGAGGCAGATGAGATGGCCTCCCAAGACAGTTGGACGTCGATGAGGTGGCCTCCCAAACCATGTTCCTGCCCAAGGCAGATGAGGGCCCCCCAAACCATGAGCCTGACTGCGGCCGATGAGATGACCTCCCAAGGCATGTTCCTATCTGAGGGTGATGGCACTGCCTCTCAAGCCATGTTCCTGTCTGAGGGCAATGACATTGCCTCCCTTGCCATGTTCCTGTCTGAGGGCAACGGTACTGCCTCCCATACCAAGTCAAGCAACTGTCTAAAGCTAATAACACAACTTCCTAAGCCTGGTTCCTGTCTAATGACCATAGCGAGCCTGCCCAGGCCTCATGTCCACTCCTTGGCTCCTCGAGAAATCAGCTATTTGTTGGCCAATGCCTGCCTCAGGACCTGGGGGGGCTGTATGGACATTTTTGCCCAGCGGACCATGACCACTAGGGGAAGTGTTTTTTGGCACTTTGGGAGAAGCGCCCTTGTCGGGGGACTCTGACAGGGATTGAGAATGTATATTCCATGTAGATTAAGGTTTTGTATAATCTGATGAACAACTTATGTCCAAAATGTAGTGTTTGATAAGAATCGCATCAATATCTATATCTGAAGGTCCAGATACATTGTCAAGAATTTCCCTTTGTGCTGAGTGCCAGAGTTGTCAGTGATACTGACAACTGTCAGTGTCCCGTCCTGTCTCTGCCCCTGGTATGCTATTGATTCGTTCCTAATGTCTCAGCTTTTTTGTGTTATCCCTCATTGATTATGATAATTATTTAAACCCATCATGTGTCTTTGTATGGGGCAAAGTTTTGAGTTTTTCTTTCCGCCAGACCCATACTAAGCCGTTCATCCATATTTCTCGTTCCATGGTTTTTGATCGTGATTTTGTTTGTGGGTTTCTGATTCTTATTTTTGTCTATTATGCCCTGTTCGCAGATTGCCTGACCTTTTGCCACTTTTTGACCACAACTTTGCCATACGATTTGCATTTATCTACATACCTCTCATCCAATAAAGTTCTGCAGTTCCATCCATCTTCACTCGTGTTACGTAACATACGTATGTAGGATACCTGATAAGCAACCAACATGACCTAAATGGTGATGCCAGATACTTTTACATTACATTACATTTATTCACTTGGCAGACGCTTTTATCCAAAGCAACTTACAAATATTTTTTAATGCTTAGTTTACAGCGATGAATAATATAATTTGAAGAGGTTAGGTTTTGAAGAGGTTAGCTCCATGGACCCTGAAGAGACAGAAGAGACATCTGATTTGAATTTCATGTGGACAGAATAAATGCATAGTTCACTGTTGAATCATGTTTAACCCTGTAGTGGTCCACAAACTGGTCCAACAAGGGTATCCAATGATGCGGTAGAAGGATTCCTGTGTGTTTCTGTCTTTTTGTCAAATGTGAATACATTTGGATGATTACATTTGTTATTCCGATTCTGCGTGACTCTTTCTTAAATTAAATCTGACTCTAAATCTGTTTATTCTATAGTTTATTCCTATGTGAAAAGTTAGTCCATGGAGATAAGGTTGGAGTTGAAGAACTCAAGTGGCTTGCCCAAAACCCTGAATTCAACTCCACTGAACACTTTTGGAATGAACTAGAATGCCTACTGAACCCTAGGCCTCCTCACCCAACATAAATGCCTGCCCCCTCACTCAAGCTCTTGAAGGAATAAGCATAATGAACCATGCTTCAAAATCAAGTGTAAAGCCTTCCCAGAAGAGTGGAGGTTATTATAAGAACAAAGTGAGGACTAAATCAGGAATAGAATGTTCAACAAGGTTGTACACACACACACACACACACACCTGTTCCTCATTTTCATTCATTGGATTCTAGGACACTCAACACTTGCTATCGTCTTCTTGTGCATTTCTATTTTTGATTTTCTATTTTTGGCAACTTTGCTTTGCTTGCTTGAATGTTTTGAACTCACTTTTTTTGACAAAAATTCTGCCTGTTGATCTGCCTTTAAATTAATCGCAGTAACATAAGCTCTATTGCATAATTGCTAGTACCATATGGCACTATTAGCCAGGGTATATTTTGCTGAATTCGCCGGTCATCACCAAGACATTTTCAAAACGTGAGCTTGTGGCTTCAACATGTTGAAGTCAACAGCCAGAATCCCATTTGGCCTAGATGACAATAACTGCCCCATAAAACCCTGAGCAAGTGGCTGAGTATCCTTGGCAGACTGGCACTGATCACATTTTTGACACCAGCATGCCACATCTGATGGCAGTCACGAACAGTAGCACCACTGTTTTATCAACTCAGTGGTGCACTCTACACCCTGATGTCTGTGTTGCTAATGCAAATGCCTTGACACTTCTGGCTTCAAGGCAGCTGGCAACAATACATGCAACACCTCGTTCACACGGTCCTTAAAGAATGCCGTGAATGCAGTGCCTGGGACTAACCCGTCCATCACACCAGGTTCCAGGGGGTCCTACCATGAAAGCATATATTCATTTGTATTACTCTTACCTGAATGATACTTAATATCAAAGTCAAAGGCAGCCAACTGGGCAGTCCAGTGTTGTTCAGTGCTGCAAAGCTTTGCAGATGTCAGGTAGCTAAGATGGTTATTATCTGTAAATATTACACACTTCTTGCCCAACAATTATTTACTGAATTTCTCTGTTATGGCCCACTCAAGTGCCACAAACTCCAACTTCATGGAGCTGTAGGTGGATATATTGTGCTCAGTGGGCCAGAGATTGCAGCTGGCATTTGCAATTAGTCTTACCTTACCTTAGTACCCTGCAATTAGTCTTACCTTCATGTTCCTGGGGAAGGACTGCCCCACAAGCCCTGGTGGGTAGCGTCCATCTCCAGGATGAAGGGTTTAGAGGAATCCACAAATGCAAGTACGGTGCAGTGGAAAGTTTTTTTTTCCTTTAAAAAAAATCTCTCCTGACACTGCTCATTCTTGGCACTAGCAAATCACCTTCCAGTTTGCTTACCCTTTTAGGCCAGACAACTTCCCTACCAGCTTATGTAAAGGGGAAGTCAACTTGGCGAACCCTTCTACAAACCGCCGGTAGTAAAGCCCAGGAAGGATCGTAAGTTAGTGACTCTAGAGGGACAACACCACTGTCCATACCTTCAGTCTTACGAGGATCTGTTGCTACACCCCTGGCAACGATAACATGACCCAAGTATTTCAACTTTCGCTGGAGGAAGGCACAATTCTCCAGCTTAGTATTCAACTCCCACCCCTATCCTAAACATCCGGTTGCAGACAGGAGGACATTACATTTGGAATCAAACAGCATTGATTACCAACCTTGGAGCGAGTATTCTCCCCAGCCGAGTTGTGGCTCTTCATCACGGCAGGAACTAGTTTACCAACAAGTTGTCAGATCACAGCTACCCTACCCCAGCAACTGCTTGATCAACACAAGGATGGAAGGGCAACAGGAACAAGACATGTTCACCTTCACATTCCCTTGCAAAATGGATGAGTTTTTGACAACGCCCACATATAACAGACCCACAAATAAAAGATTGTGTGTGAGGGTGATAATGGGGGCCCTGCAACCATTCAATACTCTGGGTGAGTTGATTCAACTGCAAATATTGCAACTTTAACATTTCTTTTAGCTGACCCAAAGGTGTGGTACAATAATTACAGACAAATTGGTGCAATGCCCACTGTTTGTCCCACTACACATACATAACCAAGTGTCTCCCTCAATCTCCTTTTCTTTACCCAGTGCTGAGGAAAGCCACTAAAGAAATAAATAGTCCAATAAAATGGCAGTAAAAATATTTGCTGAGTCATGAAAGTTTGTTATACTGAGGATGTTGTTTCAGGGGATATGCCGTAATGATGTAAAACTGCTTGCTTTGCCATCAACCGTATATATTAGCATATATACACACACACATACATATACACATATATTAGAGCTGTACCGATACAAAATTTCTCAGCCAGTACCAATAATGGATACAATATAATATCAGCGGATGCTGAAAGTTTGGTGGTTCTGCCTTTAATACCTTCTTTTGAATTAATAATAATTAATTCCACAGTTCAGAAGGAAAGGCTTATAAAAACTTTATTCTCTCAATTTCAACAAGTGTTTCACAGCAACCGCTCTCATAAACAGAAACCACATTTCTCAAATTAACATTAACACATTAACTAAATTCTAATTTAATTTCTTTAATTTAAGATTTCTTATCTTATTGAATGTTATTAATTCATATTAACATTGACTGAATTCTAATGACAAAAAAACTCATGTTAGGCTCACATTCACTCAGCACAAACAAAAGCATTTCTACTTCATCACTGAGCATCAAACTGGTTGTCACGTATCTGGGAAATCTAAATCTGGACTCCATTTCCCATCAGCCACTGCACTACACCACATGACCACATGCGCCACCACATGCACCTGATTCACGTTTTTGTTAATGAGCACTCATGTGTATTTATAGTCCTTGTCTGCACTTTCTCCTGGTCTTTCGTTGTTGTAGACTCACGTCATTTATGTCTCAGTGTTTTGTCTCTTGCCACAGTATTATGCCAAGTTGTCTTAGTTTCGTTGTTTGTTTGTTTAAAATAAATGTTTAAAATCTGTGATTGCTTCTGCCTCAACCTCCCGGACCGTGACACTGGTAAACTTTTTTTATGATATTAATTTATAAACAATAACTGGATATGAAACATACTACTCTACAAATATATTTTTCTGTGCTATATATATATATATATATATATTTATATTATATTATATTATATTATATATATATATACCTTTTTTTTTTGTAAACTTATCTCCGTTTAAATCTTTCAACCATGTACTTGCACTTTAATTCCGTGCAAGCAGCTCGAGCTGCATGACACAAAAAAAAAGAAATAAAAAATTGACGACACAGAATCTTCTGCTTCCCAGTATAAAAGCACTCATTTGTTAACGTGCACACTGAAAAGAAACATACACACTTCTTCTGCTCTGCTTCAGAGTGCAGTGTAAAATTTTAACAGTGCAGAGCTTACAAACTGCAGTTTTGTCATCATTGTCACCCGTTTCAAAGTAATTCTACACAAGACATCTGTTACACACAACACTAATTCGATGTGTTTTCCCGCCATCTTTTTATCAACAGCCCTGATCATTGGATGTTTTTAAACTATCGGCCGATGGCGGATAGTGTGAAAAATCCAATTACTGGCCGATACATCAGTGAATCTCCTATATATATATATATATATCTCTATCTAGTATTTCACAAAAGTGAGTACACCCCTCACATTTTTGTAAATATTTGATTATACCTTTCAATGTGACAACACTGAAGAAATGACACTTTGCTACAATGTAAAGTAGTGAGTATACAGCTTGTATAACAATGTAAATGTGCTGTCCCCCCCCAAAATAACTCAACACACAGCCATTAATGTCTAAACCACTGGCAACAAAAGTGAGTACACCCCTAAGTGGAAATGTCCAAATTGGGCCCAAAATGTCTATTTGTGTGGTCACCATTATTTTCCAGAACTGCCTTAACCAGATTTCACCAGATTTTCACAGGTTGCCACTGGAGTCCTCTTCCACTCCTTCATGACGACATCACAGAGCTGGTGGATGTTAGAGACCTTGTGCTCCTCCACCTTCCATTTGAGGATTTCTTCATTTCTTCAGTGTTGTCACATGAAAAGATACAATCAACTATTTGCAAAAATGTGAGGGGTGTGCTCACTTTTGTGAGATACTATGTGTGTGTGTATGTATATATATATATAATGTATATGTGTGTATGTATGTGTGTGTGTGTGTGTATGTGTATATATATATATATATATATATATATATATATATATATATATACACACACACACACACACACTGAGCAACTGCCAGTAAAATAAATATTGGTGGTTTAGATCTATTATGCACCTTTAAGCACAAGGCATACAGTATATCAGTTAACTTGGCAATGCTTAAGACATATGTTAGGACAACTAGTCACAGTTGACCCTTAAACACATACCTCGGGTCGTTAGTGACCTGGGACATCATGCAATACCATCTCATTGTTTTTTTTTACATTGGACCTCCACATTCTTGTATTCCTCAAGATGAACAAACTATATTTCAAAATAATCATTGATCAGAATGTCCAATGCATGTGTGGATGCTGCCTGTCTTAGCAGTCAAAAACAAAATCAATGTCTTATGGAATATAAGAACGTTAGAAGATAAGATAAAGGAGCATAGGTAACTAAGCTGACCCCTAGTTCTACTCCCAAGTGCAATGATGAGCTGCTTCTCTGTTGGCATGTCCCCTAGCATGGAAAGAAGATAAATAATAAGAGAACATAAATAAATGATCAATATGAGTCAGGGACAAAAAGTAAAACAGAAACAATCCTCCTCTCGCTAACCTTGCCCTCACACTAACAGATTTGTTATTGCTGCTTAAGAGTGGTTGTTTGTGGAAATCCCTATGTTTCATTTATTATAGACTAAGGCTGAAAGATATGCTGTTTACATGTCTACACCACTGTATGAATGCATATGGTATTGATACCACAGAATGATGCAGTATAAGCAGCCTTTTTAGTCACATACTGTATAGGTAGCAACATAGGCACACTCAGCATGAAGAGTGAATGCCAGCCAACCATGATCATCTCTTTGAGTGAGGACCAAGTGTGCACAAATGTTTTGAGGAAAGTGACTGGGGAAACAGTGGTGCAACTACAGACAGCAGTATGGATTTAGTTCTGAAAAAGAATGCATCCTCTGTTACTTAGAGATATTTTGGGTTTAGATAGAAGGATGTAAAAGAGAGCAAGATGTTATGAAAGGTTTGTCTTGTCCGAGTCAGAACACAGAAAGGTGGCACACAGAAAGTTCCCTTTCAAAGCAAACTTTGACGTTGCATTTAGTATAAAAGTATGGGAGCGCCTTGCACACATGACCAGTACCTGAAGCTTGTGTATTATCATGCCTCTACTTATTAGCCTGCCATGATCAAGTGACATGGCAGCAGAGACGATACATAGCACCGTCATACTAGGGCCGGCCTGTGAATTGCGTCTTTGCTTCAGATAATAGAGGCTGGCAGCATGGTTCACCGGTGCCATATATAAAGTGAGGGAAAAAAGTATTTGATCCCCTGCTGATTTTGTATGTTTGCGCACTGACAAAGAAATGATCAGTCTATAATTTTAATGGTAGATTTATTTGAACAGTGAGAGACAGAATAACCACGATAAAAATCCAGAAAAACGCATGTCAAAAATGTTATAAATTGATTTGCATTTTAATGAGGGATATGTGTATTTGACCCCTCTGCAAAACATGACATACTCTGTGGCAAAACCCTTGTTGGCAATCACAGAGGTCAGACCTTTCTTGTATTTGGCAACCAGGTTTGCACACATATCAGGAGGGATTTTGTCCCACTCCTCTTTGCAGATCTTCTCCAAGTCATTAAGGTTTCGAGGCTGACATTTGGCAACTCAAACCTTCAGCTCCCTCCACAGATTTTCTATGGGATTAAGGTCTGCAGACTGGCTAGGCCACTCCAGGACCATAATGTGCTTCTTCTTGAGCCACTCCTTTGTTGCCTTGGCCGTGTCTTTTGGGTCATTGTCATGCTGGAATACCCATCCACGACCCATTTTCAATGCCCTGGCTGAGGGAAGGAGGTTCTCACCCAAGATTTGATGGTACATGGCCCTATCCATCGTTGCTTTGATGCAGTGAAGTTGTCCTGTCCCCTTAGCAGAAAAACACCCCCAAAGCAGAATGTTTCCACCTCCATGTTTGACGGTGGGGATGGTGTTCTTGGGGTCATAGGCAGCATTCCTCCTACACCAAACATGGCGAGTTGAGTTGATGCCAAGGAGCTCCATCCTTGCAGGCACTGCAGGATTTCAGTCCTTCACAGCATAGTGTGTTACCAATTGTTTTCTTGGTGACTATGGTCCCAGCTGCCTTGAGATCATTGACAAGATCCTCCCGTGTAGTTCTGGACTGATTACTCACTGTTCTCATGATCATTGCACCTCCACGAGGTGAGATCTTGCATGGAGCCCCAGGCCAAGGGAGATTGACAGTTCTTTTGTGTTTCTTCCATTTGGGAATAATCGCACCAACTGTTGTCAATTTCTCACCAAGCTGCTTGGCAATGGTCTTGTAGCCCATTCCAGACTTTTGTAGGTCTACAATCTTGTCCCTGACATCCTTGGAGAGCCATGGTGGAGAGTTTGGAATCTGATTGATTGATTGCTTCTGTGGGCAGGTGTCTTTTATACAGGTAACGAGCTGAGATTATTAGCACACTCTTAAAGGGAGTGCTCCTAATTTCAGCTTGTTACCTGTATAAAAGAAAACACTCCCTCCCTCTGGTAATCCTGGCCCTCTGGGCAAAATGTCTTCAGAGCCCCTCAGGTCCTGAGTCCTGAAATGTCCTCAAAGTGCGGAAGGGCAGGCATTTATGGCCATGACCATCTACATTGCATTATGGTATTATATTTTTGTGTAATAAAATTTAATCAGGTATAATGTTTTGTTGTTTGTTTGTTTGTTTGTTTTTTACACTCTCTGATGCACTCATTGAGCACATACCAGCTTGTGAAACTATATATATATAGAGTGCCCTCCACTAATATCGCCACCCTTGGTAAATATGAGCAAAGAAGGCTGTGGAAAATTGTCTTTATTCTTTAAACTTTTGATCTTTTGTTGAACAAATTCACAAAAATACTCTGCTCTCATGGATATCATACATTACCATTTCAAACAAATCACAGGTTTCTCAAAATTAAAAAAAAAATTTTAATATAGGTGTACAACAATTATTGGCACCCTTTTAGTCAATACTGTGTGCTACCTCACATTGCCAAGATAACAGCTCTGAGTCTTCTTCTAACGTAGCGGAGACTGGAGGTGGATGCAGGTGCAGATCATGTCTTTATTAAACACAAAACTCAAAACTCAACGTAAATGCAGTCTTCGCCGGCAAACGAGAAACGTAGCATTCAAGGATCATTCAGGGCATAGAAACGATTAACAATGTTAACAATGTTAATACTGAGCGAAGTGCTCAGTCACCACGGCACTTAAATAGAGAACATAATCAAATATAAAACATAAACACCTGTGGCCCATGACAGTCCCTTAAGTTGCAAGCTTAATCCGGAAGCTTAATCAGGTTTTCATTTAATATCTGTTGACAATTGATAGAGTCCATGATGCCAGGTATCGTAACAAAATGTCCAGGTCCTCTACCAGAAAAACAGTCCCAAAACATTAAAGAGCCACCACAATATTTAACTGTGGGCATGAGATACTTTTCCATATGGCTACCTCTCTGTGTGCACCAAAACTACCTCTGGTGTTTACTGCCAAAAAGCTTTTGTTTTTTGGATCAGAGTAGAAGCTTTTTTCTTAGATCCCTTCCAAACAACTTGTGGTGATATCATTGTCTTTGGATTGTAGTTTTGGAGACTTTCTGACCCCAACTTGCTACTAACTTCTGCATTTCTCCAGCTGTGAAACTTGGAGAATCTCGTGTCACTTTTAATGCTTATATTATTATTATGCCATTTGTGTAGTTGTCAAAAAACCTAGCTAAATATAAATAGAAACATTGGATCAAGCATAGACTCAGGGTGATTCACTCTCTACTGATATTACCAAGTGAGAAATATCAAAAATACAGATTCCAGTGGTAAATGCTAGCTGTAAATTTCTGTCATAATCAGAAGAAAACTCAGGAATTGACCCTCATGGAAAGTTTGTGCATGGTCAAAAACATTTATGAGCCTACAGATTTGAGGAGTTCACTACACATTGAAGGAAATAATACAGTGGCAAGAAAATGTATGTGAAACTTTTAAAATGTCATGTTTTTCTGAATAAATTTGTCACAAAATGTTTTCTGATCTTCATCTAATCAGGGGTATTGACAAATATAATGTGCCTAAAAGAATAATACAATACATGTATAACAAAACTAGAAGGATGCTGTTTGACCACCTTAAAGGTGTACAGACTATGATGAATCATACAGTGGTGTGAAAAAGTGTTTGCCCCCTTCCTCATTTCCTGTTCCTTTGCATGTTTGTCACACTTAAGTGTTTCGGAACATCAAACCAATTTAAACAATAGTCAAGGACAACACAAGTAAACACAAAATGCAATTTGTAAATGAAGGTGTTTATTATTAAAGGTGAAAAAAAATCCAAACCATCATGGCCCTGTGTGAAAAAGTGATTGCCCCCCTTGTTAAAACATACTATAACTGTGGTTGTCCACACCTGAGTTCAATTTCTCTAGCCACACCCAGGCCTGATTATTGCCACACCTATTCACAATCAAGGCATCACTTAAATAGGAGCTGCTTGACACAGTAAGGTCCACCAGAAGATCCTTAAAAGCTACACATCATGCCGAGACCCAAAGAAATTCAGGAACAATTGAGAAAGAAAGTAATTGAGATCTATTAGTCTGGAAAGGGTTATAAAGCCATTTCCAAAGCTTTGGGAATCCAGCGAACCACAGTGAGAGCCATTATCCACAAATGGCGAAGACATGGAACAGTGGTGAACCTTCCCAGGAGTGGCCGGCCGCCCAAAATTACCCCAAGAGCGCAGCGACGACTCATCCAAGAGGTCACAAAAGACCCCACAACAACGTCCAAGAACTGCAGGCCTCACTTGCCTCAGTTAAGGTCAGCGTTCATGCCTCCACCATCAGGAAAAGACTGGGCAAAAATGGCCTGCATGGCAGAATTCCAAGGAGAAAACCACTGCTGAGCAAAAAGAACATCAAAGCTCGTCTCAATTTCTCCACAACACATCTTGATGATCCCCAAGACTTTTGGGACAACATTCTGTGGACCGATGAGACAAAAGTGGAACACTTTGGAAGGTGTGTGTCCAAGTATATCTGGCGTAGAAGGAACACTGCATTTCATAAAAAGAACATTATACCAACAGTAAAATATGGTGGTGGTAGTGTGATGGTCTGGGGCTGTTTTGCTGCTTCAGGACCTGGAAGACTTGCTGTGATAAAAGGAACTATGAATTCTGCTGTCTACCAAGAGATCCTGAAGGAGAATGTCCGACCATCTGTTCGTGTACTCAAGCTGAAACGAACTTGGGTTCTGCGCAGGACAATGATCCTAAACACACCAGCAAGTCCACCACCGAATGGCTGAAGAAAAACAAAATGAAGACTTTGGAGTGGCCTAGCCAAAGTCCTGACCTGAATCCTATTGAGATGTTGTGGTATGACCTTAAAAAGGCCGTTCATGCTCGAAAACCCTCTAATGTAACTGAATTAGGACAATTCTGCAAAGATGAGTGGGCCAAAATTCCTCCAGGATGCTGTAAAAGCCTCTTACGCACGTTATCGCAACGCTTGGTTGCAGTTGTTGCTGCTAAGGGTGGCCCAACCAGTTATTAGGTTTAGGGGGCAATCACTTTTTCACACAGGGCCATGATGGTTTGGATTTTTTTTCACCTTTAATAATAAACACCTTCATTTACAAATTGCATTTTGTGTTTACTTGTGTTGTCCTTGACTATTGTTTAAATTGGTTTGATGTTCCGAAACACTTAAGTGTGACAAACATGCAAAGGAACAGGAAATGAGGAAGGGGGCAAACACTTTTTCACACCACTGTATATGCAGCATAAGACAAACATGACACTAGCCTGAGCAGTAATTAAATATAGTGTCAGGACATTTATTGTTAAGACACTCACATTTTTGCAAGGATTATTGGTATGGTTACATACCTTTGGAAGTTTATACCTTAACTGTCTGCTCAAATAGTTGTACTTTTATGTCTCCTGGAACAAAATAATAATAATTGTGAACATTGTCAAAGAAGCACTTACCACAGACATAGTGCTAAAGTTTTTATGAACTTAACCAAGAGTTTTATGGTTTTATTAGATGCTTCCTGGGGCCAGAGAACAGGAACGAAAAGGCTACTGAGAGCAGACAATGTTTATTACACTCTTATGTTGACTGGAGCACCACTTCTAATGCCTGTAGACCGAGAGCAATTTTTAAAGAAAATTCTCTTCCAACAACTGACCAGGTTGATGATAAAGTAAATTTCATGTTAGGTTGTATTATTCTCACAGCTTTTTTTTTACAAGAGCCAGTCCTCCCTTTGGTTTTTGTCCTAATAGCAATTTAAAGTGGGAACCCAACCGTTTGTCAAAATTTTTTTCTATTAACATGTACAAACGTATGAATCATAATTGTATGTGTCTCAAACCATCATTTTGCAAGTACAATTAGTTTGTTCAATTCCCAGTAATTCATAAAGCATATATGATGTATCTTGGAACTGGCATTGTGGCTTAGTGTTTAGCATGTTTGCCTCGCACATCCAGTGTTGGACATTCAATTCCTGTCTCTGCCCTATGTGCATGGAACTTGCATGTTCTCCCCATGCTTCAGGGGTTTCCTCCAGGTACTCTGGTGTCCTACTCCAAAGACATGTGTTGTAGGCTGATTGGCATTACCAAATCATCTGTAGTGTGTGTGTGTGTGTGTGTGTGTGTGTGTGTGTGTGTGTGTGTGTGTGTGTGTGTGTGTGTGTGTGTTGCGATGGGTTGGCAGCCCACCCAGGATGTCCCATGCTTCATGCCCCAAATACCCGGGATAGGTTTCCCAGTGACCCTGTGTAGTATAAGTGGCTGTCTCTTCGGTGGTAGAGCAGGTTGTCCACTAATCGTAGGGTTGGTTCTGAACCCCAAGTTGCTCCTGATAGCAAGTTAGCACCTTGCATGGAAACTCTGCTACCATTGGTGTGTGAGCGTATGGGTGAATGGGTGAATGAGCCACAGTGTAAAGGGCTTTGGATAACAGAGCTAAATAAGTGCAGACCTTAAAAAAACAAACAAAAAAAAAACGGTTCAATCAACCTCTTTCAGGATCCCAACCCAGGATATAACACAAAATCTTCTTATGCCTTGGTTGAAACAATCCATCATCCTCCATGGAGCTGCTATAAACAGGGACTCTAGACCCTACAGAGACTCAGGCTGTTGGCTCTGGACCCACTCTGCTGTGTAAATCAGGCAAATGAATTACTCCAGAACCATGCATTTAAACATTTTCTGTGTCTTCTCATTGTTGGGTTTAAACATTTCCATATCATTTTGGTGATTTTTTTTTCTTAAATTAGAGTTTCATAATATGCTATAGGCAGAAGACTACATCATAATTGTTGGTTGTTTGCAAGAAATCTGTGAAAGTGACATCCAACAAGTTTTTAGATGACTAGAAAAAATGTTAACTGCTGACTGCAAAGAAATACATGATGACTAAAAGGAAAGCAGAATTCAAATATTGACCAATAAACTTCAAAACATAACTGAACATGCAGATACTCCTGCCAGCCATGATACTGTATGTACTAATCTGATAAAGCATATGTCCAAGTACATAAGCATCACCCAGCAATACATCAGCTACTTAGCATAGCATAGATCTGTCCACAAATATTTAAAAAGCAGTCCGAATGGGGAGAATAAGCAAAGCTTTAAACATGTATGCCCG
The DNA here is from genome assembly GCA_012411365.1 of Ameiurus melas. Lineage (NCBI taxonomy): Eukaryota > Metazoa > Chordata > Actinopteri > Siluriformes > Ictaluridae > Ameiurus > Ameiurus melas. The sequence continues at coordinate 6,441,727 of CM022767.1, forward strand.
CATGGTCATCAGAGAGTGCAATAAGTTGGCCAAGTACTTGAAACTGATGATAGCCAACAGCATTTATTTCAGCTTTCATTCAGACTTGAATATTATGGTTGGATAATGATGAAAATATGAGAAATTATCATATACCTTAATTGCATTAGAACTGTACAGCAGAAAGCCAACAGATGTTCATTTTAGTATTAAAATAGTCTGACTTTGTTTACCATACTTCTGTAAAGCTAGCAGCACAAAAGTTATTGACTGTGCTTGATTTGGCTAGCTGTGTGAGCTTAAGATTGATGAGAAGCACCTGGTATTTGTAATGTTCACCTTGGACAAAATCACTCTTACATATAGGCTCAATTTTTATAGTGCAGCCCTAGAGGAATTGTATGGTAATGCAAAATCAAATCTGGCAAGTGATGCATAACCAAGTTAGAGAGTGAAGCAATCTGGTTGGCAGTTGGGCCAGAGAATGATTTGAGTAGTCTGGTGCAAGAGTCCAAGATCAGAAATGCCAGCTGACAGCAACACTAAAATAAACTTGGCTTGGTTTTAGCCATACTTCTCCTGTAAAGCCCAAAATGCTAATGTTATTGGCTGCAAATCAAAGATGTATGATTTGGCTAGCTAGATTGCTTTGGAGAACTTCAGATAGAGGATGAACACCAGGCATTTGTAGAGTTCACCAAGAGGGAATTCACTCTTACATCCAAACACAAACTCTTCCAGTGCCGGCTTAGAGATTATGTAAACTCATGCAAAATCAAATCTGGCAAGTTATACATAACCCAGATTATAAACCATGAAATATAGTTGATAGTTGGCAGGAATGACCTGACTGGCTTCATTCAACTGGCCATAAATTGTCAAATAGGCAATGTTTATCAGATCTGTGGCTGGTATTGCCAAGCTTTGGGGAAGGGTTCCTGATTGACTCATTCAACTTGCCCGTTGGCTTGTGGGTGATATCCTGAGGTGAGGTTAACTGTAACTCCCATCTTAGTCATGAAGCTGGACCATACTCTGGAGGTGAACTGAGGACTTCTGTTACAGACAATCTCCTCTGGAATGCCAAAGTACATAAACATGTTGGAACAGAAGTTCCGCTGTCATAAATGCGGTGGGGAGGGCGAGTAATGGAATGAACCGTACTGACTTGGAGAATTGGTTCACTGTGACAAGAATGGTTGTATTTCCATGGAATCTTGGTAAATCAGTAACAAAGTCAACAGATATATATGACCATGGGCGTTCAGGTATGGGTAGAGGCTTGAACTTTCCAGCTGGGAGTATCTGAGGTACCTTACTCTGAGAGCAAGATGAACAGAATGCTACCAGCTTGTGTATATCTCCTTCCATTTTGGACCACCAGTATTTCTCTCTTAGGAGATGGTGTGTGTGCTGTGCTCCTGGATGACCTGTCCTGAGTACCGTGTGAGCCCATATAATGAGTCCTTGCCGGTACTCCTCAGGTACAAATCGTCTGTTTGTGGGACATTTTTCTGGAATTTGCGACTGGGGAATATATTCTAGTTCTTGGTCTGTAGTAGATGATCCAGGCAAATAGCTAAGTCAATGAGTGAGTTGAGTGTCAGCTGATCATCGCGACATGCCAGTTTGGTTACGATATCGGCATTCAATCCCCGGCGAAACACAGTCTTCAGAGCGGGTTGATACCATCCACTCCTTGACGCTATAGTGCGAAAACTCAAGAGCGAAATCTGCCACACAACATGATCCTTGCTTCAAGGACAATAATTTCTCCCCAGTTTCCCTGTTGTCTGGAGAATGATCGAAGATGGTGCGGAAACGTGATGTCAGCTGATTATATTTTGTTTATGACGTTCCCTCCCTGTTCTCATTCCGCAGTGGCCTGGAGGAGAGCTTTCCCGGTCAGATCTCCATCTTACTTTTCAGGCACCGTTGTGGGAGGTAAGCGTGTTGTCGCCGCCGTAGCCTTGGTTTAGCTGAGCTACCTGCTCAGTCAGGTTTGCAAGACGGTGATCATGGTCGCTAATCATCCGGCCAACGTGGATCTCCCCCTGCTTCCATTGGAATGCGAAGTATTCTGTCACGAACCTTGGTTGGTATGGAAGCAGAAGCGGGTGTCAGGTGTAAAACTTGAATACAGGGAAGATGTGACTGATTATAACACCGGGGATGGTGAGCGCATGCATGCATGAGAGGTGAGTGTTGCTTCTCAGGAAACTGAGTCCTGATTGGGCTGAGCTATGACAATGATGGAGAGAGAAGTGATTCATGTATTAAAAAAAGAGAAAAATGGGCCAGCATTAAATTAATTTGAAGGAGTTCATGGTCTCCTTGTTCTGCTCAGTATCAATGCTCTGAAATTTGTTCTTAGCAATCTACAAAAAAATCACCCCTCTCAGCACACACTAGTTCACCAAGCATGGTAGTTCACCATGTGTCCCTGTGATACCATTGGTCTGTTACCCATTGTGTGCACCTGTATATTAGCCCCTGATCAGTTTTTCTATTTATAATCTGTGTTTCTTTGGTTCATGTGACGTTTGTTCATTGTTTATTTTGTATTTCAGAGCTGTGTAGTCTTGTATTTAGCTTAACAAATATTACAACGAGAATCGGTGCTTGCTTGTCTACAACTTCCACAGGTTACTGTCCATAACTCAAGGTTTAATGTAACATACCCAGTTAAAACCCAGAACGTACTTGAAAGGTCACATATATTTAAAATTATTACTTTGCCATGATGAGTATGTGCACTGAGAATCAGACATTGGTCTGTTGCCATCTTTGCTTCTTATTAATTTTTCCTGCATATTTAAATTGGATCTCATCCAAGTAAACAAAAATCAAGACTTATTTGTAAGTAATATGTGGCATTCACTTTCCCTTAATTACTTTATTTAAAATAAATAGAAATGAGTGAACATGCTGGAAGGCTTCTAATATAAGAAAACCCCCAAAAGGCACAGATGATCTGTGAAACTGCCAATTTCAAAAGAGTGCACTGAGAATCATACTGAATAATGCTGTTTGCTAATTTGGCTTTACCTGCATGCCAAAAAAAAGCAAAAGCATGAACTTTGTAATGGATGCTGACAAGAATCTGATCACCTGCCTCAGATTAAAGAAGGAAAGGGATTGTTGCATTACAAATACTCACTTGAACAGATTTATTGACCCTTACTTTGACTTTGATTTCCTCCCTCATTGACTCAAATTTCACCTTTAATTTCTGTTTCACCGCCAACAGATTCTTCCATCAATAATAATTGGAGTGCTACTGGTGTCTTCAGATGCCAAGATTCCTGATTTAATCACATAGTTCAAGAGGGACAATCGGCTAAAACTAGATGAGAAAAGCAGCTGAAAAGAGCTAACATGCCTGTTCCACTGACACTGAGGCATTCACGTCAAAATAAACATATCTATTCCCTCTTTGGTGGTAAAAGTATTCAGAAGGCTGAGCATCTGGGTTTGTGTTAATTAACTTGGCATTAGCCACATTTGGTTTTGTTTAGGATTGGCTCATGGGCCTGTTTTAGAACTGTTAATTTATGCCTGAGGAAAATGTGAATGCTGGTCCTTGATTTGAGCAGAATTAATCCTGGTCTTCCCTTGTGACACAGCCTCTCCTGAAATTTCACATTAATTTAACTGTGTTGCCAGTCAGAGTTTCCTTCTTATTCCCATATGCTGTTGCAGGAACATGAATCTTGGGGTGGGGGATATGTATGTTAGAAAGAAACCCTGTAGTATTTTTTTATTATTCTTAAAGATATAACAGCATTTACCAAAAATGTACGTTTCATGTTGATGTTCCAACGTTTAAAGGATGACATACATAAGATATTACATTGCCTGTCAATCACCCCAAACCTAGTACATAAGAGACTGGAAAATAAATTGACAACCAAATCAGTTCATTTGTTTCCCCTCTATTACTATAAAACTTCCATTCAAAAGTAGATGTTTCAGGTAATTTTCATTGATAATTAATTAGAAAGTAGTTGATTTATTTGGTTTAGCCCTCTTACCCCTTAGTTCCCACATTATTGTATCCCACCCTATATTCCTCATAGAAACAGCATGCCAACCCTGAGTTCCCGAGCCAAAATTGGCCCCAAAATGAACATTTTAATTTTAACATTTCTAGGCTTTGAAACAACTTATAATAATGTATTTGTGTAATATTACTTTGAAAATGAAGCAGTTCAGTATTTTTACTCCACTTAGAGCACAATTCTTTTTTTTTTTTCATGTTTCGTTTCATTTTTATTGAACATTTCTGCTGAACATTTCTACAGAACATTTCTACAGAACATTTCTACAATTTTTGCTAAACCAGTTCTGCTAAACATTTCTGCTATACATTTCTGCATAACGTTTCTTTTTTATTAAACATTTCTGATGAACATTTCTGTTGAACTGCTAAGCCTATCTAAATCGCCTTTTCTGTTCTGTCCTCCCCACCATTTCCCAAAAATACAAAATTAACAACAGCAGTAAATATTCACAGATTTTTTTCTTTTTATACAAAGAAAAACAAAGTTGAACCCACAACCCACCCCTCGGGCTCATCATGGCTACCCATTAATCATCCAAAGTGCGAAATGTCATGTCACCTGACCACGGCAGGCATGTAAATAGGAGTGAATTCACACAGACTTCAGATACTGGTCACACACAAAGGTGCTGCCCAGAGCGAAAAGCTCATGCAACGTTGAGTTCCCTTTGAAAGGGAACATGCATTATCACATGCTGCTGCGGGAAAGATAAGACCAGTAGGGGGCAGTCTTATTTCATTTGAACAAACATGACTTGCTAGTAGATATAGTTCTGCCAGGACATATACTGTATACAGCATATATTATTTTTCCAACCAAACGGTGCTGTTTCTTGTACTGAAGCCCATGATCTGCTTGTGCTTTGGATCACATCTGAGATTATGGAGCGATCTCAGAGTGGAGCATGAAGGTACAGATGTACTGAGGGGGATGGGAGACTCTGCCATCGATAAAATCGAGATTAACAACCTGCTTCTATGGTACCAACCCTCGCTAGCCAGGTATCAGGTACTTGTACCGGTGATGGAAGAGCTGCCAGATGTACTGAGAACAGCGAGAGTGGTCTTCATACCTAAGACCGACAATCCAATGCATCTGAGTGACTCAATTATGTCAGCCATCACTAAGGTCTTCAATAAAATTATGTCACAAAGCCTTTGTAACAACTTGAAGTTCTCCCCTCTCCAGTACGCATTCCTACAGAAGGATGGGTGCCTGGAGGCAAGTTCTCTTCTGCACGCAATAATAAGGAGGACCCACGACAATATCGTACCAGTTATACAATATCGTACCGGTTGCTATGGCCATTTTAGATCTGGCAAAGGCATTCGACACCATTTCACAAGATGCCATATTGGAAGCAACTGATGCGGGAGGTATTCCTAGACATTTTCTAAGCTACCACAAGCATCTCTATGCAAACTCAACTATCCTTTTGGGTGGGACTACATCTAACTGTGGGAGAGGAGTCCGACAAGGTGATCCGCTGTCTCTGATCTTATTCATCTTGGCAATGGACAGGGTGGTAAAGGCAGCGGTGCCCGACATCGGAGTGGACTTCGGTGGAAACAAGGTGGATGCTCTGGCTTAGGCAGATGATCTCGTCTTGTTTGTGGAATGACCAGAAAGACTGCAGGAGAAGCTAACTGGATTGGAAGAAGCCCTACTGCTATGTGGACTGGGGATTAACATCAAGAAATCAGCAAGCCTTACAATCGCAAAAGACGGGAGGAGGAAATGTCTGGTCTTGGTAACATGGAGCTCGTTACAGCAGATGGAGTGATTGCCCCATAGGGGTGGCCTCGATTCAGAAATACCTGGGCTTGAACTTTAACTGGATGGGTAAGGTTAACCCAAAACATACGTGGAGATTGGATGAAATGCTGAAAGAGGTCTCCATTAAAATCGTACCAGAGATTGGAGATACTGAGAACATTCTTCCTACCGAACCTGACTCTTGAGCTGGTGCATGGGAATGCACACAGGAACACCCTCAAAAGGATGGATGTCCTCATGAGGGCGAGCATGAGAAGATGGTTGCTGCTCCCCAAGGACACTCCTTTGGCCTGTATTCATACATGCATTCAGGAGGGCGGTATAGGCATTCCTTGCCTGAATTTTGAGAAGCTTCTGCACACTAGAGCCACCTTCTGCACATCCATTAAAGATCAAAAATCTTTTGGGAAGTTTGAAAGGCAGATGAATCTTCCATGTTGTGTAGCTGGGGTGACTGTTGCAAATAGTAATTATGTCCAGCAGGTATGGGCTGCGCAGCTGGGAGACTCAGTCAATGATAGAGAGCTGACCATCGGCAAGGTTGACAAAACTAGCCACCTCTGGCTACATAAACCTGAGAGAATGTTCCCTCGGTTACATCTCAGGGGGATACAGTTGTGAGGTGGCCTTCTGTCAAAAAGGAACAGAGATCGAGGGGAAGATCAGGTATGACGAAGGATGTTGTCTGTCATGGTGCATGCAGGAAATGCTGAACCACGTACTCCAGGTCTGCAATATCATACACGACGACAGGTGTGCCCATCACAACAGATTTATGCACCAGACAGAAAAATTTGTAAAGCGGACAATATCTAATATCTGGATGGAAGCGATAATTCTTACCAATAAGACTTTTATCAAACTGGACCTGGTAGTCAAGAGTGAGATAGAGGTCCTAATTATGGATGTGTCTGTGGTGGCGTCGTCCAGAATGGAGGAAACATGGAGAATTAAGAGGGAGAAGTATGGGTTGTCGGTAAATGATGTATCAATACGAGCATGGAGAATAATCAGTCTATAATTTTAATGGTAGGTTTATTTGAACCGTGAGAGACAGAATAACAACAACAAAAAATCCAGAAACACGCATGTCAAAAATGTTATAAATCATTTGCATTTTAATGAGGGAAATATGTATTTGACCGCTCTGCAAAACATGACTTAGTACTTGGTAATGACTTAGTAATTACTTTTAATTTTCAATGGCCTGGCTGAGGGAAGGAGGTTCTCACCCAAGATTTGACGGTACATGGCCCCGTCCATCGTCCCTTTGATGCGGTGAAGTTGTCCTCTGCTACCATTGGTGTGTGGGTGTGTGTGTGAATGGGTAAATGAGACACAGTGTAAAGCGCTCTGGATAAAAGTGCTATATAAGTGCACATTTACCATTTACCATTAATCATTTAAAGAGGAAAAGATAGCAAAGAAACAAATGTTTACAGGACAGAGATTAAACTTTATGAATAAATTCATAATATAAACTGCATCCTCCATCCATCCCCCTGTAAACTATCCCAGGGTACTCGGGGCACGAGACAGGGGACACCCTGGACAGGGTGTCAACCCACTGCAATGCACAATCACACACACACACACACACACACACACACACACACACACACACACACACACACACACACACACACACATTAACACACTACGGATAACTTGGAAATGCAAATCAGCCTACACTGCATGTCTTTGGACTGGGGAACTGTACCTGGAGGAAAACCCTGAAGCACGGGGAGAACATGCAAATTCACATGCACACAAGGCAGAGGTGGGAATCGAACCCCCAACCCTGGATGTGCAAGGCAAATGTGCTAACCACTAAAATAATTATAGTTTTTATTATTTATATAATAATATTAAAATATTTTTTTGTAATATTCACTTGTATATTCATTATGCCTGTTTCTAGTCATTCTTAAATTAACATTCTCCATCCGTGTTAAATGACAATTTTCTGTTATATTATTTATATAAAAATATATATTTAATATTAGTAGGTAGTTTTATTTGTGAACTGTAAACAACAGTTCCCTGATTTTGGACAGACGTTTTGGACAGAAAGATTTTTCAAATCTTTATTTGAAAAATAGTTCCCTAGCTTCTCCAGTGATGTAAGATATAAATCTTGCCACAGAGAGCCTCGAATAATCTGAGTCTTGAATGCTGTTGTTAGAAAATAAAAATTTTATTTTTACTTTTATTACAGCAGTTCTGCCCCCCCAGTATTTCCAGAAGCATACTGGTCAGGTTTAGAAATTGCCCACTTTCAGTTAAAATCCAAATAGCCTATACCTCAGATATTTTTTTTTTACCCATATTACAGAAATAACTATCTATGTTTAATTTTTTATTGCTGTACTATTAAATATACTGTATATATATATTTTTTAAATTGCACTTTGATGATGCTTGAGGACTCAAATTTATTGGCTAGTATTTCTTGCAGTTTTATGTCATAGCATTTGGGATATTACCTCAAATTTCTAATATTCCAAGAATAACACTTCCTGACAAGTCTCCTAGGATTTGACATATACCCAGATTCAATGTGATAATCTTCTTGATCAGGCTTTTATAAGGTCATCTTTTAAAATTCAGCACTGATGGGCAATGATGCTCTATAGTTTCAACAGCCAAAGGCCAGTGCAGAGGTTAATAATTACTTTACTGCTCTGAAATGACTGTCCAGCAAACTCTCCAGTAGGGAGGATAGCAACCCTCATATTGCCTCGAATCAGAGGTGTGCCTGAAACTGGCTGGAGATTGAATTTTAATGGACCGGTATAATATGCTGACTCATGAGCTTTTTCTCCAACAGCTCTTCCAGAACTGACACCAAGCAGTCAGTCTTTTGACCCTGAATTATCCATGTAATCCTGCAGCTCATGGATTTATCAGATCAGCCACAAACCCTGCATTTTTACACATTCAGATCAATGGGCAAATGAATATTCATATTGTAAGTGATTTGTCCAGTTTATAAAGAGGGCACATGCAGTGTTTTAGTCTTCTGATTACTGCAGGTTCAGTACCACATCTAAGCATTGGAAAGATTCTGTATAAATTTTAAACTAATTACAAATCTCATAACTGCATTGCTATTTGAAATTCTCATCAATCTGTACTTTCATGATCATGCCTCCCAGGAAATTGGACACAGACATTTTGCTGTAAGTTCCTCTGAGACGGAATTTTTGGTGTTTCCACCCAGGAAGTGCATTGTTAATATAAAAACCTATACCATACATGGCAGTGAGCCTCAACAGTACCAGGTGAAAACAACATTTGAATTTAGATTTTCAATTTTTTGTCAAATTAAGGTTGACTCACTTAAGCCAAAATTCAAAGAAAAAAAAAAGATTTAAATGATCTCTCTGATCAATTCTATGATTCCCCACTATAAATAAATATTACTCACTAAATTTAGTTATTTAGTAATTATTTGATAATTAATTCCAATTTACTGTTTGATTCTTTAAAATGGAGAAAAATACAGCAAACCTATATCTATTATCATCATATCCTTTCATATATGATCTCATTTAATGTACATGGGGAAATATTGGACAAAAAAATGGAGAAATGTGCAAGACTATATTAAGTAAATATATGTATTAGGAAAAATCAAGCTTAGTATATAACTGGCACCCTGTCCAGGGTGTACCCCGCCTTGTGCCCGATGCTTCCTGGGATAGGTTCCAGGTTCCCCGCGACCCTGAAGCAGGAATAAGCGGTTGAAGATGGATGGATGGATGGATGGATGAAGCTTAGTATATAGTACTATTAGCTTATGATGTTAATCAGACAGTGAAGCTAGTATGAAACGTTAAAAAACTCACACTGATAATGTGTGTTTTAAAAGTTAGTTTCATTAATAATCACTGATTATTTGGTCTTTGCAATTTGAATAGAATAGAATAATCATAATCCTAAAATATAGCACTGGGATTGTAAAATCATATATAAGAGTGAACCACTAATGAAGAGTGCTTTTAAAAATATGGGGACAGAAGAGGGCTTTTATTTAGGTGAACAGCAAAACTGCCAAGAGGGTCATTATAACAGCTGTTAAATATTTTTAATGAGTCATTAGCTTACTTTTGCCTAGTCAAAAAGAAAAAAAAACTCTTGAGGGGTCTATTTTTTTCTCATTAGTGGTTTAAACACTTGAGTTGCGAAGCTTCATAATGCCCTATTTATAAAATACAATTACTTTAGATGAAATGGACATGCTTCACTTTTTACTGAAGAATCTGAAGAAAGGGGATTATGCTAAATTCAATCGGCTCGATTCATCCAGTAAGCCCTTGAACCTTAAGGCACTTCTTATTAGCAGAAAGGTATATTATCATACTTGTAAGCGAAAAATCACCTTCCAAATGGGAAGGCATAGTTTGATGATTTTCATTTCAGAGAATCCATTGATATTTTCCATGAGAAGATGGGTACACCACCTGCCTGTGTAAAAAAGCGTATTTTAATGTTTAATTTAACTCTGTCATAGAAGCATATGAAAAAGATTTCAACACGAAAATCAATGAAATTATGTCTGAGACATGGAAATTATATATGTTTAAAGAAAATAAATCCTCAAAACAATAAATTTAGTAACCTATAAAAGAGTTTAGAAGTTTGTTAAGCTAACACTTTATATGTATACAGGCATCAAACCATCTATAGATTGCCATGAATTGTCATGATTCTCAACATGTCAAATTATGATAGTAATAGAGAGATAATATTTGATTGACTATAGATCATCTATTAAACTTCAAGAGATAAGCATGCGTATAGAGCCATACCTCTCCCCCACCTCGGCCAATCAGACCATCTCTCCCTCCTGCTCTCCCCTGCCAACACCCCCTTCAGATGCAGTGGGCTGCCCACTAGAAAAACTGTTACCACCTGGCCTGACGATGCATTCTTCAAGCTACAGGACTGCTTCAAATAGACAGACTGGGATTTATTTGAACACCAGAAGCTAGAATCATTTACAGGAACGGTACTGAACTATATCAAGTTCTGTATCGGAAATGTGACCGTGGACATAAACATTTTTTTCCCTAACGAGAAACCTTGGATGACCAAACAGGTCCGCACACTCCTCAGAGCCCACGACGCTGCCTTCAGGTCGGTAATAAAGCTCTGTATAGAACCGCTCGTGCCAACCTGAAAGGTGGTATTAAGGAAGCTAAGGCGGACCATAAGAGGAGCCTGTACCACCTGTCCAGTAAAAGTAAACAGGAGATGTGACAGGGCATACAAGACATCACAAATTACAGAGGCCATGATGCAACAACAGGAGACCTGAGTGCGATGCTGGCAGAAGAGCTAAATTGGTTCTTTGCTCGCTTTGAAATATCTCAACAACAGCACTCATCTGCTCCAGCCTTGCCTCCTCCCTCATCTGGCTCCTGCACCAGCCCAGCCCTGCCTCCATCCCCTCCTGGTTTCTGCACCACTCTACTTACTGTGAGTGAACACGAAGTTAGACGGATGTTTCTGGCAATAAACCCCAGGAAGACTGCTGGCCCAGACGGAGTACCTGGTAAGGTGCTTAGATCGTGTGCCCACCAGCTTGCCCACATCTTTACCAGAATATTCAATCTCTCCCTGGCCCAAGCAATTATCCCGCCCTGCCTAAAATCAGCCACAATCATTCCAGTGCCAAAGAAGTATCCCACCACTAGCCTAAATGATTATCATCCTGTGACCCTCACTTCAGTTATCATGAAGTGCTTTGAGAGATTGATCCTTCAGCACATCAAGGACTACATCCCCCCAGACTTCGATCCTTATCAGTTTGCATATCGCGCAAACAGATCCACAGAGGATGCTATCGCCGTAGCTCTCCACTCCGTGTTGAGACATCTAGAGCACCAACAGAGCTACGTACGGATGATTTTTGTGGATTACAGTTCGGCTTTTAATACAATCTTTCCGAATATTCTCATCACCAGATTTTTCACTTTTGGTCTCCCCGTTTCACATGTGCCTGGATAAATAACTTTCTCACTCCCCTCCAACGGGGGTCCTGGACTGTCGTCTGCTGTCGTCCTTGCCCCTGGGGGGGCGAGGTGGCACCTAGCCCTGCTTGCTGCAGCAGCTCCTTTTGCGCTACCAGGCGATCGAGCTGAGCAAGTTCCTTGCTGATCTGTTTGCTCTGTTCCCAGAACGACGCGGATGGTGGCGTGGTGCATGGACCGGCTTGCTGCAGCAGCTTCTGTTGTGCTAACTGGTGAGCAATCCGCACCAGTGTTTCGTTGATAAGCCTACTCTTCTCCCAGAACGCTTGGCCCAACTCGAAGCTCATGTCTTTGATCTGCTGTTTCCGCTTGTGAGGCTCAGTATTCTGTTTACGGATCGGGTCTGGAGGCAGTTGCAGGTGCAGATCAAAGTCTTTATTAGGCACCCCCGTCCAAAAGGTGCTCCTCCCGGAGCACCAAGAACCCCCCTCCAACGGGGGTCCTGGGCCCCTGTGTGAGCTGTCTCTCGCTGCCATGGAAAACGAGGCAGCCTCCGTCGGGCAGCAGATGGGTGGAGCAACACCCCCACAGGGGTTGAAAGTCGGGGCACCGCCCCTGGCGGCTCTGGACCGCTGGACACCACCCCCGGCGGCATGAGAACGCCGGGCACCGCCCCCGGCCGCTCTGGAACGTAGGGCGCCCTGCGGGACTGGACAGCAGGACAGCTTCCTCGGCTGTGCAGGGCAGCGGGATAACCTCAGCTGGGCTGGACAGCAGGACAGCTTCCTCGGCTGTGCAGGGTAGCGGGACGGCCTCTTTGGCTTGCAGGAGCTCCACCGCCAAAACCTCCCTGTAGGCCTCAAGCTGCAGCCATGTTGACCTCAGGCGGGAGCTCCACAGCTGAGGCCTCCCCATAGGCCTTAGGCTGGAGCTCTGCTGTCGTCCTCACCAATGGGGGGGCGAGGTGACACGTAGCCCGGCTTGCTGCAGCAGCTCCTTTTGCGCTACCAGGCGATCGAGCTGAGCAAGTTCCTTGCTGAGCTGTTTGCTCTGTACCCAGAACGACGCGGATGGTGGCGTGGTGCATCGACCGGCTTGCTGCAGCAGCTTCTTTTGCGCTAACTGGCGAGCAATCCGCGCCAGTGCTTCGTTGATAAGCCTACTCCTCTCCCAGAACACTTGGCCCAACTCGAAGCTCATGTCTTTGATCTGCTGCTTCCGCTTGTGAGGCTCAGTATTCTGTTTACGGATCAGGTCTGGAGGCGGTTGCAGGTGCAGATCAAAGTCTTTATTAGGCACGTAACTCACAATCAAAGAAAATGCGGTCTTCACCGGAACACGAGAAACTGGAATCGTAGCATGGAAACAAACGACATTGAATTATACAAACAATACAAACAATAATACAGAGTGAAGTGCTCCATAACCGAGGGGTTTAAATGGTAAACATAATCACAACAAAACCATGGACACCTGGGGCAAATTAAAGACACTTAAACTA